>OZ026529.1:51904998-52552498 GCA_964019695.1 Loripinus fragilis
TTTCTTCTTGTCCAGGGACAAGTAAAAAGCTAAAATGTACTTGTCCATAGAAAATTTTACTTGTCCGAAAGAACAAAATAGCTTATACCTTACAGTACTTAAACAATTTATTCTTTCAAAAACAGTATGAAACCAGATACATGTATATATTAACTCTTGTAAACATTACGGATCCTGATCAGCTGGCTTCTCTTGTAAACAGTGTAGATCAAGATCAGCTGGCTTCTGAAAAAGCCAGCTGATCAGGATCCACACTGTTTTAAATGCAAGATGTGAGCTCGTAATAATTAATCAAAATATGAAATACAGAATTGTATTAACTTAATACATTTGTACTTGTCCAAGGACAAGTAAATAGAAATTTTCAACTTGTCCTGAATGAAATGAGACCAGGTCTGACAAGTTGGGCATGGTATTTCCACAGCCCTGGTTATACATTAAAAAAGTCAAGATGATCCATTTTATATATTGAGTGGTCAAAAGGTTATAATTTCTTAAAAAAAATATTGCATTTCTTCCTCTGAAGCTTGATTTTTGTCTCAGCAAACAGTGAAGACCCTGATGAATTGCCTCATTTTGCGGCATTTCATTTCGTTTGTCACAGTGTTTGCTAAAGTACCAGCAGTTTAGGGTCTTCTAGTCTAATTAAGGGTTAAATGGGCCTCGTCGCGACAAAACCTGTCTTCGGGGTTTCCGACAAAGTGAGTTTCAAACCCGTCTCCTCAGCTAGAGAAACTAGCTAGAAAATTGAAATTTCACCTGTAGCAAGTTTACATATGGTACTTTCCAAAAAACGAATAACAAAGGTGCTGATCAGTCTGCGCGGATGCGCAGGCTGGTCTGCGCCTGTGTTGTTCGAAAACCCCCGAAGACAGGTTTTCTCGTGTTGCGGCCCAAATGAGATTACTATTCAAAATTTGGCAACAAAACATTGGTTTTATTGTTTTCTCCAAATTTTTTTTGACAGACCTTAGAGCATGTTTATAGAACCGATTGATCAGGAACTGAAATGGAATTGTGCAAGCTTTATGATAAGTAAGGTAGCTATCTATTTTATGTGCCCTGTGAGAGGTGGTGATAGCTTTCAAGAGGTTTTACGGTAGCTATATAAACCAAACAGTTAACTCGTAAGGTGAAATATGATCGATGAAGTTATTGTGGATTTCTCTTAATTTTCATCTTCAAACTGAACATTTTGATGCAAATAAACCTCATGAATATATGATACTTAATTATATTCCTCTTGGATAATTTTGTGAGTTTATAATAAAATGTATACACAATAGACATAAATGTAAGTATAATAAATGTTGGTATTCAAAGCTGATTACGGAAGTATTTCATTAGCCCATAAAGCGCCATCTATAATTTGCAGTTGACGACAATTTCAAATTATGCTGTTTTTCAAAAAAATATCAAATAAGGCATGAGATTTCATGAGAATCATCTGCTGCTGGCAGACGATTTGTGTGAAATATCATACCTTGTTTTTTTTTTATATTGGGAAAGATGTTTGCAAAATTTGTGATCTGCTGCAGTTGTGATTGGCGCTTTAAGGGTTAACGGGCGAGCTCTGGATATGATGGTTTTCAACCAAAAAATTATGGTATTTTTAAAGTGATCATGTTTATCTTAATCAGAATTCTGTTGGAATTATGATTACCTATTGGAATAGCCTCACAGAGGTAAATATTAAAAAAAAAAAAAAATGATACTTACTATGCTTCATGTAACAAATAAGAAAAATAATTTTTAATTTATGACATTATAGCTGCTTAGGCTAAGAAAATGTACCTCATGTTGAACCATTCTTGAACTATTTCGCAGGGGTTGTTCCTGGGTGTACTTATCGGAATATTGAGTGTCTCATTGAGTTCATGAAAAAAGCATTTCATTTAGGCTACTTTATCTATAAACACAGTCATTGGTATTTGACCTTGTTTGGTATGTAGTTTTGCAGACTAAATAATTTCAATATCATATTTGACCTATAATAAGCTGACAGCTAGTCATGTTGCTATATAAGCGCATACATGTGCGTATCCAGAGGGGAGGGGGGGGGGTGATGGCAGGGGGTCGAATATCTGCGCTATTATTATATGGGATAGTAATTATTTTGACCTTGACATTTGACTCAAGTCATATCAGTGATTCTAAACTTTCTTTATCTACACACCATGCATAGGCATGCAATTAATTAGTGTGCCAAATATGAACTACATCCACAAAAAATGTGAGTGGAGTTTGTGTTACAGGTCAAATGGACAGAATTTTATTATTATTTATGACCCTGACCTTTGACTCGAAGGTCTCTTCGGCAATCCAAAACTTTGTTGTCACCTACTCATTGTGCCAAATATATGCACCATTTGCATGAAAAATTGCAAGAGGAGTTTGCGTTATGAGCCATATAGACAGAATTTAAGTATATTTAACCTTGACCTTTGACTTAATTCATGGTCATTTATGGAACTGAAACTGTTGTTGTCATCTATACATTTTGTCGTGCTTGATCTAGGTCTATACTGTTTGCAAAGGTTATCCGCAGATGAATAAATTCACGTACCACTAGCATATGTAATAGTCAACCAGAATTTTGTCTGGAAATTTTTGTGATGTAATTTTCTGTGGGTTACATGCAGTATTTTCCCTTACTATTTCGGCAGATAAGTCCTGATCTGAGTTTACATTGTTTACAATTTTGTAACTACTGTCCTGCCAGCCAAGAGCGACAGTGACATCATGTTTTGTTTACAATGTTATCAGGGACTTAGAATCGATAGGTCACTTGTGTATTAATCCTATCTGCAGGATAGGATTAATACACAAGTGATCTATCGATTCGCCTTAGCTAAAGTGGTCCATGTACAAATTAACGTATTACTTAACAATTGTAAACAAAATATTACATCACTGTCACTTGTGTTTGGCACGACAGTACATGTACGTAAATTTAAACGCCTCAGCAAATAATTAGATAGTTTCACTTACACATAGGTGTCCAATATTGAGGGTACTATAATAGAAAATTGAATGAAGGAATGTTGTATATGAAATTGTATAAATATTATATTCACAATAAAACATCTGGTTTGTTGACATAAGAAAATAATGAATGCTTCACTGTGTGTGTAAGCTGTTGAAAATGTGTATGGAATAGGCGGACGAACCGTGAGTGTTAACTTGATCTTGCTATAGGCGGCAACTTTTGTAGTCTGCTGATAACCGATCCAAATCGTTTGTTTCTGAAAGATTTTTTCTAAAAAGTTGATTTTTGAAAAAGTCAGAAGACGACAACAAAAGCATGAAAAAATACCAAGCATAAAAAGAGATAAGCAACTTAACTTTTTGTCTCCTAGTGACTCGTCTACTGATAACCTTTGCAATCAGTTAGGAACCAGGCCAGGCCCGACATTTTGTCAGGCCTGATCTAGAACCAAACTGTTGGGCATTCTAATGGTATTTCTGAAAGAATTTTTCCAAAAGGTTGATTTTGAAAAAAAACAGCAGAAGACAGCAAAAGCATGAAAAAATACCCAACAAACAAAGAGATAAGTAGGGAACACAGTGGCTCATTGCTTGACTTAGACCGTGGGGCCACGGCTTTGAGCCTCACTGGCGTCACTGTATCACGGTATATAGACGCAAAGGAGCCTATTCGTGCAAAACTGCTTTTCCTGAGCCCTATCCGGTCCAGAAAAGGAGCCTATCCGCCAAAAACAAGACTCGGGGAGAGGAGACACTTCAAATCTGGGCCAACATCAGATTATTTGCGATGTAAGTAACATAAAATCAATCTCCACGGGACTTTTAAGCCTCTAACTGGATGGATTTTGAAACATATGATAAGGCTGATATCAAGTCACGTCTACAAAGTTGAACAGAAAATGACTGCTCTGTTTTCGGCGATTTAGTTTGCGTTGGAAAATGAAGCAAAACTTCACAATTGAGACAATTTTGCCGGCCTACACCACAGCAGAAAGCGTTTTATGTTCCACCCCCTTACTAAAAGCGTCTGTTTTGCTTTTAAAATCGGTTTTTCATAGAAAAGAAGGGTGATGTTTGAAAACAAGACGGCTAAGGAGCCTATACGTAGAGAGAAGAATGACCTTATTGTGGCACAGGATAATGAGCCGTACCCGTGGCACAGGAGCCTATATGTTTGCAACTAAGTGCCATGGGAGCCTATAGGTTATAAAAGTAAGAAATGGCTTTAAAAAGAGACCGCTTTTGCTGTCAGTTGCGCTGTGATAAGTGTAATGCCTCACGGGTTCATGTACATGTAGATACATCCCAGCAAACATGCCTTTATGGATCCCATGGACCCAATGGGGAGTGCAACCCGGTTTCACACGGGTCTGATATGCGGGTTGCCCAGATGGGTCCCATATGGGTCTCATATAAAAGCCCCCAAAAGAAAACGGAAATGATATCAACATATTTATAAAAACTTATAACCTCGTTTATAATGCAAGACTAGCTTCTTCAGTGGCGGATACAGAGGGAATTCATGTGGTTTGAACCCCCTTTTGAGACAAAATATTTCATTTTCATGAGGAATATAAAAAAAATCAGCATAAACTATAAAATTATCAGGTACACTTTTCAGTTCGAACCCCCTTTGTAAATTTGTCCCCTCGGAAGAAATCCTGGATCCGCCCCTGCTTCTTCTATTTATTTCATTTTATTTACATGGGCCAGCCCATATGGGACCCATATGGAAACCGGTTGCAGGCCCTCAGATAAGAGTGCGTAACTAAAAATAATTTTTCTCATTTCTCAACCAAAGCATATGTTGTGGGTACTCAAAAGAACCGTCTCATCGAGACGGTTCTTTTGAGCACCCAAAACACATACTTAAACTTATGGATAAGAACAAAGCTGCCTGCAGACAGCTAGAGTTTTAGCTGTCTTTTTACTACATGTGCATTCCTCGTGCAAGATTTTTTTCACTCAGTTTGAGCGAAGGTTCAGGTATCAGCGCAGGTTCACCAGAGTCTACGCTGTTCGCAAATAGAAGCAGTAATTCAAGAGGAAGCCAGGCATCGTTCAGATCTTTTAGATGGTATGGTTCGAAAGTTATTGATCTCTAAAATTGATTTGTTTTGAGATAGCTTTAACGCAAAATGTTGCTAAAGTGTCGCCGATTGGGGTTATTTTATAAACCCGTTTGGGAATTGGCATATGAAAATCTTATAGCCTATAATAGAGAATCAATCAGTTCTAGAGATCAATAACTTCCTAACTAATTTATTTAACACAATCCTGAACGGTAGAATGTTTGACATTAATGCACTCTGTACATGTTGGTGTAATCAAATTTATATTGTGATAAATAACTTTTTGCACAGAACCAACGTTCCATAAAAAAAAAATCAGGAAAACCTCCCACCCCTATTTTTTTGTTTATCTTATAAAAGAAAAAATGTTAGAAAACGGCTGAACATTTTTCTTGCCAGCATTTTTGTAAAAAACCTAAAATACTTGTTTTTATTTACTCAGTTTGACAATTTTTACTTAATGGTATTAGAAGTTCCTTTCATTACCGTTCCGTTCTTTAAAGCAGTCAGATTAATAAAAAAAAAACCAAAAAAAAAAACTCCCACCCGCCCATTTGTTTTCCAAATTTGGATGAGAATCTAAAAATTTATTTTGTGTGGCCTAACAGTGTGTGTTGGAAAATTATTTTCTATATTTCTCATCCAAAACATATGTTATGGATACTCGATGAGATGGGTTTTTGAGCACCCAAAACATACGTTTAAACTGATAAATAAGAAAATAATCGAAATTTTACACTAAAAACTTGCTTACCAGGCCCTATGCAGTTACGGATACCTCGTGAGCTTGTGATTATTTATTTATGTAAGCGGACTCCGTATGGTATCACTGCTTTGGTATTCATCAGTATTTGCAGCTCAAGACCGTTTCCCTTTACCGCAAGAAAATGCTTTCAGAAAGCAAGGCTTGGCCCAGAGGGGGTGCTTTTTTTAGCTCACCTGAGCCGAAGGCTCCGAGGTGAGCTATTAGTATACCAGTGACTAGGGCGTCCGTCGTCCGTCCGTTGTCCGTCGTCCGTCCGTCCGTCAACATTTTCAAACATCTTCTCCTCTGAAACCACTGGGCCAATTGAACTCAAATTTCATATGGAGACTCCTTAGGATGGGGGAACGAAAGTTTGTTCAAATGGTTATGGTCACGTGACCAAGATGGCCGCCATGCCCATATATGGTAAAAACCCTTTAAAAATCTTCTTCTCCAGAACCAGAAGGCCGATGACCTTGGAACTTGGTATGTAGCATTGAGGATGTGGGGCCTACCAAGTTTGTTCAAATGATGATCCTAGGTTGACCTTGACCTACTTAACGTCAAGGTCAAATTTGCTTCCTAATGCATTTAAATGGAGAAATTTTTGAAAAGTTGATTTTTTTTAAACTACTGAAGCCAATGTCATTATTCTCACTTGGTTTATTTAATCTTATGTGACAATGGCTAAAAACAAGTTCCAAAGGTCAAGTTTGACCTTTGACCTTTCAGCCAAGCCGCTCATATTGGAGTCCCATCAATATATTTAAACATAGTTTTCTCAGAAACCATTGGGCCAATTGAACTTAAATTTCATATGAAAACTCCTTACAAAAATTTAGCCAAGATTCAAACAAATTGTTTAGGTCACTAGACCAAGATGGCCCACATGCCCATATATGGTAAAAACCTTTAAAAATCTTCTTCTCCAGAAGCAGAAGGCTGATGACCTTGGGACTTAGTATGTAACATTTTGGATGTTGGGCCTACCAAGTTTGTTCAAATGATGATCCTAGGTTGACCTTGACCTACTTAACATCAAGGTCAAATTTGCTTCTGATTGCATTTAAATGTCAAATTTCCGGAAAAGTTGAGTTTTTGAATACTGTTGAAGCCAAAGTCATTATTCTCACTTGATGTGTGAAATTTAATGAGACAATGGCTATAAATAAGTTTCAAGGTCAAGGCCACCACACCCATATATGTTAAAAACCCTTTAAATATCTTATTCTTTGGAACAAAAGGCCAATGGCCTTGGGACTTGGTATGTAGCATTGGGGATGTGGTCTCCACCAGGTTTGCACAAATTATGAATTTAGCTTGTCCTACTTTATGGCAAGGTCAAATTTGATTCCTAATGTATTTATATGGGAATAATCTTGAAATGTTCATTTTCTATGACTGTTTAAGCAACAATCATAATACTTTCGAGAAATGTTTAACCGGATGAGACAATGGCTTTATATAAAGTACCAAATGTCAAGCTGACCTGTGACTTTTTATCCAATGCCACTCATTTGGACTGCCACATACCTATATAAACATTGGTTTCTCAGATATCACCGGGCTGTTTGATGGAGTATTCATTAGACTGTTTTAGTCACTTGACCAAAATGGCTGCAACCCCCATATATGGTAAACCAAAATATGTTTTATTATAAGCTGTAGTTGACCTTGACCTATTTTAACATAATTAAAGATGTCAGGTGAGCGCCTCAGGACCTTCAGGTCCTCTAGTTTAGGGGTTGGGGGCACTGAAAGCCGAATGCTTGAACCGAGCGTTGGAAGCCGCGAGCGGGGGAGGGGAGAGTATGAGAGGGGATCGAACCCCCAGATTTTTTGAAAATAGATCTATGTCTCTGAGAATGCATTTCAAGCCCATTTTTCCATATTCTATAACCTCAACTTTAAGTAAGGTTAGACACCCTAGCTATTAGTTTTGCATTTCCTTGTCGTCCTCTTGGTGCTTTGGTAAGGTTCCCATGTGTGTGTGTGTGGGGGGGGGGGGGGGGGGCACAGCAATTGCAATGCAAGTCTGAGTCAGTCCAATGTTCAGAAAAACAACATAGCCCTTGTGAAGGGGGGGGGGGGGGGCTTAAAACTTGAAAAAATAAATGCTGGAATAACAATCAAGTCCACACCATCAAGTCCACACCTGAGAAAAAAATTGGGCATAGGTTCCTCTGTATTTTGTACTTTTTCATTCACCCCAACCAAAAAACGGCAGCCTAGGGACTGGGGCTCTCTTTTTTATTTCTCTGAGTCTGGTCGGGGGAGGGGTGGGGCACAGCTATTACTTATTAGCTTTGTGACTACTATATAGACTACATGGGATTTTCAATGGAATCAACTACGGAATGGAAGATGGGGGCGGGGGAGCACACACCAGCCCCACAGCTTTGGGACTGGGGATAATTGTTTGTTTGTTTGGTTTGATTCTTTACGTTCAATCAACAATCTTTCAGTTATACAGGGACGGGTCTTCCTTGGTTGAACAACTAAGCTAAGATAAATGTGTCTTGCTCAAGGACCACAACGCAGTGACGCCAGTGAGGCTCGAACCCGCGGCCCCTCTGTCTCGAGTCAAGCACTCTACCACTGAGCTCCCTAAGGACTGGGGATAAGTGCCCCCCCCTACCACCCCAAATTTCCGAGTGGGATGGGAGGGGCACAAACGTGTTTTATCCTCTGTGACCAGACTACAGGAGATTTACATGCCCGGGTCACACTCACAGCCCAGTCTGTGCCCCCACGGCCATCCTTTCCTTCAGCAGAATTGTGGGTAATCCGTCATCATCTGGGTAATCAAGGTCGCATGTTATGCAGTACCGTATAACGCAATATCATATCATGCGTTTTATTGTTATTTTTTTAATTAGGGCACTCACTGCGTCTTGGGCACGTGCCCCCAGCCCCCCTCCCTCCTTGGTCCGGCACTGGAAAGGAATTTATAACGAAGGTCATGAAACGTTCTGTTCGAATAAAGGCCCCTTGGTTATATACATTTTTCCATGCTCAACTCAGCTGAGTGCGAAATTTATCCTGTTCATAAATAATAAAATGCCGACAATATTATTGTCCGCATTATAACACTATGAGCATTATAAATGCAATATCTAAGAAACACAAAGTAAGAGACTTCTTTATGTGTTGGTATTTTAGTTTTTATGAACAGTTGATAATTTCGTGCTCAGTTGAGTTGAGCATGAAAGAAAAACTCGGTGTCAGGTGCATAATACGACAACATCAGTAGTTTTGGAGCTCAGCGAACAACTTTTTAATAGTAAAGACGTAATAATGAATTCTACAGATTATTTTATCATCTAAAATATTTTACCTTCAATTTTTACCCCTTAACTATTTCAATAAACTGTTGTTGTAATTTTACTTATAAACAGAACCCCACAGCGTAGCTGAATGAATTAAAATCAATGATCAACAACTCCTGTCCGCAATACAGTTTTTGTTATATATCTAGGATTGCATGTAGTATTAGAAGTGCTAACTGGTCGCTTCATAATTTCAAATTGAAGCTCACAAAGAGCAGTTGATTTCCCGTGAAAGAAACCCCATGTGCAGATCCAGAGGGGGGTAGGGGATCCGGACCCCCTATCTGGAAAATCACAAATTCTATGGGTTTCTATAGAAATTAGCATTTAGACCACCCGCCCCCATCCCCCCCCCCCCCCCCCCTAGAAAAAGTTGGACCCGAAATAAACCATTGATGAACCACTGTAAAATATGTTGAGGACTTGGAAAAAGTCAGGTATGGACCCCCCTCCATCCCCTATCAAAAATTCCTGGAGCTGCACATGAAACGGCCACGAGGTCGCTTCACAGATAGATCTTTGATAACCGTTTTTTGAAGAAAAACAATACTTGTTTATATGCATATAGGATCCTTAGCCAGTAGCCATATAGGGCTCATTAGCCAAAGACAAATAGGATCCCTAGCCAGATTATTTTTCATTCCATGCTATTTAAAGAGGGAAATAACGTATAATTCGGTCTGTGAAATGCATGTAAGTCATCTTCCGCATAAATTATTTACAAAATGCCAAAAACAATTGCGAACCCAGCCCAAACTGTTTGAAAAAGCTTGTTTTCTGTGTAGTGTAATCGTCTGTGTACGTCGCCGCAATGAAGATTGTATCCGTTATAAAAAATCTGCATCATCAACGAACGTGTGGCTGTTTGATTTTGTCTCATAGCTTCTCTGTTGTTCCGTTGCATTGTCATTTTCTTCATGCAATTAATGGAACGTATTATTCTACTTACCTTTTGATGTCACTGTCTATCGCTAAGGTTGTTTTTAGCAGATAGGCTCCCTTTCTGGACCGGATAGGGCTCAGGAAAAGCAGTTTTGCACGAATAGGCTCCTTTGCGTCTATATACCGTGTGTATTGTGTCCTCAGAATAATCGGGTGGCATTCTCAGATAGTTCTAAAAGGCATTACACAATTCTTCGGTTATAAACGGAGCCCTCATTTAATATACATGTATGTTGAGGAATGCCCCAGATGCTGCCTTCGTTCATCTTGCAATCATGCCCGCACCCAAATTGACCTTGGTCCTCAAGTCCACCTCCTGCACTGTATACATGTATCTTCCTGTAGCAACTGATCACCTCTTTCTGTAACTGCTGGTGGCCTCCTTCTTGTAGCAAATGTTTAGATAAACAAAATTTTTCAGGGTAAAATTGTTAATATTTTCTTACCCATCAGCTTTACCATATGTTTAGGGTGCTCATAAGAACCGTCTCATTGAGACAGTTCTTTGAGTACCCACAACATATGTTTTGGTTGAGAAATAAGAAAATTAAATTTTCGTTACGCACTCTTAACTAAAGTCCTGTTGTAGTAAAGACTGGATGTATCATCGTCATTGAATTTCATGTTGTTAGATTTAATTAGGTTCAGAATACTCTTTTGGACCTCTTTTTTATACCGTTGGCACAAACGGGCTCAGACACCACCGTGGTCTACGCTTCAACGTAGGAAACCTTGAGAGAACTTGATCAAAATGTGAGAGGTCCCAACAGATCGTGACAAGTCGGAAGGAAACGCACAATCAACCAAGGCAGCTTGTAGACCTAAACGTAGTGTGCTGTCAGTCTCTGGGATTCAGCACCGATACCATGATAGCCCCTGAGAAAACGTAACAAGACGTTACAGAACTTGAATGCAAAGACAAAAATGACCAAAACCCCATGGTACACTACATTTTTGGCTGTCGTGACTGTCATTGTTGCCTGGGGGCATAATGAAAAATATACTTAAACGCAAAAGAAACGCAACTATTTCTAAAATGGTAGCTCCTTCTTTTTTCATCCAAAATTCAGCCAGTGATAATGAAATCGCTAAGTATCGTTATTTGCCTTGCATACAGCACCAAAATCGGACCGCTGTGACTTATGGTTGGCGAGCTGCAGCGAGAAATGTAAGGCAATCCCCATTTTTAATGTCACAAAGTTCAAAAATTGTGCCTATTTTGCGAAAAAACGTTTTTAACCAATATCGGTTTTTGGAAGCAAAAGGGTAGACAAAATCAAATCAGGTACTTTTATGTTTCTTTCAACGTTAATTTTGTCAAAATGACGTCTTTAATTTTTTTGCGTAATAGGCCATTTTTATCCAAACGAATATTAATAATCGAAAATTTTTAAAGTCACCATATAACCCTCAATACATTGCATATAAGACATAAGTATCGCAACATGATCGAACAAAATGCGTCTGTAATGACTGTTTTTAAAAAAGTAGGTTGACGTCAATAAAGAACCGCAGCAACGCAGCGATTGGTAGCGTTGATAATCAATAACTTGCAAACCGTTTTAGTGTTTTCCTTTAGTTACGACATCTGGCTATCAGATCTGGCTGTTTGTTTTCAAATCTAATAAACCATCATCTTTTTAGACTCCATCTGTTGAAATTTACTGACGTCATTATAACGTTAGAATGGAAATTGTGATCAAAACCATTTTACGGCAAATCATTACTCAATGCGCAGGAACACAAGATATAATTGAAAAATTAGCCTCATGTGATCCATGTGGAAGAAAAAGTGGATAGAAAACGGTTGCGCTTCTTTTGCGTTTAAGTATACTTGCACAATCTAGACCAGATATTTTAAAGAAGAGCAAGATGGGTCAGTAGTATGCTCGACTTGAGTCACTGGTTTGAGTCACTGAAGGCACTGTGTTGTTTCCTTGATCAAGACATTGTTCTCTGCCTTTACATGTTCAGCACAGAAATGTCCCAACATGACAAAAAATTGTTGATCGTAAAGCATCAGCTGAAATAATCAAAAACAAAATAAATGATACTTAGTTACTTATAGACATTTGAGCCGCGACATGAGATTTCTAACAATGTGGAATGCGCAACCAGCAAAGGCTCAGATCAGCCTGAGATAAGCAACTTAAATTTTTGCCTCCTAGTGACTTGTCTACAGATAAGTTAGGAACCAGACCAAGCCCGACTTTTTGTCAGGCCTGATCTAGATCCAAACTGTATGGCATTCTTATGGTATTCCTGAAAGAATTTTTCGAAAAGTTAATTGATTATGAAAAAAATCAGCAGACGGCAACAAAAGCGTGAAAAAATACCCAACATACAAAGAGATAAGTAGGGAACACAGTGGCTCAGTGCTTGACTCGAGACCGTGGGGCCACGGCTTTGAGCCTCACCTGCGTCACTGTGTTGTGTCCTTTATCGGGTGGCATTCTCAGATAGTTCTAAGAGGCATTACACAATTCTTCGGTTATTAATGGAGCCCTCTTGTAATATACATGTATGTTGAGGAATGCCCCAGCTGCTGCCAATCTGGCAATCATGCCCGCACCCCAATTGACCTTGGTCCTCATGTACACCTCCTACACCGTCTACTGTGATGTATCTTCCTGTTGCAACTGATCACCTCGTTCTGTAACTGCTGGTGGCCTCCTTCTTGTAGCAAAGGTTTAGATAAACAAAATTTTTCAGCGTAAAATTGTAAATATTTTCTTACCCATCAGCTTTACCATATATTTTGGGTGCTCAAAAGACTCGTCTCATTGAGACGGTTCTTTTGAGTACCCACAACATATGTTTTGGTTGAGATATAAGAAAATTAAATTTTTCGTTACACACTCTTAACTAAAGTCCTGTTGTAGTAAAGACTGGATGTATGCACCAAGCAAAGATCAAAATATGAAATCATCGTCATTAAATTTCATGTTGTTAGATTGACTTAGGTTCAGAATACTCTTTGGGACCTCTTTTTTATACCGTTGGCACAAACGGGCTCAGACACCACCGTGGTCTACGCTTCAAGGTAGGAAACCTTGAGAGAACTTGATCAAAATGTGAGAGGTCCCAACAGATCGTGACAAGTCGGAAGGAAACGCACAATCAACCAAGGCAGCTTGTAGACCTAAACGTAGTGCGCTGCCAGTCTCCGGGATTCAGCACCGATACCATGATAGCCCCTGAGAAAACGTAACAAGACGTTACAGAACTTGAATGCAAAGACAAAAATGACCAAAACCCCACGGCACACTACATTTTGGGCTGTCGTGACTGTCATTGTTGCCTGGGGGCATAATGAAAAATACTTGGATATTTTAAAGAAGAGCAAGATGGGTCAGTAGTATGCTGGACTTGAGTCACTGGTTTGAGTCACTGAAGGCACTGTGTTGTTTCCTTGATCAAGACATTGTTCTCTGCCTTTACATGTTCAGCACAGAAATGTCCCAACATGACAAAAAATTGTTGATCGTAAAGCATCAGCTGAAATAATCAAAAACAAAATAAATGATACTTAGTTACTTATAGACATTTGAGCCGCGACATGAGATTTCTAACAATGTGGAATGTGTGACCAGCAAAGGCTCAGATCAGCCTGCGCATACCTGCAGTCTGATCAGAGCCTTTGCTACAGTCACTTGAATAGTCTATGAGTGTTAAGCTACTGACTGAACTTTACTTGGAGTTTCTAAGCTTAAAAGGAGGCTGCACAGGCTCATCTGAGTCTACACTAAGTCTTGTCAAAATGCCACATTGTTCATGTTGTTGGAAATCACGTCACTGCTGATTTATGCTTACCATATTCTAGGAACTTTAATGTGACCCTGATAGTTTGCACTTCCTGGATGAGATTCAATCTCATTAGCTGAGGCTCCGGTTACTTTTGCTGGGAATTCTTATATGTTTTGTTGCATGTTTTGGGGCTTCCTATCTCTTTGTTAGCCCACACATTTTATGCAGGAGTTTAGTAGTTAAATACCCAAGTCACATTTAAACTGACAGTCAGCCAATTAACCTGACAATTTTAAGTTGGTCAAATTGGGCAAAATATTTGATCGGCCAACTGACTTCGAAGATTTATTAAAAACATATCTCAAGTATTTTAGTCTTCAGCTACTATGATAATTGGGCTCAATATTGCCATATCATTGCCTGACTATCAGGCCCCTGCATTCCTCTGTCTGGCAACAGTCAAGAGAGCAGGAATTTTCTAGGCCAGATTTGGGGCTGATAAATTCAAAATGAGCAAAATCTTCCCAAAATAGTGTATATCATTCCCAATCTTTGGTGAAAATTTACATGAAAATCTTAACAAAATACCAAAGTTACAGATGCAGGAAAATTTGCCTAAAATGGGAATGTAACATGTTTACATTCACAAATTTTATGCAAATTTTCATCAGTTTTTATGATGGGCAATGAAGCAGCAAATATTGTTACAGCTTTACACTGCTAATTTTTTCTTATATGGTTTTTAATCCATTTAAAATGGCGTTCCTTATCTTTTAGACTGCATCAAGTTTTCCCAATTTTGATGGTCCAAATGCTTTTCCCCTAAATTCAACAGGCCCCTGGCCCCAACTTCAGAAAGGTAACAAAATGCCTGGCTGACAGAGTTTCACCTACTATTGGCTGACCTGCAGGCCAACTGTTGATTATCCCCCGACGAAGTCAGAGGGATATAGTTTTAGCCGTCCATTCCGTCCGTGCTACTGATATGGATTTGGGAGCCTTTTTAGTCGTCTGGAGATAGACAAGGGGCCATTTCTTAACAAGGGGCCATGGCCCTCTGTAAGTTGCCTCAAATGATTCAGGGGACCTCAGGGGAGGTAATAAAATAAACTTCTAAAAAGGGCCATTTTATGTCTATGGTGATGGACGTCCAAACTGGAAATGGCCTGTAGTAATTTGTCAGTCTGATATTAACGGGCCAATTCAGAGCTAAACTGGCCCATTATTTTGGACACTTGGCCCCTTATTAATGGCCCTTTATAGACTCGCCCGATATTCAATATTGGGGCTATGTCCGTCTGTCCACACTTTTTGTCTGTCTGGGACCATATCTCAGTATCTATTGGTCAGATTTGATTCATTCTTGGTACAAATGTTAAGTACCATATTCTCGATATCCTATAAGTTTGGTTAAAATCGACCTCTTAACACTTGAGTTATTGCCCTTGTTTTGGTATAGGCAATTATAAGGCAAAACCTATATTAGCTTTTCTGTGTGACGATCAAAGCTTTTATATTTAACAACTTCTCACTATAGACCATGATTGCCAAGTGCCTGTAGATAAGCATGGCAGTGTCAAAGTTTTACCCACCTAAGGGGTCAAAGGTCAGATATTTTAATTACGCAATAACTAAGGCAATTGTTAATATTTTTTGCTGAAATTTTGCATGCATGCAGAGCAGCAATAGATATGAAACATATCAAACAGGATCTGGGTCTGAGTCCGTTGGGTGGACTTAGGGGGCGGGGCCGAGGCCAAAATTAAACTTTTTCAGAATATGGTCATGTTGCATATTAAATTAAAGCTGATGATGCTGGCAGCAACATGGTAGCAAATATTGAGCCCACAGACACACCCTTGACCCAGGGGGTGGGGTCAAAAGGTCAAACTATATATTTTTCTCAAAGTAGTCATGTTGCATATCAAATTAAAGCTGACGACGCTGGCAGCAACATGGTAGGAAATATTTTGCCCACAGACACACCCTCAACCCAGGGGGTGGGGTCAAAAGGTCAAACTATATCTTTTTCTGGAAGTAGTTATGTTGCATATCAAATTAAAGGCAATTGAGCACAGAGCACCATGTGAGCACCATGAAAGCAAATATGCTGTCATTACACACACCAGCGACCCCTGGGGTGGGGTCAAAAGGTCATTTTGTTTTCTTTTCTAAAAGTGGTCATGTTGCATATCAAATTAAAGTGGAAGAAGTGTAGACAATACATGCAATGTAACACTATGAACTTACACACACCCTTGACCTCTGGGGTTGGGTTTAAAGGTCAGATATTGAAATTGTGCAGATGTAAGTATACTTTTTAGCTCACCTGAGCTGAAGGCTCATTGGTGAGCTAATAGTATAACAGTGACTCCGGCGTCCGTCCGTCCGTCGTCCGTCAACATTTTCAAACATCTTCTCCTCTGAAACTACTGGGCCAATTGAACTCATGTTTCATATGGAGACTCCTTAGGATAGGGGAACAAAAGTTTGTTCAAATGGTCTGGGTCACATGACCAAGATGGCCGCCATGCCCATATATGGTAAAAACCCTTAAAAACTCTTCTTCTCCAGAACTAGTAGGCCGATGACCTTGGTACTTGGTATGTAGCATTTGGGTTGTGTGGCCTACCAAGTTTGTTCAAATGATGATCCTAGGTTGACCTTGACCTACTTAACGTCAAGGTCAAATTTGCTTCCTAATGCATTTAAATGGGAAAATTTCTGAAAAGTTGATTTTTTTGAAAATTGCGGAGGCTTTAGTCATTATTCTCCCTTGATATGTTTAACCTTATAAGACAATGGCTTTAAATAAGTTCAAAAGGTCAAGGTTGACCTTTGACCTTTCAGCTTAGGTTGCTCATATTGGAGTCCCATCAATATATTAGAACATAGTTTTCTCACAAACCATTGGCCCAATTGAACTCAAAGTTCATGTGAAGACTCCTTATGATAAGTAAGCCAAAGTTTATGCAAAATATTTTGATCACATGACCAAGATGGCCGCCACGCCCATATATGGTTAAAACCATTTAAAAATCTTCTTCTTTAGAACTAGAAGGCCAATGACCTTGGGACTTGGTATGTAGCATTTGGGATGTGGGGTCTACCAAGTTTGTTCAAATGATGAACCTAAGTGGACCTTGACCTACTTAACGTCAAGGTCAAATTTGCTTCCTAATGCATTTAAATGGGATTTTATGAAAATTTCATTTTTTGAAAATTGTTGAGGCCAAAGTCATTATTATCACTTGATATGTTGAACCAAATGAGACAATGGCTATACATAAGTTTTCAAAGGTCAAGGTTGACCTTTAACTTTTCAGCCAAGGTCGCTCATATTGGAGTCCCATCAACACATCAAAACATAGTTTCCTCAGAAACCACTAGGCCATTTGAACTCAAATTTCATATGAAGACTCCTTATGATAGGTTAGCCAAAATTTATACCAAGTGTACTGGTCACATGACCAAGATGGCCACCACGCCCATATATGGTAAAAACCCTTTAAATGTCTTCTTCTCCAGAACTAGAAGGCCAATGGCCTTGGGACTTGGTATGTAGCATTGGGGATGACTGGGCTCTACCAGATTTGCACAAATGATTAATCTAGGTTGACCTAGATCTACTTTATGGCAAGGTCAAATTTGATTCCTAATGCATTTATTTCGGAAAAATCTTGTATTAAGTACCAAAAGCCAAGCTGACCTGTGACCTTTTATCCAAGGCCACTCATTGGGACTGCCACACACCTATCTAAACATCTGTTTCTCAGAAATCACTGGGCTGTTTGATGGATTATTCATAAGATTGTTTAAGTCACTTGACCAAAATGTCTGCAACCCCCATATATGGTAAAACAAAATTTGTTCCATTAAAATCTGTAGTTGACCTTGACCTATTTTAACATTATTAAGGAGATCAGGTGAGCGCCTCAGGACCTTCAGGTCCTCTAGTTTATTAAACTAAGCACTAAAACATACTTAACAGGGGTTTGTTATGATACTGAGGTGAACTAAGGGATAGATAAATGGGATTTATGTTTTGTGATTTACATGTTTCTCTCAAATAACCCTTCGCCGTGAGATATAAATTCATCGAATTTGTCTTGTGGATTATGGCTTGTTCATTCTGGCAGACCCTTGACACAGAAGTGATAACCAAAACAGCCAAATGACACCGGGCCCCTCCCCACAAACTGACTTGTAAATTATTAGCTCACCTGAGCCGAAGACTAATGGGTGAGCTAATAGTATACCAGTCACTCGGGGGTCTGTCTGTCGTCCGTAGTCTGTCGTCCTTCCGTCCAAAATTTCAAACATCTTCTCCTCTGAAACCACTGGACCAATTAAACTCAAATTACATATGGAGACTCCTTAGGACGCGGGAACGAAAGTTTGTTCAAACCGTCCTGGTCACATGACCAAGATGGCTGCCACGCCCATATATGGTAAAAACCCTTTAAAAATCTTCTACTCCAGAACCAGAAGGTCGATGACCTTGGGACTTGGTATGTAGCATTGGGGTAGTGGGGCCTTGTAACCAAGTTTGTTCAAATGATGATCTTAGGTTGACCTTGACCTACTTAATGTCAAGGTCAAATTTGCTTCCTAATGCATCATAAATCAAATGGGAAATTTTTAGAAAAGTTTATTTTTTTAATACTGTTGAAGCCAAAGTCATTATTCTCACTTGATATGTTAAACCTAATGAGACAATGGCTATAAATAAGTTTCAAAGGTCAAGGCCACCACACCCATTTTATGGTAAAACCCCATTAAATATCTTATTCTCTGGAACAAAGGGTCAATGGCCTTGGGACTTGGTATGTAGCATTGGGGATGTGGGCCCTACCAGGTTTGCACAAATGATGAATCTAGCTTGACCTTGACCTACTTTATGGCAAGGTCAAATTTGATTCCTAATGCATTTATATAGAAAAAATCTTGAAATGTTCATTTTCTAAAACTGTTTAAGCCGAAATCATAATATATTTTCAAGAATTGTTTAACCTTATGAGACAATGGTTTTATATAAGTACCAAATGTCAAGCTGACCTGTGACCTTTTATCCAATGCCACTCATTTGGCCTGCCACATACCTATCTAAACATTGATTTCTCAGAAATCACTAGTATTCAATTTTTTTAGGTCACTTGACCAAAATGGCTGCAACCCCATATATGGTAAAACAAAATATGTTTTATCATAAGCAGTAGTTGACCTTGACCTATTTAAACATTATTAAAGAGATCAGGTGAGCGCCTCAGGACCTTCAGGTCCTCTAGTTTTTAGTTGTTGTCAACTAAAAACAGCTAAAATCAGGGCACAAAATCTCCAGCAACCACTGGACAACAGATACTGTGTGTGATCCTCTAACTGGTTTGAAGCTTACACTGTTCAGTGGGATTAATTGTGCATGCATTCAGTATAAGTGTAGCTTTGCCCTCAAGCGATCCAGGACCTTGGTTATTTTTTTCAATACCCCTCCTTGCAAATTTATCATGAGAGGTAAATCTTAGGGGGAAAAAAATATTTTCAAGGTTTTTTTTTTTTCTTAAACGCAAATAAATATGAAAAAGCTCTCTAAGTTGAATCTCATATTTCTGTTTTTAACTCTCTAAGGCGCAAAATATCCCATTGACTGTCACCTACCAAATACCAGGATGTATGTAATTCAACACATCTTTAAACCTATATATATATAGTTCAGCAGAGAACTTCTCAATGCAGTTTGAATAATTTCATTGTAAATCCTAAGTTTCACTTAGCTCGAGATTTATTGTGGATCCATATCACCTAGCGAATCTGAGGAAGCCAGATGATGGGTCTATGCCATTTTAAAAAATATGCTACAAAATAAATATTCTGAAAAAAATATTTGAACAGTTTATGTCTGAGATTTTGACTGGATTGGCTGGAAAATTAATCCTTAAAGCGCCTAGAAAAAAATGCATCCGAAAATGTCGTCTGCTGAAGTCGTCTGCTGCGAATAATTGCCAACCATTACTGGAGAATTAAGCATAGAAGCAAACAGCGTGGACCCAGAACATACTGCTCCTTTAGGAGCAGTCTGATCTGGGTCCACACTGTTTGCCACAGAGGCTTCTTAAACATTTCAGCAGAAGAGAAAAACAGACGACTTTTGTTGCCATTTGCGCATTAAGGGCTAATGCGGATATGAAAAATTGTGTTTGAAGCATATATCTTCTATATTATTTGGAGTGTTAATACAGCTTGGGGTCACAGAGTGTTGGGTACAGTTTCTAATCGCTGTGTCCTTGACATCTGGCCTCAGTTCTAGACAAAAATAGTTTTCCAGGCATGCCTAGGCCTCCTGTATTATTTGAGGTAAGGAATCACAAATTTGGTATGTATATACATCTTGGAGTCCCCAAGACTATTAGGGTAGTGTTGCATACTGTTTTAGCGACTCTGTCTTATTGACCTTGACCTCAGTGGCCTCAGTTCTAGAAAAGTTGTGTCCTTAGCATTTTCTTTGGTGGCATTCAACCTATTGTGAAACATTTCTTGTTGAATTTAAACTTATCCATCAGTTTAAAAAGTATGTTTCTATAAGTGGTTAAAAGAACTATCTTATGAAGCCTGTTCTTTTGAGTACCTACAACATAATGTGTTCCACAGCATTTATGTTAGATCAGATTATGAAATGAATTTATTATTACCTCCCTTACATCTGGTCTAATATACAGGATCCTATGTTTCTGAATGACTTATCAAGCTTAACTGTTTCCTAGCAACTTTTGTTGTTCTCTGATAACCATTGCAAACAGTTTGAACCGATAACGTTGGTCCTAATCTGGATCCAAACCTCTGATGCAGATAGTGTTCCAAAAAGAAAGTTAATTTTGAAAAAAAATCAGTACAGTAAAACCTGTGTAAAACAGCCACACAAAAACAAACAAAACAAAGATCTTATGACAAATGGTAGCTTATTGTAGGTCGAAAGTATTGCAGAATGCTCCCCTTGGAGCATTCTGCAATACTTTTGACCTGCAGTAAGCGATAATTTGTCTTGAAAACAAATTTTCTGTCTTTTTGAAAAAGGTCATTTTACTGTAGATGTCAACAAAAGCAGGAAAATTTACCCAGCATTCAAAGAGTTGATGATGATATATAGCTTCTGATAAACTATTTTTTCTTTCTTTTACAGAAGAAAATGACCAGATTGAACAAGTATCTACAAACAGCCTTGAAATGAATTTGGACTCACAAGAACAACATCTATACTACTGCCATCACTGGGTACAGACAGAGATAAAATTGTATGATATGTAAATGTCAAAGATGGGAAACCCTTTAGATTCATAATGTAGCTGTTTCATGTGTTTCTTTTAAGGATTATATAGAATAGTTGTGGAAATGGCGGATATAAGAATTGACAAACCTTTCAATAATACTAGATATAAGTAATGTGTATTTGAATTTATTTTTGTTTTATAACTTGGAATCAGCCAGAAATTTAGTATGGCAGCCAATTTCAATGTACAGCTTAAAAAGTCAGATGGGGCCAAAAGTGGGTCCCATTCAAACACATACAGGCCCCCAGGAGTTAGAAGGGAATTTCACAGCAAACCTATGTCGGATATAAAAGCCATGTTTGAGAAGGGGTCCGATGGAGCTGGTGCGAAGCCCCCTGAGCCAGGCATCAGTTACGCAAAGAAACCTGCAAATAGTAGTAACCAAACACCCTCTGCTGCCACAAATAAAACCAGTGCAATAAAAACCAAATCAAATGCTACGTTATCTAATCAAAAAAGAGAGACAGTCCAAAAAAGTGATGCATTAACTGCTGGGGATATGGCAGCCTTTGACATGCTGAAGCAAGAAATTGAAACCAAAGGAGCTGAGAATCTTGATGAGGATTTGCTTCCTTCTGTTGCTGTTGCTAAGGTTTATGATGGTGGACAGACTTTCAAAGCTACGATGGAAGGTAAAACTGTATCAAAGACTCTGAGTGGCGGAGGTAACACAGAAGTTTCAAAATCTGCAGCGGCTTCTATGCTGTCTTTTGGCTTAACGAAACTAAGAACAAGACCAAGTAGTCTGAAAAATGAAGACAATATTCAGAATTCAGAAGCTCAAAATGAGGATCCTAGTGCAAATAAAAGTGATAAATTTGAAAGCAGTGCTATAAATGAAAAACTTAGATCATCTAGTCCTTCCAGCATTAAACCAAGGGATAAATATATACCTGGTGCACCAAAAGGCTGGAAAGGTACTGTAACTGAACCAAACGGAAGATCATCACCCAAACTGGAAGAGACAAAGTTGACTGGAAAATTACAATCTGATATAATCAGTCCTAGAAACGGACAGAGATCTGTGATTAGAACCATAAGCCCTGTAACTAGGAATAGTTCAAGCGATAGTTCAGCTGGGAATTTAAGCCCTAGAGGCTATAAACCTGCATACATACAAGAACAGAAGGGTGTAGACAGTTCTAGCAGTGTCCTGAATAACCAATCTGGTGTCGGTAAAGTTGCAGGCAAATATGATGCTAAATTAAAATTAACTTCTAATGTGATTGAAAAAAGTAAAGTTTCTAAAGACAACAAAAATGAAGATATAGAAAGAATTAGAAGTCGCTTAAAGCCTACAAGTGATACAAAGCTTGAAAATTTAAAAGATAAATCTCATACAAGCACACCAAACCTTGCTGGTCAAGATGTTCGATGGAATAATAAAGATAGGAATAAAGTAGAGAGAACGCATAAACCATTACATAGAATCAGTAGTTCATCAGGCACAGAGTCCAGTTCATCAGTGTCAAAAAGTGAAAGCCTCGGATCAACACCCAGAACGGGTAGAGAAGGATCTCCCATCCAGCGGAATGCTTCACCTATCACTGGAAAGGTGAACTCTCCTGATAGGCATGCCCAGCGAAAAGCAGAATATGTCAATGTTGGTCTTAAAGCTGAAAATACAGACTTAAGAAGAAAGAAATTTACGGTGTCACGAAAAACGAGTGCAGAGAAATTTCAAGATTTGAAGAAAGGGTTTGAAAAGTCCGATCAAAATAAAGAACAAACTGTGGAAATAAGAAAAAAGCTTGACATTATCCCAGCCAAAGCTATTCTTGAGAAAAGAGAATCTTTTGAGAATCCAGACGTCTTTACTAAAAAACCAGTGAAGACAGAAATTTGCTCACCAATTAGTAAGAAAAAGTTATTAGAGAGAAAGGACTCTTTTGAGCATCCAGAACTGCGTAGGAAAAATTCAGGGCCTGTTGAAATTGTGACTCTTGCTGAGAAAGGGAAAGTGCTTCAAACCATAAAGTCCTTAAATGAACTGGATGAGGCAGCTCAAGGTAGACCACAGCTTAAGAGACGGAGTCGGTCATTACCTTCGTCTGGTATTGAAGATGATATAGACTCTAGTGGGTATTATGAGGATGTGGAGCACGAGCATGGTCCATACTATCATGATATCCATGGAGTTAAACTGGCTGATGATGCTTCCAATGAAGGAGATATAAGCAGTGAGGCTGACCAAATCTATGAAGAAATTGATGCATTGAGGAGAGCTGGAAAAGGTATGTCAACAGAATACGCAGAACTCCATATTAATGCAGTGCAGTCACTTTACAATGCTAATTTGGTCAGGCGTGGATAATGGTGGGCAATGCCAGAACTCCTTTCTCAAAAGCCTACGTGGGAGCATAAAGCTGGATGTAATGTGCACATTCTATATGCCAGGGGGGAGGGGGGGTGCAGGTGCACTACACTGTCATTCAAACTGAAAATCAAATCAAAAGGACATATTTTGCAAAGGAATCATAGAAAAATTACCATAAAATGGTCATTTTCCTATACAACCTTTGTAAAATTCCTAGTAAAAAGTTTGTAAGCCTCAACATGACTGTTTTCATCCAAATATACTTTATCTTGAGGTGTTTTATAAAGCAGGGGTGATAAAGTTCAGGATAAATCAGGATTTCTTGATTGAGCACTCATGCATTTTGGCATGAGATCACAGTTTTTATTGCTTTAATTTGGTTTTAGAACCTTTTCGTCAGATATTTACCATAAAATATGCATAAAGTTATTGTGTTCTATTGATATTTTGTTCTTTAAAGCATGTTATTGATGATTTAAGAACATTTTTGGCTCAGTTCAGGATTCAGTTGACAGATATTCCTGATTGAGATTCTCGGACTGTTATCACCCCTGATAAAGGGACTGCACTTTATTTAGAGTACCACCAATAATTTGAAGCAGACAATATCTGTTTATGGAGCAAAATTGTTTGAAATTTAGCGTGAAGTGTGATTCACATACCATATTACAGAGCTTCAGGTTTATGGTGGGCCAGGGCCAATGTCGAAATTGATTTCAAAATATGACCCACCACTTTCCAAGCCAGTGAGCCTAGTGGATGCATCCTTTTTAGTTGTAAAAAATCTCATTTTATAAACACAGCAAGTCTACGAACTCCAAAAAAAAAGAAAGTAGGTTGTCAATATCATCAGCTTTGCAATTTATCAACACTTGTCTATTTATGATTGATCAGCTATTCGCCGGGCTCCTATTGCTATGCAGATAAAGTCCAAAATAAAACAGCTGGTCTGTAGTGTTTGTTGATCAGTGCGGAAGTTTCCGACTTTGCATGCTTTGTTCTAATGCACATGGTTATGTATTACCAAAATGTCATCTGTGTTTATTTTTAGCTCACCTGAGCCGAAGGCTCATGGGTGAGCTAATAGTATACCAGTCACTCCGGTGTCCGTCCGTCCATCGTCTGTTGTCCGTCTGTCAACATTTTCAAACATCTTCTCCCCTGAAACCACTTGGCCAATTAAACTCAAATTTCATATGGAGACTCCTTAGGACGCGGGAGCTAAAGTTTGTTCAAATGGTCCTGGTCACATGACCAAGATGGCCGCCATGCCCATATATGGTAAAAACCCTTTAAAAATCTATTTCTCCAGAACCAGAAGGCCGATGACCTTGGGACTTGGTATGTAGCATTGGGGGTGTTGGGCCTACCAAGTTTGTTCAAATGATGATCCTAGGTTGACCTTGACCTACTTAACGTCAAGGTCAAATTTGCTTCCTAATGCATTTTAGATGGGAATTTTTTTTGAAAAGTTGATTTTTTGAATACTGTTAAAACCAAAGTGATTATTTTTACTTGATGTGTTAAAACTAATGAGACAATGGTTATAAATAAGTTTCAAAGGTCAAGGTTGACTTTTGCCCTTTCAGCAAAGGTCACTCATATTGTGGTCCCATCAATATATTAAAACTCTTTTTTCCAAAGTCATTATTCTCACTTGATATGTTCAATCTAGTGTCTATAAATAAGATTCAAAGGTCAAGGTTGACCTTTGACCTTTCAGCCAAGGTCGCTCATAATGGAGCCCAATCAACATATTAAAACACAGTTTCCTCGGAAACCACTTGGCCAATTTAAACCAAATTTCATATGACAACTCCTTATGATTGGTTAGCCAAAACTTTTACAAATTGTTATGGTCACATGACTAACATGGCCACCATGCCATATATGGTAAAAGCTCTTTAAATCTCTTCTCTGGAGCCAAAAGGCCATTGGCTTTGGGACTTGGTATGTAGCATTAGGGATGTGGGCCCTACCACGTTTGCACAAATGATGAATCTAGGTTGACCTTGACCTACTTTATGGCAAGGTCAAATTTGATTCCTAATGCATTTATATGGAGAAAATCTTAAAATGTTCATTTTTCATATGTTTAAGCCGAATTTATAATTGTTATGCTGACCTGTGACCTTTTATCCAAGGCCACTCATTTGGAATGCCACACACCTATCTAAACACCTTTTTCTCAGAAATCACTGGGCTGTTTGATGGATTATTCATTAGATTGTTTAGGTCACTTAACCAAAATGGCTGCAACCTCCATATATGGTAAAACAAAATAAGCTGTAGTTGACCTTGACCTATTTTAGCAGTATTAAGGAGATCAGGTGAGCGCTTCAGGTCCTCTAGTTATATGCTTGGGCCCATCATTTCAGAAAATAATCCACCATTTTTGCTTAATGGGACACTTAGGCCCATCAATGAAACTCTGCTATTAGCCCTCAAAGCACCATCATAAATTTGCAGCTGTCAAGAATTTCAAACATTAAATGAGCCAGTGTCAAGCATAAGGTACATAAGGTTGATATGTGCATACAGCAAATGCAGATCTGTGCAGTCTGATCAGAGTCTTAGTTTCCCACCTGATGAACAATGGAGCGCAGTGGCTCACTGTCAGTGGTAGAGTGCTTGACTTGAGACCAAGGGGCCACGGGTTCGAGCCTCACCAGCGTCACTGCATTTTGTCCTTGAGCAAGACACATTAATCCTAGCTTAGTACTGGTTCAACCCAGGAAGACCCGTCCCTACATAACTGAAAGATTGTTGATGGGACGTAAAGAATCAAATCAAACAAAACCACCTGATGGAACATTGGACTCTTGGTTACCCTTAAAATGCCCATCCTAGACTCTGATCAGATCGACTGTGCAGACCCACAAGCTGATCTGAGTCTTCAATGGGTGCATATGCACACTTGTACTTTCAGCTGGTCATCTTGATACTACATGTAAATCATCTGACATGAGATGAGCGGGGAGATGAGTCACATATAATATTAAGTATTTTTATCCCCCTGACCGACAGATCAGGGGGATATAGCGATCAGCTTGGTGTCCATCGGTCTGTCTGTCCAACCTTCAATCTGTAAATGCCTATGTCTATCTAGTCTGCATAGCTAAGCAGACCAGTTTAGGTAAAGCCTATATAGTCACAAAGCCTGAAGACAGGTTTTTACACGAGGAGGCCGATGTGACAGGTTTTATTGTGCTTTTTACTTGGTGTATTGCAGAAACAAGTAAATTTAACAACAGAAGAGCTACAGCATTTATAAAACGAAAGTAAGTATACATTTTGTTCTGTTTGTCGTAACAATATTTACAGAAACATATTTCTGTAGAAAATCAGACACCTGATGGGATGCTTGGGTTTCATTAAGTGGCGGAAGGCGGGGAATTTCCCCTTCTTCTCAGGCATGTTCCCCATGCTACATTTGATTGATTTGTATAGTTTACAGGCAAATACTGTCAAATTACCCGCCTAGCCGAAACTAGCTAGTCTGGCCCAGGTATATGCACACTCTAGTTTCAGTTCTTTGGTGCAGTCTTTGCTTCCAAAGGATACCCTTTTAAGAACATATTTCCCTTGATCCCTGGATGCCAAAAAAGTAAATGAAACCCCTGGTGATGAGGATAACTGGTTGCAACCTGTACAGTATACATTTGTTGTATAGGGAGTCAAGGAAATGTGATGGAGTCACGTACATGGGTGATTGAGTCACGTATATGGTCATGGAGTCAGGTACATTGTCATGGAGTTCATAAAAAAAAGTGACAACATGAAGGGGGATATCTGTGATGCCAGATGCAGGATCCGAACATGTGACCCCTGTCTTGCAAGTCATTTACTCTAACTACTGAGCTAATCTGACCGTCAGTCCTCAAAATCAGCACACTTCTCCCAAGGCCTTTGATCTAACTTTCACATGCTCAGGCATCATGTGGCATTTTATCTGGGTCTTCACTTGTTGCCAAACTACCCATTTTGGGGTTTCCCATTTTCAAAGAATCCCTTTCTGTTCATCTTTCATTTAAAGGATGGAATCTTTCGAATGAGCTTGAATAGTTTGGGTAATATTGTTGATTCTGTATATGGCTTTATTGAATCCCAACATTTACATTTAACCCTTAATCAGCTAATATTTTTTGTCCTGAAAATAGTGTCTACTTTTCATGTCTGCTGTGTATATTCAAGTGCACCTAATAAAAATCAGACTAGATTTTATCATCAAAGCAAACACTAAATGCTATTAATCCTGATATCAGACCCACTGGGTCCATAGAGTTTGCAATATAGGCTACCAAAGAACATTAATATGCCATCTCAATGAGATGGTTCTTTTGAGCACCCAAAAGAACCGTCTCAATGAGACGGTTCTTTTGAGCACCCAAAACACATGTTTAAATTGATGAATATGAAAATAATCACACATCAACGCTGATTTTTTTTTTTTTTTTTGCTTAACTGGCCCTTTGGTAACTGGCAGGGAAAAGGTTAATATGGCAATGAGTAAAACGCATTGAAGCATAAAATCATTTTCACCTTCAAGCAAGATGTCACTTTTATCATATCTTTATTATATTTGCATTGATTATCACACCGGATAGACAGCAATCAAAAACGTTAATATTATCGACAAACGTAGGTTAAAAATCATAAGAAACAGAGTTTTTGATTGCCATTTGCCGCCCAACTGGCTACAAATGGTGATCGAAAACATCAGTTTCTAGCAATTTTATATCTGCGTTTGTCGATTGTTAAGTGCATTTTCGATTGCTACTGAGTATCCGGTGTGATAATGCAGGTATCACTGAACCTTTCGAACTAAACCATTCACTGGTTTTGACTCAGCAAAAAGAATTTTCATTATACCCTTATCTTGCTATTTTTTTTTTGTTCAGAAAATGTTGCCCGCTTATCATGTCTGCTGCTGATATTCAAATGCACTTCCAGTTTAACCCTTAAAGCGACAATCACGACTGCAGCAGAAGACAAATTTTGGGGCATCTTTCCTTGTTTTCGACATAAATAAGGTATGATATTTCATGAGAATCGTCTGCCAGCAAAATTTGAAATTGTCGTCTGCTGCAAATTATAGGTGGTGCTTTAAGGGTTAAAGTTATCATAGAAGCAAATACTGTGCACCCCTGATAAGACTGCTTCATTAGGTCCCTGGGTGTTGCGTCCTTATCTTGGTTTGGTTAACTCAAGGAAAATGTCTAGACATGACTTCAAACAAATGAATTGTTGAAAACTGGAAAGAATGTCACACCATAAACGTGAGAAAAACCTGTTTTTACCATATGCAAACAGCATCAGCCTGTTCAACTAAAGATTTAGAAAGTCTGATTCTATAGGGAACTATTCCACATTGGAATGGTCTTTCTCCATCGGTGGTCAATCCCTAGACTACTGAGGAGTTTAGGGTACTCCTCATTTAGTCAAAAATACAACCGAAAGATTTTTATTGTTTTTTGTTTTATTGTTTTGTTTTTTTCTTCAAAATTCCAAAATCGCACTCCCTGGCTAATGATCGTAGGCTATCGTGCCAGTAGAAATAGATAGATTGGACTTTGATAATTATGTAGCCTTGGTAGTTAATTATCTGCACACAAATTTGCAAGGGTAGCTGAACTACCCCCTGGGGCTGAGTTAACCAGACTGATCTAGAGATGTGGCCCCAAGGTTATAAAACTTTTTCCATGCTCAACTCAGCTGAAAGCAAAATTTATCCTGCTCATGAATGTTAAAATGCCAACAATTGTTGGCATTTTAACATTTATTAGCACAATAAATGCAACATCTGAGGGGCTTAAAGCAAGAAACTTCTTTATTTGTCGATATTGTAGTTTTTATGAGCAGTTCAAGTGAAATTTCGTGCTCAGTTGAGTTGAGCATGACCTTGGGGCCTGACCGGAACTGAGTTCACCTGCAACTACAGGCTACTACAGGAGCTGCACAACAGCCCATTTTTTATTCTTTGTGTTTAGGCCAATAAAAAAAATACCTGTGTTTCCGGTTCCCCGACCGACCCTAAAAATTCGGGGCCGACTCTAAACTTTTTTTTTCAAAAAAATATTCGATTTTTCGTATCACAAATTTGCTAGAAAACTGACAAAAATGAATAAATCAGAGTAAAATATTAAGAAATATTGTATGCTTAACGTGCCTTCGAGCTAAATTAATAATTCAGAAGCATTTGTAGTCTGAAAATTGCTCTTATTTATGAGAAATTTGCCGATTTATTTGCGAAATTTTCGGAAAAACTCACCCACGAAAACTAATGACATTTCATTTTTTAGTACTTTAGAAATGAACAATGTGAAAAAAAGTTTATCAGGCAACCTGAAAACCATATTTGTTCGTATTTTGGTAAGAGAAATGATTAAGTTCTGGTCTCAACTTCTCTTATTTTCACCTTTCCAGTGCGCTCTGTTATGGTGTTATTTTCATTGTCTGTGCAGGCGCGAGTATTTTAAATGCTTCCCAGCCATTGGTCATTGTTGTAATAAATCCTTCCTTTATAGGAAAACCTCAAACCTTCATCAATAATAGTAAAAACTAAAGCAGAAAACAACAATTTAACCTTGATCAAATATTGAATATTAAAATAATTGTACAAGCAATGGCTTTTGAGAAAAACACTATGAAAACCAGAACTGGCTTTTATTTCAATATAATAATAATAATATAAAAAAGTCACTTTACACTCAATATATTCTGGTCTCCTCTGTCTTTGAAAGAAAATAAATTTATAATGGTTGTTGTTACCAGACAGGACATGACAGTCCAATGTTTCAGTGACAGGGTACACAAATTTAGAACAACAACATCGTACATATCACCAGGATCCACAGCCTGATGACATTGCCTGTACTTTTTTGGAGGAGAAGAGGGAAAAGTACACTAAGCAGAGTTCAAGAAAAGAGACAGACAGACACTAGAGACTTGCAGACTAGTGTCTCTTTACTCCATTGCCTGCAAGATGCTGGAGCATATTGTATTCAGTACATGTAGCAAACACAAACACCGTAGAGACTCACAGCATACTCATACTTTCTAAAGAGACTGTATCGTGAGACACAGCTGAAAGCCTTTGGCAAAATCCCCCACCACCACCTACTGCATAAACTCCAATTATGATTGGGTTACTTATTATCAGCACCTGATGCAGTCGAGTCAAGGGGTGCCCTTAGGAAGCGTTCTGGGACCTCTGCTCTTCCCACTGTTTATAAAAGATCTGCCATAGTTTATATCACCAGGATCCACAGCCTGATGACATTGCCTGTACTTTTTTGGAGGAGAAGAGAGAAAAGAACTGTTTTGTACTGTTAGCAAAAAAAAAAAAAAGTAAAAAAGTAAAAAAAAGTAAAGCCTACCTACCGACCCTGTTTTTTTCTGGCAAGGAACCTGAAACACAACTATTTTTTTTTTTGGCCTTATATATAGGCATTCCTAAAATGTTTGTTTATCTGGACTATCCAGCCCCCTGATCTCCCCAGAAAATCAGAAGTGCTATGGGTTTCCATAGAAGTAAGCATTAGCCCCCCTCCCCCCCCCCCCCCCCCCCCCCCCCCCCACCTCTCCTGAAAAAAACTTGTTGAACCCTCTGGAAAAGTTTAGATCAATTGGATAAGTTGAGGACTAAAGAAAAGCAAAATACAATGTCTGGGTCCGCCCTTGGAAAATATTTTCCTATCTTGCTGTATTATAAGTGACAGCAGATTTATGGTTGACCTCATTTATAATCTATACATACCTTTACACAGGTAAATTCTCACCTTATCTATAAATACACACTGTGACATCACCAGGTAAAGGCTAATGGCGGATGCCCTGTCAAAATATGGCTACTTTTGCAAGTTTTAGAGTAAACAATGTGTAGTGCCGTGTGTACACCTTAAAGGTAAGGTCAGAATGCCACCTTATGAAGTTTTATAGCAGGTCAATTACTTCATTTTGGTGATCTTTGAAATTTAATGGGATTGGGACAGGTATTTAATGTTAATGATCCAATTTAACTTCATGTGTGTAGGAAATGAAAGTGAATTAAAGGTTAATTTGGGTTTGATCAAGTTATGTGGGTGTGATTTAAAAGTTTGAGGTGTAAATTGATTTCCGAATCTTTGAAAATATAATGCTTTCCTACCATATTCTATCTAATAAGTGAACATGCTCATATAAATGTAGATATATGTTTGAGTTGGTGTTGATGCTTTTTCAGTCATGACTGTACTTTTCCTATGTTGACATTTTCCTGGGGCGAACCAGTTCAAAGCAATGGCAATAAATCACAGTCTAACCATGACTTCCTCGAATGTGGGATTTAAACTTGCAACCTGAACTCAATACAAACTGAGATTTCTTTTTAACTGAATACTGGGTAAATTTTTTCTTGCTTTTGTTGTCATCTAGCTGCTGATCTTTTTCAAAGTCATGCAATTTTTAAAAAAAAAATCTTTCAGGAATACAATCAGAGTGTCAAACAGTTTGGATCCAGATCAGGCCCGACGTTCTGTTGGGCCTTATCTGGGTTCAAACTGTTTGCATTTAGGTTATTAGCAGACAGCACTAACATGTAAAGAGTTAACCTTTCTCCTGCTGAATATTTTTGTATACTTCAATCTTCCCTAAAACTATCAGAGTGTCAAACAGTTTGGAACCAGATCAGGACAGGCAATCGGTCTGTCATGATCTGGGTTCAAACTGTTTGCAAAGGTTATAAGCTGAGCACAGAAGACACCACTAGCAAGGAAAGAGACTCATCAAACTTGGTAAAGAGGGGAGGGACCTGGCATCAACTGTACTGGATGAAGATATTGAAAGCCAAGAAAGTGTTAAAATGAACAGCTAAGGCTCCGCTATGTACTGTAATTGACCACTATGGTATTAATAGACTTGACGCACGTCGTCTGAGTCATTACAAGTAGTTTGTCAGACTATTGATTTAACCTGTAAATATTGATAAGGAGAGATTCTTAAAGCATGAAACCATCTATGGGCATCGCCCAGAACTATTTAAAGTCCATATCGTGGGGTGAACGCAATACTGCAGTAACTCAATTTTGCAAATTTTTCAGGAGAAGCAAAAAACTATTTCATATTTTTATTTGCTGAAATATCAAACAGAAATTCACAAGGTTGATGACAAACAGGTTAAGAAATAAGGTGATGCATTTTATTTGAACAAATATTTAATTCTTAAACAGTAATTTAAAGCAATACAACATACAACTGTATTGCTATCAAGAAAGTCATATTCTCTCAGTTTTTTTGAGTGCAACAATATTGCATCTTGACTTACAACAGTTTTGCGTTCAGAAAATATTGAATATGGTGCCATCAGTTCTGTTGTAAGTTGAGATACAACAGTGTTGCCTTACAGCCTCCCTATTTTCCAGTTTTAAATTTTTTTGCAATAATGATGTATCTTAACATAATAGCCCTAAAAAGTGACATTAACTTCAGCAGAGCACTTGAATATTGGCCTGATATTGGCCAGAATGCCAAGAGCGTTGCGGAAGCATGGTAGAAGTGCCAAGGACTGGCTAAATAGCACAATTACTGGGGAAGAGCATTATCGTAGCAAGAGCATGGACAGAGTGTAGCAGAAGAGCATAGCAGAAGATGGGACAGAGCGTAGCAGTAGCATAGCTGCATGGCAGATTAATAACTCGGTGATTTTGCCATGATGTGACAGAAATTATTTTCCTCCTATGCTCATGATGCTGCCGCAACATGCCTACCCTCATGAAGATTATACTTAAAAGGGGATACGCTTCCATTGCGCTTAGAGCCAATGCAGTTTTGCTACATAAATTTTGAACAGGTCAAAACAACAGGCCTCCTAGCAGCCAACTTGCAAAATATAGGTTTTTATATAGGTTATTTTATAGGTTTTTTGCCAAAAATAAAGGTTAAATATAGGTTCTATACTCAATTCAATCACACTTCTTGATTCTTTCCTGTTAATGACGGAAACTTTATTACCATGAATTGTTATATTCCAACCAAAGCCATTGAACAATAATAACCAAGTCAGCAGCACAAGACTTTTTCCTGATCTGATTCTTGTACATACAGCACTCTTAAGATCCACAAGCGAGCCAGATGTTATCTTCATATGACCATCAATAGAGAGAACAATAGGGCCCATGGGACCTTGATCGCTCACCTGAATCCTTGTCATGAGGAGAAGATGTTTACCACAAAATATAAATCCCATTCTCAAACACTTTAGTCCATCTTGGGTATCACTCAGATCATAAACAAAGCCTATCATTTCTCTAAGTTCAATCAAAATATACTTATCTACACAATTTCATTGTCTGACCTTTTTACCCAACCCAAAAGGGCTGGGGTGTGCATAAGCTAAGGTCACACAGTTTAATTGCATAATGTTCCACACTTCTTTCCTTTTAATTTGATAATATGCAACATAAACTTCTTCAGATTCTTTTTTACCCTTTGACCCCATCCAGGGGAAGAGGGTATGTAAGAGGGCAGAGTTATGATTTGCTTGCATGGTGTTCTAAACTTCATTCCTGTTAATTTGATATGCAACATGACTACTTTCAGAAAAGAAAAAGCATGACCTTTCGACCCCACTCCAACATGTTATTGTTTGCTTCATTCCCTTTAATTTGATATGTAACATGACCATATTCTGAAAAAGTTGATCTTATATAAGCCTATGTGACCCCTGTGGCTGGTCCATCTTTGGTCGAAGGGGCACAATTTGAACAAAATTGGTCCACAAGTTGGGGTACATATCAAATATCAAGGGCTTGTGATTTCAGACAAGAAGTTTTTCATGTTTTCCCAGTATAAGCCTATGAAAAATGAGACTCCAGGGGCATAATTTAAACAAACTTTGTAAAGGTTCACTAGGTCAAACCAAGGCTCTAGGCATTGTGGTTTCAGACAATAAGATTTTTTTCATGTTTTCCCTATATAAGCCCATGTAAAACTAATGACCCCGTGGCAGGCTCTTTTCTGCCCCAAGGGGCATAATTTGAACAAACTTGGTAGAGGTCAACTAGGTGATGCCACATACCAAATATCAAGGCTCTCAGACTAGAAGACTTTAGGTTGGCGCCGTTAAACCGGTTTAAGCCCTCCAGTAAAATATTTTACTGACCGTTCCAAGGCGGTACTTCTTTTGTGGATCTTTTATGTTTTTGTTCTGTCTTGTGTTTGCTATGTTTTGTGCGCGTCTGTTTATATGTGCTTTGTGGTCAACCGGCTGGGAAAGGGCTGACCTCTTGGCTCTCGTTTGTGGTGTCTTCTGTGAGTTTGTCACTTTCCCATTGGTATCCTGGGTCAGGTGTGGTACTTGATTGTATCGACTCCTGATCTTTGCACCCTTACTTACTTTGGACAGAGGGCATTTTACTGGAGGGCTTAAACCGGTTTAACGGCGCCAACCTCACCCTTAATTCAGATGTGGATCAAGACACATAGATATTTGGTTTGCATGAAAGACCCCTAACTTATCAATGCATCATCTCCTAAAACATATAAATCAAAATATAACAAGGAGATAAAGCAAGGATAAGGACTCAACAGTAAATTAAACTGAATACCGGAGCAAAAGAAATCCAACAGGTAAACCCCGGTGGGCCCGACAAACAGCCAAAGCATCAGGCCCCTACCATCTCATCAATAGATAAGTCTTTAAGTCGGAACCATCATAGAGTCTGAAGTCCAACTCCTATCTGTCCACCAACTATGACCATATCTGCTTGTCCATCTCCAACCTGCCCACCAACTATCCTTATATCTGCTTGTCCATCTCCAACCTGCCCACCTACTATCCCCATATCTGCTTGTCCATCTCGAACCTGCCCACCAACTATCCACATATCTGCCTGTCCATCCTCAAACTGTCCACTAACTATCCCCATATCTGCTTGTCCATCTCCAACCTGCCCACCAACTATCCCCATATCTGCCTGTCCATCTCCAACCTGCCCCCCAACTATACCCGTATCTGCCTGTCCATCTCCAACCTGACCACCAACTATTCCCATATCTGCCTGTCCATCTCCGACCTGTCCACCAACTAACCCCACATCTGCCTGTCCATCTCCTATCTGTTGCCCAAATAAACACATACCTGCCTCTCCATCTCCTATCTGTCTACCAACTAACCCCACATCTGCCTGTCAATCTCCTATCTGTTAGCCAACTAACCCAACATCTGTCTGTCCACCTCCAAACTGTGCACCAACTAACCCCACATCTGCCTTGCCATCTCCTACCTGTTGCCCAACTTACCCCATACCTGCTTGTTCATCTCTCTCTGTTCACATACTAACCAAAAATCTGCCTGTCCATCTCCAACCTGTCCACCAACTAACCCCACATCTGCCTGTCCATCTCCTACCTGTTGCCCAACTAACCCCATACCTGCCTGTCCATCTCCTATCTGTCTACCAACTAACCCAAAACCTGCCTGTCCATCTCCTATCTGTCTACCAGCTAACCCCATACCTGCCTGTCCACATCCTATGTGTCTAACAACTTACCCCACATCTGCCTGTCCATCTCCTTTCTGTTTACCAACTAACCCGACATCTGCCTGTTCATCTCCTATCTGTTGCACAACTAACCCCATACTTGCCTGCCCATCTCTATCTGTTTATGAACTAACCAAAAATCTGCCTGTCTATCTTCAACCTGTCCACCAACTAACTCCACATCTGCCTGTCCATCTCCTATCTGTTCACCAACTAACCCCACATCTGCCTGTCCATCTCCTATCTGTCAACACCCTAACCCCACATCTACCTGTCCATCTCCTATAGAAATGTTGCCTATCTAGCCCCATTTATTTCTATGCATCTCCTATCTGTTGCACAACTAACCCCACACCTGCCTTTCCATCTCCTGTTGCTCAGCTATCCCCATATCTGCCTGTCTATCTCTTATCTATTGCCCAACTAACCCCATATCTGCCTGTCCATCTCCTACCTGTCCACCAACTTACCCCACATCTGCCTGTCCATCACCTAGCTGTCCACACCCTAACCCCATCTCCTATAGAATTGTTGCCCGTCTAGCCCCATTTATTTCTATGCATCTCATATGTGTTGCACAACTAACCCCACACCTGCCTTTCCATCTCCTGTTGCCCAGCTATCCCCATATCTGCCTGTCCATCTCTTATCTCTTGCCCAACTAACCCAATATCTGCCTGTCCACCAAATAAGCCCATATCTGTCTGTCCAACTCTTATCTGTCCACCAACTATCCCCATATCTGCCTGTCCATCTCTAAACTGTCCACCAACTAGCCCTATAGCTGGCTTTAAAGGTTGGCGCCGTTAAACCGGTTTAAGCTCTCCAGTAAAATATTTTACTGACCGTTCTAAGGCGGTACTTCTTTTGTGGATCTTTTATGTTTTTGTTCTGTCTTGTGTTTGCTATGTTTTGTGCGCGTCTGTTTATATGTGCTTTGTGGTCACCTGCTGGGAAAGGGCTGACCTCTTGGCTCTAATCCCATTTCTGCCTGTCCATCTCCCCATTTGTTGCCCATCTCATCTTCTATTTATTGCAAAATAACTGTATATTTGCATATTCATATCCTATCTGTTGCCCAACTAATCCCAAATCGACCTGTACATCTCCAACCTGTCCACCATATAACCCCACATCTGCCTGTCCATCTCCTATCTGATGCCCCACTCTCCCTATCTGCCTGTCCATTTCCCATCTGTTGTCTGACTCTCCCCATATCTGCCTGTCCATCTCCTATCTCTTGCCCAACTAACCCCATATCTGCCTGTCCATCTCCTATCTCTTGCCCAACTAACCCCATATCTGCCTGTCCATCTCCTACCTGTCCACCAAATATGCCCATTTCTGTCTGACCAACTCCTATATGTCCACCAACTATCCCCATACCTGCCTGTCCATCTCTAACCTGTCCACCAGCTAACCCCACATCCCATCCCATACCTGCCTGTCCATCTCCTATCTATTGCCCAACTAACCACATACCTGCCTCTCCATCTCCTATCTGTCTACCAACTAACCCCACATCTGCCTGTCAATCTCCTATCTGTTAGCAAACTAACCCAACATCTGTCTGTCCACCTCTAACCTGTGCACCAACTAACCCATCTGCCTGTTCATCACCCATCTGTTGCACAATTAACCCCTTACCTGCCTGTCCATCTCTATCTGTTCACGTACTACCGGTAACCAAAATTCTGCCTGTCCATCTCCAACCTGTCCACCAACTATCCCCATATCTGCTTGTCCATTTCCTACCGGTTACCATAATATCCCCATATCTGCCTGTCCATCTCCTATATGTTGCCCAACAAACCCCTTATCTGCCTCTCCATCTCCCAACCTTTCCACCAACTTACCCCACATCTGCCTGTCCATCTCCTATTTGTCCACCAACTAACCCCACATCTGCCCATCCATTGCATATCTGGTCCCCAACCAACCCCATATCTTAAACCTCTTCATATCTTTCCTAATCACCAACTTACCCCTCATCTGCCCCTCCATGGCATATCTGGTACCCCCATCAACCCCATATCTACCTCTACACATCCTTCCTGATCACCAACTAACCTCACATCTGCCTGTTCAACTTCTATCTGTTCCCCAACTATGCCCATGTCTGCCTGTCCAACTTCTATCTGTCTACATAGTGAGCCAATATCTACCTGTTCATCCCTTACCTGTCCACCAACTAACCCCATATCTGCTTGTCCACCTCCGACATGTCCCTTAATAAATCCCATATTAATCTGCCCATCTCATACCTGTCCACCAGCTAACCCAATATCTGACTGCCCATCTCCTCCCAGATCATCAACTAACCTCATCTGCCTGTCCAACTTCTATCTGTTCCCCAACTATCCCCATGTCTGCCTGTCCAACTTCTACCTGTCTACATACTAACTCCATATCTATCTGCTCATCTCCAACCTGTCCACAAACCCCCTTATCTACCTGTCCATCTCCTTTTAGCTCCTCAACTGACCCCTTCTTCTTCAAATGGTATCAAACCAGTAGCATACTCCTTAGTAACTGTAGATGAAAGAGTACATGTTACTGATTTGGATTTGATTTTTCTCATGTCAGACAACTGAAGTCTTCTGGCCCTTTGTTTTCCTCCTTTGTAACTTCTTATGTTTCTATTGAGATAATAATGTTATAAATGAAAGAGAAGGGTCGGATGAGTCAAGGTTTAAGAGCTATCAGTTTTGCTTCATACTTGGTAGGCTTATAATCACTACCAAAGCTATTAAGAACAGAAAATGACTGCACTTACAGTCTGTTTTTGGGCAATTTAGTTTGCGTTGGAAAATGAAGAAAAGTATAAACAATTCTGTCAATTTTGCCAGCCTAGTACTTTGCAGCAGAGAATGTTTTATGTTTTCCCCTAACTTAAAGGGGATGTTTTGCTTTTAAAATTGATTTTCCATAGAAAACAATTGTCATATATAAGAACAAGACAGCTAAGGAGCCTATATGTTAAGAGAAAAATTACCAGTTTGTGGTACATGATAAAGAGTCTTACCCGTGGCACACGAGCCTTATTTTTCATTGTTTAATCAAGTTACTGCAGTGTTGCTCGACACCTTCCTTACATAATAATGTTATAAAACCAGTGCAATACTGCAGTTACTTTACATGCAATACTTTTGCATAAAAGATTTCAAATCAAATAAACAGCAAATTCATTGCAGTACTGTTGTATATCAAGTTACTGCAGTATTGCATTTAAGATTTGTCCTGAAAAACAACAAATTCATTGCAATACTGTGGTATCTCAAAGATACTGCAGTGTTGCATTCGGTTTACTGCTGGTTGAAAAAGTCAAGAAAATGCAACACTGTTGTATGTGAAGATACAACAGTGTTGCATTCAAAGTTTCTGTTATAAATAAAAAAGGTCAGTGCACAACTGCAGTATCTAAAGATACCACAATATTGCATTACTTATTTTTTGGACTGTCAAGTCAAAGCAAATGCAATAGTATTGCAAGTCAAGATACCACAGTATTGCAGTCAAATAAACTGGTTCTTGAGATACAGCATATTTTTACTTTCAAATAGCTTTAAAAGTATTTAGAGCAGAACCACAAGCATTTGATAGAATATGTATTAGTCTAAACACTTTCCATTTTTATAAAAAAACTATTTTGGCAAAAACATGAGTTACTGCAGTTTTGCGTTCACCCCACGATATGCAGATAAAGAATAATGTTGAGTTTAAAATTATGAAGTACATATTATGCACTTATCCTGTTTTGGGTGCTGAAAAGAACGGTTCTTTTGAGTGCCTTACAACATAAAACTTGTGTTTTAACTGAGAAATAAGAAAATTAAATTTCTAAATTAGGCTCTCTAGATCTCATCAAGAGACCTGAGGTTAGCACAGATACACGTGGAAGCTCATCATCATCATCATCATCATCATCATCATCATCATCATCATCATCATCATCATCATCATCATCATCATCATCATCATCATCATCATCATCATCATCATCATCATCATAGTCCTTTAGTTAAGAGTTACATTTTCTTATTTCTCAACCAAAAGATTTGTTGTGGGTACTCAATAAGACGGTTCTTTTGAGCATGCACCCATAACATATGCTAAAAATTATGGGTAAAAAAATATTTACAATTTTAAGCAGAAAATGTTTTGTTTATCGAAAGCTGTCGTCATAATCATCATAATCACCATATTCTATACAGTCCAGAATTGATTCTCTTAAGAGTGAGGCCTGCTTTTGACTTGTCTTCTTTGAACCCTCTGAGCGGTTCTGAGGGTCCCAGCTCCCTAAAAGATTCATTAATCCATATAGATGCAATTTACAGCTAGCAAAGCTCAGATTGATATATAGGTACCCTAAAATTGCAAAGAAAAAAACTTTATTGGTTTGTGGTTTAACGTCCAGCCAACAGCTATGGCCATATTGAGACTGCATGTCAGTTCACATAACCACACTTTTTCCTGCGCAAAATTATCAAAGCTATTAACCAGTACTTCGTTCACATACTTTTGCTTGTAACTGACAACAACCCTTCTTGAATGAATCAGCGGAAGGGACGATAATGACCTTAGAAATTATTTCATGATCGATCTCCATGAAAGTATGGAACTTGGCCGGGATCAACTTGTGATCCCTGGATCTGTGGGGTCTCCCCACCGACTGCGCTATGAGGAAAATACTACATGTTCATTTCTATAATTTGGAAACTTGACCCCTCAAAATATATTTAGGATTCTCATCAAACTGACAGGATATTCTATTAACCCGAAAAGCGCCAATCATGACTGCAGCAGACGACAAATTTTGCGACACCTTTTCCAACTTTCAACAAAAATAAGGTATGATATTACATGAGAATCGTCTGCCGGCAGACGATTCTCGTGAAATATCATGCCTTATTTGTTACTTTTGAAAAAGCAGCAAAAATTGCGATCGTCGTCCGTGGCGCTTTAAGGGTTAACAAAGGTCTCGACTCTTTGCATGCTGGGTAGTTTTGCATGTTTTTTTTGTCTTCTGCAGATTATTTTTGTAACAAATCTTTCAGGAATTTCAGATCTAGAGTGTTGAATTTAGGTCTTGGCCTGATCGTGGTCAAAACTGTTTGCAAAGGTTATTAGTAGACAACAAAATTCACATCTAGCAAGGAAACATGCTGCAAATATTCAATTATCAGCCTTATTAGGGATAATTTACACAGTAGCAGATTAACCCTTAAAGCGCCAATCACGACTGCAGCAGACGACAAATTTTTCAACATCTTTCCGAATTGTCTAAAAAATAATGGATGATATTTCATGAGAATCGTCTGCCAGCAGACGATTCTCATGAAATATCATGCCTTATTTGTTATTTTTGAAAAAGCGGCAAAATTTGAAATTGTCGTCTGCTGCAAATTATAGGTGGCGCTTTAAGGGTAAAGTTCCAGCTGAGATATTAATAGGGTAAAATATATAATAAAGAGTTTTTTTTGAGGATTTGATTCCAACATCATGTGACTTTGTGGACATACATGTTTTCTAAAAATGGACAGCTAAGAGTTTACATTTGTATTGCTAGGCTTTGGTTCCAACGTTATATTCGTAGTGTCATAAATTTACTGCCTGCTGGCCCTCTTTTGGTGTCTGCTCATGACCTTTGTGAACAGTTTGGAGCCATATCAGACCTGTCAATATGTCAGAGTCTGATCTAGATCCAAAATTGACACTTAAGGAACATTTCAAAAAAGTTAAGTTTTGAAAATACAGCAGATGACAAAAAGCTTGCAAAATTACTCGACATGCGAAGAGTTGAAGAAGTTTTGGAAAAAAAAAATTCTTTTGTCAGGTACCTTTAACTCTTTGCATGCTGAGAATTTTTCATGCATTAGATTTCATCTGCATACTTTTTCAAAATAAACTTTTTCAAAAAATTCTTTCAGGAATTTCACTGAAAGAGTGTCAGTCCTGATCGGCTTGCTATAGGTTGTCAGCAGACAACAAAAGTTGCCATTAGCAAGGCCTTGTTTTCAGTACATATTAAAAAATTTACGGATAAATTAAAAAAAAAGTTCATAAATTTTAATTCCTAAGTCATGCTGAACCATAAAATATTCAATAATATTTGTCTTTTCAAAAAAGTCTTAATGCTTTTCCCCCAAGTCGCCAGTTTGTCGTCATTTACTTTTGTCTGCTTATGTTGTTCAGGTATAGCCTATGGATTTTGTCCATATGTATATATGCAACGTTGTTACTGTCGAGCCAACAAAGAGTGACAATGATGTAATACTTTGTTTACAATTGCTAAATTGTAAAACGCTAACGTGTACACATCATTTGAGCTAACCGGAGATAGATCACTTGTGTATTAATCCTATCCTGAGGATAGGATTAATACACAAGTGATCTATTGATTATAAGTTGTAAACAAAACATGAAGTCACTGTCACTCTTGGCTGTTAGGACAGTAAGAACATTACAGAATATATAAAACAGTTACCACTTAGTAGTTTATCAATTTTAATACATGGCGTTTCAGATAAATATCATTCCCTGGAGTCATGATGTCATATATGATAAGAAAAATATCAGCATTTTCTCTTAAACCCCCCCCCCCCCCCCCCCCCCCCCCCCCCCCCCCCACAAAAACATATGTTCTACGGCTATGTTTATTTCATATTATTTTTATTTACTACTTTTCCAGGAAAAAGAATTTACCAGAAGATTTACCCAATGACATTCAAGCGGGAGTAGATGCCGACGTTGACAGTGATTCCGACAGCAGCGGCTCTGGAATATACGAGGCTGTCAGCGGTGATCATTTCCAGATAGGGGAATCTGACAGTCCTGACGTCGAAGCACCGGCCCCTTCTGGCCAGAAGCAACAGAAAAAGAAGAAAAAGAAGGAGGGGAAAGGGTCGAAGAATATTTACGCAAAATTTAAGCAATTTTATAGGGGTAAAGAAGCAAAATCATTGGACAATACCGAAGGGGCTTTGAAGTCAATAGCAGGTCCTGGGCTTGTACTGGCGCCCCAGTCGGTGGGCGTATTTGATAAACTGAAAAAGAATCTACGCAAGACAAAGTCATCAGATAGTTCGTTGGTGAGCTGGGAAGCGGCTGGGTTAAGTAGGGAGGATATCCCGGTGTGTGATAGTGACGGGACGGACACGGATATAGATCTTGAGATGGATCAGTCATCTAAGTCACAGAGTCTGGAAAGGTAGTTTTAATCAGCGTTTGTCAGATCTATCCATTTTTTGAAAAGTGAAAACAATGTAGATCCAGATCAGCTGGCTTCTGATGAAGCCATCTGATCAGGATCCCCACTGTTTTCAACTTTTATTGAAAATACATGCTTACAACTGGAATGCTGGGGAAGAGAAGCCAAACAGGGTAGACCCTGGTCAGACTGCTTCTTCAGAAGCGGTCTCATCTGGGTCTGCACTGTTTGTCCACTTTTTTGTAGCCAACTAATGTTTGAAATTTTAGAACAGATAGCTTTCAACACAGATTGACTGAACGCTTGTGTTCATGCATACGGTTCATATGTGACATATTCGTATGTGACATTTTCTCTGAATTTTGTCAAAAATAAATCCTTTTATCGTATGATGTGGCGTCTGGAAGTGATATAATGCCATGCAATAAAATTGATAAACCACTAGTGGTTAAGTGATCATTTACAGATTTAGTAACGTTACATAACGACGTCCATTATGGCTTTGCTCAAAAGAGGAAAATCTTGCCATTTTCACGCCAAAATGTTATTTTAAAGTAATTTTTATAACATGTAATAAAAAGATTCTAAAATACATGTTCCTGTATTATTGAATTTATTAAACTTAATGCCAAAAAGCGATCAAATACTCTGCAAGCCTCACATTTTATCGCTTTTTCTCAACTCATTTTATAAATTCAATAAAACATGAGCACTCATGCAAGATACTCTATTAAAAATGAAACAGATGAGTATAACCAGGAAATGCCACAATCACAGATCTCGGACCAATCCATGGCACCACCATGAGGAAGAGACTTAAGAACACAAAGACACATACACGTAAAGGCAAGAACACAATTAAAGTAAAGCAACCAGCTCTCTTCCTCAGCAAGATGATCGCAAAGTAGAGCATATTGGGGGCAACATTAAACAATCAACTAGCAACAACAGAATCACTGCCTTAACAGAGAGCAGCCAAAGCCACTGGCTTAACCCTTTACTCCATAATAACGCCTTTTGATGCCTTTTTGAAAATATTATGGAATATGGAGCATTTGCTCTTTTGGAGCAAATGCTCCATTTTCCATAATATTTTCAAAAGTGTTCAAAACTTAACTTAGATTTTTCATGAATTTTTTTCAATGTTGTCTAAAATAGAAAATAATGTCATGATCTAAAAATAGCCTATGGAGTAAAGGGTTAAATATATATTACGCCTGGCTGAATCTTCCCCCTTGATTCTGTTGTATTAAAACACATACCTGGAAGCTTCCTACCACATTCAATGTATCATCATAGGGAAACAATAAAATTAAATTGACTAACTGTGACAAAACAAAGAAAAGAGTTCTTAAGTCATTGACAGTCAGAGATAAAGAAAGCCAATATATGAGCCATGGTTGGCCCAGCCAAAGACAATCATCAGACACCAACCAGTGGCGTAGCCAGAATGCCAAAAAAGTTACGCACATTAAAGAGAGACTACTGGATCAAGCACATTAAAGAAGGGTTGTTGTCAGTTACAAGCGAAAGTATGTGCACAAATTACTGGTTAACCGCTTGCTCAAGCCTGCCCAGGAAAAAGTGTGGTTAAGTGAACTGACCGGCCCGCACTGACCATAGCTGTTGACATGGGACGTAAAGCAACAAAAACAAAACTGGATCAAGCAGTGATTCATTTCAATTGCATCCTTTTTCCAAATGGAACTTCTCTTAAAGGAAATTAAGAATTTGCGCCCAAAGGGAGCAAATTTTTTCCTTTAATAGCAGTTCCTTATGGTATGGAAAAACACTTTTACCTCATTAGGTGACACCCTTGAAATCTTACTATTTTTACTACACATGGGGGTTACTGCTTAATGGGAGCTACACCAATGCCAACCCACAGTTGAGAAATAATGAGAAAGACCAAGTAATTTGGGCACATTGTTATCTTAGGCTGCCATAATATGCATGTTATAAAATGCTCAATTATGTTATTTTACTTGTGCTAATTGTCCATTATTTTCTTATTTCGTTTCTACTTTAATCCAGGTCAGACGAGGGATCATCGGCAGCACCTCCTGTGCCCCCACCCCCTAATCCTCCACCCCTACCTCCTCGTTCAAGTGTGGCCATGCAGAGGGCATCTAACACAGGCGACCAGCTACGTCTTTCTAATGCAAGTTTAGACTCTGCTGACGGAAGCGGCAACAACTACAAGAGAATGAGCAATACCGCTGACGTAAGAAATGGCGGGTCCTCGCCAAATGTGGAACCTCCTCTACCGCCTCGTAACCGAGTCTCACAGAATCTTGATCTTAATCTAGTGATTCCGATAGCCCCTGGTGGAGCGGATATGAGGTTAGTACAGTCCAATTTGGATCTCGTCGTGAGAAAACCTGTCTTTGGGGTTTACGACAAAGCGATTTTCAAAACAGTCTCCTCAGTTACAGAGACTAGCTAGAAAATTGAAATTTCACTCATAACAAGTCTAGATATGATACTTTCCAAAACACGAATAACAAAGGCGCTGATCAGACTGCACGGATGCGCAGGCTGGTCTGCGCCTTTGTTGTTCGCAAACCACCAAAGACAGGTTTTCTTGCGTTGCGGCCCATTTAACTCTTTATCTCCTGGTTGTCTGCTGATCACTTTTGCAAACAGTTTGGACCCAGGTAAGGCCCGACAGAAAGTTTGGCCTGATCTGGATCCAAATTGTTTGACACTCTGGTCATATTCCTGAAATGATTTTTCCGAAAAATTGATCATGAAAAAATCTGCAGACGACAAAAAAATAGGGAAAAAATTCTCAGGGGGCAAAGAGTTAAATTCAGACAAAGGTTTTAGCATCACTTTACCAACTGGAACATAATACTGTATTGTGGTAAATGTTCTTAAATTTGGAACACTTCTCTTTCTGTTCTCAAATAAAGTGTTGGTTTTCAGGGCTGGAATTCACAAAACACTACTTGGGGAGACCCTAATCAGACTGCTTCTTCTGGACCTTTTTGTTGCAACTAGTGTTCAAAATTTTAGAATGCATTAGACCTATTATGAATAAGTACTAATGCCCTTATAAATGCAAGCTACCGTCCTGCCAGCCAAGAGTGACAGTAACTTCATGTTTTGTTTACAAAGTTATTGGGGACTTTTAATCGATAGATCACTTGTGTATTAATCCTATCCCCAGGAATGGGGGCTGAGTGGTAGAGTGCTTGACTCGAGACCGAGGGGCCGCGGGTTGGAGCCTCACCGGCGTCACTGCGTTGTGGTCCTTGAGCAAGACACATTTATCCTAGCTTAGTACTGGTTTAAACCCAGGAATACCTGTCCTTATTTAACTGAAAGATTGTTGATGGGACATAAAGAATCAAAATAAACAAACAAAAAAACTATCTACAGCAGCTGATCTCCAGGATAGGATTAATACACAAGTGATCTATCGATTCGAGTTAGCTGAAGTGAAGTGTACACGTTAGCATTTAGCTTAGCAATTTTAAACAAAGTATTATGTCACTGTCACTCTTGGTTGGCACGACAGTAAGTACTTTATTTGATGTTAAAACCTCTTATTACCAGTCAATCCAATGGCGCATTTTCATTATCAAAGGAGTTTCTCGAGTATGTGGATGAAAATCAGTGGGTATCCTGGTCAGCTGGGTCCATACTGTTTGCATATAAGTTAAAGTTAATCTGTTATGAAAGTAAAACAAATAACAGCAGAAGTCTGCTATAGCAAACAGTATCGGTCCAGATCAAACTGCATCATAGGGAGCAGTATGATATGGGTTGCATGCAAGCTGAAAGTAATCTGTGGTTAAAGTGAAAAATGAGGAGCACAGTGGCTCAGTGGTAGAGTGCTTGACTCCAGATTGAGGGTTTGCTGGTTCCAGCCTCACTGCCCAGACACTTTATTCTCTGCTTAGTACTGGTTCATCCCAGAAAGACCCGTCCCAGACGCCCTGAAAAGTTGTTGCAGAATCAGAACTAACAAATAAAAAATAAAGTGAAAAATTGCAGCAGTATCCACAGCTGAGATCAGACTGCTCCATATAGAGCAGTCTGATTTGGGTCAATGCTGAAAAAAATTACAGCAGACGTTTTCAGCTGTTTTTTCGGCTGGCAGTTTAAGTTTTTAAAAACATAAAAGCAAGCAAGAAAAGCTACCAGTATGCATGTTTGTAAACAAGCTTTAAAGCACAATATACAAGTAGCACAGGAAGTGAAGAGTCATATGATATATACAGTTGCGGGCTTTCGTGCATCTACTCACTCATAATAAAGGAAATTGATCCTTAAGTCATTGCATGCTGGGTAATTCTGTTATCCCTATCAACCCTCTCAGAAATTTCCAAAATTAACATTATCAAAAAATTCTTTCAGAAACGTCGTCAGAGTGTCAAACAAACAATTTGGATCCAGATCAGGCCCGACATTTTGTCGGGCCTGATCTGAGTCCAAATTGTTTGCAGAGGTTATCAGCAGATGATAAGGACAACCTTGTTGTCACTGAGTTGACTCTTTCCACACCAGCAGTGACTTTGTCATCTGTGGATAACGCCGGGCCGCGTACCGCAGTCGGTAGCGTGTCTGGCTACAGATGCGTGTCTGACTGCAGATCCAGGGGTCGCGAGTTCGATCCCGGTCCTGTCCCATACTTTCGTGGAGTTTGATCATGAAATGATTTCTACGGTCATTCTCCTCCCTTCTGCTGATTCATTCAAGAAGGGTTGTTGTCAGTTACAAGCGAAAGTATGTGCACGAATTACTGGTTAACCGCTTGTTCAAGCCTGCCCAGGAAAAAGTGTGGTTAGGTGAACTGACCGTCCTGCAATGACCATGGCTGTTGACTTGGGAGGTAAAGCAACAAATCAAACAAACAAAACAAAATCTGTGGATAACCTTTAAAAACAGTTTGGATCCAGATCAGGATCAACATAAAATTCAGTCCGGATCTGGATCCAATCCATCTGACACTCTGATAGTGTTCCTGAAAGAATTTTTTGAAAAGTTTAATTTTGAAGAAAAGTCAGCAGATGGCAATAAAAGCATAAAAAATTACCAAGCATGCAAAGGGTTAAGGATATCTTTATATAGAAAAGTATTTCATTAAGTGTTCGGAAGGAATTCCACTCCTCAGTGTTATGACCCTGAAGCATTGTTACAGAATTTCACCCAGTAAAACAATATGGAGTGAACCATATTTACCCAAAATAAAATAGAAAAACAGATCTTTCCAAATTGAGAGAGAACAGACAAAATTTAAAAACAGCTGCCTGAGCCTGACTCCCTCTCACTGACTTAGTCTTTAGACACATTATAATAATAATTCTAACACACCATGCCTGTAGAGCCAATGCTTAAAAAACCTGATATATCAAACACTAATTCACGGTTTTGAAAGCGAGAGGAAAACTCAAGCTAGCTGATGTCATTTATTACTGAAAATGACGTCAGTTCTGGTGTTAGATGGTGTAACATCGTTTTCATGCGTGAAAGACGTAACAAATACATGTAAACGTATGTGACATAGTCCAACTATTGGCGGGATTTCCTCAGTGCATTAGCGGAAAGTTGGAAGAAGCTGAAGACTTGAAATGTGTTTTCGTTGTTTATTTGTGTTAGAATCCAAATAGATCAGCTCTATTGGGTGAATTGTTGAGTATAATAATTCATTGTTTGTCGGTCAGTTGTACAAAGATAAATCACTTGTGCAACGGGCTCGTGATTTGATCTTCTTTGCAACTTACCTTAAAACAGTGAATTATTACTCAACAATTCACTGCTAGAGCTGATCTATTTCTTAATTATTTTTTAATGTCCAAAGACTTAACCCTTCTTCTGATGAACATGGATTTATCTTTTTTGAAAACACTGTAGATCCAGATCAGCTGACATCTTGCAAAGCCATTTGATCAGGATCTGCACTATATCAATCACTTTGATTGATATAATACATGCTTATAACTGGTATGCTGCAAGTTAACAGTATAAAAATTGCGGAATTGTAGTTCATTAAAATAGGGTTGAAAATATTGAAATTTCCGTTCTGACAGAGGTGGTGTCGAAAGACCCATCATTTAAAAATTATTGAAATTACTATTTTGAGCGGAAGTCTGAAGACTGATCATTTGCTAAGATTATGTTTAAATCATTGAAGCAGTCTAGTAATTTTGAGATAACCTGATCTGTGACTCTTTTACCTAGATATTGTATGCTAATGCAGTTTGAATCATTATTACATCTCAAACGTCCTTTGGTATGACCAGGAAATGCCACAATTACAGACCACAGACCAATCCACCGAAAAGCTAGGAAGAAATACAGAACAATAACAGCCACATGATAGCAAGAACAGAACAGAATTAAAGCAAAGCAACCAGCACTCTCAAAAGGATCAACACTATAAGTACTGCATTACAAAATAAGGACCAAACACAATGTCCCTGAAAACAATGCATGGGAGCAACAATAAACAATGAATCAACAATAATAGAATGGTCAGCAGCCGAGGCCACCAAGGGGCTTAAATATAATCCCCAGCCTAATCTTCGTGCTTGCCTCTGCTGTTGTTAAAACTCAAAAATTGTTTAGCTTGCATGGAGGCTTCCTAACTTATGCAATGTTTCATTACAGGAAGCAATCAAATCAAATTAATATACTTTGATGAAACAAATAAAAATGCTCTTCACTCACAGATAGTCAGAGCTAAAGAAAACCCCATAGTTAAGCCACGGTTTGCCTAGTCAGAGACAAACATCAGGCAGTGACCCACCAGGCCTTTGATTAATAGTGCGTACCAAAAAATTAATTTTCTTATTTCTCAACCAAAACATATGTTGTGGTTACTCAATAGAACCGTCTCAATGAGACGTTCTTTTGAGCACCAAAACATATCTTCAAACTGATGGATTGGAAATATTTTAAATTTTTACGCTCAAAAATTTTGTTTATCTAAACCTATGGACCCACCAATGAAAATTTTAGGTAAGGGTTGTCATGGAGTCTGAGGCTTGACCCAGGCTGCATAAATCCTGTCTTTTATGATGTAGTTATCATATTCTCACAATAAACTCTAATTGCAGAAAGAGTGGTTGGCCTCCAGTTAAAGACAGCTATCTCCACGGACAGAAGATTAACACCACCACATCCCCGACTGACTTACCATATATGGATGAATCTCCAGTGAGAGGCTCCGAAGGATCATCACCCCTCTCAATGCGCGACAAGCGATTATCTCGTGGGTCCCGAGGGTCATCTCGTAGTTCGAGTTCGGTTCAGGATGACGATGAGAAACCACCTCCTTTACCGACAAGACCGGCACCAAAACAGCCCTTGCAAGGAAGTAAGTATTAACTACAGTTGACTGGTGTTTTCTTAACTCTGTCCTTGCTAGTGGGGTCTTTACAAACAGTATGGACCCAGGTCAGGGCCAACAGAACGTAGGTCCTGATCTGGATCCCAACTTTTTGACACTTAAAGCAAGAGAATCAGAAACATTTGATTTTTAAAGTAAAAATCAAAATCGAAATCATTAAAAGTCACATTATGCAGATTTATGGTTAATACTTAGTCATCATATGACGTCGCGTCTGAGAGTGAAATAACGCCATGCAATAAAATTAATAAACCACTAGTGGTTTATAGATTTTTGGGGAAAGCTATGACGTCCATAACAACGTTGCATACACACTGACAAAATTATAACGTTTTTACAGCAGAAATGAGATTTCAAAGTAATCTTAATGTCATATGATAAATAGAATCTAACATTTGTGCTCTTGTATTGTTGAATAGTTTTGTCCTTTCTCCATAAAACATTAGGGATGTCACCTAAACTTGCAGACAATGTCCTTGATTAAGCTTAAGTGGCAATGAAGCCCTCTGCTGCCATGTATTAATGGGAATGAAGCCCACGGCGAGTGATTGGTCAATGATCAGCCGCATTGTGACACATTAAATTTAGATGAAATGTACAAATGTCAGCGATTAAAGCACGTCAAGTTTCTATAGTAAATACTAATAAGGTATATAACAAAATATGATAGTATCACTTGTTATTACAGAGGATAGTTATGTATGTGTGGACCCTCCCGATGACCTCAAACTAGACACAAACTACTCTCTGGCTGATGAGATTCGGTATGTATAACTACAATTTCTACTGTCTATACTGGGTATTTGTAAATACATCGATTGGAAGCATTACCCATGACAAATAGCATCTACTTTGTTATCTGCTGATGTTATTTGATAGTAGATGATTACTTCAAGCACTATGAACCCAGATCAGACTGCTCCCTTAGGAGCAGTCTGATCAGGGTTCTTAGTGTTTGCTTCCATGATAAAATTAGTCTGGAGTGCATTTGAATATACCAGTGTGTAAGAGACACATCAAGCAGACAAAAAATATTGGCAGGATAAGGTTAAATGGAATTTAATATTATTTAATATTTTCTCATGGGCTATATCATTTTTGAGATTGATTGCCATAACTGATCTAAAATTTCAAACACTACTTCTGACAAAAAGGATATTGTCCATACATGACTGAAAAATTGTTGACTGGCATGTAAAGCCTTAAGACTAACAAACTGATCATAAGCTCCAGACAAACAGTGCTGATGCAAACCAGACTGATTTTGAAGTAACAGTTAAGTTAGGGTCTACAGAGTTGCCATTCTCCAACAAGAATTTTATAAATCAAAAGCTATAGGAGATAGCAGTATGCAAAAAGTGTTCAAAATTTTAGATCTTATTTGGGCCCGTCGCAGGAAAACCTGTCTTCAGGGATTTCAACTAGGTAAGGTGGTGCACAGTGGCTCAGTTGGTAGAGTGTTTGACTCAGGATCGGAATGTCTCTAGTTCGAGCCTCACCACTGGCTGAGTCACTGTGTTGTCTTTGAGCAAGACACTTTATCCACTGCTTAATACTGGTTCAACCTCGGAAGACCCATTGACTGGGACCAAACAAACAAAACGATAAGGTAAGACTCAATCCAGAGACAAACTAAAATAATGAAGTTTTGCATGTAGGAAGTTTAACGTATTATACTTTCCAGATAGTGAATAGCAAAGGTGCTGATCAGACTTTGATGTAACAAAGTCAGGTTTTCTTACGACAATGCCTATATATTAAATGTAAACATATATATTTTTTTCCACTAAACTTAAATATTTTTTTATCCCCATATCATAATATGGTGTAGGTATTATAAAATAATCATGCATCCATTTGAAAAGATTAAACAAAATGGGAAAGAAAAAACAAGGGCATATTAATATATATGTTTTGCTCTTGTAAATGTGTTTTTGTTTTGGTGATTTTTTTTCTCTTGTTTCTGGTATGGGACATTATGCAATGGTGTTGCAGTGTTAGGCTAACAGTTTTATGTGATGTTTTTTTTTATTGTTGAAAGTATATGGTGTTGTATAACCCTTTAGCCCTTTTCATTCTGGATACCAGTAAACGGGTACTTTGGCAAACAGTGAAGACACAGAAGAAATTCAGCATTAGGCTCCATTTCATCAGGGTCTGAACTAATTACTAAGATAAAAACAAAAACAATCTTTAGGGGTTTAGATACATCATAGGGAGGGCAGTGGCTCAGTGGTAGAGTGCTTGACTCGAGACAGAGGGGCCGCGGTTTCGAGCCTCACCGGCGTCACAGCGTTGTGGTCCTTGAGCAAGATGCATTTATCCTAGCTTAGTACTGGTTCAAACCATATAGACCCGTCCCTGTTTAACTGAAAGATTGTTGATGGGACGTAAAGAATCAAAACAAACAATCAAAAAAATAAATACATCATAATTTAGATATTTTGACCTGTGATCCCTTAAAACACAAAACGGACTTTCCCATATGAATTGTTTCAATATGTAAGGGATAATCCATCATAATGAATAGGGATAATAGGAAATATAAATGTGTACCTAATTCACCCTAAACAAGTTGATAAAAAGTGTAAAAATATGAGGTTAGGCCAAGCATTTGATCACTTTTTTGCAACAGGATCACATAATCAAATGACACTAAAATAAGTTTGAAATGATTGCACTTTTGGCAACATTATGTTACCCAGGGCTTCCATTAACTTTCAAATCCAGGAAGTCCAGACTTCCGGCCCTTGAAATTTGGAAGTCCCATTGAATTTTTTTGGAAGTCCCACTTTTTTTCTGTGATACCGTCGCGGTGTGGCGGATTGTCAAACTTGCTTTGAAAAATAAGATATATATTTCAGAGATCATTCTTTGTTCCTTACAAGGTAGGGTAGGGTAGGGTAGGGTAGGGTAGGGTAGGGTAGGGTAGGGTAGGGTAGGGTAGGGTAGGGTAGGGTAGGGTAGGGTAGGGTAGGGTAGATAGATAGATTTGTTTGGGAGGGTGTTTGTGCAGCAATTTTTATTTTAAAAGCTAGTATTTATTTGTGTAACAATTATTTTTTATAAGCTTGTACTTATACAGAATGAGATCATTCTTTGTTCCTTACAATGCATAGATAGGTAGGGTAGGGTAGGGTAGGGTAGGGTAGGGTAGGGTAGGGTAGGGTAGGGTAGGGTAGGGTCGGGTTAGGTAGGGTAGGGAAGGAAAGGGAAGGGTAGGGTAGGGTAGATAGATAGATTTGTTTGGGAGAGTATTTGTGTAGCAATTTATATTTTAAAAGCTTGTATTTATTTTGTGTAACAATTATTTTTTTATAAGCTTGTACTTGTACAGCGTAAAAATTGCAACAAAACAATTCGTTTTTAATATGTTGTATGTTCGTTGGTGTAGTGCCTGTGTAGAAGGAGCGTTCAAGTACTAAATTATCGCATGCGCAGGATCTACACAATTAATTACGACGCAGACGTGTAGAGTTTACAAAAGTAATTTCACAAGCGTGCAAAGTGTCACGTCGGCACTTCAAACAAAACGGATAGTGATTGGGCTGTTTGCCGTTTCGCTTTATTGCTCAGGGACTGGACGTCCGTCTCGCGCGAATGGTTTGTAAGGCCGTTGTCAAGATGTGTCGATGTAAAATTTCACACCTGTTGGATGACACGCTTTTATAATTACGCTTCCGACTGAAGCCTACACGTGACACTGGCTGTCAATAAAACTCTCGAAATCAGTCAAGTGGGACGTCCTAGCGTGGTCAATAAACAAAATAAATGAGTTTCCAACACGAAGGCGGGACATAAATCACGTAATCTGGTAAATGTGGGCGGGTTTTTTCTGCAGACAGGACGTCTCGATATCCATTTTCGGCCGTACTAAGGAATTTTCAGAAGTCCGCGGTACGTCTCTGATGTGTAATTTCGGCGTACGCAGCCGATTTTTGGACGTAATATACGGCGTACGTCCGCCTGACGGAAGCCCTGGTTACCTATATTTGACATTGTAATGAGTGCCATTTCATAGAGGATCTTACATGAGTGCTCATGTTTTATTGAATTTATTAAACGAGTTGAGGAAAAGTGATAAAATGCTCGCTAGCCTCGCATTTTATCACTTTTCGCAACAAGTTTGATGAATTCATTAATACAGGAGCATGAATGTTAGATACTATTTATCATATGACATTAAGATTACTTTGAAATCTCATTTCTGCCGTAAAAAGATTATATTTTGTCATTATGTATGCAACGTTGTTAAGGACGTCATAACACTTTCTGAAAATATTTAAACCACTTGTGGTTTATCGATTTTATTGCATGGTATTATTTCACTCCCAGACTCGACGTCATACGATAAATATCATTCCCAAATATTTAATACACTAGTGTATTACCCAATTTATTGCATGATGTTATTACAACCTAAGACATGACATCATTTGATAAAATACTTTTTTCATGGGTTGGATCAATTGTTAGGAGTTAACGTTATGTTGTAATTTGTCCGCTATAAATGTTGTTATTGCTATGTTGTATTTTTTTTCAGTGTCAATATAGGAAGGTATTTGTCATGTACTAACTATGAGCTTTTTTGCTTGCTAACTTCATTAACATGGGTGAAAGTTTTCCGGATTATTCCTCAGCAGGCCTCCAGATAAGAGTGAAACAGTACATCTATTGAAAATTGTTTTTCTCTTTTCTCAACCAAAACATTATGTTGTGGGTACACAGAAGACCAGTTTCAACGAGAGGGCTCTTTTTGAACACCCAAAACATGTTTTAATGTGATGGGTAAGAAAATAATGACAATGTTATGCTAAAAAATTTGCTTAACTGGACCTCTGTTCCTCAATTCATGATTTTGAGGCTGACTTTCCATAGAAAGTCAGCCTCAAAATCCTGACTTAGGCAGATTATAGTTATAGCTTTTCTTATTTATTTCTATCTATTTATTTCTACTGCATCACCCCCTCTCTGAGATTGTGTGCAGATGCCCATCAGTGTGCTGATAGTGGAAGAAATTACATTTTTGTTCAAAACAATTTTTAAATTTGAACTTGACATCTTGCATTCTTTGTAGACATCTTGATTTAAATTTTTAATGTTCAGGATTTTGGAAATTTTGAACTTTCACCCATGAATTAATTTTTGGATCACTCATATAAACAACTTTTGTATTAGCATTTTTATTTACTAAGAGGAAAACTTGCAAAATTGCTGTTTTTGTTCGCTTTGCCAGATTGTTTTATGTGGTGAAATAAAAATTGAAATTAATAGGTTTCAAAAAGCTTCATTCAGTCAAATAAAAGAAAATTCATGCTAAAAAGTGCAGATAAAATTCAAATGTAACCCTTTTACACCAAATTATACTGTGTAGTTAATTGATAGATGCAAAAGATTACAAAATGGCATTTTTTTTTCTGAACACTTTTTTAAAATCTCTAGGGACAAACTTTTTTGTCAAGGAGAAATCTCTAGGATTTTGAAATCTAAAAATTTGATGAAAGGAAGTGTCTTATCTACAGATGAGACACCCCGTCACTGCATGCCCCTACCCATCTGACCTAGAAATGAGTAGAGATATCATGCTAGCATATTCAATTGAGTGTGTTGGATGTGTTAATAAGAGATGCTACCTGTTCGTCCTACCCACCTATTTGGGTTGAAATGTCATTGTTAATTTCCTCTTAGTAATCAAATTAGACCCTGGTGCACACAGAATGGTTTTGACCATACCGTGTGTATAGGGTTGCAAAATCTGGTTCAAAAGTTGTTTGTCTTTGTTTAACTGGTTTGATAATCTATGTCTATCGTATTCACCCTGATAAGTGCCCACTGTGCTTTTAAATTCAATTTAAGTGCAGTTCGTCATTCTTGAAATCTCATTTTTTGTGCGTATTTTTTGCACTCTTGGGGTTAAATCATATAAACCCTATTGAATTTTGAATGGCCAAGCTGAATATCTTTTCAGTTTTGGCTGCTCTGAATGCAATCCTGTTTAAAGATTATTGAATAATGGTCTGAGGAGGGCACCTTGGTGTGTGTGTAAAGAGCATGTGTGATTATCACGGTGAATACTGTAATACCATATTTGACCGAATAAGTGTTCCTATGGCATTACTTTCTCAAAATTCTATACCCACCTTTGAAAGAAGTGTAGATCATGCTGTCAGATCACGATCCATGCCTTTTCATCCAAAAAAGCAAATATATTTTAATGATTAAATTACAAAGAATCAGAAGCTGTATATGGACCAGTACAAGCAAACACATTGACTCGCTAGAGTGTTAGCTGCTCGCAGGCCTAAAGTGCAAATGTAGATGAAGTCCCAGAACTAAATTTAGATCACTAGCTTCGCTGGATACAACGGCATCAGCGTTTATTAGATGCAATTGTGTGAATTTCTGTGGGAACCTTGTTAGTGTGTGCTAATAAAATCATTGTGCACTTATAAGATTGAATATGGTAAATAAACTCTGTTATTAGCTGCTATCGTGGATTTGATTTAATAATTGTCTAGTTTCATCTAATATATAACACTTCATTTATTGTTTAGTACATGTACATGTATTCAGATTTACAAATTGCTGCAAATATAAGGTAAATGTTCAAAAATTTCGAACTCTTTTCTTTTTCTGTTCTCAAATAAAATGTTGGTTATCAGGGTTGGAACTCTCTAAATGCTTGTCAGAAAAGCAAACAGGGAAGACCCTGATCAGACTGCTTCTTCAGAAGCAGTCTGATTTGGGTCTGCCCTGTTTGTCTAGACTTTTGTGGCAGGGAGCTCCTGTTCAAAATTTTAGAACATTTACCGTAATTCAAGCAAACATGTTTCGGGCAGTTGTTGACACAAAGAGCTAACTTATGCTAAAAAAATCTAACTTAGGCTAGAGTTAATTTATTATCTGAATCTCAGGAGATTTCTGACCAACTGACAGGGTAGCAATTGTCTGTAAAATGGTAAAATGGAAAAAAAAGGTCGCATGACTTAATGGCCCCTTTGGGCAGGGCCAAAAATAAATGTGCTGCTACAAGCATCATATGTGTAAGCAAGTCTTTCAAATAATTTGGTTGGATTCAGTCCCGCAGTTTAGGAGATATCATAAATGACAGACAGAAGGACAGACAGACAGACAATGGGACAGACAGACAGACAGAGGGACAGACAAATGGAGGTGATTACTATATGTTAAAAAGTTTTGGGCGTAAATTACCAAATATCATAAAGGTGAGGCATATAACTTTTTGAACTGTCCTCATATTTTGTTTCCGGCATCATTCTATTTTGATTTGAAATCACTCTGCTGAGTCTTTATGTATCTCTTTCTTCAGTCTGTTTTGAGTATCATTTTTTCATCTTGTATAATCAAATCATAGTTTCAAACTTGTCTTTGGTCCATGACCTACATTGCATTGTACAACTCCACTCTGTATTGCTGCTATTAAATATCTTGTGGACACAGTATTAAACACTCAGTTTCTTGCATGCTTTTATTTCAAATTTATCAAGGTCCCGAGTAATGTGGATTTTGCTCAATTGAAGGTCTTCAAGATATCCAAAAATATTTGCTGCATTTGTAATTTTTCACCGTTATAGGGAAGGTTAGTCATACCTGGACATTTTAATTCTTGATTTACTTTCAATAAGATTTCAAACAAGTTTGTTTGTTGGAATAAGTTTATTTCCCTATTTCAACTCAAGCCCTTATAAGCCATTATATGGGGTCCTTTGACCGACTCTCCAGAGTCCTCCTACAGCTGAAACGAAATTAACAATGTGTTGTGCAACTGGGTTCAATATGCTTAGAATTGTTAACCAGAGCTTAGATGTCATAATAGATTATAATCGAAGGGTGCTTTCAAAGGGAGATAACCATATTTGCTGGTCACACATATAGTGGAGCCTAATATAGTGTAGATGTTTTTACTAATGCTAAATACCTTAGTGTGTGTTTTACCCCTTGGTGTATTGACAAAAAGTGCAGACCCAGATGAGCATCTAGGTTTGCATTGTGGAGTGAAATCTTTATCTCCTAGTGTCATCTGCTGATAACTTTTTTCATTATTTTGGCCCAGACCAGGCCTGACAAAATGTCCAGCCTGATCTGGATCCAAACTGTATGACACTCACAGAAAGTTTTGAAAAAAGTTGATTTTGAAGATGATATCAGTCAAAAAGGGTCTATTTGTTGGATTTAAACCATAGCCTTCATAGAGCTTGATATATTCCAGAATTTTAATATTAGCCATCCAATATTTCATAGACTGTAGGATGTCACATTTACCAGTATACAAAACCATATCTTAAAATACTTTCTCTTGGACACTAGCTAGCATGGATCCCCATCAAGGCGTTATAGAGCATACAAAAGGCGCATCAAAGTAGTTATAGGTGCCGAACAAGCCACTTGATCACTGTAACACAGTACCTCTGCTCACTTTTTCGAGTATGTTCAAAAATTCATGCAGAAAGAAATAGCTTCAGCAGCCATTAATAATTGCTAAATTTGTTGCGGATATTCTTTGAATGTCCTGCTGATGTAATGGCGTTCTTAGTGATGTCATACCAAGCACTGCTTTGGCACTGAAAGATTGTTTCAATTACCATCAAAGCATAGACTAATCAAATAAATATTTATTTCTCAGAAAAGAGCTAGAGAAGCGGCCTGTGTCTTCCGGTTATATCCAAGCTCACGACTTGTCAACTGTTCCTGAGCCACGATCAATCATCCCTCCATTTGAAGATGTGCTCAAGTTTAAAAGTCAGTACGAAGAAGATGGACTTTACATAGACTTGGTAAGAGTAAAAACAATGCATAGAGGATTGGATCTAACATGAGTGCTATGTTTTATTGAATTTATTAAACAAGTTGGGGGAAAAGAGATAAAATGTGAGGCTTGCTGAGCATTTTATCTCTTTTTTGCAACAAATTTAATAAATTCAATAAAACCTGAGCACTTATGTAAGATTCTATTTATTATATGACATTAAAATAATTATGAACTCATATTTTTGGCGTAAAAACATTAGGGTTTTGCTATAAGCGAGATGTTAAAAGCGTCATTTCATAACTTTTCCCGAAAATCTATAAACCACTAGTGGTTTATCGATTTTATTGTATGGCGTTATTTCACTCCCAGAGGCAAGGTCATATGATAAAAGATTTTCAAATGTGAGATTGGAATTTAATTTCCTTTAAAGATGTAGAATGTGAAAAAAAATCCTCTCTGACAGAACAGCAATAATTAAGTTATTTATTAGGAAGATGTTTGGCTATAATTTTAAAACTGTTCATGTCAACATGGAGAGCTGTCCTTCAAATAAATGTTAATAAGACTCAGCATACAATTTTCCAAATTCTCCATGTCCTTTGTTTAAAATTAAGCAGCAGCAGAATCCAGGACAAAGATTCTTGGCCTGTAAAATCTATTTAAGCTCTCTGGTGACTCAGGCTAGCTGCTGTCAGTTCGAAGGTGTTGGTTCTGTTGTGTATTTTACAGGTGAAATGTTTTTTAGTTAAAAATTTTATCATTTTATGAGAACAGTAATTTAGAAATGCAACTCTTTTGCACATCTCAAGAGTTTCAGAAACTTGAAAAGCATTTGTTGAAATAAGCGTGTTTTCAGTACACAATGAACATCTAATTGAGTATATTTATATGAAAAGACTTGATATAAAATAAGGAAATGGAGACAGTGTAATTTAACAAAACAATAGATACATTCTTTTTCGGTTTACTTCAAGAATAGTCAACCCTCGATAGTGATGTTTACCTCGGCTTTGCCTCTGTGAACATCACTGTTCTCGAGTTAGCAAATCCGGATGTTAGCCTCAAAAGAATGCATCAATTTTAGTTCTTTTGTCTTTGCTTAGCCTATCAACAGACATTGCAAACAAGTTCAAGCTTTTTAGTACAGATTTCATATTTTGTCAATATCCCTTTGTTGAATATCTTTTTGACTTTACTAGTGGCATATTTACTGTAGAAACCAATCTTTTTATGATTATGTATATAATAACCTGCTTTTTTGTGGGGCAGTTTTCAGGGGACCTTGTTCGCCAGTCGGAGCTCCGCCAGAGTAAATGGCAATCTGGAGATTATCTGAAAAGCTATGATTTTATTAATGTGAGCCAATGCACAAATTCATCATTGTTTTAACGAAGCCAGATTAAAACCATTGTCCTGAATTAACACAGTTAGACAAGCTGTTACTGTAAATATTCTAAAATTTCGAAAACTAGTTGCCTGCCAAAAATGCATAGACAAACAGTGCAGACCCAGATCAGACTGTTTCTGAAGAAGCAGTCTGATCAGTGTCTTCCCTGTTTGCTATTCTGACAAGAAATTTGGGAATTCCAGCCCTGAAAATAGATCTTTTATTTAGGAACAGAAAGAGAAAGACAGGTTTTATTGTATGTGTGTTCAGGAATAATGATAATTTGGCTCAGTTAAAATACAGGTCATGCTGGATAAAGGAATTATAACCACCTAAAGCAAGGAGAGGAACTGCGGATATACCATAGTCATTCCTACAAATGCCCCTTCCCGAATATATACACCACAATACATATAAGCCATATGAAATAATGATACTCTTTGACCTAATTTAACCCTTTGTATACTGGATCCCCATATACAGGTACTTTGGCAAACAGTGAATACCCATGAAATACCACAGAATGGGGCTTTTTATTAGGGTCTACACTGTTTACTAAGATAAAACAGGGTTCCCACAGGTTTGAAAAGTACTTGAATTTAGAGGGCTTTCTTGAAAAGTCCTTGAAAAGTACTGGGAAATCACTCAAAAGCCTTGAAAAGTCCTTGAATTCTACTATTTTCTGTAGGACTTAGCACAGTTGATACCTAAATGTCCCAACATGACTGAAAAAATGTTGACTGGTACGTAACGAATCAAATCAAACAAAAAACAAACCTGTCTAAATTATCCTACTGGAAACTCATAAACAGGTAATTAATGGCAAACAGTGAATGGCATACAATGAAGACCCTGATGAAATGCTGCATTTCATCAGGGTCTGCACTATTTTCAAAGATTAGAATAACCTTCAGGGACAGAAATACACCATGTTTTAGAAAATTCTACCTGTGACCCCTTAAAGTACACAATGGTCAGTCCCCTACTTATTGTTTCAATATGAATGGGAAAATTCATCAGAATACGGAGGGTTAATGGAGATATTTTTTTAGAGCAGGACTTCGAATAAATCAAGGTTAACAATTAAGTCACCCATGTTTGAGACATTGAAATTTCACTGTAATTGAACTAAAAGTTTAAAATTTTCGGAGAATTTTTCTCCCATTATCATGATTTCAGTGTGATTTTTGCCTAAGTTTGTTTTTTGTTTTGTTTGATTTGATTCAATACGCCCCAGTCAACAATTTTTCAGTTATGTCGAGACAGGTCTTCCTCGGTTGAACCAGCACTAAGCAAGGATTAATGTGTCTTGCTCAAGGACACAATGCAATGATGCAGGTGAGGCTCAAACCCGCAACCCTTCGATCTCGAGTCAAGCACTCTACCGCTGAGCCACTGCGCTCCCTTTTTTTTGCCTAAGAAATAAACAAATAGGCTCAAAATTATCCCTACACCTTATTTTGCGAAACTATTACCTGTTACCCCTTGATATATACAATGAACCATCCAAAGTTTCTGGTGTCAAACCATATGTCCTAGTGGCCTCTTGCTTACCAAATAGCTTACTCAGAACCAAGCGAATGTTAATGCATGAAAAAACATATATGATTGGTATAGCTTGCAGTGGCATAAATTATAATCAAGGTGGAAAGCATGTTTGTATACACATAATAGAACCATAGTGTTAACCCATTTATGCCTAATGGAATATCCCTTCCTTATCAAATGGACAAATCAAATTAAAATTTAATGGTTGTTGGGTAGTATTAAAGTTTCAATTTCATTCAAAATTTAAAAGTACATGTACATTCTGTATGTCAACAGTGCAAAACCTGATCAAATGCCACAATCTGTGGCATCTGATCAGGTTCTGTACTGTTTAAATGCTGATGTCCCATTGAAAGGATGCTAGACTTAAATGAGTTAAGAATGTATCCATGCTTAGTAGTGCACAATATTATTCAACTCCAACGTACAAAGTATGTTGAGGACTATATATTCGCATTTCTGTTTGTCCATAAGTTCGTTCTTCCATGGACAGGGAGCGCAGTGGCTCAGTGGTAGAGTGCTTGACTCGAGACAGAGAGGCAGCAGGTTTGAGCCTCACCGGCGTCACTGCATTGTGGTCCTTGATCAAGACACATTTATCCTAGCTTAGTACTGGTTCTACCCAGGAAGACCCATCCCTGTTTAACTGCAAGATTGTTGATGGGACATAAAGAATCAAATCAAACAAACAAACTTCCATGGACACCAGGTGTAAGTTTTTGTATCAAATTTTGGAAGACGTCATATTATGAAGATACTTTGATAGACCTTGCAATTACTGGTAAATAATGATTGATAGAGGATCTTACAAACATGTTCATGTATTATTGAATTTATTAAGCAAGTTGGGAAAAAGAGATAAAATGTAGACTTATAAAGGGAATGAAGTTTGTGTATTACTCCTTTGTCAAATTACATAAGACGAACTGCGACAAAATAAGGCTATTTATATATATTCTCTTTCTAATTACATTTAACTGCAAATGAGAGGTTTAAAAAATTGTATGTAAGATGTCAGTAGCATTCAAAGTTGCCTTGTGCACGGAGATAGCATAAGTGAGTGTTGGTAATGAGCATACTTTCCTATTTTTCTAGCTCACTTGAGACAAATTGAATCATGATTTACCGGGCCGCGTAGCGCAGTCGGTAACGTGTCTGGCTACAGATGTGAGTCTGACTGCAAATCCAGCGGTCTCAAGTTAGATCCTGGCCCGGTCCCATTCTTTCGTGGAGATTGATCATGAAATGATTTCTACGGTCATTCTCCTCCCTTCCGCTGAATCATTCAAGAGGGGTTGTTGTCAGTTACAAGCAAAAGTATGTGCACGAAGTACTGGTTAACCGCTTGTTGAAGCTTGCCCAGGAAAAAGTGTTTTAGGTTAACTGAATGTCCCGCTATGACCTTAGCTGTTGACTTGGGACGTAATGCAACAAAACAAACAAACAAAACAATGAATCATGAGTCAGCTATTAGGAGTTTAGTATACATGTACCTGAGGCTCCAGTATCTGCCCATCATCCATATGTTGTTCAGAAACATATTCTACATCTTCTTTCTGATACTATTGAGCAAACTCAAATTTCATATGGAGATTCTTAAGGTTTGCGGATATGCTGTGTTGCAAATGGTCCTGGTTGGATGAAGGCCCATGTAAGTTAAGAACCCTTCAAAGATCTTTCTATTCCAGGAATTAGCAGATGAGATGGGCCAGTACCAAGTTTGTTCAAATGATGATCCTATTTTTACCTTGAACTACTTAACCCTTAATGCGCCAATCGCAACAAAAGTCGTCTGCTTTTCTCGTCTGCTGAAATGTTTAAGAAGCCTCTATGGCAAACAGTGTGGACCCAGATCATACTGCTCCAATAGGTGCAGTCTGTTTTGGGTCCACGCTGTTTGCTTCTATACTTAATAGATCAGTAATGCTAGGCAATTATTTGCAGCAGACGACTTCAGCAGATGACATTTTCATATACAGTTTTTTTCTTTCCTAATTAACACTTAGCCTGCCAATTTCGGCCTTTGTTGTCTGCTCTCTCGTCTGCTTAAGATCTTAAAACAATATGGACCCAGAACAGGAGAAGTCTGGAAAGAATTCATATTGTCTCCTTTCATGAAAAAAATTTAGTATTGTGCTTTAATTTTTAAAAAAAATGAAGTTTATTTTCAGAAATAGCATTAACCCAAAAAGCGCCATAAAAAAAAATGCATCTGAAAATATCGTCTGCTGAAGTCGTCTGCTGCAAATAATTGCCTAACATTACTGATGAATTAAGTATAGAAGCAATCAGCGTGGACCCAGATCAGACTGCTCCTATCTGCTACTATAGGAGCAGTCTGATCTGGGCCCACACTGTTTGCCATAGAGGCTTCTGACGCAAAAAGCAGACGACTTTTGTTGCGATTGGCGCATTAAATGCTTAGTTCTTAAAACAATATGGACCCAGTACAGGAGAAGTCTGAACAGGTCATTCATATTGTTTCCTTCCATGAAAAAATCTTGTGGTGGGGTTAATGCAGTTTATTTTTAAAAAATCTTATAAAGTTTATTTTCAGAAATGGCATTAATCCATACAAGATAAAAATTGAGCTGCGACACATGATTTCCATCAATGTGGTATTTTTACAAGTGTAGACTCAGACCAGCCTGTGCAGCCTCCTTTAAAGCTTAGAAACCCCAAATGATATTCGGTCAGTAGTCTAACAGTCATAGAATATCCAAGCGACTAGCAAAGACTCTGATCAGACTGCGCATCTGCGCAGGCTGATCTGAGGCTTTGCTGGTCACACATACCACATTGTTGGAAATCTCATGTTGTGGCTCATATGTTGAACTGAAATTGACAATGACTAAAAAAATACCATATATTGTTGCCCTATGACCTTTCAGCCAAGGAGGCTCATATTGGACTATACATGCTTGAAGGGCCTTTTTCTCCTGCTGTCTCGGGCTCACATCAGTCTTCTTTCTTTTGCCAGAGTGATGATCAGGTGTATGGCACGCTGGGGACGAGGTACAAGTCAAAACTAGAGTCAGAGTCACTGTACCAGTTCTATAACAAAGATAAGGTCTCAAGAGCTAGCAAGAGGAAGGCCATTTATGCTGCTTTTGATGAATCAGGTATGTTTATGTAACATCAGGCATTTTGTGTAATAAAAAAAAATCTTATTTCTCAACCAGAACACATTATGAGACGGTGCTTTTGAGACCTCAAAACGAATGTTTAACTGATTGAATTTTTTCTATCACAATTTTATGCCCAAAAACATTTGAGCCAAGATCTGACAGAAGGGATCTTCTGGCAATAAAAGTCAAAAGTGAGATATTTACAGAGAAAGTAAAACCTAGCTGTTTCGAGCAATTACAGAAAATTTGAAGAGATTATCTTAACAAATAACAAAGATATGAGCGTTTGAACTCGTATAGATGATGCGTTTTAAACATGACGTCACTTAACGTTGTTAATGACGTTCTGACGTCAACACCATTGTCTTAACATATGACGCTAAAACAAAGACACCAGAAGCAATATTTCAAGAATGCTACATGTTTCTGTAAATTTTATGTGTATGCAATTGCATAGACTGCACAAATAGCCCACATATGCTCATCCCGTGTTTACAAAAGCATTTTAAATGAGGTACCCTGTTTTAAAGGCAATGTATAGTCCATATGCACAGCTGTTGCCATTGCAACATGCATCATAATTATCACTAAATTTTATCAGAACTATTTGCGCCTTTGATTGTTTTACATGTTAGAAGCAAATTGACTCTATTGTAAGAACATGCAAAATCTTAATTTGAAAATTTAGACATTTTTGAAATTTGAATTACACAAAAACTGCTAAAATGCCTGAAGGACCCTTTTGTCAGATCCGTGCTCATTTGCTTATCGATACATGTAGACCTTGATAATAAGTGCTTCTGACCAGATGCCAAAAGCCTCTGTTTATAAGCACAATAGGCTACTATTACTATTGAAAGAAATTTTGGATTTTTAAAAAAAAAATCTGCAGATGACAAAAAATGCATCAAAATAAACCAGCTTGCAAAGTGTTAACCCATGATCGAGGATTTATCCTTCTTTTCAAATACTGTAGATCCAGATCAGCTAGCTTCTGATGAATCCATCTGATCAGGATCCAGACTGTTTTCCACTCGGATTGGAAATGCATGTTAATAACTGGAATGTTGCAAGATTAACAGGATAAACTTTGAGGGGAAATAGTAGCACATAGAAATATTCAGCATGACCACAGGTCTAGATATAAACAAAAAATTTCAGCGGAAAATTGTAAAAATTTTCTTAACCACGATTTTTAGCATATGTTTTGGGTGCTCAAAAGAACCATCTCATTGAGACAGTTCGTTTGAGTACCCACAACATAGTTTTTGGTTGAAAAATTAGAAAGTTATTTTCTGGTATGCACTCTTAACTAAATTCCTGATGACAAAGCTTAACCCTTGCCATGCTGAACGTTTTTATGCACTTCACTCCTCTCCAAGTTAATTCTTCCCTTGCTAGCAGCAACTTTCATCGTCTGCTGATCATCATAATCAGATTTTTGATTAACATGCAGGTGCAGTGGCATCATCCACATCAGTGAGTCCCCTTCCAAGGCTGATAACCTTTGCAAACAGTTTGGACCCATATCAGGACCGACAGAATGTGCATGGGCATCATCCACATCAGTGGGCCCCCTTCCAAGGCTGACAAGCTTTGCAAACAGTTTGGACCCAGACCAGGACCGACAACAGGGGACAAAAATATTTCAATTTGCACTTGCCCTGCAGGACGAGCGACTTACAATTTTCACTCGTCCTGCAAACACATGCACTCGTCCTTAAAAATTGTATGCAATAAACAGATAAAGAAAATGGGGGAGGGGGTAATTTGATGTTTTTGAAGTTCCTTATATCACTGCTAAATGATATTTACCCACTGCAGTCAGTTTCATAACTGCATCCCATGCACTGACAAAAAGGGTTTAACAATCAATACCCATGTTGCGACTTTCTTTTCTCAAAATCGCGTTTACTTTCGAACTTTCGTATGTCAGACATTTTAGCAGAATCCCTGTTTGACTGGTTTATAAATCTATTATGCATGTCAACATTCAGTTACAAGCCTGCCCAGGAAAAAGTGTGGTTAGGTGAACTGACCGTCCCGCAATGACCATAGCTGTTGACTTGGGACGTAAAGCAGCAAAACCAACCAAAAGTTATAAAGAAGAAAAATCAATAATTACAGCGATACAGTCTGTCACTATACAAACCAATTTCATTGATGAAAATGCGCTCCGAAAAAATCAATATTTACTTCGATACAGTCTACCACACTACCGCGCATTATACTGCGCAGCTTTTATTCGCCATTTGCAATAACAACATCCGGTTTCTACTTTCCTTTGGCTCGATGAAAACGCTTCCTGCCATTCAGAAAATGCTAGTTTCACCCGCAGATTTTAGCACTCGTCCTGTAGGACGAGCGCTTTGGGAAGAATCACTCATCCTTTCTAAAATCCACTTGTCAATACGAGCGGACGAGAGGAATTTTTGTCCCCTGGACAAAATGTCGGTCCTGGTCTGGATCCAAACTGTTTGACACTCTGATATTGTTCCTGAAAGAATTTGCTGAAAAAGTTAATTTTGAAAATTCAGTCAGCAGACGACAACAAAAGCATGAATAATTACCCAGCATGCAAAGAGTTAAACTAAAATACCGGGCCGCGTAGCGCAGTCGGTAACTTGTCTGGCAACAGATGCGAGTCTGACTGCAGATCCAGGGGTCGAGAGTTCTATCCCAGCCCGGCCCCATACTTTCGTGGAGATTGATCATGAAATATTTTCTACAGTCAATCTCCTTTCTTCCGCTGAATCATTCAAGAAGAGTTGTTGTCTGTTACAAGCGAAAGGATGTGCACAAAGTTCTGGATAACAGATTGTTCAAGCTTGCCCAGGAAAAAGTGTGGTTAGGTGAACTGACCGCCCCGCCAAGACCATAGCTGTTGACTTGGGATGTAAAGCAACAAAACAAACAAAAAAGTTAAACTAAACTTTTATTTTGTCACAGATGAGGAAGAGTATGACAGTGCGGGTGAGAAGGTTTACGAGGACTTGTCAGACTTTAGTTCTGGGTCTACGCCCTCTGAGGTGGAGGGTACTACGGAGGAGAAGTCTCAATCTAGAATCTCCACTCTGGAGATGTTTGGAAAGAAGGGGACAGTACTCCGAGCATTGTGGGCTGAAATGCCAGAGGTAATGTATAATAGAACTTTTTGTTCTCTGTAAAGGCGGTAACTTTAATATTCATATCTGGGCGAGTTTAGGCTATTTCATCTGCTAAACAAGGGAAATCAGGTTCTATTTATAATTTGGTGAAGAATTAATCAGTTGTTTTGGCTGCGCAAACGTGCGTGCATTTCATGAAAATCCTAACCGTACACACTGAACTCACATTTATTAACCCTCAAAGTGCATAATCACAAAATATGTTTTTTGTCGTCCACTTAATTATTTGAAGCCTCATAGACAAACAGTGTGGACCCAGATCAGACTGCTCCTGAAGGAGCAGTCTGATCTGGGTCCACAATGTATGTTTCTATGCTTTTGTTAAATAGATATTTTCAGATGCAGTTATTTTGCTGGCGTTTTAAAGACTAAATAATGTGTTTTGTGTCTATACTGAGGTAATGGCGCAAGATGATACAGTTACTTTTGAATAAAATCACGCCTCATTTTCAGCTTTTACCTATGTCTAAGGTTGACAAGTCCTAATTACACATTCATGAGGTGCCGCCTTTACAGTAACCAAAAAGTCATATAATATTTGTAATTAATTTTGGTAAAAAAAAATTGAGCAAGCACACAAGATTTTGGTAACTATGGGAGCATTCAAGACTTAGGCAAGACTGTCATAGATAAAACCTTCTCTGCTCATAATATGCAAAGCTTGGAAGCAGATGAAGGCTGACCACAGTGACCAGCCTCCAGAGAAGTTTGTGTAATTGAAAATTATTTTCTGTTTCTCAAGCAAACATATGTAATGGGTACTAAAAAGAAATGTCTCAATGAGACTGTTCTTTTGAGCACCAAAATCATAAGTTTAGACTAATGGATATGTAATAGATAAAACAATTTTATGTCAAAAATTTTGCTTACAGTACCTTTAGACATATAGGCTGAAGCTGATAGCTCTGGATAGGTACATATGCATTTTAAATACTCTCTTTGTCATCTGCAGGTATCATTTTCAAATAAGTTATACTTAGATTAGACTCAACAGACCATGATCAGGCCTGATCTTGATCCAAACAGTATAACATTCTGATGAAATTTTTTATTTTTTTTTTGAAAAAACACAAAAAAAACCCTACACCAGCAGACAACAAAATGCATGCACAATTTCCACGGCTGATAACCTTTGTCATCAGTTTGGACTTAGATCAGGCGTAACAACAATCCTGGCCCGGTCTGGATCTACACTGTTTGACACTGTGATAGCTTGTATTCCTGAAAGGAATTTTTTGAAAAAGTTGATTTTGAAAAATTTCAGCAGATAACAAAAGAGCATGCTATATTACCCAGAATGCAGAGTTGATTATTTTTCTTCTAGTGTCATCTGCTGATAACCTTGGCAAACAGTTTAGAACCAGATCAGGCCCAATCTGGATCCAAACTGTTTGTCTCTGATGGTATTCCTGAAAGAATTTTTAAAAAAAGTTAATTTTGAAAAATATCAGCAGATAACAAAGAATTTTTTTCATAATACTACATTACCCAGAATGCCTACTTGTGTGGTCTGCTGATAACCTTAGCAAACAGATTGGACCCAGATCAGGTACGACAATATGTCGGGCCTGATCTGGATCCAAAATGTTTGACACAGATGGTATTCCTGAAAGAATTTTTCGAAAAAATTAATTTTGAAGAATATCCGCAGACGACATGTGAAAGTTTATTTTGTCTTCATATTTTCAGGTCAAAGATAGTGGTGTTCTTGATAACATTACAGCACATGAAAGAAAAATGCAAGAGGTAGGTGGATACATTAATGGTGCTCACATTCCTATGTTAGTTTAACCCCTTTTGCAGAGTGTCACATACTGTTTCTGGGGCACTGTGACCTTAAACTCTGGCCTCAGTTCTAGAAAATTCTAAAAAATGATCTGTCTAGGGTTGTCATGTTGCATGCTAGACTCATTCCTTTATGCCATAATGGTTTCTTCCTTCTTGTTAGATACAATAAATTTGAGATGGTCCATTATATATATCAAGGGGTCACAGGTATAATTTTCAAATAAAAATTGCAATTTTTTATCAGAAAATCATTTTGTCTTAGCAAATAGTGTAGACCCTTGATGAAATGCCGCATAAAGCGGCATTTCATCTGGGTCTTCACTATTTGCCCAGATAGGCATTTAAGGGTCAATAGTATACAAAGAGCTAATGATATTGGGGCCAGAATATGATGTTTATCATGATGACCACTGACCAGCAAAGGCTCTGACGAGTCTGCATATCATTCTGCAGGATCTCATCAGAGTCTTCACAGCTCACACACACAGACAGTATAGTAGTGCCGAGTGCAGTGGCTCAGTTGGTAGAGCATTTTAACTGGGGATCGAAGGTTTGCCAGTTCGAGCCTCATTGCCGACTGAGTCAATGTGTTGTGTCCTTGAGCAAGGCACTTTATCCACAGCTTAGTACTGGTTCAACCCAGGAAGACCTGCCCCAACAGGACTGAAATATTGTTGACTGGGATGTAAAGAATCAAACAAAAATAGTATAGTACATGTATAGATAAACAAAAAGCTTTGAGGTGTGAGTGTATTTACAATATTGAAATCTAGAAATAGGGGTTTCAGGCATTTACTTATATTTACTATAATAACTATAATATTTTTGACACACACAGATGGTTCAGCCCGACTGGCTCATCTCACGCGTTCTGCACCAACCTTTTGAAATTGAATGATCCAAAGGTCATTCATTACTCAGAGGTCATGGTACATCTATAGTAGATGAAGGCTCAGTAAAATAAATAGATTTTGACCCCACTTGATAGTTGTGCATTTATTCATAATACATATATAGGTCCATATAGGCAAAAAACCATTGCCTACTAGTGTCTTCTGCTGACTACCTTTGCAAACAGTTTGGCCCCAGATCAGGCTCGACATTTTGTCGGGCCTGATCTGGATCCAAAGTGTTTGTCACTCTGATGGTGTTCCTGAAAGAATTTTTCAAAAAAGTTGATTTTGAAAAAAATCAGCAGACGACAAAAAAGCATGCAAAATTACCCAGTAGGCAAAGAGTGTTTTTTTTCCCTTTCAGTCAATGTTTGAAATCATCACTTCGGAGGCCACCTATCTCAAGAGTTTAAATATCTCATCATTCTGATGGTGTTCCTAAAAGAATTTTTTGAAAAGGTTGATTTTGAAAAAAAAAACGCAGACGACATAAAAGCATGCAAAATTACCCAGCAATCAAAGAGCTTATGATTTGTTTCAGTCAATGTTTGAAATCATCACCTCCGAGGCAACCGATCTCAAGAGTTCAAATGTTCTCATCACCCTGATGGTGTTCCTGAAAGGTTGATTTTGAAAAGAATCAGCAGAAGACAAAACAACATGCAAAATTACCCAGTGTAAGGCAAAGAGTTTTTGTTTTTGTTTCAGTCAATGTTTGAAATCATCACCTCGGAGGCCACCTATCTCAAGAGTTTAAATGTTCTCATCAACGTGTTCCTGCTGTCAAAGGAGTTTGGATCCGATCTCTCAGATCGCGGTGTTCTTACAAGGCAGGAGAGACATGTTGTCTTCTCAAATATTGGCACTATAAGAGATGCCAGCGAAAGGTTAGTTGTTATTTATAAACTTTGAAATGAACTTCTGATTACCAGTCAGCATAGAGGACCTGGTGTTATTTCATTATTACTTTGGATTCATATAGTGGGTTAAAACATGAAGATTCAGATCAGCTGGCATCTTATATAGGACATATAGGGATCACACATGTTTTTACATGCAGCATTGTTTTGTGGTTCCCGAGGAAGCTGTTAGGCTGAGTGTTCAAACATCTCAGGAGGGACCCGGCAAGTGTTAATGCAATGAAACAAACATGTGTGATTGTTATTATTGCATATTTTGCCTGATTCCTACCAAAAGCCCACTGAAAACAAAGATAAAACCTTAAAATACCATTTTTCTTCACTGGTTTCCTCCTAACAAAATTGCATCAGCTTTAAACTTTCGAAGGCCATAACGTCATAAAATTGTCATAACTCATGCAGTGTCTCCGCAAACAAATATGTTCACTTAATGATCAGTGCGGGCAGCAATGCTTTCCAGTGTAATGTCAGACAAAGAAATAGGGGCTCATTTTTAGCATTATCATATTAAAACCCATATTCAAACAGCACATGAATCACATGATTTGAATATGGATTTTAATTGATTTGACAATGGCTTCAAACAGTTTTGCCTAACAAGTTTTATGCAAGAATAAAAGTTTAAATGCACATTTTGTTTGTTACAAGTCTACTAGGTGGCCACTTAATGGCTGATATAATGACACACATCCCTTTATGGGTGCAATAATAAATAATTTACATTTTTTTTTTACATTAGGGAGCCGCCGTGGTGTAGTGGATAAACCACTCGCCTTATAAACCAGAGGTCGCAGGTTCGATTCCCGGCTTCACCATTCTGTCGGATGAGACTTTAAGCCGTGGCCCCGTCTCCATATGACCTTAGCTGTTGGTGGGATATTAAAAACATACACACAACAACATTTTTGACAGTGCAATCATATATGGTACCTGCCAGATCCAATGTCTTTATCCTAATGTTATGTCAATGTGATATCAATGTGATGTCATAATGTTCGTACTGTTTTTTCAAATTTTTGGAGTCTCGGTGGCAGGAGGATGTCATAATATCAGATGTCTCTGATCCAATGTCTTTATCCTAATGTGATGTGACATCATTGTGATATCATATTGTTCTTATAGTAAAAGCTGTTTAAAACAGCCACTCAAAAATAGGCAAAACAGTATTATGATCTTAATGGCAAATGGCACTTAATGAAGGTTGAAAGTATTGCAAAATGCTCCTCTTGGAGCATTCTGCAATACTTTTTACTTGCATTAAACGATAGTTAGTCTTGCAAACCAATTTTTGGTCTTTTTCAGAATGGCCTTTTTACACAGGTTTTACTTTATATTTTTCTTTTCAGATTTTTGTCCGACTTGGAGTCTCGGTGGCAGGAGTCTGTCGTGATATCTGACGTCTGTGATATTATTAGAAAACATGCACTCAGGAACTTTGAGTGCTATGTGCACTACTGTAGTAACCAAACATTCCAGGATAGGGCTGTAACGGCTCTTAAGTAAGACATTATTAAGAGGATAAAACATTCTTTTCTGTATATTAACGTTTGCCAAGCCCGAGTGTGATAATGTATTGCAGTCCGAACCGCAAATGTTAATATACGGAAAAGAATGTTATATCGTCATTGTTATATATTTTCCTTTCAAGCACAAGCAGTTCTAAATAATTTTATTTAATTCTATGCAGAAATGACCACTGTAACATCATGAATCGTACAATGAAACCACACCGGACAGGCGACAATCGAAAACGTCAATACTATCAACAAAGGTAGACTGAAAATAGTTAGAAACAGAGTTTTTGATAGCCATTAGTCGTCTGACTGGCGACACCTGGCAATCAAAAACACTGGTTGTAGCGATTTAAAGACATATAATTCATTATGACATCAACATTTTTGATTTAAAGGCATATAGTTTGATAAGACATTATTTTTTATTTAAAACATATAATTAGATAAGATATTATTGTTGATTTAAAGCATACTATTCGATAAGACATTATTGTTGATTTAAAGCCATATATTTCGATAAGACATTAGTGTTGATTTAAAGGCATATAACTTGACAAGACATTATTGTTGATTTAAAGGCATTAAAATTCAATAAGACATTATTATTGAAGTAAAGGCACATAACTCCATAACAAATTACTTTTGATTTAAAGGCATATTGTTCGATTTGATTCGTTACGTCCCAGTCAACAATCTTTCAATTACGTCGGGACAGGTCTTCCTGGGTTGAGCCAGTTCTAAGCTAGGATTAATGTGTCTTGCTCAAGGACACAACACAGTAACGCCGGTGCGTCTGGAACCCGCTGCCCTTCGATCTCGAGTCAAGCACTCTACCACTGAGCCACTGTGCTCCCATTTAAAGACATAGAAATTTGAGCAATAATACTGGTACCACTCATTATGACTCTCTCCAGGGGTCATACTGGGCAGATCAAAAGGATAGTCATAATGAGGTGATTATGACTTCCCTACAGGGGCAATAAAGTGGTCCCAAGTTGGGATTAGGTAATTTATAATAAAATATTGATCTTTATCTTAGTGAAAGAAATTGTGTTGTATACAGGTAATTCCCCACTTGAGGCCCCTTTAATTTTGTGAGATATTGAAACTGTCCCTTATCAGTTAATCCTTTAATGGTCTCTATGGGACCGTGATGTATGCCTTTAAAGGCATACAATTCGATAAGACATTATTGTTGATTTAAAGGCATTTAATTCAATCAGACATTATTGTTTATTTAAAGGCATATACTTTGATAGGACTTTGTTGTTGATTTAAAGGTATGTAATTCAATAAGACATTGTCGTTGATTTAAAGGCATATAATTTGATAAGACATTGTTGTTGATTTAAAGGCATATAATTCAATAAGGATAAATCAGTATTTACATAAGTTTTCAGTCCTTGAAGTCAGTAGGAAAGCCTTTTAGAAGTCCTTGAAAAGTCCTTGAATTTTATACAAACTTGCCTGTATGAATCTTGCATTTGTCTTTACATTGTTATAGTATTAAAATTCTCTTTATTTTTGCAGAAAAAAGCTAGATTTTTCAGAAGCCTTAAAGCGATTGGAGAGTGACTCCGAATGCCAAGGTCTCCCAATGATATCATTCCTTCTGCTACCGATGCAACGAATCACCCGCTTGCCTCTCCTAGTGGATGCCATATGTCACAGAATGGATCCAATCAGTGACAAAAACCGACACACCTCTGCCATTAAAGCATTAGATGCCCTTAATAAGGTAACACCTTTAGTAAAGCATTGAATTGACAAACAAAGACATAAGTCTGCCATTAAAGTATTACAGGGTTCCACAAGCTCTGGAAAACCTGGAAATTCACTAAAAAAAGTTCCATGCATGGAAAAGTCATGGAATTTGAAAAAAGCCTGAATAATCACGGAAAAATCATGTTTTTTTGTGAAATAGTTTGACGAAACCACCAGTAGCCAGAAAACTAGCTGTCAGACACTTGTGTCCGACAGCTAGTTTTCTGGCTACTGGTGGTTTTAAGTTTTAATTATTTCAAAATGCATGCATGGTCTACAGGCATGCTTTTATTACTGCATTCGGCATTTATACTCAGCATGGTGAAGAAAGCGCTAAAGGGGGAGGTTGGAGGCTGTGCATGAAATAGTCATGGAAATTACATTGTTGATCATGGAAAATCATTGAAAAATCATGGAATTGTATTTTTGAATTTCTGTGGGAATCCATTATTAAATACCCTAAATAAGGTAGCACTTGCGGTAAAGAATTGAATTGACAAAAACTGACACAAGTCTTCTATTAAAGTATTAAATGCCCTAAAATAAGGTAGCACTTTTAGTAAGGCATTGAATTGACAAACACCGATGCACCTCTGCCATTAAAGAATTAAATGCCCTAAATAAAGCAGCACTATTTGTAAAGTATTGTACCGGGGTATTGAAGTGACAAAAACAGACACACTTCTGCCATTAAAGTATACGATGCCTTTAATAAGGTTGCACTTTTATTATAGCATTGAAGTGATCAAAACCACACACCTCTGCCTTTAAAGTATTAGATGCCCTTAATATTAATGGTGACACATTTAGTATAGCATTGAAGTGACAAAAACAGACACATCTCAGCCTTTAAAGTATTACATGCCCTTAACCCATATACACCTAGCGTCCGTTTTGTGGGACATTTGCAAACGGTGCAGACCCAGATCAGATGCCACGGAACCCAGCCTCTGATCAGGGTTCCACAGTTAGCCTCAGAAATATTTTTGTTAAAAAATGAAAAATACCACCCAACAACCCTTAAAATGTAAATGGACTAGTCCAATTGATAGGAGTGGGAAATTCCATTCAACTTAAATGGGTTAATAAGGTAGCACTTCTAGTATAGCAATAAAGTGGCAAAATTGACATACAGTAAAACCTGTATAAAACAGCCACTCTCATATAGACCAAAAAGTGGTTTTCATCACCAATTATCGCTTAATGCTGGTCGAAAGTATTGCAGAATGCTCCCCTTGGATTCATTAAGCTCCATTTGCCAATAAGATCTTTGTTTTGTCTATTTTTGAGTGGCCGTTTTACACAGGTTTTACTGTACACAAAGAATGAAAGTAGAGAAAGCTCCACTTGATAGCTGTGTATGCACATTGAAGATTGACTTTATCAGGGCCAGATGGTGTGCATAATTGAAAATTATTTTTCTTATTTTTCTACCAACACATATGTTGTGGGTACTCAAAAGAACCATCTCAATGAGATGGTTCTTTTGAGCACCCAAAACATATGTTAAAATTGATGGGTAAGAAAATAATTACATGCTAAAAAAATCTTTTCTTAACCTGTGCATAATATATATGCGATAAGTACCTACAGTAGAACTTCAATGGCTCAAACTCTGATGGCTCATTCACCCTGGCTGGCTAGAACTGTCATTATGGTCCCTACATGCCTACATTTGATGCATAGCCTACCCTGGATGACTGGAACTACCCTTGGCTAGAACCTAATAATCTTTCTTTTTGAGTTGCTGGTTCGAGCCTCAACGGAGGCATGGAGTTGTGTCCTTGAGTAAGACACTTTATCCTTTGTTTACTACTGGTTCAACCCAGGAAGGATTGAAAATATCAAAACAAACAAATATTCAGGACTTAAGTTAAGAGTGCGTAACGAAAATTTAATTTTCTTATTTCTCAACCAAAACATATGTTTTGGGTACTCAAAAGAACCGTCTCAATGAGACGGTTCTTTTGAGCACCCAAAACATATGTTGAAATTGATGGGTAAGAAAATATTTACAATTTTATGCTAAACATTTTTGTATATCTATGCATGCATAGCGGAAATTTAATTTTCTTATTTCTCAACCAAAACATAAGTTGCGGGTAATCAAAAGAACCGTCTCATTGAGACGGTTCTTTTGAGCACCCAAAACATATGTTAAAATTGATGGGTAAGAAAATATTTACAATTTTACGCTGAACATTTTTGTTTATCTATGCATGCATAGTGAAAATTTAATTTTCTTATTTCTCAACCAAAACATATGTTGTGGGTACTCAAAAGAACCGTCTCATTGAGAGGGTTCTTTTGAGCACCCAAAACATATGTTAAAATTGATGGGTAAGAAAATATTTACAATTTTACGCTGAACATTTTTGTTATCTAAACCTGTGAATATTCTTTCTCTTTGACAATCAGGTGGTTAAGCGGTGCAATGATGGTGCTAAGAAGATGCAGCAGACTGAACAGATGTGCCTTATTGCCAAACAGTTAGACTTTAGAAACAAGGTGAGTCAGTGTGTAAATATATGTTACTTTTATCTCTTTCCTTACATCATGTAATCTTAGCCTCTTATTGCCAAACAGTTAGACTTTAGAAACAAGGTGAGTCAGTGTGTAAATATATGTTACTTTTATCTCTTTCCTTACATCATGTAATCTTAGCCTCTTATTGCCAAACAGTTAGACTTTAGAAACAAGGTGAGTCAGTGTGTAAATATATGGTACTTTTATCTCATTCCTTACATCATGTAATCTTAGCCTCTTATTGCCAAACAGTTAGACTTTAGAAACAAGGTGAGTCAGTGTGTAAATATATGGTACTTTTATCTCATTCCTTACATCATGTAATCTTAGCCTCTTATTGCCAAACAGTTAGACTTTAGAAACAAGGTGAGTCCATGTGTAAATATATGGTACTTTTATCTCTTTCCTTACATCATGTAATCTTAGCCTCTTATTGCCAAACAGTTAGACTTTAGAAACAAGGTGAGTCCGTGTGTAAATATATGGTACTTTTATCTCATTCCTTGCATCATGTAATCTTAGCCTCTTATTGCCAAACAGTTAGACTTTAGAAACAAGGTGAGTACGTGTGTAAATATATGGTACTTTTATCTCATTCCTTGCATCATGTAATCTTAGCCTCTTATTGCCAAACAGTTAGACTTTAGAAACAAGGTGAGTCGGCGTGTAAATAAATGTTACTTTTATCTCTTTCCTTACATCATGTAATCTTAGCCTCTTATTGCCAAACAGTTAGACTTTAGAAACAAGGTGAGTCCATGTGTAATATATGGCACTTTTATCTCTTTCCTTACATCATGTAATCTTAGCCTCTTATTGTCAAACAGTTAGACTTTAGAAACAAGGTGAGTCTGTGTGTAAATATATGGTACTTTTATCTCATTCCTTGCATCATGTAATCTTAGCCTCTTATTGCCAAACAGTTAGACTTTAGAAACAAGGTGAGTCCGTGTGTAAATATATGGTACTTTTATCTCATTCCTTGCATCATGTAATCTTAGCCTCTTATTGCCAAACAGTTAGACTTTAGAAACAAGGTGAGTCCGCGTGTAAATATATGGTACTTTTATCTCTCTTTGCATCATCTAAGCTCCCATGGAATCTTAGCCTCTTATTGCCAAACAGTTTTTAGAAATAAGGTGAGTCCGTGTGTAAATATATGGTACTTTTATCTCATTCCATGAATCATGTAATCACCCATGTAATCTAGCCTCTTATTGCCAAACAGTTAGACTTTAGAAACAAGGTGAGTCCGTGTGTAAATATATGGTACTTTTATCTCATTCCTTACATCATGTAATCTTAGCCTCTTATTGCCAAACAGTTAGTCTTTAGAAACAAGGTGAGTCTGTGTATGAATATATGGTACTTTTATCTCATTCCTTACATCATGTAATCTTACCCTCTTATTGCCAAACAGTTAGACTTTAGAAACAAGGTGAGTTTGTGTGTAAATATATGGTACTTTTATCTCATTCCTTACATCATGTAATCTTAGCCTCTTATTGCCAAACAGTTAGACTTTAGAAACAAGGTGAGTCAGTGTGTAAATATATGGTACTTTTATCCCATTCCTTACATCATGTAATCTTAGCCTCTTATTGCCAAACAGTTAGACTTTAGAAACAAGGTGAGTCTGTGTGTAAATATATGGTACTTTTATCTCATTCCTTACATCATGTAATCTTAGCCTCTTATTGCCAAACAGTTAGACTTTAGAAACAATGTGAGTCCATGTGTAAATATATGGTACTTTTATCTCATTCCTTACATCATGTAATCTTAGCCTCTTATTGCCAAACAGTTAGACTTTAGAAACAATGTGAGTCCATGTGTAAATATATGGTACTTTTATCTCATTCCTTGCATCATGTAATCTTAGCCTCTTATTGCCAAACAGTTAGACTTTAGAAACAAGGTGAGTCTGTGTGTAAATATATGGTACTTTTATCTCATTCCTTGCATCATGTAATCTTAGCCTCTTATTGCCAAACAGTTAGACTTTAGAAACAAGGTGAGTCCGTGTGTAAATATATGGTACTTTTATCTCATTCCTTGCATCATGTAATCTTAGCCTCTTATTGCCAAACAGTTAGACTTTAGAAACAAGGTGAGTCTGTGTGTAAATATATGGTACTTTTATCTCATTCCTTGCATCATGTAATCTTAGCCTCTTATTGCCAAACAGTTAGACTTTAGAAACAAGGTGAGTCCATGTGTAAATATATGGTACTTTTATCTCATTCCTTACATCATATAATCTTAGCCTCTTATTGCCAAACAGTTAGACTTTAGAAACAATGTGAGTCCATGTGTAAATATACCGTACTTTTATCTCATTCCTTGCATCATGTAATCTCTCATGTAATCTTAGCCTCTTATTGCCAAACAGTTAGACTTAAGAAACAAGGTGGGTCCGTGTGTAAATATATGGTACTTTTATCTCATTCCTTACATCATGTAATCTTAGCCTCTTATTGCCAAACAGTTAGACTTTAGAAACAATGTGAGTCCATGTGTAAATATATGGTACTTTTATCTCATTCCTTACATCATGTAATCTTAGCGTCTTATTGCCAAACAGTTAGACTTTAGAAACAAGGTGAGTCTGTGTGTAAATATATGGTACTTTTATCTCATTCCTTACATCATGTAATCTGAGCCTCTTATTGCCAAACAGTTAGACTTTAGAAACAAGGTGAGTCTGTGTGTAAATATATGGTACTTTTATCTCATTCCTTACATCATGTAATCTTAGCGTCTTATTGCCAAACAGTTAGACTTTAGAAACAAGGTGAGTCTGTGTGTAAATATATGGTACTTTTATCTCATTCCTTACATCATGTAATCTGAGCCTCTTATTGCCAAACAGTTAGACTTTAGAAACAAGGTGAGTCTGTGTGTAAATATATAGTACTTTTATCTCATTCCTTGCATCATGTAATCTTAGCCTCTTATTGCCAAACAGTTAGACTTTAGAAACAAGATGAGTCCGTGTGTAAATATATGGTACTTTTATCTCATTCCTTGCATCATGTAATCTTAGCCTCTTATTGCCAAACAGTTAGACTTTAGAAACAAGGTGAGTCCGTGTGTAAATATATGGTACTTTTATCTCATTCCTTGCATCATGTAATCTTAGCCTCTTATTGCCAAACAGTTAGACTTTAGAAACAAGGTGAGTCCATGTGTAAATATATGGTACTTTTATCTCATTCCTTACATCATGTAATCTTAGCCTCTTATTGCCAAACAGTTAGACTTTAGAAACAATGTGAGTCCATGTGTAAATATACCATACTTTTATCTCATTCCTTGCATCATGTAATCTCTCATGTAATCTTAGCCTCTTATTGCCAAACAGTTAGACTTAAGAAACAAGGTGGGTCCGTGTGTAAATATATGGTACTTTTATCTCATTCCTTACATCATGTAATCTTAGCCTCTTATTGCCAAACAGTTAGACTTTAGAAACAATGTGAGTCCATGTGTAAATATATGGTACTTTTATCTCATTCCTTACATCATGTAATCTTAGCGTCTTATTGCCAAACAGTTAGACTTTAGAAACAAGGTGAGTCTGTGTGTAAATATATGGTACTTTTATCTCATTCCTTACATCATGTAATCTGAGCCTCTTATTGCCAAACAGTTAGACTTTAGAAACAAGGTGAGTCCGTGTGTAAATATATGGTACTTTTATCTCATTCCTTACATCATGTAATCTTAGCCTCTTATTGCCAAACAGTTAGACTTTAGAAACAAGATGAGTCTGTGTGTAAATATATGGTACTTTTATCTCATTCCTTACATCATGTAATCTTAGCCTCTTATTGCCAAACAGTTAGACTTTAGAAACAAGGTGAGTCCGTGTGTAAATATATGGTACTTTTATCTCATTCCTTGCATCATGTAATCTCCCATGTAATCTAGTCTCTTATTGCCAAACAGTTAGACTTTAGAAACAAGGTGAGTCTGTGTGTAAATATATGGTACTTTTATCTCATTCCTTACATCATGTAATCTTAGCCTCTTATTGCCAAACAGTTAGACTTTAGAAACAAGGTGAGTCCATGTGTAAATATATGGTACTTTTATCTCATTCCTTACATCATGTAATCTTAGCCTCTTATTGCCAAACAGTTAGACTTTAGAAACAAGGTGGGTCCGTGTGTAAATATATGGTACTTTTATCTCATTCCTTACATCATGTAATCTTAGCCTCTTATTGCAAAACAGTTAGACTTTAGAAACAAGGTGAGTCTGTGTGTAAATATATGGTACTTTTATCTCATTCCTTACATCATGTAATCTCCCATGTTAGCTAGCCTCTTATTGCCAAACAGTAAGACTTAAGAAACAAGGTGGGTCCGTGTGTAAATATATGGTACTTTTATCTCATTCCTTACATCATGTAATCTTAGCCTCTTATTGCCAAACAGTTAGACTTTAGAAACAAGGTGAGTCTGTGTGTTAATATATGGTACTTTTATCTCATTCCTTACATCATGTAATCTTAGCCTCTTATTGCCAAACAGTTAGACTTTAGAAACAATTTGAGTCCGTGTGTAAATATATGGTACTTTTATCTCATTCCTTACATCATGTAATCTTAGCCTCTTATTGCCAAACAGTTAGACTTTAGAAACAATGTGAGTCCGTGTGTAAATATATGGTACTTTTATCTCATTCCTTACATCATGTAATCTTAGCCTCTTATTGCCAAACAGTTAGACTTTAGAAACAATGTGAGTCTATGTGTAAATATATGGTACTTTTATCTCATTCCTTACATCATGTAATCTTAGCCTCTTATTGCCAAACAGTTAGACTTTAGAAACAAGGTGAGTCCGTGTGTAAATATATGGTACTTTTATCTCATTCCTTACATCATGTAATCTTAGCCTCTTATTGCCAAACAGTTAGACTTTAGAAACAATGTGAGTCCATGTGTAAATATATGGTACTTTTATCTCATTCCTTACATCATGTAATCTTAGCCTCTTATTGCCAAACAGTTAGACTTTAGTAACAAGGTGAGTCCGTGTGTAAATATATGGTACTTTTATCTCATTCCTTACATCATGTAATCTTAGCCTCTTATTGCCAAACAGTTAGACTTTAGAAACAATGTGAGTCCATGTGTAAATATATGGTACTTTTATCTCATTCCTTACATCATGTAATCTTAGCCTCTTATTGCCAAACAGTTAGACTTTAGAAACAAGGTGAGTCCGTGTGTAAATATATGGTACTTTTATCTCATTCCTTACATCATGTAATCTTAGCGTCTTATTGCCAAACAGTTAGACTTTAGAAACAAGGTGAGTCCGTGTGTAAATATATGGTACTTTTATCTCATTCCTTACATCATGTAATCTTAGCCTCTTATTGCCAAACAGTTAGACTTTAGAAACAAGGTGAGTCCATGTGTAAATATATGGTACTTTTATCTCATTCCTTACATCATGTAATCTTAGCCTCTTATTGCCAAACAGTTAGACTTTAGAAACAATGTGAGTCCATGTGTAAATATATGGTACTTTTATCTCATTCCTTACATCATGTAATCTTAGCCTCTTATTGCCAAACAGTTAGACTTTAGAAACAAGGTGAGTCCGTGTGTAAATATATGGTACTTTTATCTCTTTCCTTACATCATGTAATCTTAGCCTCTTATTGCCAAACAGTTAGACTTTAGAAACAATGTGAGTCCATGGGTAAATATATGGTACTTTTATCTCATTCCTTACATCATGTAATCTTAGCCTCTTATTGCCAAACAGTTAGACTTTAGAAACAAGGTGAGTCTGTGTGTAAATATATGGTACTTTTATCTCATTCCTTACATCATGTAATCTTAGCCTCTTATTGCCAAACAGTTAGACTTTAGAAACAATGTGAGTCCATGTGTAAATATATGGTACTTTTATCTCATTCCTTACATCATGTAATCTTAGCCTCTTATTGCCAAACAGTTAGACTTTAGAAACAAGGTGAGTCCGTGTGTAAATATATGGTACTTTTATCTCATTCCTTGAATCATGTAATCTCCCATATAATCTAAGCCTCTTATTGCCAAACAGTTGGACTATAGAAACAAGGTGAGTCCGTGTGTAAATATATGGTACTTTTATCTCATTCCTTGCATCATGTAATCTCCCATGTAATCTGAGCCTCTTATTGCCAAACAGTTGGACTTTAGAAACAAGGTGAGTCTGTGAGTAAATACATGGTACCTTTATCCCATTCCTTGCATCATGTAATCTCCCACGTAATCTGGTCTCTTATTGCCAAACAGTTAGACTTTAGAAACAAGGTGAGTCCATGTGTCAATATATGGTACTTTTATCTCATTCCTTACATCATGTAATCTCCCATGTAGTCTTAGTCTCTTATTGCCGAACAGTTAACTTTAGAAACAAGGTGAGTCTGTGTGTAAATATATGGTACTTTTATCTCATACCTTGCATCATGTAATCTCCCATGTAATTTTAGGCTCTTATTGCCGAACAGTTAGACTTTAGAAACAAGGTGAGTCTGTGTGTAAATATATGGTACTTTTATCTCATACCTTGCATCATGTAATCTCCCATGTAATTTTAGCCTCTTATTGCCGAACAGTTAGACTTAGGAACAAGGTGAGTCCATGTGTAAATAAATGGTACTTTTATCTCATTCTATACATCATGTAATCTTAGCCTCTTATTGCCAAACAGTTAGACTTTAGAAACAAGGTGAGTCTGTGTGTAAATATATGGTACTTTTATCTCATTCCTTACATCATGTAATCTTAGCCTTTTATTGCCAAACAGCTAGACTTTAGAAACAATGTGAGTCCATGTGTAAATATATGGTACTTTTATCTCATTCCTTACATCATGTAATCTTAGCCTCTTATTACCAAACAGTTAGACTTTAGAAACAAGGTGAGTCTGTGTGTGAATATATGGTACTTTATCTCATTCCTTGCATCATGTAATCTTAGCCTCTTATTGCCAAACAGTTAGACTTTAGAAACAAGGTGAGTCCGTGTGTAAATATATGGTACTTTTATCTCATTCCTTACATCATGTAATCTTAGCCTCTTATTGCCAAACAGTTAGACTTTAGAAACAAGGTGAGTCCGTGTGTAAATATATGGTACTTTTATCTCATTCCTTGCATCATGTAATCTTAGCCTCTTATTGCCAAACAGTTAGACTTTAGAAACAAGATGAGTCCGTGTGTAAATATATGGTACTTTTATCTCATTCCTTGCATCATGTAATCTTAGCCTCTTATTGCCGAACAGTTAGACTTTAGAAACAAGGTGAGTCTGTGTGTAAATATATGGTACTTTTATCTCATTCCTTGCATCATGTAATCCCCCATGTAGTCTTAGTCTCTTATTGCCGAACAGTTAGACTTTAGAAACAAGGTGAGTCCGTGTGTAAATATATGGTACTTTTATCTCATTCCTTGCATTATGTAATCTCCCACGTAATCTTAGTCTCTTATTGATGAACAGTTAGACTTTAGAAACAAGGTGAGTCTGTGTGTAAATATATGGTACTATTATCTCATTCCTTGCATTATGTAATCTCCCACGTAATCTTAGTCTCTTATTGCTGAACAGTTAGACTTTAGAAACAAGGTGAGTCCGTGTGTAAATATATGGTACTTTTATCTCATTCCTTGCATCATGTAATCTCCCATGTAATCCTAGCCTCTTATTGCCGAACAGTTAGACTTAGGAACAAGGTGAGTCCATTTGTAAATATATGGTACTTTTATCTCATTCCTTACATCATGTAATCTCCCATGTAACCTTAGCCTCTTATTGCCGAACAGTTAGACTTTAGAAACAAGGTGAGTCCGTGTGTAAATACATGGTACTTTTATCTCATTCCTTACATCATGTAATCTCCCATGTAATCTTAGCCTCTTATTGCCGAACAGTTAGACTTAGGAACAAGGTGAGTCCATGTGTAAATATATGTAGTTTTATCTCATTCCTTACATCATGTAATCTCTCATGTAATCTAGTCTCTTATTGCCAAAAAGTTAGACTTTAGAAACAAGGTGAGTCGGCATGTAAATATATGGTACTTTTATATCATTCCTTGCATCATGTAATCTCCCAAGTAATCTTTGCCTCTTATTGCCAAACAGTTAGACTTTAGAAACAAGGTGAGTCCGTGTGTAAATATATGGTACTTTTATCTCAGTCCTTACATCATGTAATCTCCCATGTAATCTTAGCCTCTTATTGCCAAACAGTTAGACTTTAGAAACAAGGTGAGTCCATGTGTAAATATATGGTACCTTTATCTCTTTCCTTGCATCATGTAATCTCCCATATAATCTTAGCTTCATCATGAGATAACTTGTATGGTGGTGTGAAAAGGCCTTGATGCAGGCGGCAGCTATAATGGTTATATATTTGAGAGTGCATTGATGGTTTCATCTTTGGAAATATGTGAGCAAATATTGTATTGGTTTGATATTTTAATGACAGTATTGGATTTAGTAAGAGGTAAAATGTAAGGTTTGCCTAGCATTTTATCTCTTTTTTGCAACAAGTTTAATAAATTCAGTATTACAGGAGCAGGAAAGTTAGATTCTGTTTATCATATATATGACATTAGAAATTTTTCAAAATTTCATTTTGGGTCTGAAAACATTACAATTTTGTCATTATACATAGGTTTAGATAAACAACATTTTCAATGTAAAATTGTAAATATTTTCTTACCCATCAGTTTTGACATATGTTTTGGGTGCTCAAAAGAACCATCTTAATGAGACGGTTCTTTTGAATACTCTTAACATATGGTTTGGTTGAGAAATAAGAAAATTGTTTTTCTTTTGTATGCATGCTTAACTAAAGGCCTGTTAAGGAAGCAACATTGTTATGGACATCATTACATAAAGTTACTAAATATATAAACCACAAGTGGTCGGGGTTTATCAATTTTAATACATGTTGTCATATCACTCCAAGACGCTGTGCCGTGTGATAAATTTTTTTTATTAAACAGTGTGCCAGGCAGGTTTTCTCATGGTATGGCTTATATGATATGCCTTACAACTGTATGACACTAGGCATGTGTAAAAGAACCATAGCAATATAGTGTGAACCGTATGATAACCTCTCAGAATTTGCAATCTACTGCACTTGTATGTGAATATAACCACTTTTAAAATAAAATTCTTGGAATGGAAAGAGTAACATCCCCCATGGGATGGCCTGATGATAGTGGGGATAATGACAGTTATGCTCCCCAACATTGGAGGGGGAAGCAGTGTTTACAAAAAAACAGTGCATAAATGCTTCATTTCTACTGACAGACGGCAACCCTATATGTCATCTGTCATTTGCTGACATTGGGTTTGCACCTAGAAGTGTAAACTCATTTTGTAACATAACTTTCATTGGATTACATCTGGTTTTGCACCTAGAAGTGTTCACTCATTTTGTAACACCATCTTTCATTGGATGTCATCTCATTTATGCACCTGAAACTGTAAACTCATTTTGCAACATCTTTTTCTTTTGGATGACATTCTGTTTTTACACCTGAAAGTATAAACTCATTTTGTAACATCACTTCATTTGATGACATTATACAATTGGTGCATTTGAGGTTAACATCAGGATTTGTCAACCCAAGAGCAGTGATGTTCGAGGAGGCGATGCACCAATTGTTTTGTTATATGACACTGTCTCATGATCTTTTTAGCTCACCTGAGCCGAAGGCTCCGAGGTGAGCTATTAGTATACCAGTGACTCCGGCGTCCGTCCTCTGTCATCATTTTCAAACATATTCTCCTCTGAAATCACTGGGCCAATTGAACTCAAATTTCATATGTGGACTCCTTAGGATGGGGGAACGAAAGTTTGTTCAGATGTTCCTGGTTACATGACCAAGATGGTCGCCATGCCCATATATGGTAAAAACCCTTTAAAAATCTTCTTCTCCAGAACAAGAAGGCCGATGACCTTGGGACTTGGTATGTAGCATTGGGGATGTGGGGCCTACCAAGTTTGTTCAAATAATGATCTTAGGTTGACCTTGACCTACTTAACGTCAAGGTCAAATTTGCTTCCTAATAGATTTAAATGGGATTTTGAAAAGTTGATTTTTTTTTTAGTATTGTTAAAGCCAAAGTGATTATTCTTACTTGATATATTGAAACTAATGAGACAATGGCTATAAATAAGTTTCAAAGGTCAAGGTTGACCTTTGCTCTTTCAGCCAAGGTCGCTCATATTGTGGTCCCATCAATTTATTAAAACATAGTTTTCTCACAAAGCATTGGCCCAATTGAGCTCAAATTTCATGTGAAGACTCCTTATGATAGGTCAACCAAATTTGTTACAAAATATTTTGGTCACATGACAAAGATGGCCGCCACGCCCATATATAGTAAAAACTTTAAAAAAATCTTCTTCTCCAGAACCAGAAGACCAGTGACCTTGAGACTTGGTATGTAGTATTGGGGATGTGGGGCCTACCAAGTTTGTTCAAATGATGATCCTAGGGTGACCTTGACCTACTTAACGTCAAGGTCAAATTTGCTTTCTAATACATTTAAATGGGATTTTTTTTTTGAAAAGTTGATTTTATGAATACTGTGGAAGCCAAAGTGATTATTCTCACTTGATATGTTCAATCTAGTGTCTATAAATAAGTTTCAAAGGTCAAGGTTGATCTTTGACCTTTCAGCCAAGGTCGCTTATATTGGAGTTCCATCAACATATTAAAACATAGTTTTCTCAGACGATTCTTGGCCAATTGAAACCAAATTTCATATGACAACTCCTTATGATTGGTTAGCCAAAACTTATACAAATTGTTATGGTCACATGACTAACATGGCCACCATGCCCATATATGGTAAAAACTCTTTAAATCTCTTCCTCTCTGGAACCAAAAAGCCATTGGGTTTGGAACTTGGTATGTAGGATCGGGGATGTGGGCCCTACCAGGTTAGCACAAATGATGAATCTAGATTGACTTTGACCTACTTTATGGCAAGGTCAAATTTGATTCCTAACGCATTTATATTGAGAAAATCTTAAAATGTACATTTTCTATAACTGAGCCGAATTCATAATAGTTAAACCTATTGAGACAATGGTTTATTAAGCACCAAATGTCAAGCTGACCTGTGACCTTTTATTCAAGGCCACTCATTTGGACTGCCACATACCTATCTAAACATCTTTTTTCTCAGAAATCACTGGGCTGTTTGATGGATTATTCATTAGATTGTTTAGGTCACTTGACCAAAATGTATATGGTAAAAACAAAATTTGTTCCATTATAAGCTGTAGTTGACCTTGACCTATTTTAACATTATTAAGGAGATCAGGTGAGTGCCTCAGGACCTTCAGGTCCTCTAGTCTTACTTTTCATATACTAGGCCAAAAAAAAACCGCCCCATGTAAAACATACATTGTATATGGGGGTCTTTCACAAATCTCTAGCAAACGATTTGTCACAGTTTGAGCGCTGATTCTTGGATTATGAGTTCCTGGGGTTGTGCTAGCTATCAATGTCACCCGACAAAATTGATTCAGCAGTTTAAACCTACGCTTTTATCGATCTTGACGTCGCGTCATTATGAGATGACGTCATGAATGCACACGGTCTGACATCGTTCCAATTTGTCAGAAACGTTTCCTAAGACGTTCAATCATCCTTGCATGGCATCGAAATTGTTGGGCTATCACCGATGGCGTCACGTTAGCTTATAATATTCTTACCGCCTTTTCGTGTTCAACATGTGTCCGTTTTGGCATCGTAAATTAGCAATGTGCAACTCTTAATTTTTAAGTTTTAAAATGTTTTCAAGTAAATTGGATATTAGACTAGTGATTTCAGTAGTTATTACATTTGTAAATCGAAATAAATGAATGTGCATGTGAAAAACTTGAAAATAAAAAGACAGCTATTACACTGGTTTGGGTTGACTGAGCTCAATGAAACAATGAGAATAATGTGTGGCAGGAATAGTAGCGAAACATAGATAGCAGATGCAATTTTGGAACTCTCATTTAACGCGCAATATTCTTAATCTTTATATGGGGCGTTTCTTTTTTGGCCTAGTATATACTCAGGTTAGATGTTTATAGTGCACTGAAAACAAGGTTATTTCAACAATAATTGCTTTTCAAGTTATCCCTCTATTAAGTTAAAAACCCGATGTCAGTTTTCCAATATCTATTTTTATATGTCAGGCAGCAGTGAAAAAGTGATGTCTACCTGTCCTATGCTAAATTTAGTTCAATCTATTTTTACCTGCCTGTCAGCATTGACAAATCTTTATGTCTATCTGTCCTGGGCTCAATTTAGTTCATCACGGGTAGAAATCAAGATCTGTCACAACCAGTGAAAGCTAGTTTCAGCCAATCAGAGGAGGTCTTTTAGCTAGTTTCAGCTAATCAGAGGAGGTCTTTTATAGGAGCCATATAACAAATTGATTTATATCATTCTAGTCAAAGAAAAACATAACATTGCCTCGTGATTTTGATGCTGACCAGGCATTAGTTAGGGTAACGTATACTAGTTTGATAGATAACAAAGGAAAGCAGTTAGAATTAATGGAAGGTTGATTTTCAAACTTTAATAATGAGCATGCTTTTACAATGGTATGAAACATGTGACCATGTATGGAGGACAGCCATTTTTAATGTACAAATTTTTGAGTGGTACAAATGTCCAGTATATGTGCTTATATGCCATATTTTAGTGTCAATATTTCATAATTACCATACTTTTTGCAATATAATGATAGTTTTGAATATATGCAGCCCCTTTTTCGACACTTTAATAGATGCCATGTTATTTCATAATTCAGTTAATGTTCTAAAATTTCTAATGCTAGATGCCTGACAAAAAGGCATAGACAAACAGTGCAGACCCAGATCAGACTGCTTCTGATGAAGCAGTCTGTTCAGGGTCTTCCCTGTTTGATTTTCTGGCAAGCATTTTGTGAATTGCAGCCCACGCCTGAAAACCAACATTTTGTTTAAAGAAAGAGAAAATGTTTGAAATTTTTGAACAGTTTACCGTAATGAAAGAAACTTATATGAGAGAATAATTGGCACTAAAATATGGCATTTTAGCACACATTTCTGAATATATATACTTGCATAATACTTTAATTAGTTTTAAAGATGGCTACCTCCATAATCATAAACAGCAAACATGGTGTTGTGGTTATCATGTTTCGTTATCCTGTTTTAGCAAAGTGATGGTGTTTTTTTTAATTGAAAGTAATGCTCACATCGTTTGCATGCTTAGTTTTGGAGATGGAAAATTTGTTGAATTTACATCAAGTTTAAAAATTAATACACATTTGTTAAATGGTATTGGTAGTAATATATTTCACTTTGTTGCTTATTTATGAGCCATTATTAAACACACTCCTGGCTACATGAAAGTCCCAATTTAAATCCACTTGACGTTATGCAATAATCTTTTTTCCTAAACATTATGACTTTAAACCTTTTGCATGATGGGTAATTTTGCAGGCATGCTCTCCTATCTGCTTATGTACTTGGATAGCCCATATTACAAACAATATGAACCCAGATCAGACTGCTCCTATAGGAGCAGTCTAATCATGGTTCAAGGTGTTTGCTTCCACAGCCAATGTTTTGAAAATATGCAGCAGATATAATAATTAAGCAGATGACGTTTTCAGGACAAAAAGTAGGGTAAAATGTTTCTCTAAGAATCCACCAATGTATTCAAAAGCTGCTGGAGACATGACTATTAGTTTAGCTCTTGATCAGACTAATCTGTTTACCGAGACTTTACGGTCCCAAAAAATTTAGGGTTTCTAGTTTTATATTTGAGCACCTTAATGCATGCTTTCACAGCACTCAAGTTTTGTATAGGGGAATAGGTTAACAAATTGTCATGATCGGAATGTATAAAACTATTATTCATTTCAATCAGTCATATAAGTTGAAAGCTAACTCGGACTTGATATTTGGCAGACTGGCATTGCTTAACTTTTTGTATGCTAGGAAATATTTTATGATTTTTAGTCGTCTGCTGATTTTTTAGAAAATATAACTTTTTCTAGCAAATTCTTTCAAGAATGCCATCAGTGTGTCAAACAGTTTGGATCCAGATCAGGCCGATATTTTGCTGGGCCTGATCTGGGTACAAACTGTTTGCATAGGTTAACAGCAGATGAAAAATATGTCATTTGGCAGGTAAAGAGTTATTAATACTTTTAACCCAATCTTTCATGAATATCCATGCAAGGCTCCATCCACTATGAATGATTATATTATACAGTTATTTCATGCCTGTTTGTAGTATAGTCAAACTATTACCCCTTGGTACCGTGGACGACCTGATGCACTATTGCACTCGGCCTTCGGCCTCATGCAATAGTGCATCAGGTCGTCCACGGCACCTCGGGGTAATAGTTTGACTAACCTACAAACAGGCATGAAATAACTGTTTTATTACCCAACCCATTTGATGAAATACTTAGCAGCGTCCCTTGAATGGAGTTGCTGTAGACAATGCGGTTTTGTTGCAAAACGGAAAATTTTACCAAATCTGCTCAATTTTGGTCTCAAAATGTTCGGCTCGTTCTAACTAAGAAAACGAGTACCCACACTTTATGTTTCTGACCATAAACAACAGAGTTATTGGCATTTAAAGTTGCCAAACCATGCCTCATTTTTGCCACTTTTCATAAATTAACCGTACGCGCATCGTCGTCGCGCATGATAATAAGCGCCTGTGTGTTTTTAACAGGGAATCGGGAAACCAGGACCATGGTATAGTGCTAGTCTATAGTCATATTTATTGACCGGTGGAATAGTTCAGTGACTCATGACATAGCAAAAAATAGACAATTACTCCGTATATAGACGGTTGGGTAATAAAAATGAATATTCATGTTGGTACATAGAACAAAGAAATTACTTGTCAGGTCCTCTAGTGTAGGATCAGATATATCATATTTCTATAAGCAAACAGAGTAGACCCGGATAAGGCAGCTCTTACAAGAGCTGCCTGATCTGGGTCTGCTCTGTTTGCAAAGATGTTAAAAGGCGTCTACATGAGGTAAAGGGTTAAGACAATTAAAACTGTTTGTATATGGTTCCTGACACAAGAAAACTTTACTTTACTACATACGAACAACAAAGACTCATACCAGGCTACTCATTTACGCAGTCTTATCAGAGATTTTGTTATTCACTCTCTGGAAAGAACAATAGTCAAACTAGTTTGAATGTTGAAGAAGTAATGTACACAGTGAGCTTATTTAGGTCCAATATGGTAATTTATTGATGATTGTGATGGTGATACAGCGCCCTAGATAAGCTTTTGGGTCAATTGGGTATTTACGCAACCTGGTTATCCTCAATTGCGTACTTGCAAAAACATTTGCGTATTTTCATATTTTTTACGCCACGTTTTTTTCTGTGATTACACCTTTTCTTATTGCATGAAGCCATCGGGAATGTGCTTGCATATTTATTCACTCCCATCGTCTGCCTTTCTAAAGTATCAAACTCGCGGATTTTATTGTACCTGAAGCAAATCTCATCCCCTTGTTGACATTAGAGCGTGTAAACTTTGCAAAGTTTCACTTTCATCTTAGTGGTTTTCCGCAAAATACTGGACTGGGCACCGATATTTTCATAAAACTGGAGTATATTGCGCGCTCGCTAGTAAAAATATAATCAATACCCGACTGGCATTTGTTTATTAGCCGTATGGAAATGAAATGGACCAAATGATACGCAATGACATCGCATGTAATTGCATATACCGATCGTTAGAATTGCTTTTCGGTACGCACACATTAAATTTTAATTGCTTTTTTGATGATTTTAATTGCTTATTTACGCAAATTCGCTGCTTATCTAGGGTGCTGGTGATATTTTTGGTTTCACATTATTAAAGGTAGTATGATAGATTTATAGACAATAATGGGTTAGTAATAGTAATGTTACCATATTTAACCTAAATATTACGGCCTGCAGGAACATTGTTCACCCTGATCACAGTATTCTAGACATTCAGTGCATTTGAGACACATCATCATTTAGCCAAACTGGCTTGTTTAAATTTTAGTACTTTTTAGCCATTCACGACAACTTTGGTCTGCTTTCAAATTGTCATCCACTGATATATTTTGGTAGCCTAATACAGTAAAACCTGTCTTAAACAGCCACTTAAAAACAGATAAAACAAGGTCTTAATGGAAAAAGGTAGCTTAATAGAGGTTGAAAGTATAATCCCCTCTGAGCATTCTGCAATACTTTTGACAATTGGTATTGAAAATTCATTTTTGGTGTTCTTTTTGAGTGACTGCTTAAGACAGGTTTTACTGTATTGCAAACAATATGCTTCCTTCAAAACTAGTTTTGCCTCCACCTGGAGTGCATTTGAATGTCTTATGCAGACAATATCAGGATAAAAAGATACTAGCAGCATAAGGATAACAATAAGTATTATGTCCCCCCACTCAAACACCAAAGGGAAGGGGGATGTATTGTTTTTGGTGGATCCCATCTGCATTGGTGTGACACTATCTTGTGTGAAAGATATCTCATTAACTAGTGGGCGGGTCAGATTCATATTTGCATGGATATAACATTGGACCATGGTGAGGAATTGATTAGGTTTTTGATGTCCTTGCCCTTATTTTCAAGGTCAAAGTGAATCTAAATAGGATTTGAGCATGTGTGGACATCTGTTTTCACTGAAAATAATTTTTGTTTTAGCTTAAGGTATAAGTGATCACAAGTAAATAGGGTTCCTGTGGATGAGGTGTCATTAATTTTCAACTCTAAAATGGGAATGTATTTCTTATATTTGCAGGACATGACACAAATTCCTCTGATATCATCATCCCGGTACCTTGTGAAACAAGGGGAACTAACTAGGATCATGAGTGATTCTGGGAGTCGTCTCCCTTTTGGCAAAGCCAAGGCTGGGAAACAAGCCACTTATGTGTTCCTGTTTAATGATATACTGCTGATTACCAAGAAAAAAAGGTAATTATAACCTTTTAAGAACATATTTTGAATATTTACAGAGTTTTGGCCCTTTATAATTTTCATTTTTGTTTAAGACGAGTACATGTATTTTACGGTACCTCCGGATTAATTGTACAGCGTAGTTCCTTTATAATTCTATGTTTTGGATCTATAGGAATGAATTGTGTTATAAGTGAATTGCGTTATAAAGGCACAATTTTATAAAGGCACAATTTTACAAAGAAATAATAGGAAAAAAAACATGCATGGTTATTTTCCTATAATTCCTTTGTAAAATTCCATGGTAAAAATATTTGAGAGACACAATATGACTGTGTTAAATCAAAATCAGTGTTATAATAAGGCGTGTTATAAAGGGACTGCACTGTATGTATGTTTATGAAGTCGCCTACAATTTCAAAAAGATCTTTTCATCATGCAGTTTTCAACTGAATTTTTCAGTATAACTTATTTGAATTTGTTGAAGGCAATTTATCTTCTGAAAATGAGTTTTTTTAACACATTAAAAATTTTATATGTAATATGATCACAAGCCTCTAGATAAGAGCCTGATTAAAATTGATTTATATATATCTCAACCAAAACATATGTTGTGGGACTCAATAAACCGTCTCTATGAGAGCACCCAAAACAATGTAAAAACTGATGGATAAGAAGATATTGCAATTTAATGCTCAAAAATGGTGTTTATCTTGACTTATGTGATCATCAATATGAATATTTATGATGCAAAAATAGGAGTCTGTTGATTGCCAAGAAGAAAAGCCCTGTCTGAAATATTCAGTCACTTATTGATACATTTAACTACACCATGAAGTCTGGTCAGGACCAGAGTTGCCACCCAGTTGTCTACAATGAGTAAACCCCCGTCACTAACTTGCTTCTCCAGTACAGCAAGCAAAAGCAGCATGTCTCTGTCCATGGAAGTTTCAGTCTCATTTACAATTGTGGTCAATAACCAACATGGGCTAGAAGAGACTGCTTAACAACTGTTACGTTTACAGGTGAAAAAATGCCAAATTTACTGGACAGCTGTATTTGCTAAAATGGGTCTAAATTTGTTTGGATCATGATGACCACCACCCAATGCAGTCAGTCACGGTAAATGTTCTAAAATTTCAAATGCTTGTTGCCAGCAAAAAGATTTAGACAAACAGTGCAGACCCAGATCAGACTGCTTCTGAAGATGCAGTCTGATCAGGGTCTTCCCTGTTTGCTATTCCAACAATCATTTTGTGAATTCCAGCCCGGTCAACCCAAATTTTCTTTGAAAATAGAAAGTGAAAAGTGTTTGAAATTTTAGAACATTTACCGTAGGCAAGTTTTTTAAAAACATGCTTGTTATGTTATTATGATTGTACATTTCAGCAATCAGTATGTGGTCACAGACTATTCTATGAGAAATGCCATACATGTTGAGCTGTTGGAAAATCAGGAGAAGATAGCCAAACACCTGCCCCTAGGGGTCCCCGGGGGCTGTAAGAACCTCTTTCTACTTGTGATGCTTGAGAACTATGATAAGAAGATGGTGGAATGTGTGTTTTCTTGTAATTCTTTGTGAGTTTAACACTTTATGCGCCAATCACAACAAAGTCGTCTGCTTTTCTCGTCTGCTGAAATGTTTAAGAAGCCTCTATGGCAAACAGTGTGGATCCAGACTATTTGCTTTTATACTTAATTTGTCCGTAATTTAAGGCAATTATTTGCAGCAGACGACTTCAGCAGACGACATTTACAGATGCATTTTTTTCTTGGAGCTTTAAGGTTAACCCCTTTTTATTCTCTGCGAGTTTAACCCTTAATGCGCCAATCACAACAAAAGTAATCTGCTTTTCTCGTCTGCTGAAATGTTTAAGAAGCCTCTATGGCAAACAGTGTGGACCAGATCAGACTGCTCCTATAGGAGCAGTCTGTTCTGGGTCCACACTGTTTGCGTCTATACTTAAATCGCCAGTAATGTTAGGCAATTATTCGCGGCAGACGACTTCAGCAGACGACATTTTCAGATGCATTTTTTTCTTAGGGCTTTAAGGGTTAACCCCTTTTTATTCTTGATACATGAACAATAAAAGTCACATGGCTCATTATACGTTTTAAAGGGGTAAAGCCGAAGTGCTTTATTTAAAGTTTGTGATTGATTCGCCAGAGTTTACACATCAATAAAATTCCACAAAAATTACAATTCATTCCTTTTAATTCAAACCTGGGGGCAAAAAAAGCACATTTGTAAAAAGTTGTTGACAATATATTTAATTTTGTGGGCCTGTGTAAGGAAAATAGTTCGAAACCCCTGTCCATGGTCCCATCTTGAAAATTCTGCCAGTTCAAAACTTTGTTGTGCAACATAATGACTAAGAAAAAGGTACTGTAGGGAGCAAATATGTGAGTATATGCTCAGAAACAACTGCATTTATTGTATTGCTTTTCTTTTGGCAAACACCGCTTGCTGCGCAGGGCTCATTGAAGAGCATTTAGATTTAGGCCCAACCATGGATCAACTAACAAACAACTAATGGTTTTAAAAAGCACTAACCATTGCAAGTCCTGCCTAAAATCTTTACAATAGTAAACTTAAATTTAAAAAGGTTATTTTGATGCTGTCAATTGCGCTAGAACCTTTCGTTAATTGTTCCTGTAGATGTTGTTTTTGATGAAGTTGCTCTTCAGTAGTGACATATATTACCCGTCACTGTCTTCAATTTATCATACTTATACAGTTAACCTGTGTAAAAGGGCCACTCTCAAAAAGACCGAAAATTGGTTTTCAACCAACAGTTATCGCTTAATGCAGGTCAAAAGTATTGCAGAATGCTCCAAGGGGAGCATTCTGCAATACTTTTGACCTTCATTAAGCTACCATTTGTCATCAAGATCGTGGTTTTTTCTTTTTTTGAAGGGCCTTTTTACACAGATTTTACACACAATTTACACAGATTTTACGCAGTATTTACACAGGTTTTACACAGGTTTTACTGTATACTTGCAGGAGTGACAGAGCTCGGTGGATGGAGGCTGTTACCCCAGTGAAAGTTTCTGACGATCATGAAAGAATATATGAGGAATGGGGTAAGAAATGTTTACTACACCTCAGGATGTTTTATGTAAAACTCGGTGGTGGCTTTTGATGTCTGTTGAAAAGTGTTGTAAAATGTTTGGATCCAGGTTAGACCCAACAGAATGCCATGCCTGTTCTAGATGCAAACTGTTTGACACTGTGAGAGTAACCCTGAAAGCTTTTTTGAAAATGTTAAATTAAATAATATTTTTTATATAAGTCCACAAATAAAAGGGTAAAGCATTATTAAATATTGTCTCTTTTTATACCCCCAACTTTGAAAAAGTTGAAGGGGCATATTGCTTTGGGCTTGTCTGTCCGTGCATCCGTCTTTCCGTCCATTCAAAATTTAAGATAGGGTTTTGAAATTTCGTAGATAGATTCCTCATCAAAAAATAACTGACCTGTATTTTTAGTCTGGAGTATCTCCCTTTTTTGGAGTTATGCCCCTTTAAAAGGACCATAATGAAATTTTGTATTCAAGAGATCTCAAAAACTATTACATCTAGGAGCTTCAAACTTGGTCAGCTGATAGAGGATAATGAGTAGATTACCTAGTGAAAATGAAAAAAGTTTTTTTTTTTTTTTTTTTTTTTTTTTTTTTTTTTTTGAGTTATTGCCCTTTGCATTTTTTCAGTTATTGCCCTTCGCAAATTTGGACATTGAAAACTTGTAATGAAGATATCTCAAAAACTATCATGGTTAGTTGCCTCAGATTTTGTCAGCTGATAGAGGATGGTGAGTAGATTACCTGGCGAAAAGGATGGCGAGATCATTCTTATTGACAAGCTAATTGTTGTGGGCACAGTGTTTCATAAACACAATTTCTAGTTAGCGCACCTTGTTATTACACAGATTTGGATATAACATAGTCATGCAGTTGTGGCTTAAATCTTAGCATGCAATTTTACAAAGGAAATATAGGAAAATGACAATTTTATGGTCATTTTCCTATAATTCCTTTGTAAAATTCAATGATAACAGATTTTGAAGCTACAACATGACCATTTTATATCCAAAACCATATTATAACAAGGTGTTATTATTAAAGGGCTTTACTCTATTTGAGTTTGAGTTATTGAGAATTTTCTATTTTACAGGGTTCCCACAGGCTTGAAAAGAACTTGAATATACAGGACTGTCTTGAAAAGTCCTTGAAAATTAAATTTGCCTTGAAAAGTACTGGAAAAACTCTCAAAGGCCTTGAAACGTCCATGAAAATTAAATTTGCCTAGAAAAGTACTGGAAAAACACTCAAAGGCCTTGAAAAGTCCTTGAATTTAACTATTTACAGGAGTGTTCATCACTGTCTTTGGAGACCTAAATCAGTATAAAATTGTGGTGTCTTTATTTGGTGCAGCATATGCTGCACCAAATAAAATCACCACAATTTTATAAATATTTTCTAAAACTAATATTTTAAGTAAAGCAGTCGAACATCCGAAGTAGTATTTTAATGTGTAAATCAGTATTATATTTTATATAAGTTTTCAGACCTTGAAAACAGAAGGAAAGTCTTTAAAAAATCCTTGAAAAGTCCTTGAATTTTACACAAACTTGCCTGTATGAACCTTGTTTTACCTTGCATCATAGTCATTATCTCCCCTTACAGATTGTCCTCAAGTGCAGTGTGTTACCAAGTATGTTCCCAAGGAACCTGATGAACTCGCATTGGAAGAATCAGATGTTGTCAATGTCTTCAAGAAGCTTGAAGATGGTAAAATTTTATCTCATGTTCCAACAGCTGAAGCTTTTTCTTTGACCCTTTATGTACAAATGAATTCTTCCTTCTGGTTATGGCCCTTTTTTAACTTAGATTTTCGCTAAATTGGGGTTTCCGATCGATAACTTTTGAAGGGATACAACAATTTCATTCAAAGTTTACATGATTTACACCTTTCTCTAAATAACCCTTTGTCTTGGGATATAAATTCAATGAATTTGCCTTGTTTGACTATGGTTTTGCCAGGCGACATACCCGATTCTCGGAATTCTAGTTTCAATATTTTAGTCTCTGTAGCTGAGCAGGCTAATTTGAATCCAACTTAGCTTCACACCACTAAACGCATTTTTAGTAGTATGTGGCTCATGGGCGCAGTTTCAAAATTTACAAAATCCTGAACTTTTGAAATTTACTTTAAAAGATCAATTTTCGAAAGATAAACTGAAAATTAATCAGAGAGGCTATCATAATCTGCCCAATTAAGTATTTTTAGGCCGACTTTCCAGAAAATTCAGCCTCAATATCCTTAATTCAGGAATAATCCTGAAAACCCTATACTTTTGAAATTCAAACTTAAAAGCTTGCAGAATGCTCAAAATTTCATTTTAAAAGACATTTTTTTCTTTCAATTAACTGAAAAGTTATCAGAGAAGCTATAATATTCTGCCTAATTCAGTATTTTTAGTCTGACTTTCTTTGGAAAGGGTCAAAATCCTAAATTCAGGAATAATCCTGAAAACTTTCACCACTGTTTCTTATTCTTTGCAGGCTGGTATGAAGGTGAAAGAATGCGAGACAGCGAGCGGGGCTGGTTCCCAAAAGAAAATGTCGAAGAAATTGTTAATTCTCATGTACGTGCCAGAAATCTACGCATGAAATACAGACTAATGCAAGTCAGCGAACAAAATGAGAGATAGCAGATAGTTTCTGTTTAACAATTTCGTGTATGAATGAAACAAAGAACATAGGACTGATTGCGTGATAAAACTAACAGAATAAGAGGAGCACACTGACTGCAGATACGTGTCTGATTGCAGATCCAGGGGTCGCAAGTTGGATCCTGGCTCCATCTCAAACTTTTGTGGAGATTGATCATGAAATAATTTCTACAGCCATTTTCCTCTCTTCCGCTGATTCGAGAAAATTGAAAGTTTGTGCACAAAGTACTGGTTAACCCCTTAGTCAAGCTTGCCCAGGAAAAAAAGTGTGGTTGGGTGAACTGACCGTCCCAACATGACCATAGCTGTTGACTGGGACGTAAAGAATCAAACCAACCCAACCCACTAGTGGCTCAGTGGTAGAGTGCTTGACTTGGGATTGAAGGGTTGCTGGTTTGAGCCTCACTGTGCTGTGTCCTTGTGCAAGATACTTTATCCGTTTCTTAGTTTTGGTTCAAGCCAGAGAAGTCCCGACATGACTGAAAAATTCATGAATGGGATGTAGAGCCTCAAACAAACAAAACTAACAAAATGATCTGTGTGCCATATCATCCCCTGGAAAGCTAAGAAATAATGGTTTCATCATGTTAACCCTTAAAGTGCCAATCACAACTGCTGCAGACTACAAATTTTGCAACATCTTTTCTAATTTTTTGAAAAAAATAAGGTATGATATTTCATTAGAATTGTCTGCCAGCAGACAATTCTCATGAAATATCATGCCTTATTTGTTATTTTTGAAAAAGCAGCAAAATTTTAAATTGTTGTCTGCTGCAAATTATAGGTGGTGCTTTAAGGGTTAATAGGGAAGAATGTCCAGTCTGATAGGAGTCATCACTAAGCACACTGGTCATTACGTTGGTTTTGAAGTTATGACTTGTTTTGGAGAGAGATTTATAAAAATAATATCAGTGCTGGTGTGTACGCAACAGATTCCCAAACTCTGAGATAAATACTTTGTCATAAGAAGCCATTCTCATGTTTTTCAATCAACATTGAAGTATATCATTTTCTTTAGTGAATATACATTTACTGGTGTGTCAGTTTAAAAGCTGATTTTAAAAATATGGCTCATATATTATACTTACACCAAACATACCAAAATATGACTAAGAATAACAAGTATGTTTACATTCAGATTCTTTTTGTAGTTGCCTTATATGAAGCACAACATTCAACTTGCATACATTGCATTTCTCGACGTAAAATATTTAAATGATCGTATGATCTAGGCTGCGGCCTCTAGGCAGGCTATATTTCTTAGCAGACTAACATCAACACCGGCCAAATATTTTCTTTATCGAGATTTGCTTCGCTAGCCAAATGGGAAACACTGTGGATCCAGATCAGCTGGCTTCATCAGAAGCCAGCTGATCTGGATCTACAGTGTTTTCAAAAAAAGGATATATTGGGGCTCAGTAGCACATGGGTTAAAGTGACAAGTGATTGTTATGTGATTGTGTCATACTTAAAGTTTGATGTTAAACCTACAAGTTACATGTACCTGTACCTTGAAATGATATGGCCCTCGTCGCGACAAAACCTGTCTTTGGGGTTTCCGATCAGGTCGTACCAAATCCAGCCTGCTCAGCTACAGACTAGTTAGAATAGCGAAATTTCGCTTCGAGCAAGTTTCCAATAAGCGGATCACAAAGGCGCTGATCAGACCGCGCAGATGCGAAGGCTGGTCTGCGCCTTTGTTGTTCCTGAACCCCCGAAGACAGGTTTTGTCGCGTTGAGGCCCATAAGATGAATTTGCGACATAAAATTGTGTTCATTTCATGATAAATGTTACAATGCTGCATTAATGATGCCTTCAACATGTTTAATATACGCATTCCTAATTATTTTTGTACAATAATATTAATTTTGCTGCTGTTATTTTTAAATGCCATATCAGTTGAATTTTATACAGATTTTTACACAGTGGTGTATAGATGTTGTGGTATTCTTTTATTAACCCGTTTACGCCTAATAGGACATTCCTTTATTCAGGGTTTTACAGGACGCAATATCCTGCGTCTTATACGCATAAATCAATAGGTAGGACCCGTGAATTCACCTTACCTGCGTCCGCTGGGACGCAGATGTGTTTGTTGTGCCTTTCATTAAAATCCCAAATTCCAAAGTTATTTCGTAATGATTCAGGTTTTCCCATATTTACAGGCTATCTATAAATAATTAGGACAGGTGCTCTTGTTTTAGACTGCTGCACTGACCTCGTAGGTAAACAAGAACTTCAAGTGAAAACGTCCGTGCAAACATCGGCCTGAAAAAAAGACGTAAAATACCATGCTTTCTCTCAGGTCCGCTCTGTTAAAAAGCATGGAAAACGTATACCGATTTGTCCATCACTGACTTTGTGTATTGATTTTTTCATACTCAGCCGACCGCTCAAGCGTGAAGGGCTTTTCTTTCTTATTACGTAACATTTTCACTTGGAAAGGGTCAAGTCGGCAAAGATAAAAGCAGAATTCAATAGATCAAAGATACCAGAGACTTCAGATAAGTGGAGACTTGTAGACAGATAGATATAATACAATGACAGCAAGATCATGTGTATTTCAAAGGACGTGTAACGGTTTTGTATTACAAATGGCCCACTTTTACAGTAAAAATTCAGTTGTGAAGAAATCCCTCCAAAATATTACCAAATGATACCTAAGAGTCTCTAGTTTAATGTCCACAATTTATTTTCTTCATTAAAATGTATTTTTATGATATTTTTTGGGGTTAAATGCATGCCCTATCAACCACACTTAACACTAAGTCTATGGTAAAACCAAACACCCTCGTGTACTTCGTGACTCAATTACATACATGTCCACATGCGGAACCAGATAAAACTATTTCTCATTTTATTGTACATATAAAATTACACCATACAATGGTAACTCTGGGTCGGTTCCGCATGCGGCAAATACCGTAAAAAGACTTTTTCTGCAAATTTTATCCTGAAATGTACTTATCAATTCATACTTTTCAAAGCACTGAGAGTACTAAAATCACTAGAGAGACGTAAGATTCCCGTCCAAAAATGGAATACAATGTACATATTAGCAAGCTCATATCAATATTATTTCTTACAAACAGTCTTTGGATATATTGCGTTTGAAAAGCAAATACAACAACATTTCAGTAAATGCGAGTCTTATTTGAGAGAGAGAGAGAGAGAGAGAGAGAGAGAGAGAGACCAGCGGAGAGAGAAGGTGCAAGGAGAGTGTTTGATGTGCCCCCTTCTTTAACTGATGCATAGATTTCTGGAGACAGTTCTTTGGTACAATCTGCTTTTGAAAAGACAGCTCACCGCCACTTTTGTTTTGGCATGGCCCATTGCTTTGAATTAAGATTGTCAAAAATGACAAATTATGTGACGATTATTTGGAGCATGAGGAAAAATAATCAATTATTGGTATTCTCAAATTACAGGGCAGGCACTGTTTAATATGACCATACTGGAGTTGTTAGAAATGGAAAGTATATAACATTCGATAGAGTTGTCCCCCACCCACTTAAAGGAGTTATCTGACGCTGGTGATATTGGAATTAAGGTCAATACTACCGAATTCTAGTCATTCATTAAGGTCTTCCCAATGAAATATCTGTGTCAGTTTGATCAACATCTGGTTATTGGTTAGGAAGATAGAGTACAGACAAGCCTCTTTTTTTATATATGTCCCTGGTGACCTTGTAAATGAGGTCGAAATCACCAAAATCTTATAATTCGTATTGCACGTAAAATCAGATAAGTATCTGTGCAAGTTTCGATGAAATTCATCTAGCGGTTCATAAAGTAGAGCAAAAAACTACTTCACAGCACAGATATCGGAATCATTTGATATGAATTCAAAATTATGATAGAACTGTGTCAGTTTAGTGGTAATATTATTAAAATGAGGTTATTTGAACAAAAAGGAGCTGGTGTGACGTATACAAATGCACACCCGAAACATATATTGTAACTGACCCTCAAAGCTAACACCTATTTATATTTTTTAAGTTCGTAACTTCTCATGTACATTATGATGTATATAGGTGGCGCAGATATTGTCGCAAATAAACCCATGTAATTCTTTGATTTAGTTTTGATCTTTTCAATTCATTGTTATTTACAATGTATGCAAGAGAGCATGTGAAAAAACAGCCAATGGCCTGAATGCGAGCGCCACAAGCATTTTATTCATAATGAGTGTAATGCGCTTTTCATGCTTACATGTGCACAATATCTGTGCTAAGCTGTTTGTTTTCTCAATGAATATCGCTCTCGTATAGTGTTTGCTAAGAAGTGCAGTATATATACAACAGCCACTTATCTGCAGACGGTAAATAGTCATTGGTACCAACAAACACATACATTTAATTTTCAAGGATCTAAATACTCTATTTTAGATGTTCATTCACCTTTATCAGAACACAATGTAGGTTGTTCAAACGGTTCTGAAATCACATGCTTGAAACATGACTTTGTGTTTTAATGCTCTACGTCATTGCTCTACGTTACACTGAACCATATTTCAGTCCTGAAGTTTCCTCGGTTGAACATGTATTACGCAATAAAGATGAAGGGTCTTGCACAATAACACAAAACATATGTTTCTTCGGGATTGTGAACTGCGACCCTTAGCCACACATAAGATAATAGGTAAGTAATATAGACCACAGCACTATCACGACTGTTGGATATCTGAGCTGGGATATGCGTAAAAGATGGAGCAGATATGCATTCTGTACATGTAACCTATGACCGCCTGCTTTGACATGGCCTTAAAGTATTCATTTATTCTGCATGTTCATCCACAAAGGTGCACAGTTTTGTGAATTAATCTTATAATCGAATCAGGCGTTTGGAAGATACGTCACAGAAACAAAAGTGTGACATACAGACGGACTGACAGATGAACAGACAGATATACAACACTCACATGTATCTATTTAATAATTGTGGCTGTTAGAAAAAAATGTGTTCAAATCTTCCATTATCATTTCTGTAGCTTTATAACTATTTATATTTATGTTTCATACCAATCCAGCCAAAAAGGTTGCGCATGTAATGCCGCATTCAACATGTTACATGCACGCTTGTGTATATGTCGCACTGATTACATTGATATGAATAAACCGGAATAGGCTTGTTTGAGCTATTGATTAACTGGAAAAGGCGATAAAAAACTAAATGGTCAATATATATTACACCTAAAAACAACACATCATCAAGGTAATCTTAAACACAGTATTTAGCCAAGTTTTAGAATAATTTTTAATTAATGATGGTAGTGTTAGCTCAAATTACGACATAGACATGACGAGTATAAATACATGCATGTTTGGTATTATGTTTGAAGTCAGTTTGCATGTTGCATCTTTAAAAATATCCACATTCATGAACAAACCTCTGTTTATACACACTAGTGAGAAACTTTAATTCATGTTACTGCATATGCCGTCGTTAATTCAAAAACATGCTCATGTGAAAGGGCAAACATCAAACCACCATATATTTAAATTTCAGCCAAATCCATCGTGGGCCAAAAAACGGCCAAACCGTTACACGTCCTTTACCAACCAAATTTCTCAGAATGGAAGGCAAGTAGCAGTCTGATCAGTGACTGTTTTTTGTGTGTGTGTGTTTTTTTTTTATCTCAATTAGAACAGTCTGATCACTGACTGTTTTTTTTCTGTCTTCTGGATGCAGCAATCTATCACTTCTCCCTATTTTCCCAAACTTCTCCCTATTTGTACTGTATGGAGAAGTCACTTCCTAAATTTGAGGGCTAGCTTGGTCCCTGCATATTATAGGGACAAGTTTAGCTTTTGTTAAAAAAAGCGTATAGGATTGTGTTTCACTGATGGTAATATGTGGCCCTCAAAAATTTAAAATGGCCCCCAAAAAAATCGGAAGGGGGGCCAAACATGGCCCTCAAAATTACTGACCTGGGGACAACACTGAGCCTTCACGGAAGGATGTGCTTCCTTCCAAAATTCGAAGCTTATATAAAAAGATGGGACCCCCAATTTCAATGATGGGACCCCCATCATATTCAAAGTTGAGTCCCAAGGACCCCCAAACATTCAACTTGGTGTAAAACCCTGTTTATTACAGCATTTCTTATGTTGGGATGGTTTATTATTAATAACAAGGGGTAGCTGGTCAAAATTTCCAATTTATTTCAATTGTTGAATAATATATGATGGGAAACAGTGCAGACTCAGATGAGATGCGACACTCTGTAGCATCTCATCTGGGTCTACACTGTTTGCATATATCCCATTTACAGGGTTCCAGATTATATAGAACATAGAAAAAAGTTATGTGCCCAGTACACCTATAAGGAGGAATAAGTAATTGCTAATGTCTTTATTAGCTAATATATTACATTCCAAACATTATATATATTCAATATTTTACTCCATAAGCTATTTTTAAGTATTTGGATACTTGTGAGCATGATTGATTTCATGCCTGGTAAGGTTAAGCATGAAACAGGTATTTTTTTGCCACTCTTATGGGAAAGCGGTGTGACATTGTGGCATTACGTTCATGTCAACGTGATGTCACACATCAATATAAACAAATTCAAAATGGTGGAACAGAGACTATGTAGTTGATACTAAAGTGCATGTTTTTTCTTGAAAACGGCCTTTGGCCGAAATATTGAAATAGAGTAAATTTATCATATGTGTTTAACATTGTTCCCTATGGAATATATAAATGAATATTATTTTTAAATCATTACTGGAACATCATTTTCTATTTTCAGACAACATTGAAAAAAAAATCAAGAAAAATTTAAGTTAAGTTTTGAATACTTCTGAAAATATTATGGAAAATGTAGCATTTGCTCCAAAAGGAGCAAATGCAAAAATGAGCGAATGCTTGATTTTCCATAATATTTTTCGAATACATATAGTATTTCAAAGGTGTCAAAAGGTGTTATCATGGAGTAAAGGGTTAATATTGTGTTTGCATGCGAACAACAAAGGTGTCTACCAGCCTGCAGATCAGTGCAGTCTGATCAGCACCTTTGTTATTCCCTGAGCTTAATTACTACATAATTCCAATATTTGCTAGTTTGTAGAGCTGTGCGACCTGACCAGGGACAGATTTTTTCCAAACGGGGACCATATTATAAAACCACATATTAGGGATAATATAATGCGATATCTCAATGATATTCCAGTGTGTAAGGGTGAAATTCCTTGCTTCCCGACTCTCTGCCTTTCTCGTCTGCTGAAATGTTTTAGAAGCCTCTATGACAAACAGTGTGGACCCAGATCAGCAGTCTGATCTGGGTCCACTTTGTTTGCTTCTATACTTAGATTTGTCAGAAATGATAGGCAATTATTTGCAGCAGACGACTCCAGCAGAAGTCATTTTTCAGATGCATTTTTTCTTGGCGATTTAAGGGCTAAATATTGTCTTATGTATCGTCTGCTAGCCCATTTAAAACATCTCTGTAGTTAGTCCTTGACGTAAGCATTTACCATAGGCGTAGCTCCTGTTACGCACTCATGCACGGGCGTAATGAAAATTAACACATTCAAGAGAAATCCCCTTCTGTTGTTCCATACCATATAATCGGAGCCTTCTCTGATGTTTAAGTGGCTTTTCCATATTTTGACATTTGCCACTAACATCAGAGTAAATTCTATTACGAAAAATCCAGGATTTTCTTCACCTATCAAAAATTGGGTATTTTTACCAAAACTATTGACAGATGAATGATGTATCCATTAGGTAACTGTTTAAAATGATAAAACTAATGAATATACAACTGAAAAATAAATGAAGTTTCACTTTTTAAGTGATTAATGGGAAATGAAGGGTAATGAATATAGCTTAATCACCAAATATATGTGTACAGAGGGTAGTCTACAATAGGCGTGGATAATTTCCATCTTTGTAAGATTTAAATGAAAAATATCATTTTATTTAAGAGATAAATCATAACTCAACCCTATTTTAACTTTTTATGTCACCAATCTTTCATTCAATTACCATATTTTTCATTGAAAGTGCTCAGCCAAGACTGGCTGGGTGAATTCTGGATTTTCGATAGCTAAGTTGCTCTGACAGTGGCAAATACCAAACAATGAAAAGACACTAAAACGTCAGAGAAAACTCGGTAGCAGCAAATATCAAAATAATGAAAAGCCACTAAAACGTCAGAGAAAACTCGGACTACATACCACAGGGAACTGCTCTTAAAGGAAAGAATTCACTGCATGTGGCAGCAAATTCTTTCCTTCAAGAGAAGTCCCCATTTTGAAAAGGGACGCAATTGACTCAAATCACTGCTTTTCTCAGTAGCCTCTCTTTGATGTGCGTAACTATTTCAGCATTCTGTCTACGCCCTTGTTTACATGCAGTAGACGACTTCAGCAGATGCCATTTTCAGGTGCATTATTTTCATAGCAGGCGAATGGTTAACCTGAATATTCCAACACTCCACATTCATTTCAAAGATAAAACATTCCTATTGTTCTCATTTCTTGTAGTTACACATCAGACATCTCGTTTTATGATGCATTCCATATAAAACATTTTCATTGTGAAGAGTTTGAGTAACTTAATTTTGTTAGGATCCAGCCACTTTATAGCAAGAACTCAGTCTGTCTGCTTCGTCTCTATTTGAGTTTAGAGCAGAATTGTTTGAAATAAATTTTTAAGCATTGCACCCTTTCAAACATTATACACATTCGTAAATGTTCAATGAACCTAGAATGTTCAAACCAAAGGATTCATCTTTTTTGTTGTCCTTGCTTTTTGCATTAAAGTCTCAAAAAACGAGAAATTCTGAACATTTCATTCTTAACATGTTGAATGCAAGTCCTTGGATGTTTTTTGTTCTCTGTTGTTTGTTTTTGAGTTTAGGGTTAATTTTCTAAAATTTTGAACACTTCTCTCTTTCTGTCCTAAAGTAATATGTTATCAGAGCTGGAACTTACAAAATGCTTGTCAGAATAGCAAACAGGGGAGACCCTGATCAGGCTGCTTCTTCAGAAGCAGTCTGATCTGCGTCTGCCATATTTGTCTAGGCTTTTGTGACAGGAAACTACTGTCGTGCCAACCAAGAGTGACAGTGAGGTAATATTTTGCTTACAATAATTAAGTAAAACATTAACTTTGCACTCTATTTGAGCTAATGGAATTGATAGATCACTTGTGTATTAATCCTATCCAGCGGATATGATTAATACACAAGTGACCTATTGATCATAAATCCCTGATATCTTTGTAAACAAAGCATGACGTCACTGTCATTCTTGGCTGGTAGGACAGTTGTTTGAAATTTTAGAACATTTACCGTAAACCTTGTAAAAAATGTAATATGTCTGCAAATATTTATATAAACATACGGTTAAAATTTTAACTCCAGCAATTATTGTTTTCATTTGTTAAATTAATATTAATGTGCTTTTTCTGTTGTTTCCTTATTAATGTATGAAGATAATTTTTTATATTTCTGCATTTTATACTCTACATGAACAGTGAAAGAGAAAAAAATAATTCTATAATTATTGCATTGCTTGTTCCTTATATTCCCATAGGGCCAGTTAAACAACATTTTTTAGCGTATAATTGTGATTATTCTCTTATCCGTCAGTTTAAACATGTGTTTTGGGTGCTCACACGAACCGTCTCATTGAGACGGTTCTTTTGAGTACCCACAACATATGTTTTGGTTGAGAAATAAGAAAAATAATTTTCAGTTACACACTCTCATCTGGGGGCCTGTATTCCATACTGAAAGATTAATAATTACTCTGCCTACCATGTTCAACACCTGCTACAGTGTAGTTCTCTTTATAATGCAATATTTTGGGCACATAGGAATGGATTGTGTTAGAAAAGGAGTGTGTTAAAAAGGGACAATTTTACAATGGAGCACAGTGGCTCAGTGGTAGAGTGCTTGACTCAAGACCCAAGGACCGTGGGTTCGAGCCTCACTGGCATCACTGTGTTGTGTCCTTGAGCAAGACACATAATCCTTGCTTAGTACTGGTTCAACCAAGGAAGACCCGTCCCGACATAACTGAAAAATTCTTGACTGGGACATAAAGAATCAAATCAAACAAAAACAATTTTACAAAGAAATTACAAAAATGACCTATAATTCCTTTTTAAAATTTTGTGGCCAAAAATAGAAGCAACAACGTGCCAGTGTTATTTCAAAATCATGTTATAATGAGGTGTGTTTGTTTGTGTTGATGCTTTACATCTGTCGACAATAATTGCGAGTGTGGTGGCTTTTTTTTTTGTTGTCCTCTGATTTTTTTTTTTTCAAATTAAACATTTTTTAGAAATTCTTTCAGGAATACCAACAGAGTGTCAAACAGTTCGGATCCAGATCAGGCCCGACATTTTGTCGGGCCTGGTCTGGGTCCAAACTGTTTACAAATGCTATCAGCTGATGACAAAAGCCTCCACTAGGGATGAAAGATTTGTGCCCTTGGAATTCTCACCTTCAAGATTTAATGGTACTAATATTTAAAATAATTTAGTGTATTGGAAGGATTTGTAGAGAACTAAAACACATAATCCTATCCTCTCTTTATTCCAGCAATAAATAATGACCATTAATAAAGTAGCAAAATATTATTTTCAATCAACAATTCATCATATGGGCCAGCACTTGAGAAATTGGTTCTTATCACATATGCACAAAAGCCTCCTTTACATCAAGTGGGGCTAGGTCTTAATTTTTGATAAGAGTCCTCATCTACATCTATGCTCTGTGTATTCAATCAGAGAAGGCTCTGGTGAGTCTGCAGATTGGCACGGACTCGCCCGAGCCTTCGTTGCTCGAAAATACAAGTACCAAAATCTTGTGTTCTGGATCGCCGTATAAATATCAACATATAGCTCCAGAAAAAAAATGGACCACAAATTATTTATTTCTTTAACATAAACATGGGTTTTGGTTTTCAAAAGAACAATTTTTCATTTGTTGTGGGTGCTTAAAAATTCCATCTCTGTGAGACAGTTCTTGTAAGCATATATGCACAACATTATTATGCTCACAAGAGCTGTCTATTGAGTTCCCACAATATATATTTTGGTGATGAAGAATTTTAAATGAAAGTAGAAGAAAGTAGGTCTTCTACTTTCAGTACTCTGGCGCCCTTATCTAGATTGAAGACTAATGCACCAGTACATAATAGCAACTAAAAAATCAACCTTATAAAAGAAACTTTTTTTACAATTTAACTCTCCCAATCAGTGGCAACTATAACATTTGCACTAACAGTTTGGATCCAGATCAGGCCAAACAAATGGGACCTGATCTTGATCCAAACTGTTTCCTTGTTATAGTCAGGAAAAAAAAATCAGAACAAGACGCTTATTAAAGAAGTTACAGGCATTTTGTGAAGAAAAGGTTCTGAGATACCTATTAGGGGTATTTTGGTATGCTGAATCCAAAAACCAATGTTGGCAAGCTGAAAAATGGCATCTTCACTATCTAATTAACATATTTCCAAGATGGCCACCAAATTGAGAAATATCAATAAAAATCTGTAGAGTAGCGTGTTAAGGATGCCAAACTGGTACAAATCAATCCAAAAACATCTTCTCATGATTGGGTATCTTCACTGACAATAATTTATGCAATTAGAATTAAAAAATGTGATCAAGAGGTAATTAGGGGGACAACTTGAGCAAATAATCTTCCTTCCGACATATTTAAGGTTCTTTCATGTTAGTGCGTGCATATTATATGGCCCAAATGTGGCAGGAATGATTTCATTGAAATGGGAACTTTAAAACATGCATCGCAATGATACCACTAATGTTTGCAGGAAAATATGGCAATTTAAACAAATTTTGTAAGTTTCAGCTAGGGGAGGGGGTGAATGCGATTTTAAAGAAAGTGGGCCTGTACCTACAAAATGACTCGTATCTCATCAGCAACTCACCCTACACTATTAAACTTGCTGGCAAATTAAAGCTTAGAAATAGTACTTTTATCCGATGGGATGGCCTGATATGCAGATTATCTAATTTGCATATTTATCAATATTGATAAAAAATTCAGAAAATAAAGGAAAATTATATATAAAAAAAAAGCAAATATGAACTGAATTATGTCTAAAACTGTCCTTGTTGCATGTTATTATATCATCTGAGTGATACGACTTGAGAAGTCCTTTCATCCAATAGTCATATATAAAATTATCTCATTTGCATATTCATGGATATTTATGAAACTAAAAATTGGGGAAAAATCATGGAATAACTACAAGTATTCCCCCCCACACACACACACCTCGGAAGGGGGGGGGGGGCTTATTAGACTTACCTTGCACCCAAAGACAATTACTAATGGATGCAAAATTGTTCAGTGGGACCACTTATACCAAAAAGATATTGTCTCCAAAATCAAACCTGTTTGGATTACATAAAATTGCATGGTGTCCATAGCAACCCATCGGGCACTGTAGCTGGGTCAGATGCATGTCCCCTTCATTTGCAAGCAGACCCGAGATCGACACTTGCGTGCCACACCATTCCCTCTTCCACTTATTCAAGAAAAGCAAATTGTCAGTTATGGCCAAACTAAATGGTCGCTTATTAGCAAAGAAAAAAAAACTGGCTCAGGGAGGCTTGCCTAGAACAAAATCCCCCCATAATGTGAAAATCCATATTATGATTCTATTGGAAGGGGGTGAACCTTCAAAATGATTTGTATCTAAGCACCAACTCATCCTAGACTACCGAACTTGGTACCAAATTTTAGCCCAGACATACTTCTTTTATTCAATGTGCTGATATACAATTTTTTGTTTAATCATATTTATGAGTATTAATAAAATAAAATATAAATAAAAGAAAATTCATAGACAAAATAAGGGGGTGTACCTATACACATTACCCATATGCAAGTTGCTAGTTATCATAGACTATAAAACTGGGTACCAAATCAAAGCTTAAACAAAGTGCTTTTACCCAATGGTATGATATGCAAATGATCTAATTTGAATATTCATGAAAATTTATGAAAACATGAGAAATAAGAGAAAAGTGGTAGATAAAATAAGGGAGGGGGTATGTACAGCACTACCTAAATGTCAGCTGCTAACTATTCTAGACTACCAAACTTGTTATCAACTAAAAGTTGAGACTTAACACTTTTACCCAATAGCATGATATACAAATTATCTAATTTGCATATTCATGAATATTAATGAAAACATTAGAAATAAGAGGAAAATGGTAGAAAATTTAAGGGGTGTACGAACAACATAACCCATATGTCAGATGCTAAATATTCTAGACTTCCAAAATTGGTACCAAATAAAAGTTGGGTTATAGTACTTTAACACAATATTCTGATATACAAATCTAAGTTGCATATTTGTGAATATTAATGAAAACATTTAAAAAAAAATAAGAAAACTTACGGAAAAAATAAAATGGGTATATCTACAAAATTACCTATCTATCATCTACTAATTGTCTTAGACTAACAAACTTGGTACCAAATAAATGCAAAGACATAGCACATTTAATGTCTTGATTAGATATGCAAATCATTTTATATTTATATTCTTGAGTATTAATTTATATGTTGGAAATGAGAGAAAATTGGTTATACAATTAAATGGTTATACCTACAAAATTACTCATATCGTAGCTGCTTTTATTCCTAGACTACCATACTTGGTACTAACTTAAAGCTAAGCCATTTTACTTTACTCAATAGTCATTATGTGAAATTATCCAATTTTTAAATCTATTAATATCAATGTAAACATTAGAAATGAGAAAAAACATAAAAACATTAGTGGGGGTCTACTTCTAAAATTACTCCTATCTCACCTTTAAATTGTTCTAGACAATTAATCTTAGTATCAAATTAAGGCTGAGACATAGTATTTAATTCCAATGGTCAGATATACAAATCATTTAACTAACATGTTCATGAATATTGATGAAAACTATAGTAAAACTAAAGAAAAAATGAAAACAAATCAATAAGGTTGTATCTTCAAAAATTACTTATTAATAATAAAATTAAATAATTTGTGTATCAAACAACACTATTATATATATAATAGAATTTTTCCAGGACTTAAATTGGAGAACAAGTTTAGAAAGTGAGGATGAGTTCTGGGAAAAATAGCAGCTGAGATATGAGTAACTTTGTTTGTACATTCTATTTATTGTTCTCTAATTTTTCTCATTTCTAATATTTTAATTAATTTTCATGAATTACCTTTTTTAGATAATTTGCATATTGAACCATTAAGTAAACGTGCTATGTATAAGCATTAAATTGGCATCAATGCTGTTAGTATAGGATAGTAAGCAGCTGAGATGTAGACTAGATACTTTTGCATGTACACCCCCTTAATTTTTTTACGATTTTTCTCTTTTCGAACATCGGATAAAAGTCATGTCTTAACATTCAGTTGGTACCAAAATTAAAAGTTTAGGATGAGTAGCTAATGAGATATGAGTACTTTTGTAAGAACATCCCCGTTCTTTAGAAGCGCATTATGTGTTGCCATGGAAACCATGCAATTTTACATAGCTCAAATGAGTATTCTTTAGGGGCAATATTTTTTACCCTTTTAGGTGGTCTCATAAAACAATTTAACACACATTAGAAGTTTTCCTGTTGGTGCAAAGTTGGTCTAATTAGACCCTAGGTTACTAAGGAATGTGAATGCTGCTACTTTTTATAGATACAAAATGTACCATATATTTGGGCATGGACATTATGACATATTTGTTTTAAACAAAACAACTTGTTGATTATCAAAGTTTCTTTTTCATTTATTACTTAGAAGCAGTTAAACAGTCCAAAATCGTGCTATTAATAAAACTTACATTTCAATATACTTGCTAGATTGAGATATTTAAGAAATTAGTATTAGATAAATAGTGTAAAATTATTGTCAATTTATTTGGTGCATCAGATGCTGCACCAAATAAAGTCACAACAAGTTTAAATTGATTAGGTCTTTATTAACAGTATTAAGTCCTACAGAAAATAGTAAAATTCAAAGACTTTTCAAGGCCTTATAGTGATTTTCAAGTACTTTTTCATTGCAGATTTAATTATCAAGGACTTTTCAAGATATACCTCTATATTTAAGTACTTTTCAAGCCTGTGAAAACCTTGGTATAACAAAATTGAGCTGTGACATGAGATTTCCTACAATGTGGTAAGTGCGACCAGCCAAGGCTCAGACCAGCCTGTGCATACGCACAGTCTGATCAGAGCCTTTGCTAGTCGCTTGAATATTCTATGAGAGTAAAGCTACTGACTGGACATCATTTGGAGTTTCTAAGCTTAAAAGGAGGCTGCCCAGGCTCGTCTGAGTCTACACTTGTCAAAATACCACATTGTTGGAAATCACATGTCGCGGCTCAAATCATTTCGACATTTCAGAATATTGGAGAACTAACCCTGTTACAAACACTCCATTATATCCCTCTGTCATTCCACTTTTAACAGGGTTCCCACAGAAATTCAAAAACACAATTCCATGATTTTCCATGATCAACAATGTAATTTCCATGACTATTTAATGCACAGACTCCAACCTCCCCTTTAACAGTAACTTCACCATGCTGATCATAAATGCGGAATGCAGTAACAACAGCATGCTTGTAGACTATTATAAATGCATTTTGAAATAATTAAAACTTGAAACCACCAGTAGCCAGAAAACTAGCTGCTGGACACACAAGTGTCTGACAGCTAGTTTTCTGGCTACTGGTGGTTTTGTCTTATTATTTCACAAAATTCCGTGATTTGTCCATGATTATTCAGGTTTTTTCAAATTCCATGATATTTTTATGCATGGGACTTTTTTTAGTGTTTTTCCAGGTTTTCCATGATTTCCAGAGCTTGTGGGAACCCTGTTTTAAGGGAAGAAACAGTGATATATTAAACCATCTAAAGACATAGCTCAATGATTTTGGTCATTGATTGATTGTGTGAGGCTTAAAATCTCAGTCAACAATATTTCAGACATGTCGAGACTCCTCCAAAAGAGAGCGAGAGAGAAAAGAAGAATGGGATAGACTTAAAGGCCCAGAGTCTGGCCCCCACCCAAATTTGCCCCAAGTGAAGCAAATTTCATCCTGGCCTGCCAACAAGCCAAATATGACAGGGCCGTCTCTCTAAAAGCTGCAGCAGAAAGCATACCCCCCTACCACCCAGATGATTATGGCCAGTCTCCTTATAGTTGGCTATGGATATTTACAGAACTGCCCCCAGCAATATAGAACCACAAGTATGATTTTCCCTGATGCAGGGTATAGAGGGATGCAGGGTATAGAGGATCTAACATGAGTGTGCATGTTTTATTGAATCTATTAAACAAGTTGAGGAAAAGCGATAAAATGTGAGGTTGCCGAGCACTTTATCTCTTTTTCCCAACAAGTTTAACCAATTCAACAATACAGGAGCATGAATGCTAGTCATGACGTTATGACTCCCAGATGCGATGCCATGTGATAAGTTGAGTTCTAGTCGCTCTGCCATGGCCAAGTCTGGGATGGCCTGAGAAAGAACTGTGCATTATTTGGGGCCAAACACTAAATTATTGATTCAAGGTCAGCTTGGGAAGTAAATATTCTTCTTTAAACTATTTTCAATTTAGTTGTTTGTTTACTTGGAAATCTGAAAGCATATATAGCTATTTTTAAGAAAATTGCAAATACATGTAACTTTTCCACTAAGCCCAAAAGCCACTCTCATTTGCTGTTGTTGTTTTATAACAGAATAAAAGGACATTTATGTAAAATTTTCATAGATTCAAATTACTTCTTAAAAACGGAAATGAGCTTTTTTAAATCCATTTGAAACAAATAGCACTGAAAGGTTATGTCCTTTAACCTTTATATCCACACAAGCGCCTTTGTACGCCTTTGAAATTTAAGATTTTTTAAAATATTATGAAAAAAGGGAACATTTGCTCCTCATGAGCAAATGTTCCATTTTCCTTAATATTTTTGAAACTATGTAAAATGTAAAAAATATTTTTTGGAATATGTTTGAAAATTTGAATTATTTATAGAAAATGATGCAATGCACTAAATATTGCATATGTTTTTGTTTGATTTGATTCTTTACGTCCCATCAACAATCTTTTAGTTAAACAGGGATAAGTCTTCCTGGGATGAACCAGTACTAAGCAAGGATAAATGTGTCTTGCTCAAGGATACAACACAGTGCCGCCGATGAGGCTCAAACCCACGGCCCCTCGGTCTCGAGTCAAGCACTCTACCACTGAGCCACTGCGTTCCCTATATTGCATATGGGGTAAAGGGTTAAGAAGGACCCTTATTTTATCGCTTGGAAGCCAAAACACAGACTCTAAATATTCGTTATTGAGGAAAAACTACAAAAGTACAATTCAGAAAAAAACCTGTTAGTTATATAATCATCTATGATCTACAACAGAACCATCTGATTATCATTGCAGTGTATAGGGTAAATGTTCTAAAATTCCGAAACATATCTGAGCAGTAACATGTGAATTCTAACAATGTGGCATTTTGATAAGTGTAGACTCAGACGAGCCTGTGTAGCCGCCTTTTAAGCTTAGAAACTCCAAATAATGTTCAGTCAGTAGCTTAACACTCATAGAATATTCAAGCGACCAGCAAAGGCTCTGATCAGACTGCACAGGCTGGTCTGAGCCTTTGCTGGTCGCACATACCACATTGTTGTAAATCTCATGTCACAGCTCGTTTTAATTTCTGCTTTCAAATTATAAAATGTTGGTTTTTGAGGCTGGAATTCACAAAATTCTTGTCAGAATAGCAAACAGGAAGTCTCTGATCATTCTGATCTGTTTGTCTAGGCCTTTTTGGAAGGCAACTAATACTCAAAATTTTAATATATTTACAGTACATAAACATACATGTACACACATGACCATGTCATGGTTAAAATACAGTAAACCTGTGTAAAACAGCCATTCAAAAATAGACAAAACAAAGATCTAAATGACAAATAGTAGCTTAATGAAGGTCTAAAGTATTGCAGAATGCTTCCCTTGGAGCATTCTGCAATACTTTTGACCTGCATTATTATACCCGCTTTTTCGTAAGAAAAATAGGGTATATTAATTTCGTACCAAAGTCGGTCCGTCGTCCGTCCGTCTGTCCGTCCGTCCGTGCGTCTGTCCGTCCGTCATGTTTCTTGTAATTGTATCTTCTCCTAAACCGTTGGCCGTAGCAACTTGAAACTTTGTAGGTGCATAGATCACATGATGTAGAGGGTACTGGGTGACATTTCGTGTGACCTTGACCCCAAGGTCAAGGTCAAAGGTCAAATAATGTATTTTCTTGTAAATGCATCTCCTCATAAACTTTTCAAAGTAGCAGCTTCAAATTTTGCCTGTGCATACATGTAGGTCACATGATCTCAAGGGTACTGGGCGACGTTTCGTGTGACCTTGACCCCAAGGTCAAGGTCAATGGTCGAATATTGTATTTTCTTGAAAACGCCTCTCCTCATAATGTTTTGGAAGTAGCAACTTCAAATTTTGCCTGCGCATAGGTCACATGATGTTGAGGGTACTAGGCAACACTTCATGTGACCTTGACCTTGGGGTCAAGGTCAAATATCCCAAGGTCAAATAATGTATTTTCTTGTTAATGAATCTTCTCCTGAACCATTGGACATAGCAACTTCAAAGTTTACTAGTGCATAGGTCACATGATGTGGATGGTACTTGGCAACATTTTGTGTGACCTTGACTCCAAGGTCAAGGTCATATAATTTACTTTATTGTAAATCCATCTTCTCCTAAACTGTTGGATGTAGCAACATTAAATTTGGCAGGTGCATAGGTCATATGATTTGGACGGCACTGGACAACATTTTGTGTGACCTTAACAACTAGGTCAAGGTCATATAATGTATTTTCTTGTAAATGCATCTCCTCCTTAACCATTGGACATATCAACTTCAAACTTCACAGGTACATAGGTCACATTATGTAGAAGGTACTGAGCTACATTTTGTATGACCTTGACCCCAAGATAAAGGTTATAGGTAAAAAAGCGGGTATTTGCGATGGTGTACCATCGACTGCTGCTCTAGTGTAATAATAAGTCTTGAAAACCAATTTTCAGTCTTTTTTGAGAGGGGTCATTATGCACAGGTTTTACTGTTGATACAAGCTTATTTACTTGCATAAAAATGCTCATTTTCTGATTTAAAAATAATTTTAAATTACTGTTATGAATTTCTGAGACATTGAGCTAACAGTAAACATTTCAATATTGTATTCTGCTCAGAAGACCTGATACATGTAAACAGACCAGGGCAAACAGTGCAGGTCCTGATCATCGACAGCCTGATCTGGGCTATCACTATTTTCTACTTTTAACACTTTAGCCTTTGTTACTCCCATATGTGATAAGTTTAGCAAGCACTATAATGTGGATATAAGCACATAACAGTTGTATTGGTCCAATTTTTTAAAAATTTGCTAAGAAATTATAAATAGGAAACCTACGACCATTACATTCAATGAATTTACTTAATTTTTAAAGATGATCTTACATGAGCGATCATGTATTATTGAATTTATTAAATGAGTTGAGAAAAAGAGCTAAAATGAGAAGTTTTGCTAAGCATTTTATTGCTTTTTTGCAACAAGTTTGTAATACAGGAGCACAAATGATAGATTTTATTTATCATATGACACTATAGTTATTTTGAAATTGCATTTTTGGTGTGATAATATAAAGAGTTTGCCATATATATGAGCAGTGACATGAGATTTCCAACAATGTGGTATGTGCGACCAGCAAAGCCTCAGCTCAGCCTGCGCATACACGCAGTCTTATCAGGGCCTTTGCTAGTCACTTGAGTATTCTATGACTGTTAAGCTACTGACCGAACATCATTTGGAGTTTGTAAGCTTAAAAGGTGACTTCTCAGGCTCGTCTGAGACTACATTTGTAAAAATGCCACATTGTTGGAAATCACATGTCGCGGCTCATATAAGACATTGTTTTGTATGCACTTCATAAAATCCCCAAAACATGTAATTCACCAGTGGTTTATTGATTTTAATACATGGCATAATGCCACTCCCAAATGCGACGCCATGTGCTATTTTACACAAAGAAATTACAGAAAATATTCAATTCTACAAAGAAATTACAGAAAATGTCAATTTTACAAAGAAATTACGGAAAATAGTCAATTCTCCCACCTTTGCCCATGTAAGATAGGCTGTCAGGTCATGTAAGAAATTTCTATCTTACATGACCACGTGACAGCTTTCTTACATGGGCCGAGTAAAATATTCTTTTTTCCCAAAAAAATTGATATTCAAAGGACCAATATATTGCGCCTAAGTAACTCAAAGACACCAAGCAAGGGTAAACGTTACTTAATGACGTCATATAACGTCAATTACGTCACCGAACGTGCACCACGTGACGATAACGGCAATGTGACGCTAATGGCACAGGTGGCATAGAAGGGTTTTATTTTGCATTTTGCAACTAAACTAATGCTCCAATCGTGGCTTCTAGTCAATAACAAGGTGCAAACTACGTTTACACCCATTTGAATACCCGATAAAAACAGCCAAGAACTCAGAAATAATGTAAATCCAACGAGTAAAAAGTTAAAATTTTCACGATTTTTGACTTTTTTATGTTCCGACAAAAAACCTCGGAAAAGTGGGAGAAAAACGATCCATCATGAGCCTGTCCATGTAGGATAGAGAAATCTCACCCTCGGGGTCGGAATTTAACCAGGGACTCGGCAAGCCTCGTCCCTGGTTAAAATTCCGACCCCTCGGGTGAGATATCTCTATCCTACATGGACACACATGGTGGATTGTTATATTCTACAAAGAAATTAAAGAAAATAGTCAATTTTACAAAGAAATTACAAAAAATAGTCAATTTTACAAAGAAACTACAGAAAACAATAAACCTTTCAGAGAAACTACAGAAAATAATAAAATTTTCAAAGAAATAACAGAAAATAGTCAATTTTATAAAGCGAAAAAATGTCATTTCAATGGTTAAAACAACATGACAAACTTAAAACAACAGTATGAGCCAGCATAAGATTTTGGTACTTATCCCATAAGCAAGCAGTAAATGCTCAGAAAAAATCTTTTTAAGCTTGAAATTGCAATTAATTTTTTACCCCTCAATTCAAACATGGATTTTAGGTGCTCAAAAGAACTGTCGCACAGAGACGGTTCTTTTGAGTACCCACAACACATGTTTTGGTTGTGAAATAAGAAAATTAGTTTTCAATTATGAACTATACTGAGGGACTTTAAAAACGCACCATTTTACATTCTCTGTCTCTTCCACATAATTAATTGGAGGAGGTTTCTTTATCATTTTTTATCTTCTTGCAAAATGGACCATGATTTGCCATGATTTTGATTTGCTCATGCTGTTCATTCTAATGTAATATCGACGTAAGTGTTTTTCAACAATTGTCGTCTGACAATTGTGAATTTGATTAAATTTGAAAACAAACACTTTAAGGTGGTAGCCAAATGTCTTTACAAATGGAAAAACACAAAAGTTTGCAGAAATAATCGTTTTATTACACTCCAAATCACAGCGTTTCTTTGCTAACGTCAGTCTTAAAATTTCAAACATCAATAACAGACGGGTGGTGTTCGCACAAGTCGCGATACTTTGTCTTTTATGCAACTGATTGAGGAGTATCTGTGGCAACAAAAAGATTTTGATTACTCCTGATCCTTAGGATATAAACGGCCAACTACGTCAAAAATCAATGACGTCATGTCGACGTAATGAACGTTGCCAGAGGCCTAAAACTTTACGATTTGATTTTGTCTTTCCTTTTGCTTTCAAAAACAAACATCGGTTCGAAAACTTTTTTCCGTTCATTATGGAAGTTTTGGGTACTCTGTGACTTTTTCAATTTGTCTCAGAATTATCGCGACGTCACGGCAATCAAAAGCCACAGTGTTTCGATTTTCTTATTGAATGCAAGCTGAATGACAGAACTTGTCAATTTTATTCTTCACATAATGAAAATATCCAACTTCGACATAAATTAGCATTTAAGCAGGTGGTGCGTTTTTAAAGTCCTTCAGTATATTACATGTATCTAGAGGCCTGAAATCTGACCAGACTGAGCCTGCACATCTGTACAGTATTGTAAGAGCGCTCACACACATTAAGTTTGGTAGTAGACAAAGCATTATGCCAAAATCTAAACATGCAGCCCTAATCAATAGCTGTAAATCATTAATGCTCTCTGAAAGAATTATTTAACCCTTACCATATTGAAGTGCTTTACCAAGTGCCAAACTTTATCAAAATGACTTGCAAAATTCCAGTTATTAGCATGTATTTGCAAACAGAAGGGAAAACAGTGTGGATCCTGATCAGCTGGCTTCTCAGAAGCCTGCTGATCTGGATCTACACTGTTTTTGAAACTGAATATATCCGTGTTTAGCATGGTAAAGTTTCAACATATGCGATCAGTACCAAAATCTCATGAACTGTGACTGTTTGCTTGATTTGATTCTTTATGTCCCATCAACAATCTTTCAGTTAAACAGGGACGGGTCTTCCTGTGTTGAACCAACACTAAACTAGGATAAATGTGTCTTGCTCAAGGACCACAACGCAGTGACGCCGGTGAGGCTCGAACCCGTGGCCCCTCGGTTTGGAGTCAAGCACTCTTCCACCGAGCCTCTGCGCTCCCTATATGGACTGTGTCCCCCATATATTTTTTTTGTGTTGATGCTTTACGTCCCAGTCAACAGTTTTTAGTCATGTCAGGGTGATTTACTTTCTTCTTGGGTTGAACCAGTACTAAGTAACAGATAAAGTGTCTTGCTCAAGGACACAACACAGTGACACAGCCGTCCGTTGAGTCTCAAACTGTAGCAACCCTACAATCCCCAGTCTAATGCTCTTCAAACTGATCCACTAAGCTCTTTCCCCCACCCCATCCCTGCTTAAGACATGCATTTGCACCAAAAATAATTGCTAATATACACATATATATATGCCATTATCACAATCAATTCCTCTGGAATGCTCTGAGTATTTTTCTCTAAAACCCTTCACCCATCTCACACATACAACTTGAATATTATAAATCAAGCATCATCAAAATTACAAGCACATGTGAATTGCATTTCTCTCAATTTTCTTTGGAATTGCATTACTAGTTTCACCCTTATAAATACACTGTGACTGTGCACATTTTTTTTTCAAAATTTTTAAAAAAAAGTGTAGACCCAAATCAACTGGCTACATCAAAAGCCAGTTGATCAGGATGAACACTGTTTTCATCTGCACCAATCCATATTAATGATGTAATGGCACTACTGTACTAGCAGAAAATCAGAAGTTGACATTAAAAGAACTCGGTGAGTTCTTACGTTGTTTTGTTTATTTACTTGATTTGATTCTTAACGTCCCATCAACAATCTTTCAGTTATAAAGGGACGGTCTTTCTAGGTTGAACCAGTACTAAGCTACGATAAATGTGTTTTGCTCAACGTGGGACCACAACGCAGTGAAGCCAGTGAGGCTCGAAGCCCCGGCCCCTCGGTCTCGAGTCAGGCACTCTACCACTGAGCCACTGTGCTCCCTTTGTAAAAGGGTAATCCGGTATGTGCACATATTAGGATGAATATCGGCCTCAAGATAAGAATGTGTAAATCAAAACTTATATTTCAAGGTCTCTCACCAAAACATGCTGTGGCCTTGTGGGTACTCAAAAGAACCATCTCAATGAGTCAAATCTTTTGAGCACCCAAAACACATGTTTATACTGATGATAAAGAAAAAGTGAAAAAAAATAATTTTTTTTTGCTTATCAGAACCTACTATGGTATATGGGCCTCGATGCGAGAAAACCTGTCTTCGGAGGTTTGTGAACAACAAAGGCGTAGACCAGTCTGCCAATGTTATTTGCTTTTTGGAAAGTATCATATATAGGCTTGCTATGTGCGTAATTTCAATTTTCTAGCTAGTCTCTGTAGCTGAGCATGCTGGATTGAATCTCACTTAATCGGAAACCGTGAAGACAGGTTTTGTCGTGACAAGGCTCATATGATCATTGGAAGTGGTAACATATGTTTTGGGTGCTCAAAAGAACTGTCTCATTGAGACGGTTCTTTTTAGTACACAAAACATATGTTACGATTCAAATGAGGACCACACTAAGTGCTTTACATCTTTTTAAAGAACTACCCGCCAGGGCCCAGAATTACAATGCCTCCTTAGAGTTAAGGAAGACTTAAGTTAAGTATTGATTTTCATGATGCGAAAAGTAACGCTAAAAACTGATAAAAATCAAAATAGATTTAATTTTTCTGAAGATCACAATGATATCTTTGACCACAAATACCACATCGATCCAGGCAATTTTTTTAGCATTTAATATAGCATGTTAAAATATTAATACTTAATCTAAGTCTTGCTTAACTTTAAGGAGGCATTTTAATTCCGGGCCCTGGTCTGCAATGATAAGGGTAAACCTTTGCAAACAATTTGGAACTTTGGACCCAGATCAGGCCCTATTATCCATGAGTCTAAGACAGTTCTTAGAGTACCCACAATAAATGTTTTGGTTATGAAAATATAACCATTTATGGAGGCCTGCATGCATATATGCTAAAAATTACAGATGGCACTTAAAGGGACTTAGAGTAAACCCATCTAAGCTGAATGGAATTTCCGACTCTTATTAATTGGACCAGTTCATTTCTGTTTTAAGGGTTGTTGGGTGGTATTTTTCAATTTTATTTGAATTTAAAAGAATGATCTGTAAGAAAATAGAGGAGACCCTGTCAGATTAGATGTCTCAGTACATCAGACGCCGCATACTGTGGCATCTGATCTGGGTGTGCAAATGTAAATAGTTTCTTACCCATCAATTTGAACATATGTTTTGGGTGCTCAAAAGAACCATCTCATTGAGACGCAGAGCTCTCGGAAACGCAGAATTACGCGTATTGGTACGCACGTTTTTTCCCTGGGACGCATGATTTTCGTGCGGCGAGAGTCCCGCGTACGCATGTTTTTTTAGTCGGCACGCGCTAAAATTCCAGTAGCTGATAGATAAATACACACTGGGAGATCAAAAGCCCTTTGATATTATCGATCGCGACACGTTTTTTCGAGCCGAGGGAGACGGGATTATTGTCCTGTCTCTGTTGACCAATCGTATGACTCGGACTGCAGTGTAGCAATTCTGACAGGTGATTGACAGGATTACCGATGCGGGACAATGTGATTATTACGAGATGATTATTAAAGTTATTAAGCAAGGATTATCGGATAATTGTTTGAAACAGATGCGCTACCGATTTACCGTTAATTAAAGGGAAAAAAACTGTTGTAAACAACATCGGACTACCGAATTCCGAATTCGACTGATTAGGGATGAAAAAGAAAACATATTTAATTGCACTCGTTTGCGATTTGAGCAACATAAACATGGAGAAAAAACAATAAGTTTAGGGATTTGCATTTCTTCGTTCGTTCATTGCTACGGCAACCAAAAGAGTCTGAGAATTGTTGAAGAAGAAAAAACGGTATAGCGGTAAGCCGTATACGGTAAAGTCCGACTGACAAAAGTTCCAAATGAAGCTACACTACAAGCCGTGCGATGAAATGTATCATCGGTTCAAGCCGAGTGAACACAAACAAATCACTTTCAACAAGTAAAATCGTTTATTCTAAATCATGGAAGCCATGTTAAACGGCTAAGTAATGTCAGTCTATTCATTGCAATCGCCGTAAACACTAGCGAGATGCGTTTTTTAGAAGAAAAAAGACTTCCATCTGCATAAGATTATACAAAACAGACTGTCTTTCTGCCTGCCTGTCCGTCTTGTTAGTGAATAAAACAAGTACCAACAGTTTAATCTTTTATTTTGATAAGGCCAAACAAAAAAATGTGTGTTCAGGTTACATAAAAAAATATACCAAAATAGTTTGTTTTGTCAGTGACCTATATTATCTTATATAGGTCACTGGTTTTGTTAATTAGGAACAATCCATTAATGCTTTAAGGGTTGAATTCAGTCGATCGAAAAATTATTCAAAATGTATCACTTCCGGCTAAAGTGGAAAAGATATACGGTATGCACAAAGTGGTGGGACTCCAACTTTTTTGGAGTGGGACTCCCACTTTTTCCAGTGGGACTCCTACTTTTTGCCAGATGGGAGTCCTGAACTCCTGTTTTCAAAATCATAGTGAGAGCTCTGGAGACGCTTCTTTTGAGTACCCATTTATATGATGAGACGGCTCTTTTGAGTACCCACAACATATGCTTTCGTTGAGAAAAAAGAAAATCATTGTTTTGTCACACACTCTTAACTAAAGGCCTCCAAAAGGGTAGAAAAATATCCAGTAAAATATCTGTTACAAGTTATATCACTATACAAATGTGTGGGACTTCACGACACGAACTTGCTCCTTAGTATCCACATCCGTCGTAACAGACATCATTGAAATGGTTCCCGGCCCCAAATCACTAGTACCGCAAAACTCCTTGATGGACTGGTAACCATACTTGACTTGTTCCATGCCTGATTCGACACTTTTCATCACAGCAGATGCAGCAAGTGAACTAGTCTCTTTAATAGACTGTATTTTAAGACTTCCCGTCTCTTTGATAGTTTTGATCTTGTTGGAACTCGATTCGTGAATGGTCCTGCCAAGGGACTTCACTTTCTGCATCTTTCTTTCCGCTCCATATCGCAAGCGCGACTTAACTTCGTCCAGCTGGTCCTTGATATGTACAGAAATCCAGCCTTCGGGCTCAATAGGTTCGTTATTGGGTGATGAATTTTTGCTGGGGGTCTGTCCGGGTGTCTGTTGGGCTGGAGAATTTAAAGGTGTTTTGGGTGGGGTATCTTCATAGAAGTCCTTATCATCATCGTCATTAGATTTATAATAAATTTCTCCATTGATCACCTCAATTTCTTCACTTTCAACTTTATAGATATCCTTGGTACTGACAAACTCATCAGAACCGCAGCAGCAGCATTGACATTCATCCTCGTGGAAACATTTACTGACACACCAGCGTATCGAACCAATAATCACTGCGATGATAAACATACTAACAGCACAGATCCCGCTGACATACAAACTTGAAATATATACTGATCGGAATTTTGTCGATATCTGCAATTGTAGTGATGCTCTATTGGTTCCAATCAAATTGACCGCTAAACAAGTAAAATTACCTGTAAAGTAGCCACGCAAATGATCAATATGCAGGGAACCATTTTCCGACACATGAACCCTTGTAACTAATGGCAAGTTAACTCCACTGTAGTGATTATCATACTTAAGATCTTTTAAAAATGCCGGCATAGATTGCTGCATGCTTGGATGGCTGAAGTTATCTCCCCATGGTGTTTGCCAGTATACAGCCAAGGGAGGTGATCCGGTAGCAGTACAGTTTAATACCACAGGAAACTGGTATGAAATAACAGTGGAATCAGTTATTGAGTCAACTTTTGCCATCTCACAGGGTAAGAAATCTGTTTTAATGTCTTTAAAAGACACATCAGTCAGGTCCCAAGGTCTGGCACAAGTGACTTCTTCAGTGTTTGTAAAAGGTGCGCTTGTGTTTTGTTGAGTAGCAGTAATAAGTTCATGTATAGCACAAGAGCACACAAACGGATTCCTAGAAATATCAACAGCTTCCAGGGATAACAGATTATTAACCGTTTCATTGAGTATGTACGTCAGATGGTTATCACTTACACGAAAATATCTCAGAGATGTTAAATTATCAATAAGCCCCTCCACATGAATTAAAGCATTTAGACTGAGATCAAGAATTTGAAGATTTGAAAGCCCTGCAAATATATCCTCTGGTAACATTTTCAAATGATTTTCACGCAAATCTAATTTCACCAATGACACAAGGTCATGAAATACGTCTCTTGGCAAGACAGATATATTATTATGATGTAGACTTAAATTGGCTAGCCTCTTCAAGCCAGCAAAGGCATATCTGTGAATAATTTCAATCTTGTTGCTCCTTAACTCAAGGACCTGAAGCATCGACATTTTAGCAAAGGCAAAGTCTCTTATCTGCAGTATTGTCAAATCACTTATATGTAAATGAGCTAGATATGGCAATCCCACTGCATAGTTCTCTTTGTTGGTTACACTTAAGTCATTGTCCTCAAATATAACACTCTGAAGGGAAGGAAACACAATATTTTCACCGATACTCTCAGCTTTGTATAGCTCTAAGCTTCTAACCTTCCACATCGCCAAGTCCTCCAGAGAGAAATCTGAGTATTCTAAATAACAGGATGTAGAGCGATCCTCTTCTGCACATCTGCAGTTGTCTGGACAACGAAGTTCTGTTTTTGTGCGTAGCGTAGATGGTTCTGGAACAAATGCAGCATTGGTGAGTACCGCCAGGAGAAGGAATATCAGCCAGGCATCGTTTGGACTTGTTACAGCCATTTTTGAAGATACTCCGTACCTCAGCTTACAACCTGAAACAGCAAACAATTGCAGAATGTCAGACCAAATAAATAAAAAAAAATACATTTGTTTAAGGAAATTATGGTAACCCAACCCTACCTAAATTTACGGATGAAACCTAGAATTTTTTCAGGTTTTCTGTATTTTGAAAAGTGAAATGCCTTTCAAACTGCTTAAAATTACAATTTTTTTCAGAAAATAAAAAAAAATATAAAAAAAAATATGTGTGCTTACCCTACCTAAAATTTTCAGACCCATTAACCGAAACACACATATCTTTTTATTTGGCCTAACTCAGCAATCCCAATTGCATAGGATCGTTTGAGCAATTGCATAGGATCATGAATGGCTGCCATTCAAATTCAGTGAACAGACTGAGGTGTATCCACCTCATCTTGGAGGTAAGCCTGTAGCAATTAAGAGGCTGCGAGTATTGGGCAATTGGACAAATTCAAGATTTTCTATGAAAATGATTTTTTTAGCAAATATTTTCGGCATTTTTTTTTGCATTCAATGCAATAAATGAGGCATATTATAAGCTTCATAAAAACACCCTATTTCATGAAGAAACAATCGCGATTTCGAAATAACAATTAAGTTTAAAGTGCATTTATATAATGATAAATATTATTTGTCCAAAAATTGGACCTTTACAACTATTGCAGAAGTAAGAAGACTGATCTTGCTCAAATTTTGACAGAAAGTTGCTGGCAGCCAGCTGCATAAGTAGTTACCATTTGATTTGTTCTGGACATAGAATTAAGGCTTTTTTTATAGTCAATATGTCCAATTTTCATTTCTCTAATTTAAAGGGGACGGCAACCCTAATGATAAGCATGTTTTATCAAAAAGAACTCTATGAACCATGAATTTTGATACAATTATTATCAAAATCGGTTGAAAAATGGGGAATTTATGGGCATTTAAAGAATTCAGTATGACCAACATTTAGCCGCCATTTTGAATATTTGATTAGTTTTCAGATTTTTTTCAACTGCTTCATTTTTAGTTATGAATACTATCACAACATCTGTGTTTCAGCAGATATGCAGCTTTATACATAAGGAAGGAAAAAGCTTTATTAAAGATAATTGCAAGTAATCTATTGGTTTGTCTTTTATTTGATTATGCATATTTAATTAGGCTGTGTGACGTCACTAAGACTACAATATGGCCGCTTCCATTACAGTCCATCTGCAAATATTCAAACGCCCACAACTTCTATGTTTTTCAACTGATTTAGATGAAACTGGTATCAACATTCATGGTTTATTAAGATCTTTCATATCAAACATAGTTATCATCAGGGTTGCCGTCCCCTTTAACATTAAAGGGCCCATAACAGCCGTTGTCCGACCCAGACGTTAAAGCGTTGCTGAGCCCTGCATCAATGCAAGACTTACAAAACATTTTGTTTTACCGTTATCGAAAGTGAGCCATTTGTCGCGGCTGAAATTTTCTGATTACAGTAGTTTTGGAAGGCTGATTATCCTCAGCTCGGTCAGGGACTTCTGTTTCATCCCTTGATGGCACAGTTGATTCTGAACTGTCTGTGCAGGGTCTGAGCTTACGTATTTTTGCCACAAGCAAAATTTAGCTTGTTACAAAAAAATCTGCTGGCCAAAATGAAAATCAACTTGATTTTGTTTGAAAATCATCTGATATTTTCTCATGTAAAAGGGAAGGCTGTGAAAATGCATAGTGGGTGATCTTAAAAATAGCTTGAACTCTCTACGGTACAGCCCCTATCCTGATGGTATAGTTCTGCTAGTTAGTAATTCAAAGTAATGCAAGTAATGCAGTGAATTTTGACAAAAGTAATGCATTGAATTAGCATTCAAGTAATGCAAATCATAACCTTGACTTACTGGAAAAAAAGAATGCATTAGCATTATCGATTAATTCGCCCCATGTCTATACACTAATGACACATTCTTAAAGCTGCATAGTCTGTAACTTTTGATATTTTAATTTTAGAACTAATGATTCTATTTTTCAAGAACACAGTAAAAGAACAAAAATTCAGGTATACATTTCACCAATTTTGTAAATCTTAACAAATTATCAGTATCAAAACAAGAGCCTTTATGGTATAATTAACTGTCTACAATTATTGGAGGGACGCAAATAATTACCAGCACACCTGTTGTTATAAGATAATTCACTTTTCCGTGCAGTTTTCAGCTATAGTGAACAGATTTATTGTGAAAACATAACTTGATTCTACTTTTACAAATGATTTAAAAAGAAAATAAAAAATTTTGAAAAATGTTCAAAGTTGCAGACTTAGTCTCTTTAAGACTCACTTGTGAAAACATGACGATAAGGCTTCTCTGATGGCGCCCGTGTCTGCGGGGCTTGTAGTCCATTTATTCAACAAAGGGTGATGAATACAGATCCGTTAAATTAGAAAAGCAAACATTGAACGTGGAATTTTAGTTATTTCTTTGGGGAAAATTATACGTAAGTCAACTGTTTTAGCCTATTAAAGCTACATTTTAGACTGTCAATAATCACCAGTCAACCGGTGTGTAAGAGAGAGAAAACAAAAACTGGCAGACAAGCAGGTGGATTCACTGTTAATCATAAAAATTGCATAAACAAACCAAATTTTTACATGTTAAAAGTTTTTATGGGTTTTATTGGAAGAAAATATCAGCATTCTGCTTGACAATTTTGGACATCCCGCAGCCTCGTATTTGCCTTGTAAATGAATAAATGTTTGTTTTTCGTACCCTTTATTTATCTGAAAGATGTATTTTAAATGTACAGTACCCTTGTGTCGTCTACTTTGGCGCATCTGCTAAATATATTATTCCTCCAACAGCTCTAAAATATCATTTTATGGTTTAATAGTATGAAACAAACCAATAAAATTATGACAATAACATTTTGTTGTGTGAATTTAATAAAATATCAAAATAATTAGAAACTAGAGCGCGCAGTCAATGGGGTGCTATCGCAAATCTCCACACTAAAAGTTTTTTTACTCCCCCAGCACCCCGCAGTCCCACACCGGGGCTTGACCTTGGCAACAGAATGAAAATTCTGTTCAATATGTTTTCTATCTTTTATTTGTGAGAACACACACAAAGTTTGGTATAAAAATCTTTGAAATTGACATGTTAACGATATTTGACCTCCCCAAGTTCTGCTCGTCATCCCCGTAGATTTGATATGCTTCATGACCATGTTTGAAAAAAAAAAAATATTTGACCGCCTGGGTACCCCCCGTGCCCCCAAGTCCCACCCCTCGGGCATGACCCAGGCAAAAGAATAATAATCCCATCTGACATGTTTTGTATCTTTCATTTGTGAGAACACACACAAAATTTGGTATAAAATCTTTGAAATTGACATGGTAACCGAAATTTAATGATATTTGACCTTTGACCTCACCCAAAGGTCACCAGTTTAACCCTAGGATGAGAATTTTACTTGCATTCTGTTCTGCTCGTCATCCCCCGTCGATTTGATATACCTCAAGACCATGTTTGAAAAAAAATTTGTTGACCCCCTGTACTGCCCCAGCGCCCTTAAGTCCCACCCCTGGGGCATGACCCAGGGGACGGAATAAAAATCCTGTCTGATATGTTTTGTATCATTTATTTGTGAGAACACACACAAAGTTTGGTATAAATATTTTAAATTGACTTTGTAATTGAAATTAAATGATATTTGACCTTTCGACCCCTCCCCAGGGCATGAGGGCAAAAAAAGTTTGACGTTGCATGCCCCATTCATGTAAGTAACTCACACACCAAATTTGGTTGAATTTCATCCAATGGTTTAGGAAGAGATAGCATAACGGACAGACGGACGGAGGCGATTACAATATCCCCTTCGCTTTTTTTAAAAAAAAGCGTGGGGATAAAAAATGTTTTTCGCTAAATCCCAAGACACCTCCTCCACAAATCTGGCATTTATAAGGCTGTTTACCCGGTGACCTAAATAAAACTGCCAAGAATTAATGCTGCATTGATTGTAGAAACAAAAAAATGTACCAAACCCAACAAAAATTGTTATGTTCCATGCAATCAAGAAAATAGACACAGGTGTGCCACATTAGCAGACATATTTCCCGATCCTGAAACAGGGGGGGGGGGGGGGGGGGGGGGGGGGTTATTGATGTTGAACGCTTATTACTTTACTATTTGCTTAAAAGAATCCATGAAAGTTTGCTCATTGTGTTAAAAAATGATTTTTATTCACTCTGATATAATAAATCATTCTGAGTGGACCCATTAACATTTGCAAATTCAGCTCTATCTCTGATGTGCGTCAAAAAAGCCTACAGCACAGTATATCAAATAAAACGAATATGCAGGGGTGTAAAATTATTTTTTACTCACCCTGCAGGACTAGTGGGTTGAAAAAGCTACTCGCCCTCATGGCATTATCACTCGCCCTTAATAATTGATCATACATGACATACTTGAATCATATTGATAATCATTTACTTTTTTTCAGTTTAAATATTGTTTTTCTTATATCATAGCCTTTCTGCTGAGGCTTCATTTTTCTGTCTCTCATTATCTCCTCCCCCTATTTTCTTCCATGTCCTGCTTTGACATTTAATTTTGGCAGCAATGTGGTACTATTCGACCGGTGTTCATGTAAACAAAAATGCGGTGTTAAATGTCTGAGTTCGCCCTCCGTTTTGAGGACCTCTGTGGTCAAACTCTCCATATAGAGGAGGCTCTGGGAATAAATCAAACTCCCCAACAGTGGCAACTACCTTTCAGTAGAATGTATTTTGAAGGTCTCTGAACCAGAACCACAACCAGGGGTTTCATTAGGAGGAGGGAGGCCGGGATTTACCCCTTCTACTCAGGCATGTTTCCCCTGCTACTTTTGATAAATTTGTATAGAGTCTATAGGCAAATACTGTCAAATCACCCGCCTACTTTGCCTTGATATCTGGATGCCAAACAAAGTTAATGAAACCCCTGCACAACACTGTGGGGAGTTTGAGAATAAATTCTACTGAAAGGCGGCTGCTGGGGAGTTAACTGCACTCAGTCTGATAATGCCCATGCGCAGTTGTAACAGTCAGATATGAACATCCGGTTTACAATGAAAAAGATTGACGATCTGTAGTTTTACTTTGTTTAGTCTTCGCTAAAGGATAAAATGCATTTTACATGTCAGAAAATGCACTCGACCGTAAGGGCGAGCTTGGCAGGTATTCTACTCGCCCGAAACGAACAGGCAAGTGGAATTTTACACCCCTGATACGTTTCAGTGATTTTGTTACCTGCGCATCCTGCATCTTTTGCACATAATTTTATCTCTGGGATGCAAAGTTTTTGTTTCAGTCCCAGGATGCAATGGTATTCCAGACTTGTCATTAAAAATAGTGTTCTGGACTCATAAGTTTGCAGTTGGCCTCATTGATCGGACCCAATAAACACGAACTGGTCACTTACTTACAGGTAAATGTATATATTGGAAATATGTTGTCGTGGCTCAACGGTGGATGAGCTTTCAAAACTGACATATGTTGAAGATTAAATAATCATATCTCCTTTATTTCTTAGCATAACTTTGAATTTTCTTCTAAAAGCAATGATTCAATATACTATCTTTAAGACTGTATTGTTATATTTATTGAAAGTTAATCCGTCTAAATGAACATCAGCGAGAAACCTAGGTACCGTTTTTAGCTTTTTTCGGCACCTTTAGCCGAAAATCGTCAGAAATCAACATAAAAAGATGAGAAAACTTCAATTCTTTTTACTGTAACTCGTAATATTTCAACTTTGCATACCGAGAATAACTTTGTATAATCTCAGGTATGTTCAGAATCAATTTTATTGGCTGTAGTACTTTGAAATAGCGCTAAAATAAAGCCTCGACAACATAACTTTGTATTTCCGTCAGTGACCAGTCCGTTTATACTGGGTCCGAGTTGATATGGGAAACAGCGAGTCCCAGGACCCATAAGCCCAAAATTGTAAATGAATCACGGACGTTTTGATATGAATTTGGCTATCAAAGCCAATATACTCAAAATATTTACCTACATTTAACAAAGATTCAATACAGCTGGCCGCTGCATTGACAGCCAGGGATATGCGCACACACAAAAATGACATTCCTAAAACCTCCTTTTATACTAATTCTTATCATTTTCTGGCATTAAATTAACAATTAAATGGTGATTTCTTATTCTTATCTATAGGTGATTTCCATGTGATTTAGGTTAATTGTCGGACCAGTTTACTGATGATATTATGCACCAGCTGGGTTTCACAAGACCTCCGACATCGAAACCCATGCAGGACGTTCTTTTTAAAATCTGCTCACATCTATAAATTCCATGATATTGGTATCAAATTGTTGCTAGACAAGTTCCGTTTATTGCCATAAATAGCATGCAAATTCAGCTGTAAAAGAATAACCAAAATGGAACGTCAGATGTGACTTTTCCGGTCGAAAAACAAAACAAAATTGCGTTGGGACAATGCGTATGTCTGCTCACTACTGACTCAGCCAAAATGTGTTATGTAAATGGGTCTCCTCGACTACTAACCAACAAACTGAAGAAAGTTCTACCGCGTTTAAAGCATTATTCTGGAATTTGTTGAAAACATTGTTCCTCTATTTTGGCCTTTGAGCCACCGGAAATGACACCTGAGACCTTGACCTAAGACAGGTCTTACTATATGCCGAAAGAAAGGGGAATAGCTATACACCGGAAGGAACGTTCCTTCCGCGGAAGGAAGATTTTTGCACGGAAGGAAGCTTTTAAATAAGTTTATTAGCAAGTTATTTCTATAAAATCATGATTTATTATTAAAATATTGAATATTGAGATGCTTAGATAAAAAGTTCTGAAGAAAATCAAAACTTGATGTCAACTTTGCTACCATTAAAAATTGTCCGTATGCCTCATATAGCGGCATCGAAAATTTCAATACGGACGGAAGAATATCTAGCTTGTTTTAAGCATGATAAGTCTAATAAATCATGATTTAATAATGAAATAAAGAATATGAAACATTTGAATTAAAAACTCAGTAATATCTTAACTTGATTTCAACTTTGGCAGTGATTAAAATTGTCCTTACGCGACAGGAACCGATGCCTACGGAAGGAAGATTTATCTACGGAAGGAAGTTTTTTCTACGGAAGGAAGCTTTTTAATAAGTTTTTAGCACAATTTGTTAATGTAAATAATGAATATTTAGATGTTTAGGTTAAAAAATCGTAAAATCTGTCTTGAGTTCATCTATTGTAGTGAAATTAATTTACCGTATACGAAAGGAACATTCCTACGAAAGAAAACTCAGCTTTTAAAAGTACATTGTGAAAGCAAAGAATATACAGCCTGGTCAGACACTGCATTCTGTGTCGTCTGACCTGATTCTGCACTGTTTGCATATGAGTTACCTCCAAACAATTCGTCAGCTTGTAACCTGGACCCAGAGCAGGCCCTGTATGCTTTCCTTTTCGAACATTTTGGATTAAATCCAACTCTCATCGGTATACAGTTCAGAACCAGACTAGACGCTGTAAAATACTGCATCTGATAAGGTTTTAACTGTTTGTTTACAGAAAATTTACTTTAAAAAGGAATTGTAACTTAGTACCCAACAACCCTTGAATACGATATGTATTCGACCAATTCATAAGGGGGCGCTAAATTCCATTACACATATATTTGCTAATTGATCACGAGATTAATCTTAAAGGCACACTTAACGCCTTGTTATACGGCACACTTCACACCTTTGCTAATGGTTACCGTTGTTCAGTCTCGATAAGGTATATTGGTTCATTTGGCAAAACAATGAAGACCCGGATGAAAGTTGAAACTTTTTATAGGATCCCCCGACTTATAAAATGGGAAAATCCACCAGAATAAATAAATGTTCGCACATGAATTAAGCATATCTAATCATCAGAGTGATAATCAACATTTTTTTTTAAAAAAAGCAAGCTTCCTTTAACACGCATTATAGACAAGAAATTGGGCTTGCATAGAAAAAAATCTTCCTTTTGCAACAACTCAAAAAGCCATAAAACACGGACGTATATTACATTTATTCAAATATACGTCCGTGCATATAATTGTGTTATCAACACTCTGAGATTAATTGTTTATTTAACTGGGGTCAGCATCTGAATTTAGAAATTACTCTGTCATAAGTTAGCTCCATGCATACAGCAAAACATAACAATAATAATAATTAAACTCCGTTCAGAAATTGTGTGGCACCGGTTTTTCGCAGTTCCCGCTTTTATGCGTAATTTTAGGTCCTACATCGCTGTGAGAAAGTTATTCTTGAAGACCTCCCCTAATTTCTCCAGCAGGTTCCGTGGCAGTGCATGCTTCTGGCAAAGCCCTGATATCTTGAGAAAAATCAGAAATTTCATGACTGCGCCCACAGACTAAGTCCAGTTGACGATGATTGCCACATAAAATATATCAATATTCATCGATATGCTTCACGTCTCTTGAATATATTTTTAAATTGTTCAATTGCAACACACCCTTTACTCGAATATTAGATGTTTTGATAACAAGTTAGAATTAAAAACGATTCTTTATTCCTAACGTTTTACCAATCCAAGTACACGTGAAAGTAAGGATCGGCATGGGTTGGTAAGGGGGTTGGAGGTCCTGCAATAGTGGCAATTAGTTATTAGTTCTATGACCGTCCTTCCAAGGCAATGGTCAAGCAAACCCATGTTATATGTCCACGTTGTGTCAATAGTGCATGGATGTGGCAAGCACGACGTAAAGCCATTTGACCGGGATGCCCCATCACAAATTCATCAACCTACACAAAAGTATAACTATGCTCACAAAAGACACAGTAAAGGTAATACCTTCAAATTGCGAACAGGCATTTCTGCAACCATTTATAATCGCTTGGTTTAATCGACAATACATCTTGAATTGTGTTTTATGATTTCATACCCGTGTATAAAGTATGAATCCAATCTAATCTACCTGTAACGATATCGGAAACGAACATTTTTCAAATAGGTACACCATGAAAAAGTACTTTAATTTTTATTCAAATTTAATTGCAGCTGTACTGCCATTGATCTTGGTGACCATCTAACTGCTTTAAAGCTATATTCTGTTAAGTGTTTTTGATCCGCAGAGTAACTTCAGTCAATAACAGGTAGAAATGTCTAAGATGTATACTGGAGAAATGTAAGCCTCAGTGTGTAATAAGAGGAAATGTTATTATGTGCGTAAAGCGCCAGATCTATGTTAAATTTTCCAGATATACGGTGTGTAGTCACGCTTTATAATTTCCCACGAATTTCTCGCGAATTGAAATAACCACTCCCAAATATTATAATGAAAATATTGTCATTTCCATATAAGTTCATGGAGGGCGTTTCAAACGTGTCAAATTGTCTTAGTCTGCTGGCGTATTTCTTAATGTTTTGATTTTTTCCAAGATATCAGGGCTTTGCCAGAAGCTCGCACAGGCAAAGAACCTACTGGAGAAATTAGGGGAGGTCTACACGAGTAACTTTCTCACAGTGATGCAGGACCTAAAATGACGTATAAAAGTAGGAACTGCGAAAAACCGGTGCCACACACTTTCTGAACGGAGTTTTTTTTTTTTATATATATATATGTATCATTGCCTTGTTTTTGTTGAATCTATTTTATCTATCAAAACCCAGACTAGACTGTTCCAGAAACTAACTTAATTTTAATAAGTTCCTACTGTATAAAAACAGCAAAGTATGCGACAAACAGCCACATACATAAAAAGAGGTATTAAGTCTATTGACCCTTCATGTTCCAATTGAATCTTCCATCTACATGGGATGTTAACTAGTACTAAATATACAGCAAATAACTTTAGCAGACGACATTTTCAGATGTGTTTTGCTGGCCCTTCAATGGGTAACAATGCAGACGCTAATCAAATGTCGCCAGATGTAGCATTACAGCTTGATCTTTACTGTTAAATGAAGTTTACTTGTATCCAAAGCTAATTAATCACTGGCCTCACGTTTTACATGCATGGAGATACGGCAAGCTTACATGTTTATTTTGAAAGCAAATCTGACAGAGTGTTGATATATGTAATTTTTACTGCAGTGATTGTTTTAAAGTACAGGGGCATCTTGTCCCTAGACTGAGATGGCATTAGTGTAAAAGGCAAAAAGTTAATGAAATATGAGCATGGTATCCTTTTTGTGGGGCCGAGGAAAACAGTGTAGACCAGATCAGATACCGCAGAATGCGTTGTCTCAACAACCAGAGTGCATAAAGTTTGGATCCAGATCTAGGTCCGTCCAAGCTGTTTGCTTTGTCGAGCCTGATCTAGGTCCAAGCTGTTTGTTTCGTTGGGCCTGATCTAGGTCCAACCGGTTTACTTAGATAATTAGCAGACGACAGTTAATTAACATAAGCATAGTATCCTGTTTGCGGGACATAGCCAAACAGTGTAGACCCAGATCAGACTGCAAAATGTGGGGTCTGGCGAGGGTCTCTTCTATTAGAGTGTCAAAGAGTTTGGATCCAGAATAGGCCCAAAGTTTTGTTTGGCCTGCTCTTGGTCCAGCATGTTTGCAAAGATTATCAGTAGACGAAACTACCTTGTAGTAGACAGAATTAACCAGCATAAGCCTTATATCCGTTTTGTGGGACAAAGCCAAACAGTGCAGACCCAGATTGGACACCTACTTTTTAGTTTTGCATGCTTTGTTTGCTGTCTGCTGATTTTTTCAGTCATCTTTTTCGAAAAGTTCTTTAGATTATCAAACATATTGTGTCCAGATCAGGCCCAACGCTATGTTAGGCCTGATCTTTGCAAAGGTCATCAGCAGATGGGCAAAGTCTAAGAGTTAACTATCGTTTTTGTGGGACATAGGCAAACAATGTAGATAAGATCAGAGGCCACAGAATGCGTAGTCTCTACCATCAAAGTGCAAACAGTTTGGATCCAGATCAGCCAAACATTTTGCCGGGCCTTATCTGGGCCCAACACGATTGCAAAGATTATCAGCAGACAATACTTAACCAACATGAGCCTAGTATCCTTTTTGTGGTACATAGGCAAACAGTGCAGACCCAGATCAGACTTCATAAAAACGCGGGATCTGATCAGGGTCTCTATCATTACAGTGTCAAACGGTTTTGAGGCAGATCAGGCTCGACGTTTTGTTGGGCCTGATCTAAGTCCAACCTGTTTGCAAAGATTATCAACAGACGTCACTAGTAGACAGATTTGACCAACAGCAGACGACATAAGTAGACAGAGTTAAGCCTAGTACCCTATTTGTGAGACATAGGCAAACAGTGCAGACCCAGATCAGACGCCGCAACATGCCAGTAATGATCAGGATCTCTACTGTTTGCATACAGAATGTTCTATTAAATTTTGAATAAAATGAAATGTACCACATTAAATTGAAGCAGCTTTTAAAGTACACTTCACAAAGACAATTTTATGTGGTTTACATGTTAGGTCTGTCATCAAGCGAGAAGGCTATTGAAACAGCTAAACAAATTGGCGGTGATTGCTGTTTGTTATCAAAAAATTGAGTCCAATATATGTGAGTCACAACAGAAATTTCTTTCTCTGAGTTTACTAGTCAGATAAATCTAAGCCTAGATGCCATGAAAAGTAGGCATGCTATTAAAAGGGCTAAACAATTTTTAACATTTACAGAAAAAAATCAGACTTATTTATCTGACTAGTGGCAAGTCTAGGTTGCATGCTAAGGTCTGGGTTCGATCCCTGGTAGTGGCATGACTATGGACCAATTATTCAGTGCTAGGTATCCAAGTAATTATAGATACTATATTATTTTACATTTTAACGAAGTTTCGTGAAGGCTGGGTCAATGTTTTGCAATCTGTTGTCAGGGATGTGCAAATATCATGCGCAACTTGTCCAAGCTCGTTCCATTTTATTCAGGACAAGTCAGAAATTATATTTACCGTCCTTTGACAAGTGAGCCAGTGCATGAGATTTCCAACAATGTGGTATGTGCGACCAGCAAAGCCTCAGATCAGCCTGCGCAAACGCGCAGTCTGATCAGAGCCTTTGCTAGTAGCTTGAATATTCTATGAGTGTTAAGCAACTGACTGAACACCATTTGGAGTTTCTAAGCTTTAAAGGAGGCTGCACAGGCTCTTCTGAGTCTACAATTGTCAAAATGGCACATTGTTTGAAATCTCATGCACTGGCTCAAATTATATTTACCGTCCTTTGACAAGTGAGCCAGTGCATGAGATCTCCAACAATATGGTATGTACGACCAGCAAAGCCTCAGATCAGCCTGCGCATACGCGCAGTCTGATCAGAACCTTTGCTAGTCGCTTGAGTATTTTATGATTGTTAAGCTACTGACTGAACACCATTTGGAGTTTCTAAGCGTAAAAGAAGGCAGCAAAGGCCCGTCTGAGTCTACACTTGCCAAAATGTCAAATTGTTGGAAATCTCATGTCACGGCTCAAGTATAAAAAAGTTAATACCATTCTCTGTTTCAATTTTTGAGTAATTACAAAGTCACATGTTTTATGTAAAACAGTGCCAGGATCACAAGAAGCCAGCTGTTATGCATTTTCACTGTTTACAATATATAGTTAATATCTGTATATGGTTCCATACGGTTTTTTGAAGAAGTTTATATTGTTTCAACATAGTAGGCTATAAGAAGCTAAGTTATTTGCAAATGTCTGTCATTTGGACAAGTATCTTTTTTCTTTGGACAAGTGCATTATGGCCATTTACTTGTCTCTCATGGCTATTATTATATTTTACTATCAGGGTTCGCGCTACCGATCGCCATTGTCGCAAAATGCGAAGAAATAATAAATTTGGCGCAAAAAATATTAATTTGGCGACAACTATTGGCGAGAGAAAAATCGCAAGTAAATTTTTTTGTCTGGCGTCGGAATCGTCACCTCCGGCTACAAGTCATTGCCTCGTGCCACTTAATGGTCATCAATGTGTATCTTAATTGTCAATTAACACCCCAATTATCGACCACACAATTCAGTAGCTGATCGAGTCAAACCTGGACACGCGCTGATAACCTCGGACCCAGTATAAATGTTTATAACCTACGGCGATCGGCACACACTTTTAACAGCTGCTACCGGTAACGGTCATAATTACAGACTATAATATACATGGTGCCATGCTGTGCATGAAATAAACTGCACCATCATCATGACATCTTTGCTTTTTGTGGTCAATAATAATAGTCATTACATAGCTTTCTGAATTCGTAACTTTAAACATGTTGAAAAGACCGCTACATCGACGTCCACGAAGAAGAAAAAATCAAGTGTCACTTGCAAGCTCACTTTCCACTCGTAAGAAGATAGATATACTGCTTCGAGCTTTCCATCAAGCTTTGTGAGAAAGGAGAAAGATTTGCATGGTGTTCACTGTGCCATTCTTTCATCTGACGGCATCACTCACTAGACATTACCAGGCATGAGAAAGGATTCGCGCATCTCGCAAAGGCCGACAGTAGCATTGCTTCTCTTTTCAAGACAGCAACTGCACACGCTGTTCAAAGTGCTTTTCTCGACAGTTTCAGATATCTGAACCTATCATTTCTAAACAGAAACCTTTTTATTTAAAAGGTAGATGATGTTATGGCTCACTTGATTTAAATTTGTTTTGTCAGAAAAATTCGGGCCTGTATTCCGAGGTAAAAATTATGCAATTGTGCTCTCCCCTAATATTTTTGAATTAGCTCCCTTGTTACAATATTTAGCAAACTACTTTGGAAATGCAGTTATTCGTTCTATTTAACATATAATTTCCCAATTTAAACATTTTAATCAAAGTATTATATGATCTTTTATAATTTTATATTCAAGCGAGAATAACATTGATTGCAAACTTTTAATCACTAAAATCAAATACCAAAAAAATCGAGAGAGAAAAGTCATATTATTTTAAAATTGGCGTCATGTATATATTAGCAATTATTTTTAATCTATGTTGTGCTGAAAAGTAACCTGTCTCACGTTCAGGTTTTCCTTAAAACTCTATGGAACGATTGACAATTACATCGAAAGTCTGATCATTATCATCCCTGTGTATTACTTTTTGCTTGACACCTTAAACATACAATGTTGGTTAATCCTATTTATTCTGAATACTTGCTAACAGGTACTTTGGCAAGCAGTGAATACCCAAGCAGCATTTCATCAGTGTTTGCTCTGTTTGTTAAGAAAATTCAACAATCTCCAGGTACAAATATACATAAATTTAATGACTGTCAACCGCTTTAAATACAAAATGGTCTAATCCTTAGTTGTTTTATCGATGTGTGTACAATAATCCACCAGAATTAAGGAAGTTAAAGACAGAAGACATTTTTTGCGAAAAATGCCCCCAAACCTGGCTCTTTTTGGGCGACAAATGGCCAAAATCTGGCTCTAAGTTCCAGAAAATGGCACAAAAAAAAAATCTGATTGGCGAAAATGGTGGCGAAAGAAAAATAAATCCTAGCGCAAACCCTGACTATTTCCTCAACAGAGATTGTTTATACCGGGGGTTTCCTAATAGTCTGCCGCCTTTAATTTCTATGAGGACTCCTGATGGCATTTTTGTTCATGTTTGTCGTCCAGGCTAGAATTATTCCTTGGACTATTACAAACAATATAGGGGTCGATGATTTTTCGATTAAAAGTCACGGTGAGGTCAAAGGTCAAGTAAGTGCAATTACGCAGAAAAATACATTTAAATATAGTAAATTCTTTTTTTTCATCACAAAATGCTACCAATATGAACAAAAACAAATGCACACATGAGTATAGAATGTCACAGAGGCTTGCCACTGAGCTTCCAATTGATATTTGAAAAAAATACCGTATTTATGACAATTAACATTCAGGCTCAATACAAATTAAAGATTAGTACGGGGCCAATTAAGCTTACCTTGCAGTGCTTGCACCACCAGGACAACTTTTCCTAGGTGCCAAATTGTTCATTACGACCCCTTAATGCGAAACAAAGTTCTAAAAATGAACCTGTCTGGGCAATGAGAAAATGCATGGTTTCCATGGCAACCCATAATGCGATTCAAGAATGGGGATATGCCTACAAAATTACTCATATCTCAGCTGCTACTTGTCCTAGACTTCTGAACAAGGTGTCAAATTAAAACATAGACGGTGGCCTTTCATCCATTGTCGCTTACGCAACTTAATTAATTTATCTAATTTGCATTAATATTTATGAAAATATTAAAAATGTAATTCAAGAATGGGGGTGTACCTACAAAAGCAATAATATCTCTGTTGCTACTTATCATTACCTACTAAAATTGGTACTAAATTAAAGCTTAGACATAGGCCTTTTATTCATTTGTGGCATATGCAAATTATCTAATCTAAATAATTTGCGTTTTCATGAATATTAATAAATCGTTAAAAATAAGGAAAATCATTAAAAACATAAATAAGCTGATTGCATCCCCATATCATCATTGATACACACTGTTATGTCATCAGTGATACAAGACAAGTCTATTCATCTAATGGTCTTATTTGAAAATTATCTTAATTGCATATCCATAAATATATATGTGTAAACTTATAAATGAGGGAAAGTCATGTAAAAACTATAAACCTTGGGAGAGGGGAAGGGGGTGGGGTGGTAATTAGACCTTCCTTACACCCCTAGGACATTTTCTCAAGTATGCCAACTTGTTTAGTGGGGTCGCCTTAATGACAAAATATTGTCATATAATAAACCCATTTGGAATATATAAAATTACATGGTTTCAATGGCAACCCATCATGCAATTCTGAAGAATGGAGGTGTTTGTGGATTCTAATGAACAATTTGGCACCCATGAAAAATTGTCCCTGACTAGTACTAGAGATGTAAATTGTATGAAACATGACCCTATAGAATTGATATATAATTTTATGTTATCGAAGGCACTTCTAATTTACATCTACATGATATCAATTTGGTGTATGGCTTCATTTGCCATGCAGCTAGCTTCGAATAAGTGCCTGTATGCTTATAATTTTAGACACCAATTTGCAGGTAATCTAAGTCTCTACAGGCGGGATTGTGATTCAGCATATTCAGCTGCCTCCAGGACAACTTGTAGTTCCACTGCATCGTATGCACATTCTATCATGCGGATCAGATTAGCCTTCAACATTTACATCTGACGGTTCTGCACTTTTATGTAGCAACAAGTGGTGATGAGCTCCATGCAAGCCGGAAATACAGCTGACAATCTGTCCATCTGTCTGTCTGAACCTAAATCATGTCCCAAGGAGCATATCTGTTATATAATTGGAGGTAGGAATCCCACATTTAGTGTGTGGATACACCTTGGGTCGCAGAATCTCGCATACTATTTATTTAAGTCTCTGTGAAATTGACCTTGTTGCGGTGCCATGTGGTTGTCTGCGGTTTGTGATTGTGGTATTTCCTGATCATACTCACTATTTCTGACACTAGTCCTAGAAAAATCGTGTCCAGAGCATTTATCTTGTATTGTTTAAAGGTAGGAATCCCAAATTTAGAGTGTGGATACATATTTGGGTGCCGGAGTGTCCCGTACTGTTTTGGTGTCACTTTGACCTTGACCTATGGCACATCTCTTAAATTATTGGAGGAAGGAATCCCAAATTTAGTGTGTGGATGCATCTTGGGATTGCAGAGTGTCACACACTGTTAATAGATCACTGTGACCATGACCTCTGGTCTCATTTATAAAAAAATATTGTCTTTGGGGGCATTTTTGTCACATTGTGACACAATTCATGTATTGCCTCATGATCAACTCTTAAACAGTGCAATTCAACGGTGTCTTTATAGGTGGTACAACCGTTTTCTCACCTTGAAGAAAAGATTGAATTGTATCAAATCAATATCTACATTTTCTCTTTCAACGCAGCACCCATACAGGGAAAAAACAAACTATTTTACTTCCCAAAGTTGCAAGCCTCTACCTTATGATTGTTCCAGTGGTTGACCTTCCAGGTACTACTTCCAACATCTATGTTGTACATGTGGATTTAATTAACAGCGTTCGTTATATGTTATACCTCAGATTGGAACTTTCTGGTCACCTGAGAAATACTGTTTAGCTATTATGAATGCCAAATCAGTATAAGCGAGCAAACATGTATGTGTTTTCTTATTTAACTATATTTTCTATTTCATAATCTGTTCTATTTTAAAAAACGGCAATTGAGTCTTCAAATTGAATGAAGCTTGTGAAAACGGGTTAACACTTGGTCAAGCTTTGCAGGTCTGTTGCTCTGTTGTACAAAGCTTTCTGTCAAACCGTTGTTAGAATTGCGCTGCTAAGCCATCATCTCTGTGCAATGTAATGTTAATAATAATTTGTTTTATCAAAGCAATATTATCGAATTGTATATATATATCCATTTTTATCGACAAATTTGTCAAAAACGTATTTTGCAATTGCATCGCCATTTCCATGGACGGGCTTATTTCCAAAAGCGTGGCTTTCTACATTGAACAGCTGCACCAGGTTTTCCAATCAGGTTGCCTGGTGTAAAGCTTGATCAAAAACAAAAAAAGTAAATGAGTATGATCAGGAAATACCACAATCACACATTGCAGGCAAAACCAAGGTACTGCGAGGAAGACAGAGATAGCATAACACTAACAGTCAAAAGACATCAGTAAGACAATTTAAATAAATCAACCAGCTCTCTCTCTCTTCGTCTATATGCTTTGGTTTCAACTTTTTGTGGTTTGACACGCCATATAATACGTCTTTATAGCCCTCTTGACATCACGGTCCCAACAGGTTCTCCATTAAACCATCCAAATTATCCATGCCCTCAAAGAGGAGACTAAAAACAGGAACAATCTCTCAGGAATTAACTTTTCAACGTGTTCTTGGTCTATGCCTTGCAATAGATCAGCGTTAACAGGTGTCTTCATCAGATCAGCCCGAATGTTGAAATTTTGTGACAACATAAAGCAGTTCTTCTATCAGACTTAAATTGAGTGTGCTGTCATCATGTCATCTTCAGAGGAACTTTCTGAAGAATCACCTTTATGGGGCCTTTGTCATTGCAACCAAAATTCTGCATGGAATGGAAACTTATTAGCAGCTTTGATAGGGGACCTACCAAGTATCATCCCTGTGAAGTTTGGTGAAATTTTACCAAGTGGTTTAGGTTTTGATGTTGTTGAAAGAAAGTGTTGACAGACAACGGACAGATGGACGGACGAACAACGGACGGACATCCTATGATCACAAAAGCTCACATTGAGCCTGTGGCTCAGGTGACCTAAAAACCCTTGTACAAACGTAGTGTCCCGTTGTTAATCAAAACTTTATCAGAATATTTATCTCAACAAAATCTTGACCAAGTTCCAAACTGGATTAGGTCGGGTCAAAAACTATGTCACCAGGTCAAATCTCAGAAAAATAAGTGTACAATCTAGGAGGCACTTTTGACACACTCTAGGAGGCACTTTTTGATACAATCTTCATGAAACTATTTTCATATATCTAAGGTTCAAAACTGAGTCTGATCCAGCGTGATCAAATACAGGTCACTAGGTCAAATATTAGGGAAAACATTGCGTACATTCTAGGACACAATTTTAAATTAAACCTCTATCAGAATGTTTATTTCCATAATAGCTCAACCCAGTTAGAAGCTGCACCAGGTTGCATCGAAAACTAACTCACTAGGTCAGATCTTAGAAGAAAAAAACGAACTGATGTACACTGCATGTAATCAATGTCAAATACGAAACTCAGTCAGCAGTCATGAATATTAGCAAAGCCTCGCGTACTCTCTAGATATACATTATTTGATTCAATCTTCATGAAAGTTTTGGGAAAGTTTATATTGATATCTAACACAAGTTCATATCACTGTCAAAACTGTCTTTCTAGAAACTGGGACAAATAGTAGAAAATTTATTTGTACAGCCGCATTATATTGAATCTTTGTGAAACATTGTCAAAATGATTGCTTGAACTTTGCATATATTTAATTATTCCCACGTTTTTTAAACAAGTAGCCCAATGGACAACGATCGCGATTGGAGACACCATATTTAACAATGCTCAGAAGCAGGTGACTCTGAACTTGAAACAGCAATCAGGTCGAAATTCAAACACAAGATATTATGCCAGTTCTGCTTATCTGCAAGTTTTAATAAATCTAAATTAAAATGGCCGAAAAAACTTGGGAAATTATATTTTTCAGACACTCAAGGGCAGCTAACTCCATAGTCAGTGGTTGATTCACATCAAAATTCAAACGCATACAAGCTTTGATGTGTGTCCTTGATACCTACAAGAATGAAAAAGATCAAATCAAAAATGAAAGTGCTAGAGTGGCAACAACATTTCTCCCATTGTAATTCACCACAGTCCCAATCGAGAGCAGTGAGAAATTCAAACTCATCCAAGCGTCAGACTTGGGGTCAATTACTTTGAAAAGTAATTAAGTACATACAATTACATTGGAATTAGTTCAATTAAATTACAATTACATGGCTTTTGAGCAAAGTAATTAATTACATACAATAACTTTGCCAAATGTAATTAATTACTTTACAATTACATTTCACTGCCACTTAGATAGCTTCATCAGATTTAATTTCAGAGATATTCAAAATGAGTCAAAATCTCCTTAGAAGTCTGGGTAACCTTGATATTCTAAATTCAATATATGTCTATTAGGTTGATTTTATTTTGTCCTCTTGCATCAAATTATTGTCAAGTGATGCAACTTAAAGAAATGAAATGTACAAAATCAGTTTTTGTTTTTGTTTTTTGTGAATGATGACCTGATCACACAAGAGAAAATACAGAAACAGGTTTTTGGGGGTGGGTGGGGGGGGGGGATGGGGGAATAAATTGCCAAAGTTCTCAAACAAGCTGTTAACCACAGAACAAAGTTCAGGGATAAACATTTGCTTGAGAAAGGCTTACAACTTGGGACGATAAACCATGATTTTTTTTTGTAAAACTAGCTTAAATGCCAGAGAATAACCGTTTTCAAAAGGTGTTGATAAAAAATCTGTGTGGCCTTATGAGACTGAGTTCTGAAAGTTGGCAAAAAGGTACAAAAAGGAATATCAGATAGTGACAAACTAAAATATGACTAGCCTGTTGAAATGCTGGCTTGGCAAGCTAGAGGTCACTAGTTTGGTCATCTATTTTATTTTCATTTTTTGTTATTATTTTAACAATGATGGGCCGCAGGTTCTCTGAATGAGTGAAATTCAATTTAGTTCTCTGAATCACATATTTTTATTTTTAATTTTATTATTATTATTAATTTTATTATTTTTATTATTATTGAAACTGGCAAATGAGCAGTTTAAGGGCTTTAAATGGTGTAGTGGATGGGTTGGGTCATGCACCTTAGCATATGAGTGTGTGTGTGTTGATCCTAGGTCTGAAAAATTAACAAAATGCATTAAAGGGGTCAATTCACTAACCAACACTATTTTCTGAGTAAATACTGTTGTTGAGATTTAAACACATACTTTGTTTTTATATTGTATTGGTAACTTAACTATTAAAGGTTGATTGTCACAAAGCCAGATCTTTTATAAGCAGATGAACAAAAAATAAATGAAAAAAGTCAATAAGCAATGCTTATTAGATACCCCCGCACAGTAACAGTCAGTGAAAAACTTGGCAAGTTATACATCAAACCAGCAGACCTTAGTTTTGAAAAGAAGATTTCAGTAGAATCTGTGCAAATAAAAAATTATAAACTCCTTCATGCATTTGTTCAATCTGTCTACATTGTATCCGCAAAGTATCAAATTGCTCCACCAAAAGCTGTGGTAGGAGTTGATCGGCCCATAAAGGCACTATCCATGCATATACAAAAGCCATATAAGGGAATAATTGTCTAAGTTCACACAGCTGTCACTTTGTCATTTTTTTCAACCAGACTCCTTCATGCATATGTTCAATGTGTCTATATTGTAAAGACAAAGTATCAAATTGTTCTATCAAAAGCTGTAGTAGGAGTTGATCAGCCCATGAAGCCACCATGTATGCATATACAAAATCCTTAATAGGGAAAAATTGTCTAAGTTCTCACTGCTGTCATTTTGTCAAAAATTAATTTTTCTAAACCAAACTTCTTCATGCATATGTTCAATGTGTCTACATTGTATAGGCAAAGTATCAAATTGCTCCATCAAAAGCTGTGGTAAGAGTTGATTGGCCCATGGAGGCACCATCTATGCATATACAAACACCTTATTAGGGAAAAATTGTCTAAGGTCTCACTGCTGTCATTTTGTCAAAAATTATTTTTTTCTGAACCAAACTCCTTCATGCATATGTTCAATGTGTCTACATTGTAAAGGCAAAGTATCAAGTTGTTCCATCAAAAGCTGTGGTAGGAGTTGATCGGCCCGTGTATGGCCTATAATAGCATAAGCATAAAATCCTATATTAAAAGCCATTTAGAACTACAAAGGGAAATAACTCTAATAGAATTGGCCCCTAGCCCTTACTTTTTTGTCTAAAGTGTTTGCCTTACATATATGAACATGTTTGCAAGGTTTGATGAAAATCCAGCAATGACTCTTCAAGATATTAAGGAAACAAAACGTTACGGACGGACAGACGCACGGACAGACGCACGGACGGACGGACAACGTGAAAACAGTATACCCACCACAACAAAGTTTGCGGGGGGTATAATAATTTGTTTAAAAAAGAATAGTAGAAGTAACATACAGTCTGTGTCTGCAGTGAAATTGTTATTTTCTATTTTTATGTCTATAGATACTAGCATGACTAGTCTCTATTCTCATTTGTTTCATGTTGCATTCAACTAGTACAGCAAATGATATATGCATTTACAAAGGCCAAGAACAATTCAATAAGCAGTATTTTAAGTATCTATGATAATCTTTAGTAACTGAAGTTCATAACTAATCTGAAAACAATTGAAAAGTAATTGTTAATTACTCCCATTTTTGGCTATGTAATTAATTACATTCAATTACTTTAATTAAAGAAATGTCTTAATTACAATTACATGCAATTTCTTTTAGAAAATGTAATTTAATTACAACTACAATGTTAATAACCCCAACTCTGCCTAGCGTTTAAGGTTGTCCTCATTACTTCCAAGAATGAAGAAGATCCAATCAAAAATAAAAGTGCTAGAGTGGTCACAACTTTGACCATCAATTTTCAGACGATCAAGGGAAGATAACTATGTAGTCGGTGGTGGGGTGGGTCAGAAATTCAAACTCATCCAAGCTTATATGGTTGTCCTTGTAACCTACAAGAATGATGAAGATCAATCCAAAAATGAACTCACTATAGCGCTCACAATGTTTCTCCCATTATAAGTATATGGGATTTTTCCAGACATTCAAGGGCAGCTAACTCCCCAGACCCTGGTCCTATCTTGCCAAATTTGAATCCATTTAAGATTTTATAGCTGCCCTTGCTACCTGTAAGAATCAAGATGATCCGATCAAAAATGAAGGCGCTAGAGTGCTCACAACATTATACATTGATTTTTCAGACACTCAAGGGCAGCTAACTCAGTAGTTGGTGATGGGATCTAGCAGAAATTCAAACTCATCCAAGTGTTTATAATTGTCCGTGTTACCTGTAAGAATGTTGAAGATCCATCCAAAAATGAACTCACTAGAGTGCTCACAACCTTTCTCCCATTATAAGTCTATGGGGATTTTTCAGACTTTCAAGGGCAGCTAACTCCACACTCCCTGGTTAGATCTTGCTGAATTTCGAACCCGTCCGAGATATCATGGTTGTACTCGTTACCTGCACGAAAGAAGAAGATCCAATCAAAAATGGAGGAGCTGGAGTGCCACACAAGATTTCCCCCATTAAAACCCTATGGGAGCTATCTGTTGCCATGGAAACCAGAGTTCTGATCCGATCTAGACCAAAACCTTATGCAGACTTTCCCCCACCCCAATGATGCTCCAGATGAAATTTGATTTCAATCGGCCAGCTGGTCTTAGAGATATTTATGTTTGAAAATGTAGACGGATGGACGCACGAACGGACAGACACCAGCTTGAGCCCTATCCTATAAGCTCCCACGGAGCCTTTGGCTCTGGTGAGCTAAAAAAATTCGAAGGGGATATACAAATCGCCTCCGTCTGTCCGTCCATCTGTTATGCTATCTCTCAACCATTAAACCCAATTGTCGTGTGTGTGTGTGTGTGTGTGTGTGTGTGTGTGTGTGTGTGTGTGTGTGTGTGTGTGTGTGTGCCACTCACATGAATGGGGCGTGCAACAGCACATTCTTTGGCCGCGCGCCCTGGGGTCAAAAGGTCAAATATCATTACATTTCAATTACAAAGTCAATTTCAAGGAATTTTATACCAAACTTTGTGTGTGTTCTCACAAATAAAAGATATAAAACATATCGAACGGGATTTTCGTTCTGTCAACTGGGTCATTCCCCTGGGGGCTAAAAAATGTTTCTGGACGTGGCTATGTGGCAAATCAAGATGACAGGGATGATGAGTAGAACAGAATACAAGTAAATTTAAACCCTAGGGTCGAACTGGTGACCTTGGGTGGGGTCAAAAGGTCAAATATTAAATTTCTTTGAAAGCGTTGGGTTTACGATGGCGCCCCATCGACTGCGCGTTCTAGTTTGAATTTGTGTCTTGTTGGCTCCAAAACTAGTTCACTAGTCTTAGAAAAGGTTTGTGTACACTCCAGAGTACAGTTGCCAGCCCATCTTCATGTCAATTTCTCATAATATTTATCTTCCTGAAATTGAGTCCAAGTTCGGGAATGGGTCAGGTCATATAGGATCAAAAACTAGGTCACTTCATCAGAATAAAGAACACCTTAAGTTCCAGTTTTGAACATTCATCATGTTATCTTGACTGCATAAAATTTAAGCCAGCTATGAAAGTGCTTTGTCATTTCAAAAACTATGTCAGTAGGTCAAATCATTAAAAAGTCTTGTGAACACTCTTGAGGGCCGAGTTTTGATCCAATTTTCATGAAAAATTCGTCAGAATGTGTATCTACCTGCAATCTAATCAAATTTTTTAACTTGGTTATAATTGTTTGTTTGTTTGTTTGTTTGTTTTGTTGCTTTACATCCGAAGTCAACAGTTATGGTCATGGAAGGAGGGTCAGTTCACCTAACCACAATTTTACCTGGGTAAGCTTGAACAAGCCATTAACCAGTACTTCGTGCACATACTTTCGCTTGTAACTGACAACAACCCTTCTTGAATGATTCGGCGGAAGGGAGGAGAATGACCGTATAAATTCATGATCAATCTCCACCAAAGTATGGGACCGGGTCGGGATCGAATTCGCGACCCCTGGATCTGCAGTCAGACACACATCTGAAATCAATTATGTTACCGAGTGTGCTATGTGGTCCGGTGACTTGGTTTTAATGATCTGGATCCGATTGTATCAACACGTCATTAGCATAACGACAAATTAGCGGCTAATACGTTATTAAAACGCTAACGACGTATTAGTTAATGACGGCATTAAAGTGGGTTGTACGAAAGGTTCATTAAGCCGACGTTAGTTAATAACGCGCTAATGACGAACCTCGTCATTAAAATTAACGTGAACCAGTCACCTAGAATTTCCGGTCGGTAAAAAACCCAATTAGATCTAACAAATCTAAGTTCGTTTGAGCAAAAGAAAGAAAATTAAAACAAAATAATGTTGGTACGACGTCAAATGTTACATCTTTTGTCAACAACAATAACAAAAATCCACGAAGAATCAGGAATTCGATCACTTAAACAGTCGATCGAGGAGAGAACTTATGAGAATCTACATGATTAACAGTAGAATTATCCCGTATTGTCTTTTTTAAAAGTTTTTTTGATTTTATTTAAATTTATCCGGTTTCTGACAACAGAATCGCGCATACAAATAATTCACGACTACTTATCATCGCAATTTCAACATCTTGAACGAATTTAAAACGCTGAAAGTTTTGCTAAACCAGCATTGAGATTCGTCAGTGATGTGCATAAAACAAAGAAAACAGCTTGTTGTGTAAGGTCGCCTACAAGTATATCCCAAAATGGCATTTGAATTCTCTTTGGTCCAGGTAATTTCCATCTAATTCTTCTAGCAGAAACATGTTTGCCTTGTAATCGATGCGAGATTGCATGACGGTGGCAAACTGACGCTCAGACAGCTCTTAAAGCCATATTCCCTAATTGGGCTTCTGCAGTAAGTTGAATTTGAACATCGACATATGATTTACAGCAATGTGGCATTTGACAAGTGTAGATTCAGACGAGCCTGTGCAGCCTCCTTTTAAGCTTAGAAACACCAAATGATGTTTGGTCAGTAGCTCAACAGTTATAGAATACTCAAGCGACTAGCAAATATTCTGAGTGAGTGTGAGGAGGTAGAGTGTGTGTGGTGGTTGTAGTGGTGGTGGTTTGTGTGTGTGTTGGGGGGGGGGGGGGGTACCGTCAATATCATTTTTATTGTTACATATGCTAAACACCAGCAACTACTTTTTTCCCTTAAAATATATCGGGTATACCAAGGTGCGTTACTGAGGCATTTTATAGAGTATGCAGTCTTGAGGGGTCTGGTGGTAATCCCCCTGTATGGGCCCGGGGTGGACCCCTGTGGCAGAAAAAAGGTTTTAGGGCATTCCAAAGAGCGGAAATGAGCCCTCAAGACTCACAACTAAACACTATTAGCTACATTTTTCTTCCAACCTCAAATTAAATACAGTAAAACCAGTCTTAAGCGGCCACTCAAAAAGAAGACCAAAGCTTGGTTTTCAAAACCAAATATCGCTTAATGCAGGTCAAAAGTATTGCAGAATGCTCCAAAGGGAGCATTCTGCAATACTTTCGATCTTCATGAAGATACTATTTGTCATGAAGATCGTCTTTTTTTCTTTTTATTATTTTTTTTACTATTTTTATTCTTATTTTCGGTGGCCGCCTAATACAGGTGTTATTGTACCTAAAAACCTGTACTATCTGCGTCAAGTTGTACGCACATGCGTATGTTTGCGTACACGTAGACCTGTACGCCCCTGATACCACATAAATATTTCCATCTGAACCGCTGAAATGTGTAGTAATTAAAAGTTTGAGCTCAGAAAAAAATAATCAAGGCAACGTATGTCTATAAGAATTCAAGAAACCCCTACCCCCACCCCACTGGAATCATACCCCATAAATTATGTGTGGTGCGCTATTATAGATTTTCAAAGGGTGCTATTATAGATTTTCAAAGGGTGCTATTATAGTCTAACATTGTCTTCCAGTGCCAATTCATAGTAGAAAATAGACTGTGTCTGGCCAGACGTAACGTACTGTAAGGGCTTCGTCAGTAACATATATATAGCTACAATAAGTAATAAAACCAAACGGGCGATATAATCAGTGAATCGACATGCGTCTATATCCTGATAACATAGATGTATGCATAGCTTCAAAAATAATGTTTACACCCAGTAATACATAAATCACATACGCTCTTATAAATATTACCCAATGTGAATATTTGCGTACTTGAAAGTCGCTTTGGTTACGATTGCGAAGATAGACGGCCGTGTAAATATGAAACGTCACAAAAATCACCCGATGTTTTATTTGACAGCGTACTGATAATTCAGTTTTCAACAGAACCACGATGGCACCTAGGCGGCCGATGTTATCTGTTCCTCATGCGCGGATCCAGAAGGGGGCAGAGGATCCGGACCCCCCCCCCTGAAAATCACAAAAGTATAGGGTTTTTTAGCACTACTGGTCCGGATCCCCTGAAAAATCACATGACTTCCAAGCCAGCATCCACGCTGGGCCATCTGCCGTTTCGCTTACGGGCCGATGATGGCCCGCTAAAAATGTTATTAGGATCCTCTATCCCCTCATCGACAAAAAAGCAACAAAACAAAAAAAAAAAACGTTTTTAAAGTTGGACCCCATATCACAAAACTTTCAGGATCCACGTATGTCCCTGTACCCCCTCCCCAACTCACAAGAACCCAGTCATACCTGCAGTGCAGACGGGGAGTTATAAGAGACACATCTCCTTTCGATAGTAATTGTCTATCATTCGCAAAGCTGACAAGCCCCCGCCCCCATCAATAACAGGGACTATAGTTTATATTTAACACCGTATGCCCTGCAGAAAAAAAGAAGAAAAAGAACGACGCCGAACGCAGAATAGTCGTTCAAAGCATGAATTAACGCATTGTGCGATATTATCATTCTCTCATTTCTTAAACGCCGTTATTGTCAAAGGGATTTTACAGCCTGTATTATTGTAACACAATAAAGAGCAGTAAGCCAGCTTGCCAACTCAATTTGCGGTTGGAGGGACATAGTTTCCCTCTGAAAAACACTGCTTTAATTAATAGTGATGTCGGTGATGCTCGAACCCGCAACTCCTCGGTTTCGAGTCAAGCGCTCTACCACTTTGCATCAATATCTGAGCTGAAAATATAAATATAGACTATTTTTTAAAAGAACGAGTAAACAAACAAACAAAGGTGTCCTCGCCGTATGCAGAATAGGGATAACCATATTCATTTCGGAAGGTATATCGTCGGATACGTTCGCAAATCAAGTTTTATTGCTCCCCTTGCGCGTCGTCGTAAAACTAAATTTCCGACTGTTTAGTCGATGATGTACCCCCTCAAATGAAAATTTTGAATACAGTTATCCCCTAAATGCCACTGTCGGCCTACATGTGCGGGTCCATATTTTTAGTTGATGATCCAAATACCACAAAAAGCGGGCCACCATCATTATTAAAATGGCATTTCGTCGCTAGTGTGCTGATGATGGCCCAACATTTAATGCTGACCTTCCTATACTTTATGATTTTTCAGGGGATCCGGACCAGTATTACTAGGAAACCCTATTTCAGGGGGGTCCGGAGTCTCCGGACCCCCTGTCCCTCTCTGGATCAGTGCATGCCACAATCACATATAGTAGACCAACTCACGGCACCATGAGAAAGATACACATAACACTGACAGGGGAGCGCAGTGGCTCAGTGGTAGAGTGTTTGACTCAAGACCGAAGGGCCGCGGGTTCGAGCCTCACCGGCGTCACTGCGTTGTGGTTCTTGAGCAAGACACATTTATCCTAGCTTAGTACTGGTTCAACCCAGGAAGACCCATCCCTGTTTAACTGAAAGATTGTTGATGGGACGTTAAGAATCAAATCAAACAAAAATAACACTGACAGCAATATACACGCCATCTAGAAGGCATTTGAAAGTAAAGCAAGCAGCTCTCTCTTCCTCAGCGAGATGACTACAGACCTAGAAAGGGCACTAAATACTGCACAACAAAACAAGGACCAAGCGCCTCCCCCACAAACAAATGATGCAACAACAAACAATGAATGAACAACAACAGAACCACTGCATTGTCTAAGGACATCAACCAAAGCCACCTGTAGTGGGAGCTTCTGGCAAAAACTTCAACCCTTCCTGTCTGCTCCACATCTCATGAACCCTTTGAAAGATTTACACCAAACTTTGGCAACCTCTAAATACATAAATACCGAATCTTTCGGATATACATGTAGATGACACCTACAAAATGAAGAAGAAAAACACACACTCGGTTTCACTGACTGTTCACCTAGCACTATTCTGTAGCTGTTGCAGAGAAAAAGCACTTTAATATAAATTGTTGAAAGTTGGACACACAGAAGAACAAAGTGACGCAAATTTGAACTCCTCTATAGAAGCAGGTGTTGTAAAAAAAAAAGTCATGTACGGAGACTCGCACGTCAAAACACGCATGCACCGAAAACGAAACAAGAAAAAACATACATGTTTCAATATATTAGGGTACGAACAAATAGTGGGGGAAATTTCCTTATCTTTTGCACTTTTCTGAAGTCTTGAAAAGAATATTCATCATCAAATATTTTGTAGGGTAACGTATGTAACAGGCTGTTACAGCTCAACGCTGCCATTGTCAGAGGGGTGTAAAAATCCTTGCAAGACATTTGGCTTCAAGAAAAATATGGTCTGGAGGGGGGGGGGGGGGGGGGGGGGGAGGTAAACCATATCCAGCCAGTGGCCTATAGGATTTGCAGAAATGAGATTTATGTTTTGTGATTTATAAGTTTCTCTAAAATAACAGTAGTAATGGGTGGCACTATGGCACAATTTTTTTTAAGCCTGAAAAGAACTTAGAATTTTTCAGGCTAAAAAATTTGTGCCATAGATGCCAACCCTGGTAAGCTTGAGTGACTAGCTGTGAATAACTTAGTTTATTTTTAGGGGTATTTTGGTTGGGCCTATGATTGTGATAGTTTCCTGGGCTGTTGAGATTAACTTAGTTTATTTTGCGCAAAAGCGCTGGCTGATCTGTGATTGTGATAGTTTTCTGGACCATTGAAAATAACTTAGTTTATTTTTGCTCAAAAGCGCTGGCTGATCTGTGATTGTGATAGTTTTCTGGTCGCATCGCTGGGATGCTGTGAATAACTTAGGATCTGATTGTGATAAATTCCTACCCACTCGTCTCTCGCTGGTAGGCCTATTGTGGTTATCTTTTTATAAAGACTAACTTTACTCGCATCACAAACAACAGGGTTTCTAATTTGCATATCGTACATCTAGTACGTTGCAATAGCGAATTATATTTTACGTAAGGAATTTTGGGTTCATGAAGTTCTGCGTATCTTATAGTCTCTTTAGAAAAATAACTTAGATATTCAAGGCTAATTTCTGTAGCTAAGAAATATTACATTTAGCACAATTTTTCGCTTTTCGCGACTTTCAATGATAAGTTACGTCATATAGATTATACATGACGTCATTGAAAAGCAAGCAGTATCTTCTAAAAGCGACAACAAGTATAACTTTTCGAACCAATAGATAACTTGGTCATTTTAAGAGGAAAGGTATTCAGATATGATGGGCCTATTTATTATTATTTTAGCTTTACATTTTGGTCAGACTCTTAGCTTGATTTTAACTTAGTACTTTTAATAGTTGATTAGGGTAATTATATGCTAAAAGTTAAGTTGTATAGAATGTCGCTTGAGGTTGTATCTCAAGACCTCAACTCCTAGATGTATTACTCTGTAGAATCAGCTAGGACTTTGAAAATTACTGAGTCATTTTTTATCTAGAGTAGGTGTGTACTTAGCAATGATAAGTCTGCTTGAATGTTTCTAAGGATTATACTTTTTCAGGTTCTTGCATGGTGTCGTATTTGATAGCTAGTATCAATCTTTTGATTAAGTTAGAGCTTCTGTTGATACGTTAGATAATCATCATTGGCATGTAATAGTATTGGGGTTTAATGATAAGATGTTGATGAAAGTGTCCATGTCGCTTGAGATGTGGATGCAATGTGGACCTTCACACGTAAAATGTGGATGCAATGTGGATCCACCACATCTCCACATTTTGAAGGTGGATGTAATGTGGAGCAATGTGGATGTATTGTGGAGCAATGTGGATTTCCACATTTCAAATGTGAATAAATGCAGATATATTGAGGGTCAGAATAATGGAAATTTACGTTAATTCTTGGATAAATTCGAAATTAATGTGGACCGCCACACTAAAAATGTGGATCCACCACATCTCCACATCTTGACAATGTGGATCCACCACATCTCCACATTTCCACAATGTGGAGTTTCCACACCTACACTTTCGACAATTTGACTTATACCCTCTCTCAATTTCAGGTAAACTTCAGCGCTGAGCTGAAATAACTATGATTGTGATAGTTTTCTGGTCGTATCCACTAGTTGGTCTATGATAGTTTCCTGGGCTATTGGGAAATAACTTAGTCATTTTTGAGGGGGATAAAGATTCTGACTTTAGGCCTAACAAAAATTGTAGTCTCGCCTGACACTTTGTGAAAAATTCATATAGTTTTGCTTGTCATTTTTTTTTTTGCTAGTGATTTCAGCAGTTTGGCTTATAGAAAACATTTGATCTGATGAAAAATTCAAGTAGATTTGCATATCAAAATAATTTGAGAACTTTTCTTGACTGAGGATTTTTTCTGAAAATTTCAGTAGTTTGACCTATGGAAAATATTCGATCGGATGAAAAAATCAAATAGTGATTACGCTTGATGAAACAATTTTGAGAATTTTCAACTGTTGATTTCAGAAAATCTGAGTTTTTCCAAATCTGGGTTTTTCCAGTATAAAAAGCTGATTTATTTCGCTATCGGTATAAATAGGGTGGGTCGGACCGCCACACTAAAAATGTGGATCCACCACATCTCCACATCTTGACAATGTGGATCCACCACATCTCCACATTTCCACAATGTGGAGTTTCCACACCTACACATTTGACAATTTGACTTATACCCTCTCTCCAATCAATACTATTTTCTCGCTGTTTCTCAAGTTGATACACGTAGTAGCATGGTACATTTGCTATGACAACTTTCAGAGAGATGGTTCTATCATATTTGGATTGTTGGCAAGATAATATTTGTTTCACCTGAGGCAAATTTGGATTGAGCCCATTTCAGTCTTCTATCCTATTCTTCCTTTCTTTTTTATTGTCTCTGGGAGGATCCTGACTTTACTGAAATATTGTTGACTGGGACTTAACTCCATCTAAAAATCTCTAAATAGTTAACTTCTGATAACCTAATCTTTGGTTCTAGTACCACCCATCACCTTTGATGGTAAATAAAAAATGTATAGCCCATGCATTATTAATTATTCAACTTTTTACACTGTGAATTTTTCACATTTACATATTTAACAAGTTAATGAATATGTCTAGGATTAAAACGTGTAATTATACATCTTCACATAGTTGATATTTCAGATCTGCATTACATACAAAGTTTGCATGATATATATTCCATCTTAATATAATTAATATGAGAGTAGCCATTTCATATATATGGCGTTAAGCAAAGTCTACGTGTCATTATATAATATTTCTATCAAGTGTGGTGGTTGTTTCACATATGGGATCATGGATGAATTTTATCTGAGCTTACTGAGTGATAGTTCTATGGATATTTTCCCTAAAAATAAACAGTTCTCATTTACCACAAAGCTAAATCATCCTATTCAAGTCCAGAAAGAACAATGGGTTGTAGCGTTGGTAGAAATTATGACTCCTTCAGAAGTATATAACATTTCACATAATAGCAATTATTTTTATGTTCACTTCTACGATGAGAATGTTTTGGAAAGACTGGGGAAAAGTAAAATGAATACTGTATGCATGAAAGATGGAAGTTGTCCTGAAATAAAATTATTTATCCCAGCAGGAAACTATAATTCGCCTCAGCACTTAGTAGAGCAAATTCAGATTGCTATTGAAGAAAAATGTGGAGCTATTCTACGTCAAATTCACAGTATGATCTCATTAAGTTATAAGAAATCAGGTAATCGTGTAAATTTACATGTTGAAAATCCAAATAGAGTTCAAATAAGATTTTCAAAGTCTCTTGGCGAAATACTTGGATTGAATCCTGATCTTTCAAATAAACTGATTGGGAATGATAACCAGGCTTTTACATATGCTGTTGATTTGAACATGACCCACCATCAGATGTTTGTTTATTCTGATGTTGCAGATTACACTTACGTTGGAAATATAACAGCTCCTATACTTAGAATTGTTTCTTATAAACAGTCCAAATCTAGCACTCAATCGCATCAAGAATTTGTGAATTTACATTATGTACCATTGGCAAAATCTTATATTGATCAGGTTCATATTGATATCAAAGATGAAATTGGCAGGTCTGTCCCTTTTGTTGGTGGGAAAACTTTAGTAAAATTACACTTCAAACGTATAAAAAGTTGATCAATTATGCTATTAGTATAAATATGATGATTCTGGTTGACATGTCTTATTGTTCTACGAACACTAAAAGAAGAAGAATGGATCTCTCAGCAAGACAGAAAAATACAAGCTGCAATGATGATATGATAAAATCTGCTTCTAAAAAATCAACTAAATATCAAATGAGCTATGGACAAATTAGATATCTGATGAAAAGGCTGAGTACAGCGTTGGATAGTAAACTCAAGCAAGGAAGACCACCAAAGTACTGTAGAATGTGCCATAGAGAACTTCGTAAGCTGATAGGAAGCCAACTAGAAAGACGGCCATTAGAGAATAAATATATGAAGGGAAGAAATATAACAGAACAAAGATGTGATAAAAGAAAGAATTTTTCTTCTGCAAAAGAGAGCAGCAAAACAAGAAAATGCAGTCCTCTCTCAAGTGTTGCAGCAAAGAAGAAGTACATGCAAATAATAAGACAGAGTAGAAAATGTCATATTTTTGTGAGAAATATTGACAAAACTGTGGATTTGTATGTCACTACAAGTATAAAAGGATACAATTAAGGAGAAACTATTCATTTACCAAAACGATTTCAATGGGTCAACATCAGTGTCCAAAGTGTGAACGACAGTTTGCAAGATCAGACAGTTTGAGACGACATCTGACAAGTGGTATCTGCAGTGAAGATATGGAGTCAGAAACAATGTCAGAAAATGAAGAATCTACTATGTCTGAAGAATCTGATGCAGAGTCTTCCAGAAGTCATCAAAAGGAAGACATCTTTGGAAAATATACAGACAAAGATTATGGTATTCATGACGATAGTGATACAGATTGTACTGATGAAGATGATGAAGTCAAACACATATGGAATCTTCATGGGTTGGGGAAACAAACGTTTCTTTAAATGATATTGGCCATGCCACGCCCATGGAGGGTAAAAACTTAAAAAAATGAAAAAAGTCAATAAGCAATGCTTATTAGATACCCCCCGCACAGTAAGAGTCAGTGAAAAAACTTGGCAAGTTATAGTTCGAACAAGAAGACCTTAGTTTTTATAAGAAGATTTCAGTAGAATCTGTGCAAACAAAAATTGTTCCATCAAAAGCTGTAGTAGGAGTTGATCGGCCCATGAAGGCACCATCTTTGCATATACAAAAGCCTAATAAGGGGAAAATTGTCTAAGTTCTCACAGCTGTCATTTCGTCAAAAAATATTTTTTCTGAATAAAACTCCTTCATGCATATGTTCAATGTGTTTACATTGTATAGGCAAAGTATCAAATTGTTCCATCAAAAGCTGTGATAGGAGTTGATCGGCCCATGAAGGCACCATCTATGCATATACAAAAGCCTTATTAGGGAAAAATTGTCTAAGTTTTCACAGCTGTCATTTTGTAAAAAAATAATTTTTCTGAACAAAACTCCTTCATGCATATGTTCAATGTGTCTACATTGTATAGGCAAATAAAACTCCTTCATGCATATGTTCAATGTGTTTACATTGTATAGGCAAAGTATCAAATTGTTCCATCAAAAGCTGTGATAGGAGTTGATCGGCCCATGAAGGCACCATCTATGCATATACAAAAGCCTTATTAGGGGAAAAAATTGTCTAAGTTTTCACAGCTGTCATTTTGTAAAAAAATAATTTTTCTGAACAAAACTCCTTCATGCATATGTTCAATGTGTCTACATTGTATAGGCAAAGTATCGAATTGCTCCATAAAAAGCTGTGGTAGGAGTTGATCGGCCCATAAAGGCACCGTCTATGCATATACAAACACCTTATTAGGGAAAAATTGTCTAAGTTCTCACAGCTGTCATTTTGTCAAAAATTATTTTTTCTAAACCAAACTCCTTCATGCATATGTTCAATGTGTCTACATTGTATAGGAAAAGTATCAAATTGTTCCATCAAAAGCTGTGGTAGGAGTTGATCTGCCCGTGTATGGCCTATAATAGCATAAAGCACTATATTGAAAGCCATTTTCATTTTGTAAAAAAATAATTTTTCTGAATAAAACTCCTTCATGCATATGTTCAATGTGTCTACATTGTATAGGCAAAGTATCAAATTGCTCCATAAAAAGCTGTGGTAGGAGTTGATTGGCCCATAAAGGCACCGTCTATGCATATACAAACACCTTATTAGGGAAAAATTGTCTAAGTTCTCACAGCTGTCATTTTGTCAAAAATTATTTTTTCTAAGCCAAACTCCTTCATGCATATGTTCAATGTGTCTACATTGTATAGGAAAAGTATCAAATTGTTCCATCAAAAGCTGTGGTAGGAGTTGATCGGCCCGTGTATGGCCTATAATAGCATAAGCATAAAGCACTATATTAAAAGCCATTTAGAACTACAAAGGGAAATAACTCTAATAGAATTGGCCCCTAGCCCTTACCTTTTTGTCTAAAGTATTTGTCTTGCATATATGAACATGTTTGCAAGGTTTGATGAAAATCCGGCAATGACTCTTCGAGTTATTAAGGAAACAAAGCGTTACGGACGGACGGACAACGTGAAAACAGTATACCCCCTACAAACAAAGTTTGCGGGGGGTATAAAAACGACTGTTGAAATGAAATTTGGTATGTAGAATTGGTGACCATTATAGTTCTTTCAGATTATGACCCGGGTTTGGCATTGGCATATATTATGCCAAGGTCATTAAGATAAATATTCTTGGTTCAAATGGTACTCAGAGGAGGCCCACTATGGCCCTCTTGTTATCTTACCATACAGTGTAGACCCTGATGAAATGCTACATTATGTGGCATTTCATCTGGGTCTTCACTGCTTTCCAAACCACTGGTACCCAATCATAAGCTTCCAGTATAACAAGAGTTACAGTAAAATCTGTGCAAAATGGCCTTTAAGGTCTTAACAAGACCAAACTCTGCTCTGGACCTGCGTCACGGGAGCAAATCGTCAATGTGTAAACAGTCGACATGCAAAGTTCAAATAAACAGGAATGAAATCAGATTACACCCAAATTTCGCAATGCAATCTACATTGAGCATTTCAGATAAAAAAAAGTCTAAGTTCAACACCCGTCAAAAATGAGAAAAAATTTATGAAACGTGCACAATATAGGAGGTGCACATCTTCAATATGTGAACAATCATAAGGCAAAGTTTGAATAAAAAGGAACGAAAACTTATGGAGTTACAGATTACACAAACTTGGCACCCCTAAAATGTTGCGGATGGACTGACAGATGGGAAAAATAAATAGGTTCAACACCCATCAAAAATGAGAAAAAACAATGAAACAATCTCACAAAATAGAAGGTGCACATCTTCAATGTGTGAACAATTATTATGCAAAGGTTGAATATAAAGAAATGAATACTGTTGGAGTTACAGATTACACAAGCTAGGCACCCCCTAAGCATTGCGGATGGAAAAAATGTATAAGTTCAACACCCGTCAAAAATGAGGAAAAATTTATGAAACGTGCACAAAATAGGAGGTGCACATCTTCAATATGTGAACAATCATTGTGCAAAGTTTGAATATAAAGGAATGAATACTGTTGGAGTTACAGATTACACAAACTAGGCACCCCCTAAGCATTTCAGATGGAAAAAATGTCTAAGTTCAACACCCCTCAAAAATGAGAAAAAAATTATGAAACGTGCACAAAATAGGAGGTGCACATCTTCAATATGTGAACAATCATTGTGCAAAGTTTGAATAAAAAAGAATGAAAACTTTTGGAGTTACAGATTACACAAACTAGGCATCCCCTAAGCATTGCGAATGGAAAAAATGTCTAAGTTCAACACCCCTCAAAAATGAGAAAAAATTTATGAAACATGCACAAAATAGGCGGTGCACATCTTCAATATGTGAACAATCATTAGCCAAAGTTTGAATAAAAAAGAATGACAACTTTTGGAGTTACAGATTACACAAACTTGGCACCCTAAAGTGTTTCGGACGGACGGACAGACGGATGGACGGACGGATGGACGGACGGACGGACGGAAGACCCGACGGACGGAGTGGACCCACTACTAGACCTGCTTTCGCTAAAGCGACGCAGGTAACAACAAATGCTAGCTAAATGAAGGTCAAGCGTATTGCAGAATGCGCAGTACAATGCAGTACTTTTGGCCTGCATTAAGCAATAATTAGTCTTGAAAACCCAATTTTTAGTCTTTTTGAAGAGTGGCTGTTTTACACAAGTTTTACTGTATCACCATGGTAACATAAATAAATGAAACAAACAAGACCTTCTGATGGATGTGTTTATTTTCTGATAGTGGGACAAATGTACTGAATCGGTGGTATGGTAAGAAAATTTATTTTGCTAAACCTTTTGCACTCAGAATGATCAGAACTCTTGAGTTACGGTCATTCTGAGTGCAAAAGGTTTACTTGATTTCTTCTTTTGATATAAACAGCATGTAGCTCTCAAAGAACTGTTTCGAAGAATATTACATAGAAAGCTAAAAGTGGAAAAACTTGTCACTAACATAATAAAATTAGGCTTGTGATTGCTCAGTTGGTATAGAGTGTTAGACTTGGGGTCGAAGAAAGAGTCGCTAATTTGTGATTCTTATGCACCTGCTTTTGTAATGCGCCTTCTGATTGGATAACGTCAAAAATTTGCGACAGTATATCCTGCCATGTACTGTAGGAAGCAGTTTAACATCATTTATTACGTCACATTCCATTAGATGATGTGCGGCATTATGTGGCTTGCAACGCTCCAATTTGAGACGAAACTGCAGAAGTGCATTAGAATGGGAGCAACCATATTCAAAATTTTCATTTGGGGAGGTATATAGTGGTATATAGGTTCGGAAATCACGTTTTACGGCTCCAACGATATACCTCCCCAAATGAAAAATTTGAATACAGTTATCCTCTTACTGTAGGCATTGTGCTGTGTCCTTGAGCAAGACACTTTTATTTTCTGCTTAGTACTGGTTCAACCCAGGTAGACAGGAAAACAAATGCACCAACATAACTGAAAAATTGCTGACTGGGATGTAAAACATCAATACAAACAAACAAATAAAATCATTATTTTTTTACAGAGATGAGATTCATTTGACAATATAACAGAATAAATTTCCACCGAATAACATATGATGTTTGGAATAAGCTAACATTTTTACTATGTATTGAAGCAGGAGAAAAAACTTGTCAAACATGATCGCAATATGTTATAAAAGCTAATGAATACAAAAGCTAATTTCAGAAACCCCACTTTTCTCCCATTTATCAGCTTATAATCTTGCCAAGCAAAAAAAAAATCAGAAAAGCTTTACAATCTGCTGAATTCAGTATTTGGAGGCCGACTTTCCATGGAAAGTCTGCCACAAAATCCTGAATTCAGGAATTATCCCGAAAGCTTTCACCCATGTATAAACAACGATGTTAGATTTTCAAAAATTGTTTATTGACAAGAATCCATTGATAAAACAATCTTTTCATAATATTTGCAAATGCAATTTGGCAACATAAGAGGAGATATAAATGGGTTAAAATTTTCTAGGAGAAAAAATTTTCTGCTACTGCTAACATGTATAGAAAATAAATTTACCAATACAGTAAAACCTGTGTAAAACGGCCACTCGAAAATAGACGAAATAAAGATCTTAATGATGAATGGTAGCTTAATGAAGGTCGAAAGTATTGCAGGATGATCCCCTTAGAGCATTCTGCAATACTTTTGACCTGCATTAAGCAATAATTGGTCTTGAAAACCAATTTGTGGTCTTTTTGAGAGTGGCCGTTTTACACAGGTTTTACAATAACATTGTCTCCTTTCATGGTATGTTAAGAATAGGTAACAGGAATGGAATGTTAGTAAACAAAACAAGATTAAATATAGTAAAACCTGTGTAAAACGGCCACTTTCAAAAAGACCAAAAATCAGTTTTCGCTTAATGCAGGTCAAAAGTATTGCAGAATCTGCAATACTTCCGACCTTCATTAAGCTACCATTTGCCATTAAGATCTTTTTTTTATTTTTATTTTTGAGTGGCTGTTTTACACAGGTTTTACTGTATGTTTTTATTATATTCACCCAAGATATTTGGACAACACTTTTTTGCTGATTGGTTCCTCTGCCACCTGTTTTTATCATAGGTCCCGTTAAGGAGAAAAAAAAGCATAAAATCATAATTAGATTCTTACCCATCGGTTTAAACATATGTTTTATGTGCTCAAAAGAATCAGCTCATTGAGATGGTTCTTTTGAGTTACCACAGCATATGTTTTGGTTGAGAAATAAGAAAAACAATTTTAAATTATGCACTCTTATGTGGAGGCCTGTTTGATATGGCTCAGAACTGCATGGATAGAATCAGTACTTAATGTTTTGAATCAAAAGCTGAATTTTTTTTATCAGATCTGAAGATTTTGAACCAACACTGACAATTTTTATCAGTACTGAAGAATTTGAATAAGAACAGAATGTTTTGAATTAGTACAAAGATTATTAATAAGAGCTGAGGGTTTTAAATAACAATTGAATCTGTACTGAAGATTGTGCATTGGTACTGAATATTTTGAATAAGTATTGGCAATAAAAGATAAATGACCAAATATGTTGGGTATATACGTACACAATAGTTTAGTTCCTAATGTTGTAAAATATCACCAAAGATGTAATTTTATATAAATATACAATCATAACTAGAAGTCCCCTGCTTTTCTGTAAAGTGAAAATATAACTATATAAATAATGCTGAAAACAAAAAGAGAATGTAACCTTAAAAAAATGGCTCCCGATAAATATCAAAGGATGAAAATTATCAAATTTGGAAGTAAATTCAACAATCTAATTTCTCAACTAAAATATTAGATACTAGGTCATAGCTCCTAATTTTTTTCTATTTTTTTGTCAAAATAGTAAACACTGAAAGGTACTGAGAAGCAGTCTAATCTGGGTCTGCATTTTTAGGCAAAACCATTTGAGCCGCGACATTTGATTTCCAACAATGTTGTATCTGTGACAGCAAAGGCTCAGACCAGCCTGTGCATATGCGCAGTCTGATCAGAGCCTTTGCAAGTTGCTTGAATATTCTATGACTGTTAAGCTACTGACCAAACAGCATTTGGGTTTCTAAGCTTAAAAGGAGGCTGCACAGGCTCGTCTGAGTCTACACTTGTCAAAATGCCACATTGTTGGAAATCACATGTTGAGGCTCATTTTGTAAGTGAACTAGTTTTGGATAATTTAGAACATTACCTGCAAAGATAAGAATTTCAGAAGATCAAAATGAGCAGTAGATGTTGAGACAGACAGACAGACAGACAGACAGACAGAGAGAGAAAGAGAGAGAGAGAGAGAGAGAGAGAGAGAGAGAATTACCTGCACAGATAAGAATTTCAGATCAACATGACAGAGAGAGAGAGAGAAAGAGAGAGAGAGAGAGAGAGAGAGAGAGAGAGAGAGAGAGAGAGAGAGAGAGAGAGAGATTGATTTAATCAGACTGCTGTATTTATCAGGAGCCCTGTGAGGATCAGTTCTAAACATAGCATGGATTCACTTATTCACAACCTAAGGACAGGAGATCAAAACACACAACTGCTGTATATAGAGCACTCTTGTCAGGGAATATATTGAACATGCCCCGGCAAAGAGAAAAGTAAATGTACCATAGTCTACCATGCTACTTCTCAGATGAATAAATAAGCTACTTTTCAGATGTTTAAGTATACTTCTTGTCAGATGTATAGGTTTACTACTTGTTAGATGTATAATTATACTACTTTTAAGATGTTTAAGTATACTACTTGTCTGATGTATAGGTATACTACCTGTCAGATGTATAGGTAAACTACTTGTCAGATGTATAATTACACTACTTGTCAGATGTATAGGTATACTACCTGTCAGATGTATAAGTATACTACTTGTCAGATGTATAAGTAAGTAAAGACTTCTATTGTATCCGCATAAAGGTCATACAAGGTACTCAGAATGGCTAAAACTCAACATTCAGAGTCTTGGGCATTCTGAGTGTAATCTGTTTAAAAGTAATGGGTCCACAGAGGGAGAGATGACGCTCCTTTCAGGTATACAGGTTCCTGATGCTGTATACCAAATGTAAAAAGTTTAACATACAATTTCATAGATGTGATTTTTTCGTAATTCTTGATAAAAACACATGTTGTGAATACTAAAAACAACTTTTTTGCAATCATTTCACTGAAATGGTTAATTTGTGTACCATCAATATATGATTCCACCGTGAGACTTATATAATAAAATTGTTTATCATATGACATCTTGTCTGGGAGTGAAATAACACCATGCAATAAAATCGATAAACCACTAGCGGTTTACAGATTTTCAGGAAACGACATTTCGTCAATAACAATGTTGCGTGCACATAATGACAAAATAATAACTTTTTTTACGGCAGAAATGAGATTTTAAAGGTCTTAATGTCATATAATAAATAGATTCTAACATTCATGCTCTTGTATTATTGAATTTATTAAACTCGTTGAGAAAAAGAGATAAAATGCTCGGCAAGCTTTGCATTTTATCTCTTTTCCCCAACGCGTTTAATAAATTCAATAAAACATAAGCACTCATGTAAGATCCTCTATTTTTATTTTTTCCAAATGAATTTGGATCAACAAAAATGTATGTAAATTACCTATTACTAGTTAGGAGTACTGTGCAATGCCAGGGCAGATGCCGAGATATGCACAAACTGACGGATAAAGGAACTGATGGAAACTTGAACCCTAATATCCCGGACACTAGCACAGGGGCGGCAAAAAAGAGAATGATCACAACAACATCTAATCACAATATACACTCACGTAAAATAGTCATTCAACCGAAAAAGCACCAACAATAACAACTTTATACAACTTATATACACATAGAACAATAGAACACAGCCCAAGATAAATGGGATATCCAGATCCCTTATCATTTATCAACAAAAACATATGTTGTGGGTACTCAAATCTTTCATGGAGAGGTCAGAAAAATATCACTTTTTTATAATGATTTTTCTTTGTAGAAAACATATCATCAAAGCTTATGACAGAATCAAAACTGCATTTAGCTTTTGAAAAGAATAGAAAAAAAATGTTGAAATATCTTATTTCTCAACGAAAACATTGGTTGTGGTGCTCATTGGAAGCATCTCTTCAAGACTTCCAATGAGCACCGCTACAAACGAGTACCCACAACATACTTTATTGTTTAGAACTAAAGGGGACAGCAACATTAAAAACAAGTAATCTGAAATGCAAGCTCTTATTAAATCATGCAATCGCCACAAACCCTATCAAAATCAGATGTAAAATAATAAAGTTATAGCAATCCGAAAATCAAAATAAGCCAATAGAGGCCACCATTTTGAATATTTAATTACCTTCCTGTTACTTTTGAAAAGCCAATAAAATCCCCTATTTCAAAGCAAACTGTTCAGATATTTTCAAAACTCAACTATTTAAACAGACGAATAAACGAAAATGCAAAGTTTAAATGAATAGCAAGAAACTAGTTATTCTGTTTATGCATATTTAAGTAGGGTTTAGAGATGTCACAGTCTAAAAATGGCTGCACTCCATAACATTCACTTCTCTACTACTATACAAACATTTGTAACTTTCTTACTATTCATTCCATTCTGATTGGGTTTACAGCAGATTGTGTGGTTTAATAAGGGTGTGCACTTCAGATGCAGTTGCTTTCAATGTTGCCATCCCCTTTAAGAAAAATAGTCATTATGGATACTTCACCTACCCGGGGCAAAGCAATTTATACACATATAAAATCTACCTGGCAGATTTTCAGGTTCCATCAAGGAATTATATTATGATTTTGTAAAATTAAAAATATGTAAGCACTGCAGTGTATTATACAATCCTTTCTCAACCCGTAACACCCCACACACCAAAAACACAGCTACATTTCAAAAAGAGTAGATACGCACAAGTATTAGCTTTATTAAAATAATCATTATCACTGAACGATTTCATTAGATAAAAAATTCAAAAGTGAAATAAAAAAAAAATATCTTTTTTGCAAATTTCTGAGAATTTTTTCCCCAATTTCTTTACCAAAACATATATTATGGGTACTCAAAAGAACATCTTTTGATTGTTAAAAGCATATTCTAACTGATTTATGATGTAAGAAAATCAAAATGTAATACAGACATTTTTTATTTATCTAGGCCCACAGAAATTCTAATTTTCCCCCCCAAAAAGTCTGTATTTCATATTTAACATAATTATTCTAAAAAACTGAGAATTATTCCATTTTTTATGAATGTTCACAACTAAATTACAGTAAAACCTGTCTTAAGCGGCCACTCAAAAAGAAGACCAAAATTGGTCATCGTTTAATGCAGGTCAAAAGTATTGCATTCTGCAATACTTCATTCTGCAATACTTTTGACCTTCATTAAGCCTCCATTTGTCATGAAGATCTTTGTTTTGTCTATTTTTGAGTGGCCGGTTAAGACAGGTTTTACAGTATAATAAGGTAGTACAGTGCTGTCCCTTTATAACACCAGATTTGATTATAGCATGGTCATGTTCAGGATGGGTAGTCACATGGTTTTTGTTTGGATACACTGCACGGAAAAATGCCTGACTTCTTTTCCAAAATGATGTTTTAAGCGAAAGTAGGTAGAGATTTATCCTTGTTTTTTCATAGTTATTCAGAAAGTTATGCACCGTTTTCCAGCCCACATTTTTCCCGATCTAGCGATGCCAGGATATCACTCATAAAGCTTCTCATTTACAGACTCTATGACATAATTCTTAGTGGCGAAGATCTAGTCTGAATTATAGAAATAAACTGCATGGATGACAGTTGTTTTCTTTGTGACAGAGTCTGTACTCAAAGAAGCTTAATGAGGGATATCCTGGTAGAGTTTGATCGGGAAAATGTGGGCTGGAAAATGGTTTATAACTTTCTGCGTATAGAAGAGAAAACATAGAGAATTCTACTTACATTCGATTAGAATATACGTGCAGTGTATTCGAGCACCCGTACATCCCTGCGGTGTATCCAAACAAAAAAAGCATGTATATACCCACCCTGATGTTGTGGCTCCCAAATTATCTTACCATGAACTTTTTTTTCAAGTAGTTATAGGAAAATGACCTATTATTCCTTTGCAAAATTTTCTCTAACAACACAATTCATTTTCAACACAAACCAATCCTATGGACCCAAAACTTTTTGTGGCTTTCCCTGGGTAGAAACCAGTACCGCCGGGAGGGTTTATGATTTGTGTGTTTATTATATGACGGGAGCACCCGAAGGCTCACCGAAAGTGGTTTTTATGTGGTTTTATGGTTTTATGGAGAAGCCGGGAATCGAACCTGCGACCCCTGGTTTACAAGGCATAGCACTTATCCACTAAGTACAAAAACTCAAAAACCCTGAACTTTCCAAATTCAAAACTTAAACTAAGAAATATGCCTATAAAATAAATAGCAATTTCAAGTTTAAATGGTCAATTGTTCTAAGACAATCTGAAAATTAATCAGAAGCTATCCTAATCTCATTATCTCCCTAATTCAGCATTTTGAGGCTGACTTTCTTTGGAAAGTCAGCCTCAAAATCCTGAATTCCGGAACAATCCTGAAAACTTTCACCCATGTGGACCCACAAGCATAGCATTATAAAGGGACTGTATTCTGATCAAGTTCTTCACTGTCTTAAGGACTAAATTCGGTTTCATATTCTACTGGCCTATAGAAAGTGGCCATTTTGTCACATGATAAAAGTTTCAATGATGTCATGATGATGTAATGGTTTATATTGATGAAATAGCACAAAATTTTACAATTCTCGCTCAAGATCGACTCAGTTCTAATATATACAACAACATTCTCTGTGTATTTATGAAAATCTTTTGAAACTCTATTAAACCTATTTCCTCTATCTTATCTGATACGATCAAGTTAGGTGAGTCCATTTTATACTGTAAGGGGTCACAGGTTTGACTTTCAGAAATAATGCTGTATTTCTGTTCGTGAATATTACCCCTACTGTATGAAATATAAAGGTGGGTGTATAAATTTCGCCTTTTAAGCTTAGCAAACAGTGCAGACCCTGATGAGATTCCACATTTTGCGGCATCTCATATGGGTCTACCCTGTTGCCTATGAAAGGGTTTATTCGTTTCCAAACAAGAAAGGATTAACAAATCATCTCCTTGTGCGAGCTGATCAGTGTGCCCCAATCCTTAACTAATGGCCTACTGAATGTCGTCTGCTGATAATCTTTGCAAACAGTTTGGACCCAGATCAGGCCCGATAGAACGTCGAGCCTGATCTGAATCCTATCAGTTTGACACTCAGATGGTATTCCTGAAAGAATTTTTCGAAAACTTTAATTTTCAAAAAAATCAGCAGACGACAAAAAAGCATGAATAATTTCCCGGGTGGCAAAGACTTAATCCCTTAACTTTTGTAGCACGACAGACAAATGCACTAAAACAAATAAACTCAGCATACACCGCTATGAATTAAGTATTAACCCTTTGCTCCATAATAATGCCTTTTGACGCCTTTGAAATATCATTTTTCAATTTAAAATTATTATGGAAAATGGAGCATTTGCTCTTTTGGAGCAAATGCTCCATTTTCCATAATATTTCAAATAGTATACAGAACTTAACTTAAATTTTTCTTGATTTTTTTCTCAATGTTGTCTAAAAATAGAAAATGATGTCATGATCTAAAAATAGCCTATGGAGTAAAGGGTTAACAAAGATGTCTGCTAGGTTACATTCAGCTTGGTAATGGTCAGCTGATAAAAGTATGAATAAGGCCCATACTGGACAAATCGGGAAAGGAAGAAAAGTCCTCAGCCCATTTTGCAAGCAATACAGGCCTCTTTGTAATGCAGTATATACAATGTTTCCTAAACCATATATCTTTGGCTACAAGACAGGGATATTTGTCTTTCCAAAATTACGTCAAATATGAAAGTAGGCATAAATTATTCTTTATATCAGAATATGTTTAGCTCCATCTTTAAAGACACATTTAGATTTTTAGGATTGTTTTGCAAGACACAGCCAGATTTTGGAATCATTTTATAAAGACTCTAGATTTTCTGGATTATTTGTAAAACCAATCTAGGTTTTGGGGATTATTTTGTAAAACCAATCTTGATTTTGGGGATTGTTTTGTAAAACCAATGTAGACTTTGGGCATTCTTTTGTAAAACTAATCTAGATTTTGGGGAATATTTTGTAAAACCAATCTAGACTTTCTGTTATTTTGTAAAACCAATCTAGATTTATGAGTCTGTTTTTTTTGGAAGTGAAGAACATGTCTTATGCCAAACAAATATGGTACTTATCTAAATCCAACGCATTCCTTAACTCTTTGAATGCTTCATTATTTTGCATGGATTTTTTTTTTCATCTGCTGAATTTTCCCAAAATGAACTTTTTCAACAAATTATTTCAAGAATAGCATCAGAGTGTCAACTTATTTGGATCCAGATCAGACCCGACAATTTGTCGGGCATGATCTGGATCCAACCAGTTTCCAAAGATTATCAGCAGACGACAAAAATTATCGCTTGCAGGGAAACATTTTAACCTCTCTATCATACAGTATCTCCATGGCAATGTAATTTCAGAGTAAAGCTTTAGTTTACATATAACATTATTAACAATTAAACAAACAATAATATTATGTGATCAGATTGCAGACAGTCACAAACTAACAACAGGAGTTGAAATGATAGCATACTAAGATGATTTGCCAAAAATATCTAATAACGAGGAAAGGAAAATTGAGAGGTTATAAAAAATGTAATAAGTACATCGTGATGTGTAGTCACGCTCAACCCAAATAATCATGCTCTGGCACATTTCTCCAGCCATTCAGGACTGATTTTTCATCAGTCAATGAACATAGCCTATATTGCAAATGAATTGCACCCAGATCAGATTGCTTCCTTAAGGTGTTTTTGATTTATTTTTGGCATATTATTAACAAAAAGACTGAGGTCCAAATGACTGCTGTGGCTCTGGGAGAAATTTTGTTAAAATATGCTAACAATTCAGGTATAAATCAATTCAGGTATAAATCAATGCCTTAACGGAAGCTAAATTTCTATATTTTTTTGTAAAAAAGCAACCCGGTATACAGACTCGCTCAGTTAATTGATTATTCGTAGGTTCAGTAGAAAGGCTGTTTAAGATGACAATTCAAAAAGTTAGTTAACTCTACAACTACAAAGACCATGTGGTTATTTATAGGTATTGCCTCTTAGAGGTTGTTCAAATTACCAACATGATTTGTGTTAAATGCACCAAAGAGAACATTGTCATTAAAATGTCTCTAATCTGATCCTACGAAATACCTATATAAGCAAATCTTGGGGATGTTAATTTTTTACAAATATTTATCTTGCTTCACATGTAAAATGGTGTGGATATACCAACGAATCATAGGCCTCTAGATAGGTGTGCGTAATTGTAAAACCAATGTAGACTTTGCCTGTCTCGACCTATGAATCGTCTCTCTCGAATACCCAAGCCATACTGTATTCAGCCTAATAAGAGCACAGTACACAACTTTAAAAAAAAATTCTATACCTTCTTTTGGAAATCAAGTGTAGATCCAGATCAGCTGGCTTAATCAGAAGCCAGCTGATCAGGATCCACACTTTTGCATCCACTCAATAAATATGTAGTTATAATAATGAAATAATAGTTACTACTGGAATGATTGGAAATCAGAGGTTCATATAGTGTACACAGCCCATTGAGTACTAGGTGTACACCTAAAAGAGCATGTGTGCTTATCATGTTGAATATGGTATGCTTTGAAAAAGAAATAAATAATAAGAAAATGGTACTTATCCCATTGGGAACTACTAAAGAATCAGATGGATTATCAAATAATCCAAAATGGAGGAACCAGCAACTTCCATTCTCCAAGCATTCAAATACCCATAATCCATAACTTATGTACGAATTGTCCAATTTTGATCAAGATTGCATCAAAGTGCTTTTTTTTCAAAATGTAAAACATTTTTGACAAACACTGTGCCCTTTTCATTCTGGATACTGACAACAGGTATTTTGGCAAACAGTGCAGACCCAGATGAAATGCTGCTTTAGGCAGCATTTCCAGGGTCTGCACTGTTTGTGAAAATAATCTTCAGGGATAAAAACACACAATTTTATAGACATTTTGACCTGCAACCCCTTAATGTAAAATGGACAGCCCCTTACCTATTTATCAATTTGTATGGAATAATCCATCAGAATGCAAAGGGTTAAGAATGACACTGCATTTCAACTTGCAACCCCTTAAAATACAAAATAGACTATTCCATACTTATTGTATCAATTTGTATGGAATAATCCATCAGAAAGAAAAGGGTGAAGATGACAATGCATCCCATCAAACACTTAACGTCGAAACAACCTTGTATCAAAGTCGAAGAGACGTCATTATGTCACATCGACGTTCATACGACGTTAATTTCTCGTTTTGTATCTACTGGGTTCCATCATTTAACTCCTGTTTTATGTATGTGACATTTCAACCCTGAATGTTTTTGTTCTGCTGATCTCTTAATATGATAACGTGGAATCATCCCACTCGAGTGTCTTTTTAGTTGTTTCCTCACATTCCTCCTCGGAACTATCTTGATCATCGTCATGGAAACATGAACTGACATCATCATCTGTGTCACTATCATCTCTGAACTGGGGATTTTTTAAAGGATTTTCTTCGTATTCAAATAACTGAAATGAAAACACAAACGTTCAGTAGTTATTTAAGAAATAAAGTAAATTTTCGGAATGTTCATGGAATCATCAATAATTTGGGTCTCTTGCAAAGTAAATGTGAGGCCCTCTTTGGGCTATGTGAAGCTAGTCCATTAATCTTGTTGTTCTACAATACGACAAGAGTGAAAGCTGAGAATTCCGAAAATCATATACCTAAGAAATGCAAACCTTAAAACTTGCAGTATGCCGACAAAGAATAAATAATTTCAAGTTTGAAATGTTAGTTTGCATTAGAAAATCAGACCATATAACATATCAATTTAACTTCTATAATCAGCCTAATCAGCTTTAAAGTCAAGCTTGAATTCCTTAATTCAGATATAATGCTGAAAACTTTATCCCATGATTGAAAAGTATGCAGTCAGCTAACCTCTTGATCTATCGGGTTTACTACGATATTCAGCTCCGAGTTGTCCCACTCCATTTCCTGTTTCTCGTCCACCTGAAGTACCCGCGTCCTGTTGTGGGCTGCCCGGATTCGGAGAACGCCCAAAACTATCATGAACAGAAGGAATCCAACGCACACCACAATGATCGCAACCATACCAAAATCTGAAAATACAGTTAACTCTTTATATACTAATGGATTCTTCCTTCTGGTTTGATACAATTAACTTGGGATAGTCCTTTGTACGTGTCTAGGGGTGTCAGGTTATCATTTTTGAAAAAATATTGCATTCTTTTGTCTGAAGATCTTTTTTACATTTACAAACAGTGTAGACCCTGATGAAATGCAGCATTATGCTGCATTTCATCTGGGTCTTCTCTGTTTGCAAAAGTACTTGTTTCAGGCTTTCCCAAATACAAAGGGTTTAACAAGTCTTTACACTTTTCCAGTAAGTGGTGAATTTCGTCTTCTGTTAATAACCTTTACAAATAGATAGCCTTTAAAGCGCCAATCACAACAAAATTAGTCTGCTTTTGTCGCCTGCTGAAATGTTTTAGAAGCCTTTCAAATAAACAGTGTAGACTCAGGTCAGGGCAGTCTGACCTGGGTCACACTGTTTGTCTCTATACTTAACTTTGTTAAATAATGTTAGCAAAAATTTGCAGCAGACGACAAATGCAGACGGAATTTTCAGCACATGCTCAGAAGTATACAACTTACATTGCTTGGTTCACCTATTTTTATACTAGAATATTTTAATGCTTTACTTCCCAGTCAACAATTTATCAGCCATGTTGGGAAGATTTCCTGCCATCCTGGGTTGGACCAGTACTAAGCAGCAGTCAAGGACATGACACAATAACTTAGGTGGCCAGGCCTCCGGATAAGAGTGTGTACAGGAAAACTATTTTCTTTATTTCTCATCCAAAACAGATGTTGTGGGTACTCAAAAGAACCGTCTCAATGAGAGGGTTCTTTTGAGCACCCCAAACACATGTTATACTGATGGGTAAGAAAATAATTACAATTTTACACTCATAAAATTTCCTTATCCCGATCTATGGCTGGCCATGAGTCTCGAATTAGCAACCCTTGGATCACCAGTCTAATGCTCTACCAACTGACCCACTGCACTTTTATCAGGATTGCTTAGCTTAAAACTACTAGGATTGCTAACTTGGTACTTACTAGTGCTACTGTAGGTGGCCCCATGGGTCAGTTGTTGTTGTATCTGAGGTTCCATGATGCTTTGCTGCATCTGGTTATTCTGAACATGAGCTCTCACTATGGACAGTGTCTCTCGATAGGGGGCAATCTGAAAAAAGTTGAATTACCAAACTTCAGCAGTTCACACTTGCATGGCTGAAAGTTCAAAATTTCCAAAATCCTGAACTTTCAAAACTCTGACCCAGTACTACACACTGTGCAGATAAACTTCCATGCTGTGAATGAAAACAAATACAGATACATACAGGCTCCCATTGGATTACTGATTTTTTGAGGTTATTGGTCATGTTTAAACTGCTTAATGTGAGGTACTGGACCTTAAAACTTGCAATATGCCCACTAAATATTCACCATTTGAAGCTTAATGGTCAATTGTCTTAAGACAGACTGAATATAAATCCGAGAACCTATAATAATCTGCTGAATTCAGCATGTTGAGGCTGACTTTCTATGGAAGGTCAGCCTCGAAATCCTGAATTCAGGAATAATCCTGAAAACTTTCACCCACTCACTATTAACAATGCCGGAATAGGTAGGTAAATGAAATTACGGTCTATAGTTGGAACCACTGTCCTGATACATGCAGACATTTTCTATTTTCAAAAACAGTGTAATTTCCGAAATCCCGAACTTTAGGAATAAAATTCAAAATCATAAAACTTACAGTATGCCTACAAAGAATAAAGCTACATATTCTGTAACTTTTGATCTTCTAATTTTAGAAATAATGTTTCTATTTTTCAAGTACACAGTAAAATCACTAAAGTTCAGGTATATATTTTACCATTTTTGTAAATCATTACAAATTTTCACTATCAAAACAACAGCATTTATGATAAAAATTAATTGTCTAGAATTTCTGGAGGGACGTAAATAATTACCAAAAAGAGAAGAAAATTCACTTTTCCATGTAATTTTCAGCTGTAGTGAACATATTTATTGTGAAAACATAACTTTATTTTTATTTTCACATATGATTTAAAATATATCTTTTAAAAAAAATGTTCATAGTTGCAGACTTAGTCACTTTAACAATTCATGTTTAAATATAATTATCCTTGGACAACTTCATAATATACTGACAGAAGCAATTAAAATCTTATTCAGGATTTTGAGGCTGACTTTCTATAGAAAAATCCTGAGTTTAAGCATAATCCTGGACATTTTTACCAATGTGGAAACTTGGTACACAGACAAATTGTCCAACCATTTATTCAAGAAGACAATTTTTTTGTTGGAATATTTTACGTCTCAGTCAACAGCTATGGTTATGTCGAGACGATTAGTTCACCAAATCACACTTTTTTTCTAGGGCAGCTCCACTAAGCAATGAACCAGTACTTTGTGCGAATACTTTTACTTGTAACTGACAAGAACCCTTCTTGAATCAGTGTAAGGAGGAAAATGACCATAGAAATTATTTCATGTTCAATCTCCACGAAAGCATGGGACTGGGCTGGGATCGAACTTATGACCCCTGGATCTACAGTCGGACTCGCTACCGACTGCGCCGTGGAGCCCAGTAAATTCACATGAAATATCAAGCCCTATTTTTCCTATAAATCAAACTTTGTTATCTGTCGTGATTGGCCTGTTTTGGGTTATCATTCATATTTATACCTTTGTTTGTTCGTTTGATTCAATTCTTTACGTCCCATCAACAATATTTCAGTTAAACAGGAACGGGTCTTCCTGGGTTGAACCAGTACTAAGCTAGGATAAATGTGTCTTGCGCAGACCACAAAGCAGCGTCGCTGTTGAGGCTGGAACCCGCAACCCCATAGTCTCGAGTCAAGCCTTCTACCACTGAGCCACTGCGCTCCCATTTATACATTTGTTTGATAAACAAAAATTTCAGCGTAAAATTTTAAATTATTTCTTACCCATAATTTTTAGCATATGTTGTGGGTGCTCAATAGAACCGTCTCATTGAGACGGTTCTTTTGAGTACCCACAACATATGTTTCGGTTGAGAAATATGAAAATTATTTTTTAGTACGCACTCTTTAACTAAAGTCCTGTTATAACACCTTACCTCTACTTCAAACTCGTTGCTCACAAATCTAGCGCTCTGGGACGAACAGCTAATCACAAACTTGCGACTCTCCAGTTTCTCTGACTCTGTGTGAACATAGCGGATGTTTCTCAGTACAGTCAGGTAGTTCTTTACTGTATCAGCATCTATAATCAAAACTCCACATTAGCAAAACATTTTGAGCATAAAATGGGACTTGACTGCACTAAACCTGTTTCTCGGACTCTGTGTGAACATAGCGGATGTTTCTCAGTACAGTCAGATAGTTCTTCACTGTATCAGCATCTATAATCAAAACTCCACATTGGCAAAACATTTTGAGCATAAAATGGGGCTATACTGCACTAAACCTGTTTCTCGGACTCTGTGTGAACATAGCGGATGTTTCTCAGTACAGTCAGATAGTTCTTCACTGTATCAGCATCTATAATCAAAACTCCACATTAGCAAAACATTTTGAGCATAAAATGGGACTTGACTGCACTAAACCTGTTTCTCTGACTCTGTGTGAACATAGCGGATGTTTCTCAGTACAGTCAGATAGTTCTTCACTGTATCAGCATCTATAATCAAAACTCCACATTAGCAAAACATTTTGAGCATAAAATGGGGCTAGACTGCACTAAACCTGTTTCTCGGACTCTGTGTGAACATAGCGGATGTTTCTCAGTACAGTCAGATAGTTCTTCACTGTATCAGCATCTATAATCAAAACTCCACATTAGCAAAACATTTTGAGCATAAAATGGGGCTAGACTGCACTAAACCTGTTTCTCGGACTCTGTGTGAACATAGCGGATGTTTCTCAGTACAGTCAGATAGTTCTTCACTGTATCAGCATCTATAATCAAAACTCCACATTAGCAAAACATTTTGAGCATAAAATGGGGCTAGACTGCACTAAACCTGTTTCTCGGACTCTGTGTGAACATAGCGGATGTTTCTCAGTACAGTCAGATAGTTCTTCACTGTATCAGCATCTATAATCAAAACTCCACATTAGCAAAACATTTTGAGCATAAAATGGGGCTAGACTGCACTAAACCTGTTTCTCGGACTCTGTGTGAACATAGCGGATGTTTCTCAGTACAGTCAGATAGTTCTTCACTGTATCAGCATCTATAATCAAAACTCCACATTAGCAAAACATTTTGAGCACTAAACCTGTCTTTACTGACTTTGAGCTTTATAAGTGGGTTTATCATATGACATTGCATCTGGGAGTAAAATAACGCCATGCAATAAAATCGATAGTCTACTAGTGGTTTACAGATTTTCGGGAAACGTTATGTTCATAACAATGTTACGTACATAATGACAATATTATAATGTTTTTTAAAGCAGAAATGAGATTTCAAAGTAATCTTAATGTCATACGATAAATAGAATCTAACATTCGTGCTCTTGTTTTATTGAATTTATTAAACTTGTTGCGAAAAGGGATAAAATGCTAGGCAAGCCTCATATTATATCTCTTTTCACCAACTCGTTTAATAAATTCAATAAAACATGAGCACTCATGTAAGATCCTTTATTTATATTAAACAATATTTAGAGTGGTTGCCCCCATTTTTTGTAAAATGTTGGGGAAAGTGAAGTTGTTGCTAAAATTATAGGGTTTTTTGATCTGTCCGTTTAAATGTGTGTTTTGGGTACTCAAAAGAATGGTCTCATTGAGACCATTCTTTTGAGTACCCACAACATACATTTTTTTGTTGTTGTTACTTTAATCTTCAAAATAATTTTAATGTCATATGATAAATAGAATCTAACATTCGTACTCTTGTATTATTGAATTTATTAAACTTGTTGAAAAAAGATATAAAATGCTCTGCAAGCCTCGCACTTAATCACTTTTAACCAACTAGTTTAATAAATTCAATAGAACCTGTCATTGAGTACTCACATAAGATCCTCAATTACTAGAAATGTGGTAGGTAAACTAAATAACTGTGGCTAACAACAATGCCTAGATGACTTACTCAATATTACAAGGCCAGCAGCTGTCTCAATGCCCTCCAGCTTCATATTAAACTGTTTGATTTCATTCTTTGGTAGACCAATATGCTCCACGTAGAAGTTGAGAACTGGCTCCGCTCGTATAGAACACATATCTAGCAGCATCTTGTCAGAGTTATCTTTCTTGGCAGCCGTTTCTTCTGCAAGCACAAAACAATCATTAACCCTTGTCATTGCACTACACTCTCCCCTCCCCAATTGTCATCCTGTTAACCTGCAGCATTCCAGTTATTTGCATTTATCATATACCTATAAAGGATACATCTTTTGAAAAGTCTGTTTTCTCGCCATCTGATACAAAAAGCCGGATCAACAAACTGAGGTTTTCTGATTCCGTATCACCATCTTTTAAAACTAGGTTAATGCCGGTTACATGTTTTTGCCACAACGGCATGTAAAGTAAATTACAAGCATGAAAACATGTTGACGTAACGTCAAGAAATGAAACTTAAAGGCAAACTGCCAGCAATTTTTTTTTGATTCAAGACCATTAAAATATGTATAAACTAAAAATGAATATTGTAGGGAACGACCAGGGAATTAACACTTGACCGAAGATGGCTCAACACCCTATGCATGCCTTTAGTAAAGGGTGCGTAACAAAACTTTTTTTCTTATTTCTCAACTAAATCAAATGTTGTGGGTACTCAAAAGAACAGTCTCAATGAGACGGTTCTTTTGAGTACCCATAACATATGCTTAAACTGACGGGTAAGAAAATATTTACAATTTTACGCTCAAAAATTTTGTATATCTAAACCTACGTCAAACACTTTTCTCAGACATTTCTTAACGGCTAAAATTCAGATAAAACTTGCCCAAGTCTTTAAGAATAGATAATTAATAACTTACGGATAAGAGTAGCCTTAGACAACTTGTAATTCAGTCTGGCTTTCTTCAGGTCACTAGTATAGTTGTCCGTGGCTTCTTCGCTCACCTCCGAGCTTTCCTCGGCATCTGCCAGTGGTAGGTGGAAATCTACATGAATATTGATGTCTTTCATGATATCAACACCGGTCTTGAAGTCAGCATGGCTACCGGTGACGACGGGTCTTCCAGAAATCGTGATCACCGGCTTGTTGGAGTGCTCCACAAACACATAGCTCTCGATCATGGGCAGAATTTCTTCCACATTGCCACAACTGAAATGTGAAAATCTTACAATTTGAAAATGGAACCAGAAATTCACTATCTGATACAAAACTTGCAAGCCATTTTCTACTCAGAATGGAAAAACTCCTGTTTTTGGCCATTCTGAGTGGATTATGGTAAAGATAATGGAAGTGAATCTAGGATATGTTTTTTAGAGGAAGCAGATTTCCCCCCTCCTCCCACTCAAATTGTACCCCTTTCGTTGCTCCACAGTGACCTTGAAAATTAGCTGGATCTACACTGTTTTCTAAAGAGGATAGATTTGTGCTCAGCAGGACAAGTGTTAATTAAGAAATCCCACTCAGATGTTTTTGTACATAAGCCCTTAAACTCTTTGACCACTGGGTAATTTTGTATGCTTTTTTTATCTGCAGTTTTTTTTTCTGGAAAACAGCTCTAATCCAGATCAGGCCTGACAGTTTGTTGGGCCTGATCTGGGTCTAAACTGTTTGCAAAGATCACCGGGGGGTGTCAAAAGTTAATGTTGAACTTACATTCAGATTTCATTACCCTGGTGTAAGGTTCCATCAGCCATTTAATATCAGGTTAAGAGTGCGTAACAGAAAAAAATATTTTTCTCATTTCTCAACCAAATCATACGTTGTGGGTACTCAAAAGAACCGTCTCATTAAGACGGTTCTTCTGAGTACCCACAACATATGTTCAAAATTATAGGTAAGAAATTATTTACAATTTTATGCCAAATATTTTTGCTTATCTAAATCACAGAATATACAAGATTTTCCAAGATTATGGAATGCAAAAAGTAAAAGTAATGGTTGAAAGCTAGAATACAACCACGCAACTAACAATATAGCAATATACTCCCATGAAACATCTCAAGATAAGCTGCCAGAAACATAAAATAGACAGTCTATTATTGTCATCCAGGTTCATGACAAACTACATGAAAAGTTGTTCATTTCTACATGCTCAATTCTTTGAATAATGAAAGTGGTTGAGAATTCGTTTAAAAAAAAGCTTGTGGTGAAAAACTCATTTTTGAAAATACATTATAGAGGCAATTCAAATGTGTACCTACAACATATGTTACTGAAAATAAGGAAGACAACTATTTGGAAATTTACATTTTCAAAGTATCATGTCCATTGTCTTTACCTCTTTTAAACATCTCAAACTGCCATTCAGTATAAAACTCTTGTCACTCTACTGCAAATTGTTTATATTTGCATGACAGCAATATCTTCAAATTCGAATTCATGAACAACCTCTTTGCTATCCTGGTTGTTGCGTGGTTGTAAGAAAGAGAAAATGATCTTACTGTATGTTTGTCCGTATGTTCAAGTTTCTTCTTCCTGGTGTTGGGAAGGACCTGGCATTCACATACGCTACTTCACGAACCAGATTTTCAATTTCCGTCGCGTTCGTTCCTGTGATGCTGAATTCTGTCATCTCACTGTTAAAACTCACGGACTGAAAATTAAATACAAAGGCATCATTTTTGTTCAGGTCCTCCATCATCATCATCATCTTCATCATCATCATCATCATCATCATCATCATCATCATCATCATCATCATCATCATCATCATCATCATCATCATCATCATCATCATCATCATCATCCATAGGTCCAGATAAGGAAATTTTATTTGCGTAAAATTTTAATTATTTTCTTACCCATTAATTTGAACATGTGTTTTGGGTGCTTAAAAGAACCGTCTCATTGAGACGGTTCTTTTGAGTACCCACAACATATGTTTTGGATGAAAATTAAAGAAAATAATTTTCCAATACACACTCTTATCTGGAGACCTGATCATCAGGTTTTGATTAACATGCAGGTGCAGGAGCATCTTCCACATCAGTGGGCCCCTCTCCAGGTAACTGGCTAGCTGCACACAGAGCAGATCTTACATTGATGACAAATTCTCTGAAGTTAAGTTACCACTATCGAGGCCCTCCCAGGTGTTTTGGGGAACAGGGAAAAAAGAGCAATTATTTGAGAGAAACAGGGGAACAAACGCCAAATTTTGAGGGGAACAGGGGAACAAAGACAATATTGGGGAACAGGGAACATGACAACAAATTTTCGATTTTTGGGGAACAGGGGAACAAGCCAATTTATTTCAGGGGAACAAGGGAACAGGTAAACCCGCCCCTCCCCCTGGGAGGGCCTCACTATCCTTTTGGAACCAACGATTGTATTGCCATAACAATAACAAAACTTGCAAGGAATATTTCTGCTGGTAGAAAGGCAGTTCGAGTTCGAGGTATACATTTGTTTCAGAAATTCTCAAACAAAAGGTTATTTGAATATGAAAAACATGAGTCTCTAATAGTGGGGTGGTTTTACAACCTGTAGCTAGGTCAGTAATAAAGCAAATGATTTATCTACCATATGAGTGGTATCAGTTTGCTCTCAAGGTCTATGAAAAGGGAGTTCTGTGTTAACTGGCAAAACTCTGCCTATGTGGTAATTCTGCCTGCATCTGTTGATTTTTTTTTCAAAAATAAACCTTCACTAAAAATTCTTTCAGAAATACCATCAGAATGTCAAACAGTAAGGATCCAGATCTTGTGTGCAAACAGCCTGGTAGAAGTTCAGGGAGCTACTACCAGTTCTCACATCCCGCCACCTCTCTAACAAGACCCGTGGCTATGTATACAGCTCTTGCGCGCAGAGTGCAATGCTCCATGCCAGCAAAACTTGGCCACTGACTAAGACGAACATGCAGCCCAATGATAGGGCCATGATCAGACAGATCTGCAGTATCAAGCCAGAGGATGTGGCCATGGTAAAGTCAAGCAAGCTACTGGCAAAGCTTGAGCTTGAGGACCTCAACCTCATTTTGAGAGAAGGCTTGGCTGGTTTGGGCATGTGGAGCATTCAGTGGTGCAGTCAGAACAGATTTGATATACAGATTGGTGGCAGGCCGGGGGCAGGGAGGCCCAAGCTAACATGGAAGAAACTGACAAAGGCTGCCGTGTGTGGAGGCTCACAACAGTTGACCCTCAAGAAAGGAACACCTGGAGATCAGGTGTGAGATCTGCTATGCGTACAGATAGCCAGTTACCTGGAAGGGGGCCACTGATGTGGATGGTGCACCTGCAAGTTAATCAAAAATCTGATTATGGTGATATGATGATCAGTCCCGATATTTTGTAGGGCCTGACTGTTTGCAAAAGATATCAACAGACAACACTAGTAGGCAAAGAGTTACATAATGAATTCCCTTTGTAAAAAAAAAATTCGCCTATATATTTAGAGTAAATATGGTAGCTCATCAGTGATATTTTTGCTGAAACATTATTTCATCCGGAATGCACCTTTTGTCATGGTATTGTTTTACAAAATGAATTATCTGTTGTGATTAGTTTCACAGCACTGCACCAAACTATGTCTGTTTTGCACTAGGATTATTCACCCTTATAGTGCAATTTGCAAATCACTACTGCAATAGACAACAGATTTTGTGACAATTTCTCAACTTTTTGAGAAATTAATGCTTGATATTTCACATGAATCATCTGCTAGCAGATGATTCACATGAAAAATCAAGCCTTATTTTTTCCCATGAAGAAGGGATTAAATTTGAAAATGTTATCTACAATATTCCTTTATAATAGATAGTACTTGAAGGGTTAGCATATATTTGTGGGTTTTTTTAGCAAATGCACACCTTGTAACACTGTTGACAGTCCAAGGTTAACAAATATGTGACAGGTTTCATATAATAAACCAAATACCCAGGTTTTCAATGAGTAAGGCTTTACTTATAGTAATCATCAATTGCTAAGGTGCACAGCCCACTCTATCCAATATATTAGTTTTAAAGGGAAATGAAACATTTTTGCTTCATTTGATTCTTTACGCCCCAGTCAACAATCTTTCAGTTATGTCGGGACGGGTCTTCCTGGGTTGAACCAGTACTAAGCAGGGATTAATGTGTCTTGCTCAAGGATACAATGCAGTGACGCCCGTGAGGCTCGAACCTACGGCCCTTCGGTCTCCAGTCAAACACTCACCACTGAGCCACTGCGCTCCCAAGGAAATGAAACATGAAGAATAACACATTTACGAGGAAAAGACCTCATCATGATCAGCATTGTGGAACCAATATGATCAAAATGAAATGATTTGTAAGAAAGTTAATAATATTAATTGGAAAATGCAACCTTGACCTAAAGGGCCCTTTAAGTACACAATGGGCAGTCCCATACTTATTGTATCAATATGTATGGAAAAATCCACCAGAATACAAAGGGTTAGCCGGGCTGTATTTTGGAATACTCACTGTTCCACTGTGCATCTCCTTAAGTGCATGAAAGTCGAGATTCTCCTGACAATTGTTTAAGCATTTGATAACACGGTCACTCTCTGTCTTGTCCTTTAAGAGGGTCAGTCCTGCGAGGTATCCTTGGAAATAGCCATCAAACTTCTGATCCAGGCCTGCAATAATATTAATTTACAATTAATTAAGCATTTGGTAACATGGTAACTTTCTGTCTTCTTCTTCTTCTTCTGTATACTGAACTGGGGTCTTCTTAGACCATAAATAGTTCAATGAAAGGCAGGGCATGGTGATGGCGCTCAGCCTGGCAAGTTGACTATGTACAGTTTAAAACTGAGCGTGTTTAAAACTATTTACAATCCGGCTTCTACAGTAGATAGACGAAGTGGATCACCCCCGAAGGAGTGATCTGAACTCTTCCAGGGAGGTGGCTGACACTACTCTGGCTGGAAGTTGGTTCCAGTCTCTAACTGTCCTGGGAAAGAACGAGTTCTTGTAGCTGTCATCTTGGATTCTCTCCTGGAAGAATCTATGTTGACCTCGTGTGCGTGAGTCACTGCTGTGTAGATACTTCTCTTTTGGTATATCGACTAAGCCGTGTTGAATTCTGTACAACATTGAAAGCCTGTTTGTCTTTCTTCTGGCTGTGAGCGGTTCCCAGTTGAGGTTTTCCACCATATTGGTGACGCATCCTGGTGTTCTGCTGTGGTAGTCGTTGTATACATATCTGGCAGCTCTGCGCTGTACTGACTCAAGCTGTTTGATGTGGGCCTGGTTCGGTGTATCCCAGACTGTTGATGCATACTCCAGTGATGGTCGTACCATGGCTGTATAAGTAGCCGCTTTCACTGAGACTGTGCAATCTCGGAGGTTCCTTCGTATGAAGCCTAGAGTTCTGTTGCCCTTGTTGGAAATGTTTTGGATATGTTTGTCCCACGTCAAGTTGTCGGTGATCGTGACCCCAAGGTAGCTACTGGCTTCTTCTGTCTCCAGTATGTGTCCATGCAACTTGTACTCGGATTGTAGTACCTTCTTGTTCCTTGCAGCTATACGTAGGACTATGCATTTGGAGGGGTTGAAGGACATCTGCCACGTCTCTTCCCATGTCTCAAGTGCAGTGAGGTCCAATTGTAGTAGGTCAGAGTCTGCCTGGTTCTCTATTACCTTGTAGAGGAGACTGTCATCTGCAAATAATTTGCACTGGGAAGACTTAATGGACTCTGGAAGGTCATTAATGAAGACCAAGAAGAGCAAGGGTCCAAGTACGGTGCCTTGTGGGACTCCTGATGTGACCTGGGCTGTGTCTGATGTTGCTCCATCCAGTACTACTTCTTGTTGTCTATCGCTGAGGAATGATCTGATCCATTTCAATGTGGTGCCTCTAACTCCATAGTAGTCTAGCTTGTGGATGAGTCTTTCGTGGGGCACTTTGTCAAAAGCTTTGGCAAAGTCTAGAAGTATGACGTCGACTTGCTTGCCCTTGGCTATGGATGAGGATAATTCTTGAATTGTGGAGATGAGCTGAGTCTCGCACGAGCGGCGCTTCCTGAAGCCATGCTGGTTATCACATAAGACTTTATGGTTGTCAAAATGCTGCATTATGTTGCTATGCATGATGTGCTCAAGTAGCTTGCATGTGATGGAAGTGAGTGAAACTGGTCTGTAGTTGGCTGGCTGGTGTTTGTCACCTTTCTTGAAGATCGGCACAACCAAAGCTTCCTTCCAATCCTTAGGGACTAAGCCGGAGTCAAGTGACATCTGGAAGAGTCTTGTGAGGGCAGGTGCTAGTTCTGTGGCTGCAGTTTTGAGAATGAAGGAGGGGACTGCATCTGGGCCTGTTGCCTTGTGGGGTTTCAGATTTTTCAAAAGCTTGTGGACTCCTTTCCAGTCAACTTTAATGGATGCCATTGTTGGGATATCACTACTTCCTTTGTCTGGGATGGCTGTTGTGTCTTCTGCGGTAAATGCTGATTCAAACTGTTGGTTCAAGATGTTGGCTCTGGCCTGAGCGTCACTCTGTATGAATCCATCCTTGTTCTTTAGAGGTGCGACTCCAGTGGCTTCTTGGCCCTTGCTCTTAACGTATGTCCAGAACTTCTTTGAGTTTTCCTTGTAATCACCACTGACTGAGGTTTCTAGGTAGTCCCTGTTGGCGCGCCTGACTTTGAACTGTACCTCTCTCAGTAGTCTCTTGTAGCGGTCTTTGTCTTGTTTTTTCTTGGTTAGACGTGCTTTCCTGTAGGCCCTCTGTTTTCGTCTGATGGCTCTCTTAATATCTGAGTTCATCCAGGGGTTTGTGTAGCGAGAAGTGGTCATCTTGGAGGGGACTCTTCTCTCAATTGTCTCAGTGATCTTCCTCTTGATGTTCTCCCATGTTGTGTCAATGTCGTCTGGAACTATGACGGAGTCAACAAGATCAGTGAGGTCATCTTTTATTCCCTGAGTATCAGCTTGTCTCCAGAGGTGAATTTTCCTGCGTATTGGCTTAGGGCGTCTTGCAGTAGAATACATGTCTAACAGGACGATGTCGTGATCACTGCTACCAATAGATGGTATTGGTTTACATCTTTGTTTGAAGCTAGGGTGAGTTGTGAGGATAATGTCAAGTGTATTGTCTTTCCTTGTCGGGAAGTCTACTAGTTGTTCTAGGTTGCAGTCTGCTATGGTTTCGAGGAATGTTGTGTTTACTCGACGTGCATATTGGGAACTGGCTACTGTTAAGTCCTTCCAGTGTATGTCTGGCAAGTTGAAATCCCCTCCTATGAGAAGTGGCGTCTTCTTGCATCTTGCTTTAAGTTGAGAAAGCTCGTTTTTAACTGTCTGGAGGTAGTCGGTGTCAGTCTTATTTGGTGGTCTATAGAAGGCAGCAATCCTGAATTTCTTCTTCTTCTCAAGGGTAATATTTGCACTCAGTAGCTCTAGTGAAGGGCTAACTATGACATCTCCTATCTGTAGGTTAGACTTTGATGCTAACAAAACGCCTCCATGTGGGTCATTCGGTCTATCTCTACGCTGTATGTCGTATCCAAGCTGGTAAGGGAGTATCTCTGATGATTTTATTCCTGTCTCTAGCGAGACTTGTCCTTAAGAGGGTCAGCCATCAAACTTCTCATCTCATGCGGAGCATTCTGCAATAATTTCGACCTTCAGTAAGCTACCATTTGTCATTAAGATCTTTGTTTTGTAAATTTTTAAGTGGCCATTTTACACAGGTTTTACTGTATAATTATTTTAGCATTTGATAACTCGGCCACTCTCTGTCATGTCTTTAAGAGAGCGCCAGGTACTCATGGAAATAGCGTTCAAACTTCTAATCCAGGCCCGCAAAATATATTTTATTTTTAATTATTAATACTTTTTCTATTTATAATGATAATCAATGTAACATAGTGTAACCATATATATTTTTGGAACTCAGCAGATGACCGAAATACTGTTGACTAGGCAAGTACCCCAGAAAGATGAACAAACTAATAGCCATAGCGGTTAACATTTAGAGTAATCTGACAACACTATAGAAGATTAATATGTCTCACAGCCATGATATAAATGTGGTTCTGCGAGAATGAAAGTTTAAAATTACAGTCAATTTCTAGGTTTTCCCATAAATAATACATTTTTTGATCCAATTAAATTCCCACACCAGACTAATGAGATCTTGGCATGTGTTTCTAGACAAATCTACAGTAAAACTCTAAATTGCATTGTCGAAATAAACAACAAAATTGTGCGTAAATTTGTGAATATTTTCTTATCCATCAATTTTAACATTTGTTTTGGGTGCTCAAAAGAAACATCTCATTGAGATGGTTCTTTTGAGTACCCACAACACATGGTTTGGTTAAGAAATAAGAAAAACATATTTCAATTACACACTTTTATCTGGATACCTGAAATTGTGTTTTTGTTTGTTTGATTTGTTGCTTTACGTCCTAGTCAACAGATATGGTCATGTCGAGACGGTCAGTCTACCTAGCCTGACAGATAGACTTCAACAAAAAGAGCAGACCAAAATAAGGAGCAGTCTGATCAGGATCAGGTTCATCACTGCATATGCATTGAAAGCATTCGGTTGCACAAATACAGAACTTTTTATATTACAACCATATGCATGCATGTACGAGGTTATTAGTAGTTAGTCATGTTAATATACACAATTTGCCGATTATGAGATAGGTATTTTAACAATGATTGGCAGCTTGACATGTTGTAAAGAGGCAAAGACAATGGAACTAGTAATTAATAAGTGTTAGGTTCCAAATAGTTTTCCTTAAATTTTGAAGTCGCATATGTTGTTGGTACACATTGGAAATGCCTCTGTCTTTTCAATGAATGGGAGTTTATCACTAATACTTTATCACTAACCTCTGATTTTTTTTTTCATTTGCGTGAAATAAGCATGTAGAGATTTACAGGTTTTTAGTAGTTTTGTATACACCTGGATGACAATAATAGCAGTGCAATTTTTATATCATTGACAGCTTATCTTGTGTCAGTGAGGTCAGAGTTGCATGAACTGCTAAATTGGTACTTGCACATATCTCCAGACTTTTTAAAGAGCCAGGTTTTTAAAAAATTATGGTAGTCTAGATAATACCATTCAGTAGCTACCGTTGAGTATAAAACATTTTCTATAAAAAAGAAAATATTGGCAAATATACCAAAATTCAAGTCACTATGTCCATGGATTTTGGGAAAAGGCCCCTTGCCAAACTTGGGTAAACAAACATAAACAACATTAATGGAAATGAAATTTATCATCAAAATCAAGATATTTTAAAAATGTATTGTGCCAAAAATAAGCTTTTAAAGACACAGAAATTTGAGCAATAATACTGGTACCACTCATTATGACTCTCTCCAGGGGTCATACTGGGCAGATCAAACAGACAGTCATAATGAGGTGATTATGACTTCCCTGCAGGGGCAATAAAGTGGTCCCATGAAGGGATTAGGTAATTTATGATAAAATATTGATCTTTATCTTAGTGAAAGAAATTGTGTTGTATACAGGTAATTCCCCACTTGAGGCCCCTTTAATTTTGTGAAATATTGAAACTGTCCCTTATCAGTAAATTTACTAATGATTCCATATATCACAAAATATGTGTCTTTAAGAATTTTTCGTCATTTTTTGACTTTATGAAAACATGAAATGGAAAAATCGATGATAATGAGACAGAATTGCAGCCAGAAGGTTAGGCAAAGAAATCTCTTGACGCCTATACCCTGTAGCCATTTTGTATGGTGTTTTTCCATTTTTTCCCATAAAGCAAGAGGGCCAGTCCAGAAGTGCCCAAATTTCTTGTGCTGGCTGAAATGTTAATGAGGATAAATAAAGAAATATTTTCATTTCAGTTAGAATATTGATCGTATCCAGACCCCCGGGTTATAAAACTTTTTTCATACTGAACTCACTGAGCATGAAATTTCAATTGCTCATAAAAGGTAAATTGATGAAAAATGAAGACTGTTTGCTTTAAACTCTTGTTGTATTAATCCTGTTAATAAATGTTAAAATGCCAACAATGGTTGGCATTTTAACATTATGAGCAGGACAAATATCAGGCATTTTTTAAAACATTTATGAACAGGATAAATATCATGCTCATTTGACTTGAGCATGCAAAATGCAAAAATCTTATAACCTCAAGCCCAGAGCTAATATTCCTATCCCTCCAATGGGTTACGCCAATCTTCCATTTTGGGCTAAATCTCCTTACCTCTCCAACATGCACCAACAGTGAGTTTTGTAAAGTGGACACGGTCTGTTGGATGTAATGGCCAATCATCCAAAACGTCCATGTTATCCTCATAAGGAACAAACATCTGACCATCAACATACAGTTGAACCTGCAAAATATACAATAATCACCCAAATAAGCCCAGTGTGTGTATACCTTTGTTTTAAAAAAATCTATACCCTCATAGGTTCAGTTAAGCAAAGTTTTAGAGTGTTAAATTGGAATTATTTTCTTACCAATTAATTTAAACAAATGTTTTGTGTGCTCAAAAGAACTGAGATAGTTCTTTCGAGTACCCTTCACATGGTTTTGTTGAGAAATGATTTTCAATTACGCACTCTTATCTGGAGGCCAGACACTCTGGATCCAATTCAACTGGCTTAAGTCCCTCCTTTCATTCACTCAATGAATCCATATTGACTCTTTTTTTTGTACAAGTGAATTCTCCCCATACTATAAGAATCTATCATGAGTGTGAGGGTAGGATAGAAAAATCCGTCCCAAGGATCACCATTTGGCACATGAGGCTTGCCGAGTGATGACAAACCGTGATCCCGAGGGACGTAGTTTTCTACCCTACCCTCACACAAGAATCTATAATGAGTGTGAGTCCCCAGGATCACCGTTTGGCATCACTCGGCTTGCGGAGTGATGACAAACCGTGATCCTGAGGGACAGATTTTTCTATCCTACCCTCACACAAATAATGGATTCTCTTTCTTGCTCACCACTGTTTTTTTTTTAATTTATTTACTTATATGATTATTTATTTATTTATTCATTTATTTATTTAAAATACGCTTCCAGAAGTCCCTGAATTACGCTAAGATGCAATTTCACATGATGACGTTACTTGGCGTTCTGGGCAAGATAGCATGGGTAAGATTTTCTATCCCAGGGTAAAATCTCAGATATCCTTATCCAATGTGCAAGAAATATTGATACAATTGGTATACCCTCTTTTGAAAACCGGGTAGATACAAATCAGCTGTCTACAATCACACTTTTATAACCAGACACAAAATCCATTTCATATCAACAAATTTTGAACCAATGGATTATCCCTATACATATTGCTACAATTGGTAAGGGACGGTCCAGTGTTATGTTTTGAGGGGTCACATAGGCTATAATTTCAACTAACCCTTTGTTTTGGGTCCGCAAGAATGTAACATGTAAAAGTGACCCATGAAAGTCATTTTCTTATAAGTCGTTTGTTTGATTTGATTCTTTACGTCCCATCAACAATCTTTCAGTTATAAAGGGACGGGTCGTCCTGGATTGAACCAGTACTAAGCTAGGATTAATGTTCTTGCTCAAGGACACAATGCAGTGACGCCGGTGAGGCTCGAATCCGCGGCCCCTCGGTCTCGAGTCAAGCACTCTGCCACTGTGCTCCCATAAGTCCTTTGTACAATTGTCCCTTTATAACAATATTCACAGAAAAAACACAGTCCATTCGTATGGACCCCAAACATAGCATAATAATGGGACTGCACTGTATATAGGGGAATTTAACAACAGAGAAAGTAGCTAAATGGAAAATGTTCCTTTTAACTTCTTTGTGAAATTTTAAAATTGCCTGACTCTTAAATTCCCAAACCTCACTATGTTGAGTCACACTATAATTGGGCTGCACTGTATCATATTGCTGTTGGCACTAAACAGATCCTGAACAATTTCTCAGCATAGGTTAACCCTTAACGCGCCAGCTATAATTTGCAGCAGACGGCAATTTCAAATTTTGATGCTTTTTCAAAAATAACTAACAAGGCATGATATTTCATGAGAATCGTCTGCTGGCAGACTATCCTCAACAAATATTATACCTTATTTTATTTGAAAATTAGGAAAGATATCACAAAATTTGTCGTCTGCTGCAGTCATGATTGGCGCTTTTAGGGTTAAGATAAACATTTTTTGAGCGTAAAAGAGTAAATAATTTCTTACCCATCAGTTTTAACATTTGTTTTGGGTACTCAAAAGAACTGTCTCATTGAGACGGTTCTTTTGAGTACCCAAAACAACATATATTTTGGTTGAGAAATAAATTAATTTTTAAGTACACACTCTAATAGGGTGGTGGGGGGGAGCTGGTGAGCCACTCTATAAGTGGTCTATTCTGTATCAGATTTCTGCTGCCACTCAACAGAACAAACTGCCAATCCTGAACCATTTTTCTGTCTGGAAAATCTCATCATTTATTTATTGGCCATACTTGCATGCCTTGTTATCTCTCGATGACCAAGATTTTCATCACCAGACAAGAAAAATACCATTTGTCCTTATCAATTGTCTTTTAATATCATGTAAACAATGGCTAAAATGCACTTTATAATACCATTTACGATGAACAGCTTCTAACCTTTCAAACACATTGATTTATCGCTTACAGTTAAAGCTTTGGTTATCAAGTACAGTCTTTACTAAGATAGTCAGGACAGCAAACAGTAAACAGTGATGCCCGGAACATACTGCTTCTTCAGAAGTCTGATCTGGGTCTGCAGTTTGATTTAGCATTCAGTCATACCTCAGGGAAATTGACACTGATGGTATCAGCATAGGACCAGCTAAGCAAAAAAAAAATAGCATAAAATTGCAATTATTTTCTTATCCATTAATTTAAACATGTGTTTTGGGTGCTCAAAAGAACCGTCTCATCTAGTTCTTTTGAGTACCCACAACATATGTTTTGATTAAGAAATAAGAAAAAATGCTTATTAGATACCCCCTGCACAGTAAGAGTCAGTGAAAAAACTTGGCAAGTTATAGTTCGAACAAGAAGACCTTAGTTTTGATAAGAAGATTTCAGTAGAATCTGTGCAAACAAAAATTATAAACTCCTTCATGCATATGTTCTATGTGCCCATAAAGGCACTATCCATGCATATACAAAAGCCATATAAGGGAATAATTGTCTAAGTTCTCACAGCTGTCATTTTGTCAAAAATATTTTTTCTAAACCAAACTTCTTCATGCATATGTTAAATGTGTCTACATTGTATAGGCAAAGTATCAAATTGCTCCATAAAAAGCTGTGGTAGGAGTTGATCGGCCCATAAAGGCACTGTCTATGCATATACAAACACCTTATTAGGGAAAAATTGTCTAAGTTCTCACAGCTGTCATTTTGTCAAAAATTATCTTTTCTGATCTAAACTCCTTCATGCATATGTTCAATGTGTCTACATTGTATAGGAAAAGTATCAAATTGTTCCATCGAAAGCTGTGGTAGGAGTTGATTGGCCCGTATATGGCCTATAATAGCATAAGCACAAAGCACTATATTAAAAGCCATTTAGAACTACAAAGGGAAATAACTCTTATAGAATTGGCCCCTAGCCCTTACTTTTTTGTCTCAAGTATTTGTCTTGCATATATGAACATGTTTGTAAGGTTTGATGAAAATCCAGCAATGACTCTTCGAGTTATTAAGGAAAAAGCACTACATTAAAAGCCATTTAGAACTACAAAGGGAAATTACTCTAATAGAATTGGCCCCTAGCCCTTACTTTTTTGTCTCAAGTATTTGTCTTGCATATATGAACATGTTTGCAAGGTTTGATGAAAATTCAACAATGACTCTTCGAGTTATTAAGGAAACAAAGCGTTACGGACGGACGGACGCACGGACGGACACACGGACGGACGCACGGACGGACGGACAACGTGAAAACAGTATACCCCCTACAAACAAAGTTTGCGGGGGGTATAATAATTTTCAATTACACTCTAATATGGTGGGGGCCTGGTATAAGTAAGTACACTGATGGTATAAGTGATCCCATTTTACAGCAATAGCTGTGTTATCAAGTATTAGATTCACAAAAAGATTGTCAGAATAGAGTGAGCATTCAGGCATATCTCAGGGAAATTGAATACAATGATGTAGTGATGCCATTTTCAAGAATAGCTTAATCAAGTATTTGCTTCACAAAAAGATTGTCAGAATAGTACACAGCAAAAACCCTGATCAGATTTTGTACTGTTTGACATAGCATTCACTTGTACCTCAAGTAAATTGACGCTAATGGGATAGCAATGCCATTTATCAGCGCTCTCAAGATTTTTGATTATCAAGTATATGCTTCACAAAAAGATTGTTAGAATTATCGTAATTATATATGAGCAATGAAAACCCTGATCAGACAGCTCCTTCAGTCTGCTCTGGGTCTGCAGTCTTACCTCAGGGAAATTGACACTAATGGCATAGTGATGCCAGTCACCATCCATAATCTGTGACAAACTCCAGCGCCACTCTGCAGGTTTAAACACCTCGAGATCATCAGCATCCTGGCTTTCTCGACGCAGAATAAAGATCAACTTGGAATTGTGGATCAGAAGAGCATAATGATGTCTGTTCATTCCTTGAAAAGTAAACAAATCAAATAAGCTTGCTGATACAGTTTTTAAATAGACTGACCAGATAAATATCCTGCACATTATTGGCATCAACTTGATATATTATTAATAAATGCGCTAACTGATTTGAGGTAATTAAAACTTTTCGTGCAACCTCATTAAACTGCCCACAACATGGATGAAAGTTCAAAATTTTAAAAATCCTGCACTTTCGAAATTCAATCTTTAAACTTGCAGTTTGCGTATACAAATATCAACAATTTAATGTTTAAATGTTCAAATGTCTTTAAATAAACCGATTATAAATCAAAGAAACCATTATAATCTGCCTAAGTCAGGATCTCGAGGCTTACCTTTTATGGAAAGTCAGCATCAAAATCCCAAATTCAGGAATAATTGCAAAAACATCTATCACCCATGTCACAATTGCTTTGTCTTTCCACATATCTCATTCACATTTGGAACTCTTTAATTAAATCTTGCTCACAATTGCTCTATTTTTCATCTATCTTAATTAAATTTGGAATACATACATTTGATTGGTTATCTTTTCAACCATGTTTATCAAATTTGGAAAACTAACTTGAATTATAAAAGAAAGATTTAACTGTTTAACCCTTGGTATACTGGAAACCCCCTAAATGGGTACTTTATCAAACAGTGAAGACCCAGATGTAATGCCGCATATGGCGGCATTTCATCAGGGTCCAAACTGTTTGCTATTTAAAAAGATAATATAATCTTCATGGACAGAATTACATAATCTTATAGAAATTTTGACCAGGAACCCTGGACAATTCCATACTTATTGTATCAATATGTATGGGAAAATCCATCATTTCCTTGGTATTCTGGAAACAGCTAAATGGGTACTTTATCAAACAGTGAAGACCCAGATGAAATGCCACATAAGGCGGCATTTCATCAGGGTCTGCACTGTTTGCTAAGATAAAATAATCCTCAGTGAGAGAATTACATCATTTTAAAGAAATTTTGACTGGCAACCCCTTAAATTACAAAATGGACACTTCCATGATACTATTGTATGGGAAAATCCATCAGAATGAAAAGGTTTAATCAGGGGTGTGAAAATAGTAAAATTTTCTACTTGTCCAGGGACAAGTAAATGGCCATAATGCACTTGTCTAAAGAAAACTTTACTTGTCCGATAGTACAGATTAGCTTATACCTTTCTGTGCTTAAACAGTTTTCACTTTGGAAAACAGAATGAAACCATGCAGATATCAACTCTCTTGCAAACAGTGTAGATCCAGATCAGCTGGCTTCTGAAGAAACCAGCTGATCAGGATCTACGTTGTTTTCAATACGACATGTGAGCACATAATAATTAATCAAAACATGAAAGACTTTTATTAACTTTATACAAAGGGGTAAGTGCATTAAGAGGCTATTTTGGCTCCCTATGAGGTCAAAAAATAAAAGTTGCTCTTCACAAGTTTCTTCATATTAGTTTATTAGAGCAATAGCCAAAGTGTAAAAGTCTGGCATTGATTCGCCTTTTACAGTTGCTATGGTAACAAAAAGGCTGCCAATAGGCTGAAAATAGGAAAATGACAATTTTGGAGCAAATTTGAGACACGTAACAGAGGAATTAGTAAAGAGCACAAGCAAATACCAAAAAAACATTTTAACAGATGATGAGAGTTATCACAGTACACAATATATTAAAAGGTTTTTGTGGTATTTGCTTGTGCTGATATCTAATTCTTAAAAAATCGGTCTCCAAAAGCCTCAAATTTGGCCTAAAATGGCAATTTCTCTATTTTAAGCCTATTTTGTCGGCCATTTTCGTTACCATAGCAACAGGAAAAAGTAAAATAAATGCCAGAATTTTACATTTGGGCTATTCTTCTAATAAACCAATAAAATGAAATTGGTGAAAAGCAACTTTCAGTTTTTGGCTCTAGAGGGGGCCAAAATAGCCCCTTAATGCACGTATCCCTTTTGTACTTGTCCAAGGACAAGTAAATTGAAATTTTCAACTTGTCCTGAATGAAATGGGACCAGGTCGGACAAGTCTGGCATGGTATTTCAACAGCCCTGGTTTAATGATGGTCTTACCTTCTCCATCAGACATACACATAATGTGCTCCTTATTTCCATTCTTGTGGTGTTGCTCCACGCCGCTCTGGAATGTATGTTTCATCCACGATGAGATCGTAAAATGGTCCCGCAACGTGTGGTCCGCATGCCCTTCTGGCACGACCACTGCATTTGTTCGTCCATCGAAGCCGTAGATCTTGTCACCGTCGTGACCGTCATCGGTGGGTAACGAGTTGGTCCAGTTGGAGGTCAAGGTCGGCTGTGGTAGCAGGTCAATGCTATCATCACTGGCACCTAGAGGATTTAGAAGATTAACAGATTTAGCGTATAAACTATGTGGCAATAATCGTACTATTGTGAGAGTTTCTTACATTTGTTTCATACAGAATTAGATAACCAATCCCGGCATATGTCAAATTTCCCTGACGTTCTCATTCAGGAAGCGCTGTGGTTCAGTCATAGAGTGCTTGACTCTAGGCTGAAAGGTTGCGGATTCCAGCCTCATCAGCATCACTGCCTTGTGTCCTTGAGGAAGACACATAAATCCTTACCTATTACATACTGGTTCCACCCAGTAACACCAGTCCCAACATAGTAAGCTGAAAAATTGTTGACTGGGACATAAAGAATCCAATCAAACATAGATTTAGTTAAGCATTCTCCCGCTTCTGAAGCTGACGCCATAACTACTGCTCTAGTAGGACTTCAGATTTAGTTGTGACCGATAAACTAAAGGTTGAAGTGTTTGTACTGAATGCCCACGCAATACATGTTGTGATTGACAACTCAGTCTTGGCCTTTGAATGTTGTCATATTTTCAACAGAAACCCAATCTGATCATCCCTAACACCCTGCGAGGTGTAAGTTTCATGGAAATGTGATCATGTTTTTTTTTTACATTTGAAATATTACAATTTTTTTATACAATGTATATTAGATCCTACTCTTAAGGTGTCACCCTAACTTTACAGCAGATTGCTAGCAGATGATTCACATAAAATAAGCCATATTTATCCCCGCACTCTATAGCACCCCCCCCCCTTCCCCCGTGTAAAACGGCCATTCTCAAAAGGACCAAAAATTGGTATTCAAGACCAATTATCGCTTAATAAAGGTCAAAAGTATTGCAGAATCAGTCTGCAATACTTTCAACCTTCATTGAGCTACCCTTTGAGCCGGGGCATGAGATTTCCAACAATTTGACAAGTGTAGACTCGGAAAAGCCTCTGGAGCCTTATTTTAAGCTTAGAAACCCCAAATGGTGTTCAGTCAGTAGCTTAACATTCATAGAATAGTCAAGCGACTAGCAAAGGCTTTGTCTGATCAGACTGCTGATCTGAGGCTTTGCTGGTCGCACATACTACATTGTTGGAAATCTCATGCACTAGCTCATTTGTCATTAAGATCTTTGTTTTGTCTTTTTTTGAGTGGATGTTTTACACAGGTATTTCGAAAATGTGCCTACATATCTGTTGCCCTGAATGTACTGTGTTATAGTATATCCAGGTGACTATTTAGCGAGACCTATTTTGAGATGAACTTTATATAAATAATACAGTCACATGCATAGGCATGCTGTATATTAATAGACTTTTCGCTTACTGTAAAGGCGACAACTTTCATATTCATATCTGGGCATGGCTCGGCTATTTCATCTGCTAAGGAAGAGAAATCAGGTTTTATTTTTAATTTGGTAAAGATTTAATAAGCTTTTTGGGCCGCGCAAACGTGCGTACATTTCATGAAAGTCCTGGCTGTATATACACTGACCTCACATGTATTAACCCTTAAAGCCCATATCACAAAAAGTCATATGTTTTTGTTGTCTGCTGAAACATTTTGAAGCCTCTTAAACAGTGTAGATCCAGGTCAGACTGCTATAGGAGCAGTCTGATCCAGGTCCACACTGTTTGTGTCTAGACTTATGTAAATCAATAAACAGACACTTTCGAATGTAGGTATTTTGCTGGTGTTTTAAAGTTTAAATAATTGCTGTCTTTACAATGATATAGTTACCTTCAAATAAAATCACACCTCATTTTCAGCTTTTACCAGACCTGTCGTATTTACGGATAATACAGACTGACCTGCAAAATTATCTTTGGAATGTGAAAAAAATAACAGAGGCTGACCAGGTGGAATTGAAGTAGCCCAAAGGTAAAACTCAGTCATGTAGTCTTTTTTTGTTTGTTTGCTTTGTGGTGTTACGTCCCTGTCAATAGCTATGGTCATATTGAGACGGTCAGTTCCTGGGCAAGCTTTCACTAAGCTGTTAACAAGTACTCAGTGCACATACTTTGGCTTGTAACTCACAACAGCCCTTCTGAGGAGAATGACCATAGAAACTATTTCATGACCAATGTCCATCAAAGTATGGAGATGGGCAGGGATGAAACTCACTACCCATGGATCATTAATCAAACTCGTTACCAACTGTGCAATGGGGCCTGGCACTAGACTGGCAGACATATAGTCTGATGTTGTGTTTGTGTTTAACGTCCCAACAACAGCAAAGGTCATATGTAGACAGGGCAACAGCTTAAAAGATCATCCAACAGACTACTGAAACCAGAGATTGAACCTGGTACCACTTGCGTACAAGGCAAGCGGTTTATCCACTATACTACAATGGCTCTGGAAATAATTATTTTTATAAGAGGTTAGGATTGATCCAGAAAGGGGAAACAAAAGTAAATGATTTCAATGTTGTATTGGGAGCATAGGGGCCTGCTTCAGTAAACCTGCTGCCAATCTAAAACTTGTCCTGCTGTGCACAGATTTATCCTTGTTTAAAAACACTATAGATCCAGATCAGCTGGCCTCTGAAGAAGCCATCTGATCAGGATCCACAATGTTTTCAACTCTGATTGAAACTACAGAAAGCTGCAGGTTTACAGGATAAAAATTGGGAAGGAGTGTAGTGCATAAAAATATTCAACATGACACGTGTTAAACTTACCACATAGTTTTCTTTGAGATGTGATACTGTAGGTATCCCTGTCACAACCCTTGCCAATGTGTTTGGTTTGTAGTGACAGTTTCACGCTGATGTGATCCGGTTTGCAGGACTTGTCACAGATATCCAGGTGGGCGGACTCCGCGAGTCTCTTACGCCCACTGTCTGGTGTGTATTCAATGTGCTCTGGGAAACCTAAAATGAGTAGAAATACAGCAATTTATTGTTAAAATATACCTCAAAATAATTATTCATTTACTTCAATATAATATTCCTAAAAAAATGATCAAGCTCTCTAGTCAAATTCATTAAAGCAAACATGAACAATGAAAGCCAATGATTAGAAATGCAATCCCTTACCGAACCATATGCATGAAATCTGCTGAAATCTGCTGCAAATCCAATCAAAATTGAATGAAAAATAAGTTACAGATGTTTGTACATGTACATAAGCTAGGGAGGGCAGCCATTTTAGGCCATGTCATGTCTCACAGCCCTGACTTAATATGCATTAACAGAATAACTTAAGTTTTAACTATGGTTGCATTAATTTTGTTAGATTCGTCTGTTGAAAAAAGTTGACTTTGAAAAAAAAATCTGTACAGTTTGCAATAAATTGGGGGAAGTTATTGGTTTTTCAAATTTTACAGGAAGTTAATTAATCATCCCAAATAGCGGCCTCTATTGTCTTATTAGAAGTCAGAATTTTGATTTTCGTATTGCTATAACTTCTTATTTTACATCTGATTCTTCAGGGTTCATACAGGCAAGCATGAGTAAAATTCAAGGACTTTTCAAGGACTTCTAAAAGCCTCTCCAACAGTTTTCAAGGACTTACAATTAATGAAAATACTGATCTAAGTGTTAAAATTCTACTTCAGAAATGCTAGACTGAGATAATGGAGACATAAGTACTGGAAAATTAGTATAAAATTGTGCAATGCTGCACCAAATAAAGGCACAACAATTTTATACCGATTTTGGTCTCTATCAACAGTTCTAAGTCCTACAGAAAATAGTAGAATTCATGGACTTTTCGAGGCTTTTGAGTGATTTTCTAGTACTTTTCAAAGAAATTTAATTTTCAAGGCCTTTTCAATAAATCCCTCTAAATTCAAGTACTTTTCAAGCCTTTGCGAACCCTGTTTTTATTGGATTTGTGACCGATTGCATGGTTTAATAAGGACTTGCATTTCAGATTCATTGCTTTCAGGATCGCTTCCCCCTTAAGGCCAAAAGAAAAATATGCCTTGTTTCCGGTTACATGTCCAAAATATTTAGGGTCGGTAGGTAGGCAAACTTTTTTTTATAAAAACTTTTTTGTATGGAAAAAGTATGAAAATCCTTAAAAACTGTCTAAAAATAGACTTTAATATCCCAAAAGTCTTCAAAAAAGTTTGAGTAGGTCCCAAAATATTAGGGTCGGTAGGGTAACCGGAAACATGACATTTTCTTTTTTTTTTTGCCTAATTACTATAGTCAAATTTATTTAATGCTATAGGCAAATTTACTAAACCCTACGCCATGATCAAACTCATAAAGCACTTACTATATGACTAAGCCAAATTCATTAAGTCTTACAATGATATTAAACCTCAATTGTAATTGATAGCAATGGTACTTCCTGCAATGTCTATACTATCGTAAAAGTCATATTCAAAGTTATCCTTATACCCCTAGTCAAACTGCGAGGTATGCCCTTAGTCAAACTGCGAGGTGTGTGTGGATTTTTCGGTTGTAAGCAGATTCCTTATAATTTTTTGTCTAGAAAAAATGTCTACCTTTTATGTCTAATGCATATATTTAAGTGCATTTCAGACTAGATTTTTATCATGTAAGCAAACACTATGAACCCATGCAGACTGATCCCCTGGGTACATATTGTTTGCAATACACTGTATAGGCCAACTTAGTAAATCATAAGAACATAACCAGACTAGAGAACCAGACTACAAAAGTAGTGACTGCCGCAAAAAGGTTAATGAAAACATTGAAATTTTGCAAAGGTCAAGGTCACAATTTACCTCTCCATCCATTTTTGCAGATTTCTTTCACCTTGATGTTAATAAAAATCGGGCTCGATGGTCTTCCGCCGCAGTCTCTCGCTACTACCTCTAGAATGAAGTTATACCGCTCAGCAAAGTGGACTTCTTCAGTGTTTCTTAAGTTACCTGCAACATACAGAACAGCCTCAATGTCAAGTTTATTCAATCTTTAACTTTTTGCCTACTATAGTGCCATCTGCCGATAAATTATGCAACCAGTTTGGACCCAGATCAGGCCCGACAAAATGTCGGGCCTGATCTAGATCCAAACTGTTTGACCCTCTGTTGGTATTCCTGTTATCCTGAAAGAACCTTTCTGAAAAAAAAAAAATCAGCAGACTACAAAAATTCATGAAAAACTTACCAGTAGGCAAATACTTAAAACAGCCAAATATGACATTTTCAAATTTTGGTACTGCCTTAAGAAATCATATGAGGCTTGATATTTCTTTTGAATTGCTGGCAGATGATTCACATGAAATTTCATGCCTTATTTTCCCAGAAGAGAGAAATACAAATGCAACAAAATTGTCAAGAATGTGCATTAAGGTCTGCTAAAAAATTAACTTTTTTCAAAAATTGATACTTTCAGGAACACCATCAGAGTGCCATTTAGTTTGGATCTAGACCAATGTTCTGTCGGTCCTGATCTGGGTCCAAACTGTCTGCAAAGATTATCAGCAGATGGTAAAAGTAGCCGCTAGTGACTTAAGATAACTTCCATATTTAGAAAAGTGTGTGTTGTAAATGTGTGCATGTGATAATGTCACTGCGTAAATGTCAAGCTTAACTAAAGCAGGCTAAATATTACAAGGACACGAAAATAATTATTTCTCCAATTACTTTTTCTCCAAAAAAGCTTCTCTAAGGACCAAGAACACTTTAACGACTTTCCAAATTTTAATGATCTATAATGTTTCAGCAATTTAGACATGACAGGAAAGCATACACAGGCCTCCAGATAAGAGTGCGTATTGGAAAATTATTTTCCTTATTTCTCATCCAAAACATATGTTGTGGGTACTCAAAAGAACCGTCTCAATGAGACGGTTCTTTTGAGCACCCAAAACACATGTTTAAATTAATGGGTAAGAAAAAAATTAAAATTTTACGCAAATAAAATTTCTTTATCTGGACCTATGATACATTTCAGTAATTGGAACTTATTTTCCGATCCAAATGTGTCTTAAAACTCTTGGGAGTCTACGTAGGCGGTATCAGCTTAAGGAAAAATAATAAAGGATATCGAGTTAGTTCATAAGATTTTGGTATTAATTGCATTATGTAAGACTAGACTGCAGTCAATGGACCATCACAAATACCCGCTTTTTTAACTTTAACCTTGATCTAAGTTCACAAAAAATGTTATCCAGTACACTCTACATCATTTGACCTAAGCAGCTACAAAGTTTGAAGTTGCTGCTACGTTGAGGAGATGTATTTTAAAGAAACTACATGATTTCACCTTTGACCTTGGGGTCAAGGTCACAAAACATGTTGCCCGGTACCCTCTGCATCATGTGACTTAAGTACCAGCAGAGTTTGAAGTTGCATCTGTGCATGCTCCTCTGAGCGATTGTTGCTCAACAATGTGTAAGTAACAAAATCTCACCGAGCTGTCTAGACTATCAACAGCAAAAAACAGACTGATCGAACAGCTGACACACAATGTGCATTAGGGAATAAACTAGGGGGAGACTAGGGCAAAATAGTTGCCCTAGGGGCCAAAACTTCACCCTAAATTGGACCCAGGTCTCCCCCCCAAAAAATTCTTTTTTTCAGGGAGACTCATTTTCATTCTGTCACCACACAAATGCAAGCTGTGGTGAAATCTACTACCACTGCATCTATTTCTACTTCCATTTAATGGCAATAGTATGTGTAATAGCTAATTTGCTTCTTAACTGACAGAAAATGCTGTAATTTTACGCTATAACTTCTCCTAATCTGTCTTTCACTTCTCCCTAATTTTCCTAGAGGGAGAAGTCACTTCTTCCTACTGTCAGGGCCAAGCTTGAACCCTGGTGCAGGTTGATCTATATATACTATACGACATAAACAGAGTGTGGCAGTCCACTTTATACACTTCAGCATGGATAGGAAACTATGTCACATTCTTTTTTCTAATCAAGCTAATTCAATTATTCTCATTGCTTAAGTCTGAGATTACTATTTTATTAGATATTAGATTTCCTGGATGAAAAAGAACCCGAGATCTAATTTTCTAGTGTCCAAATTATGGCATTGTGTAAAAGCTTGAATGGAATGATAGAGATTCCTTTCCCATTACAATCTGATCATTTTCTTGTTTGTTTGATTTCATTCTTTACATCCCATCAACAATCTTTCAGTTATAAAGGGACGGGCCTTCCTGGGTTGAACCAGTACTAAGCTAGGACTAATGTTCACAACGCAGTGACACCGGTGAGGCTCGAACCCCCTGCCCCTCGGTCTTGAGTCGAGCACTCTACCACTGAGCCCCCTTGATAATTTTCTGATTATATACCCGGCAAAAAAAGTTGAGGTTGAGGCACAACTGAGGTTTTTCCGGCATATTTCACCTTTCAAAAATTAGACAGAAGTAATTAATATATCGCAAGAAAATTTAATTCAATCTGGACAATATACTGAAGTCAAAGCAAGAGTATCATCATTGATGCATGAGTAATCGTCCGCTAAAGCCATATGGGGCTGGGTGCCAAAAATGACAAAATCACAGTTTCTTCTCTCCATGATGCATATAGCCACCAAGATTTACACGACATTCATTGTGTCTCCTCCTCATTGATTTCACCAGTCGCTGTAATTGCCCATTCTTCAAGAAGAAGTCTCTGTAAGTATGCAAGTCGTGTGTGTTGATGAATGTGTTTATTTACTGCCCGGCCAAGAATATCCCACAAGTGCTCAATGCATGACACGTCTGGAGATATTGGAGGCCACTCAAGACGCTGAACACCATTCAGTTGCAAACACTGTCCACAATCCTAGCATGATGGGGCCTCGCATCATTGTCCTGAAAGATGGCATTCTGGCCCATCTGACGGAGATATGGTACAACATGAGGTGGGAGAATTTCGTCAATGTACCGTCGGCCATTTAAGTTCCCAGGCACAACGACAAGGGCACTTCTTCCATTTAAACTCATACCTGTCCATATCATAACGCTTCCACTCATAACGCTTCCACCGTTGTATGCCGTTGTTGGTTGGACAGAAGGTTCTAAGTGTCTCTCCCCGTCAGATGAGTCCATCCACCTTTCGCATACAAAACCTGGATTCATCAGAGAAGAGGACTCGTGACCATTGCTGTCGATTCCATCTGCTGTGTCGTGCACAACACTGGTGCCTTAGAGCCCAGTGACATTTGGAAAGCTGAGGCTTTTTAGCAGGTTTTCTGGAACTGAACCCTGAAGATCGAACTCTATTCCTGACAGTCTGCACCGAGATGCGACGTGCGCCTGGTCCCCGTTGTTGTCTCAACATTCTCTCCAGACTGGGGCCATCCACAAAGCGTCGCTTTGCTACAGTGACTGCTACAGTATCGGTTTTCATGCTGGGTTGTAACTTTTGGTCGCCCAGATCTGGGTCAGTCAGAAACAGTCCCCGTTGCTTGATGACGATCACGAAGTCGAATAATGGTGCTACAATGAACGTTGAACTGGTTCGCAACATCCTGTGGGTGAATGCCCGCCTCTATACGACCCAGAGCCAGGGCTCTTTCTTCATCAGAAAATTTCTCAAAGCTCTAATAGGCCTTGCACTTGCCATAATAACATTGACAATTCAAATGCAATTTTGGTGAAATTAAGAAGCGTATTATGTAACAAAAGAAATATACAAAGAATGCAGTTGGTTATTCAATTGGTTAAACATTTGTTAAATTCGTGCAAATGTTTGCACAAGAATCATGAAGTGATTTTTGAATTAGAGTTCACCAAAAAGTCCAGTGCAGAGTCACTGACCCAGTACAACATTGAAAATCGATCATTTTTGTCTTTTTTGATTGCCAACCCCTGGTACCATTAGACACGTGTTTCTCATACATTTCTCGTGTGATTTTGATTCCGTTTCAAACAAAATGTTCCTTAGAAATGGGACTAAATGCTGATATAAATCATGTAGTCGGATGTTAGCTGTGTTTGAAATAAATTGCCATAAACCCCAGCTGTGCAGAACTTTTTTTGTCGAGTATATAACTAAAATCTACTGACACTACGCACCAGTCATTTGTAACCATGATAACCCCCATCTTCACCTACGTTAACACAGGGGTGGGCAGGGAATAGCCCGGATAATGAGTATGGCAATGACCTCTTGAGACCCTTTTATGCCCCAGTCAACATTTTTCAGTCATGTTGGAACTGCGGCCTTCCTGTGTTGAACCAGTCCTAAGCAGAGGATAAGTGTCTTGCTCAAGGAGACAATGCAGTGCCGCCAGTGAGGCACAAACTCGCATCCCCTCAATCTTGAGTCAAGCACTCTATCACTGAGCCACTGCATTCCCCCACTGTGCCCTGTATTAAGTGATGGGGCTAGCGCTATTATGTTCAGTATACAATGTCATGTCCCCCCACTGAATTTATCATTGTAAAGAGCATGTGTGTGTTAATCAGGGCTTATAGGGTAGCTAGGACGATGTCATTTGTTTTCTGTGGGTCAGCACAAATAGGATATAAGTAATTCACTGGCTTTATAAGCTACTACTGTTTGCCCTTTAAAGCTGCATACTCTGTAACTATGAACATTTTTCGAAAATTTTTATTTTCTTTTTAAATCATTTGTAAAAGTAGAATCAAGCTATGTTTTCACAATAAAAATGTTCAGTACAGCTGAAAACTGCATGGAAAAGTGAATTATCTTATCAAATAGGTGTTATTTTCTCCTGTTGGTAATTATTTGCGTCCCTCCAATAATTCTAGACCGTTGAATTTTAACATAAATGCAGTTGTTTTGATAGTGATAACTTGTTAAGATTTTCGAAAATGGTAAAATGTTTACCTGAATTTGAATATTTTTACTGTGTTCTTGAAAAATAAAAAATTATTTTTAAAATTAGAAGATCAAAAGCTACAGACTATGCAGCTTTAATTAAGAAGAAGAATTTAGAGCTAAACAGTACTACTCTTTGAATGCTGGATAATTTTTCTTGTTAAGTATTTGTTGTCTATTGATTTTCTAATCAAAATTTACACTTTCAAAAAATTCTTTCAGTTATAACATCCAAGTGTCAAACTGTTTGTATCCAGATCAGGCTCGACATTTTGTCTAGCCTGATCTGGGTCCAAACTGATTGCAAAGGCCAAAGTTGACAATAGTAGGGAAAGAGTCAGTACTATGCCATTAAGTCCATCTTTAATTGTGTCGTTCACGAATGTCATCCTCAACAAGAGTAATGTCTGATCAAATTACCTTTTAATTATATAAACATGAATTTTTGTCCTCTGGTACTACCCCTAATGAGTTAATATATATACTTGAAGCTTAGTCTGTCTCCCGTAATCAAGCTGAGCTGGCCTGGCCGCATACGTGCAGACTGATCAGAGCCTTTGCTTGTGGCTTGAAATTCTATGAATGTTAAGCTACTGACCGAACAGCATTTGCAGTTTCTAAGCTTAAAAGGAGTCTGCACAGGCTTGTCTGAGTCTACTCTTGTCAAAATGCCACATTGTTGGAAATCACCTGTCATGCCCAAATATTCATTTAGCTTAAACAACTCGTAAAGTGCACTTATGTGAGTTTGTCCACTTTTCGCACTGAAATGTATTTTTGATTTTGTGACATAATCCTATAAATCAGCCTTTTTCTCAGACATTTTAAGAATTCCTCCAAAGAACAATTAATAAAACCAATCACCATAAAAATACCATCAAACAAAATCAATAAGACTGCAACGATAACACGTCTTGATATCAATTTGCATTCTTTGAACATTTCTTAGATCTATAATGTTTGTTGCATTTAACCTAATCCTGCCAATATTTTTAGTGCTGAAATTGTTTTCTGCTTATTTATCAGAATATTTTTTTTCATGGAAGCATACATTACAGTGTGTAACTGAAAAATATTTTTTTCATTTCTCAACTAAAACATATGTTGTGGGTACTCAAAAGAACCGTCTCATTGTGCACCCAAAACGTATGTTTAAACTCATGGATAAGTAAATAGACGCAATTTTATGCAATTTTCTTTTGCTTAACTGGCCCTATGCTTTATGAACCCAAAATCCAAACAGAGCAGTGAGATCTGGGTCCATAATTGTTTGCAATATGGGCTACCAATATACATAACAAATAAGAAAGCAGACAATCAACAGTGACCCAACACCAAGTCTTAAGAGATTGTATGGCAATCAACAGTGTCCTGACACCAAGTCTTAGAGATTGTATGGCAATCAACAGTGCCTAGAGATTGTATGGCAATCAATAGTACACCAAGTTTTAGAGATTGTATGACATTCAACAGGGTCCTGACACCAAGTCTTAGAGATTGTATGGCAATCAATGATAATCTGTATCCTGACACCAAGTCTTAGAGATTGCGTGACATTCAACATTGTCCTGAACCTCAGCCTTAGAGATTGTTTAGCAATCAAGTCCTGACACCAAGTTTTATAGATTGTATGGCAGTCAACAATAATCTGTGTCCTGACAAAACATTTTCTTAATTAATCTAACAAGACGGATTTGCTCCAGTTCAATAATGGCACCAAATGAACATTTCAGCAGACAATCCAATACCCTAGCAGACACGCAATTAGTGAGGCTTGTCAATAACCAACGTCCCAAAATACCATCTTGGGACTCCAGTTTAGCAAAAAATGTCAGCGTAAAATCCCGATTATTTTCTTATCCATCAGTATAAACATGTGTTTTGGGTTCTCAAAAGAACCGTCTCATTGAGACGGTTCTTTTGAGTACCCACAACATATGTTTTGGTTGAGAAATAAGAAATAATTTTCAGTTACTCACTCTTATCTGGCAGCCTGGATAAGAGTACCTAATTCAAAATTATTTTTTTCTCAATTCTTGATCAAAAGGTGATACTTGATGAGTTAGTTCTTAGGAGTACCCAAAACACATATTCAAAAGGAGACAAGGGCATGACATGCACAAACCCCCCAAATCTTTGCAATTTTATATGTACAGGTTTCATATTTTGCACTTTCTTCAGGAGTATAACAGCGAAATACATGTAGAATGATAGCATGTCAGATCATAAATAAAAGTTTGGATTTCTGCGGCAAAAATGTATAGAAAGGCACAGCTACCCATACAGTGGGCAGTTTTGAACATTCTATTTTTATTGTTGGAAAAGTGGAATTTTAGCGGGAAGCCCTGTTATTCATGACTCAGGAGACCTAGATCAGACTGATTTATATGGAACAGTTTGACCTAGGTCCACTCAGTTCACTTTATAAAGATTTCCCAAATACAAAGCAGTCAAAAGGTTTAAATATAGTCCTGAATGGCAAGGAAGGCGTTAAATGTAACAAAGTGTTTCTTTCAACTGTAAACCAGTTTGTCATGGAATGTTTGTCATTTATTTTCCAAGTAAGGTTGAGAAACTACTTAATACATTGATTTTGTACTGCTTATGTCTCGCTTGGAAATGCTAATGTCTTTGCGCCAAGAAACTGTTGGCAAATGTGAAGAAAAGAGGTTTCTTGTCACACAAATGAGCCCGTACTTGAGAATTTGGTACTTATTATAGCAAAAGATAAACAAAATTTTTTAGCGTAAAATTGTAAATATTTTCTAAGCCATCAGTTTTAACATATATTTTGGGTGCTCAAAAGAACCATCTCATTGAGACGGTTCTTTTGAGTACCCACAACATATGTTTTGGTTGAGAAATAAGAAAATTAAAATTTCGTACACACTCTTAACTAAGGCCTGGGCTAGCATCATAAAGATGACTCAGATGAGCCTCTGCATATGCAGTCTTGCCAAAGGAGGGCTTTTACTGTATCCATTCAATGCATAACTTGCTGTCTTTGACCCTAGAAATTAAGTTGCTTGGGTCCACTTTGATGCACAAAAAACAGAGATTGTGAACCATTAAGTCCAGAAAGAGAATACATGTATAGCATATCAATTTATTCAGCAGCAGGGGTGTGGAAATGCTATGCCCAACTTGTCCAACCTGGTCCCATTTCATTCAAGACAAGTTAAAATATTAATGCAATTCTGTATTTTTTTTATTCATTTTATGAACTCACAATATCATGTTGTATGAAAAACAGTGTCGATCCTGATCTTTATAATATGTATGTTTATCAACTAAATAAGGGATGTGCATTATCTGTTCTTTGGGATTTGACAAGTAGTAACATTATGGCCATTAATTTAATAAAATTTTGCTATTTCTACACCCTTGTTCAGCCAAAGGAAAAGTTATATCAGCTTTCCTCCTGTTCATAATGTCTTCATTGCCTGTCATGAATTATGTCTTTTAAAAAGGAAGCATGGTTTAAAAAAATAAATATTCATGTATTTCGTACTCAAAACAACTGTCTCATAGAGACCGTTCTTTTGACCACCCAAAACAAATGTTATAACTGACAGAAAATCTTACGTACATTATTTTTGTTTATGAATGACTTCATTTACTAGTGTGAACATGCCAAAGTTTCTATTGCATGTCAAAGAATCAGGCAACAAGACCTTCACCATATTTATTGGCTAATTGCATTCCTCAGAGACCATACATAAATGCTATTACATGATTAGGTCCTTAATTTTACCATGCTGTATATTCTTTATGCACTACACTACTCTCCAATTTTTATCCATAGCAATTAAGATGCATGAAAAAAAAAGCTGTGGCTCCTGAGCAGCTCTCAATCTGCGTTTTGGAAACAGGACATATCCTTATTTATGTGAGGATGGGATAGAAAATTCCGTCCCTCGAGATCACCGATTGTCATCACTCGACCAGCCTCATGATGTTGAAGAATTTCAGAAAACAAAAGCTGTTGTGCCTAATCAGGCTGTCCGGATTACTTTGTTTGCACATTGCAGGCGTTTCTTATTTGGCGCTATTCAGTGGACTATAAGGAGATATTGATATTTGGTCTCCAATATAGAGACTTCATTTAATTCAATTTAGCCTACACTTCTCCGGGAGGATATAGACAAAACCCAATTCACCCTTTTCAGTTCCAATCACGATTGCAGCAGACAACAAATCAGCCCATAAAATACTACTCACGACTTCAGCAGACTGTTAGACAGCAATTTGCTATATTTCAACAGTTTCCTTAAACCTACCATACATCTTAATTTTGCAGAGAGTATCAGAATTTTTGTTCAGAACTGGCTTTTATCATCATCCTGGGGAGTTGGTGTTAACGAAAACCAGTGAAATGTTTTTGTCAACAGTGGTAGCAACTTCATTTGATTGGTAAGACAGAATTGTTATGTAACATTAAGTCTTCCTTTTTCCTGAATCTGTTAAACACCCTTTATATATTGGCAGCTGAGATGTTTCAAAGTGTTTTCAATTAAGAGCACATACACAAATTGGAAACTTTACAAAAAGAGTCACTGGCTCTGCATAAGGAGGCTGAAAAAAATTGACTAAAAATATTTCTTTTATCATGTAAAATACCTAAAAAAAGAGAATGTAGTAGTGCTCCAATTTCAACTTCTAATTCAAGCTGATGTGGACTGCAAATTGTGTACAGTTTTATCTGAATAGTTTTTGTCTTGAAGTAAACAATTTGGAGCTCACATCAGCTTTGATAAGAAGTTGAAAGACCAGAGCACCATAAAAGCACCGAATGGAAAACTTATGGTTTTTAGGCGATTTTTTCAGCCTCCATATACAGAAACGGAAAGACCCTCATAAGATCCACAGCTCTGTTTATGAAGTTTCCTACCCGTGACATTATGTCTAAAGACACAAAAATTAAGCTGAAAATGTCTTCTGCTGATGTTGTCTGCTGCAATTTTTTACTTTAGACTTTAACTGGACCCTATGGAGCAGTCTGATCTGGGTCTGCGCTGTTTGCTATAGTTGCTTCCAAAATCCAACAGTAGACGACAAAATACATTCAATTCTTCTAAACTCGAAGGCATCAGGACAAGATGTTAATTTCCATTAATCATGCAGTAGTTCAAATTATGTGGAGATAGACATAAATATTTAACAACCAAAAATAATTATTATCATTCTTTTTTCTCTATCAAACATAAGTTTTGGGCATGTATAAGAAACGTCTCAAAGAGATGTTTCTTTTATGCATCCAAAACATAATTATGTTATTATAGACAGTTATTAAAATAGATCATTTATAGCTCCTCTTCTCTGAATTCAGTGTGTCCAAAATTTATTTTGATTCGAAAAATCTAAGTTCGAGGTTTTACTGTAGATGACTTTACCCATTTTTAACATTTAAGCCTAGTGTCCTTTTTAAGGGACATTGGCAAACAGTGAAAAACAGATCAGACGCTGCAGAATGCGGCATCTGATCAGGTTATGCACTGTTCGCTTACAAAATGTACTTTTAAAATTTGAATGAAATTGAAATTTACCACCCAACAAACCTGAAATTCGAAATTGATTCGTCTAAATGATAAGGACAGGAAATTCCATTAGGCATAAATGGGTTAAACACCTGCATGACTGAAGCAGACAACTTTGAGGCATCATTCCTTGTTTGCAGGGAAATTAAACAATAAATAAGGTAAATTGTCTGCAAGCAGACAGGTGTTGTTTACATATAATTTTAATTCTGCTGCACTTTACCACTTGATACAATGCAAACTTGCATCTGCAGCAGACAGCTACATTTTGTCATATACAGGTTAAGATTAGCAAAAAATTTCAGCGTAAAATTGTAAATATTTTCTTACTCATGAATTTTAGTATATGATTTGGGTGCTCAAAAGAACGGTCTCATTGAGACGGTTCTTTTGAGTACCCACAAAATATGTTTTGGTTGAGAAATAAGAAAAATATTTTTCTGTTACGCACTCTTAAGTCCTGGTCATATCTTCATCGAGTTGAAGTAAACATACATATATTTTGTATTTGGTAATGGTTGTTCAAGTTTTAATATAGTCTGCTGCAAAAGGGCTAGGTTCACGAAGGGGTGAAATCGGCCCTGCCATAGAAATGCAAACTGACTTAAAATATGTTTATATGGTTTATTTCATTGAGAAAAATCGAAATTTTATCTGCCTAGTGCTTAAATTGTGAAAACTATGGGTTTCTAAAGACAAGGACCCTCTGTAATTTTTGCGCAAAAAGTAACGTCATTTACATTGCAATGTAACGCCGAAGACGTCGCTAGATTGGTTAACAAATTTATGTTGAAAAGTGTGTGTCGCACCCAAATTTGTGCGAAAATGTATTATAAACCTCGATAAACAGTCTATCATGGCGATACACGCCCGCCAACCCTCTGAAATGTGCATGTTTGTTTGAGGCTTTATGTCCATGTATTTTTCATCAATTTTAGTCATATCACGGTAGCGGTCAATGTATCCTATACCGCTGCTTTACAAACGGTGTATCAGTATCAAGTACTTACTAAATACTCTCATCAGAATCAGTAGAAGAGAGAAAGTAATTTCAACAAAACTGTACAAGGGTTCAAACTCATGACTCATGAACCCCCCCCCCCCCCCCCCCTTAAGAGTAGTCCATAGAAGTCAGACTATAAATAGAACTCTGCCGACCACGCTTCGCGGGTCCGAGAAAAAGCGTATTAAAACTGTATGCACACAATCTTACTGATGCGATGGATAACAAAATCGTAACGCATTTTATGCAATTGAATGCAGAGTGGTCATTTTACGGTAGTCTCGTCATTTTCAGACAGGAGCTTGTCATTCTGACTGATCTTAAATACCCGTGCTTATATATATATATATATATATATATATATATATATATATATATATATATATATATATATATATATATATATATATATATATATATATATATATATATATATATATATATATATATATATATATATATATATATATATATATATATATATATATATATATATATATATATATATATATATATATATATATATATATATAGTTGATATTTAACCCTTAAAGCGCCAAGAAAAAATGCATCTGAAAATGTCGTCTGCTGAAGTCATCTGCTGCAAATAATTCCATAGCATTACTGACGAATTTAGTATAGAAGCAAACAGTGTGGACCCAGAACAGAGTGCTCCTATAGGAGCAGTCTTATCTGGGTCCACACTGTTTTTCACAGAGGATTCTTAAACATTTCAGCAGACGAGAAAGCATACGACTTTTGTTGCGATTGGCGCATTAAGGGTTAAGTCAGCTCAGAAGATATTTATGTTTTTTATCATTGGCGACCAGCGCAGGTGAAGGCTATATTGAGCATTCGAACAGACTAGCCAGAACCTTCCCTGATACTGCCCGCTCAAATTAAAGACAGCGTAGAAGTTTCATGTGCATGTTTTGTGAAATCATTCGTTTTTTATAAAGTCCCAGCTAACCACTATCGGCCAACGGCGAAAGGTAATTGCACATTGTTGGACCGATGGTATAAAGCTGCTATTTTTGATTCTCCCCGCCTCGCTAAAGTGGGACAGGCTTGTCAAAATATGATAATGGGACTTACACTAAGCATTTACACAAAACGAACATTTTTGATGGACGGAATTCAATAGTGATAACAGTAAAACCTTGTTTGCCATTAGTCACATCAACACTCTTTCAATTAAGTAGGGACGGGTCTTACTTGGTAAAACCATTACTAAGCTAGGCTTAATGTGTCTTGCTCGAGGACACAACGCTGTAGCGCCGATGAGGCTTGAACCCACGGACACTCGGTCTCGAGTGAAGCACTCTACCACGACAGTCAATCTCAATTTCTCAATCCTGAAAATAAGTTATTAATACGAAATGAAAAACAAATCCAGCTGCTACTCTTTCGCAATAACGTTCTCATCTTCAATTTTAGCAAAATGTTTTAACGATAAAGCTGTAGAGAAGACTTTCCGCCAACTTCTCCAAAAGGTCTGGTCTTTGTTGCACGTACAGATTTTGTGTACAGTAAAACCTCAAAAATTCGAACTACGATTTTTCGAAATACTGGCTAATTCGAAATAAATTTGGGACACACTGAATTCAGAGTAAAGGACATATTCATGATCTATTTTGATAACCTTCTATAATAATATATGTTTTGGGTGCGCAAAAGAAACGTCTCCCTGAGACGTTTATTTTATGCACACAAAACATATATTTGATAAGAAAAAATATTTCTTATACTTTCTGGGGGCTATATATCTTTTATTTCTACCTCACTATAATTCGAATTTTCGAAAATTCGAAATGAAACCTCTAGTCCATAGGACTTCGAATTAATGAGATTCAACTGTATTTAGATGAACTTTTTGCAATTAATTGAACTCGTTTAACATTTCAAAGTTTGTTTTATTGACGGGTAAAATTCGTATGGGCGTGTCAGAAAGAGGTATTATCAAAAAAAATCGTGAACGATGAAAATCCTGTTATCCAAAGGTTGTAGTGTGTAACATGAAAGTGATAAAACTGACATTTGCATGCTCAGAAATTTCTGTGCACGCACAGAATCAACGTCAGGCAGGCTCATTTGTACGAACAAAGTTTGGGTTTTTGCAACGTGCCATTTTCCTTTGCACGTGTTCTAAAATTTACGGTTCCGAGATGATCCCACTAGCTTAACGCACGTGCGAATCCCCACTAGCTTAACACACGTGCGAATCTGGTATTTGAACAAGCCATACATAGCTTTAACAAGTGAATTGTGGCGGTACAATGTAACATTTTGATTGACATCTTTTGACTTGTATTTGTGCTTTGCTTAAAATGCTCAGAGTGCATCTATGCACAGATGTAACTTCATCATCTTGGGTGTTGAAACCGTTTTGAGAAGTTGGCAGGGATGTTTCTGAATACCTTTCATCGGGATAAGGATTTCGAAAAAATGAAGTAGTAAAAATCATCGCAAAACAGGTCTAAAACATTTCAGGTGGAGTCTAATTGTTAGTATTATAATTCAAACTTCTAAGCTTTACATGGATCTTAATTTTCAAAACGATGTGCCTGACTCCTGAAATCATGATAAATCCTAAATTATATCACCTTTCTTTAGTCTCCCCATGCAAATACAAGTGTGACAAAGTGTGACAAAGTATAAAAAAAATCTGTTCACCCCACAGATTGCTCGTACTGATGTTTCAAAGATGCAGAATAATCAGACTATACCACATTGTATTTTTTCCATTGAAACGGGTAAATAACGGTCAATGAAATACTGCAGTTTGAGGCAGTTAATGTAATATACCTGTATAAAATACACATTACCTGGATTAGTTCATATTTTTGTTTACGACGGTTCTCATCTATCTTTGAATCAACTGTACTTCTTGCCGAACGTATGTGAAACATGCGTCATTACCGATTATTGACCAAAGATCCCCAGTTCTTAACATTACATACAGCTTACACGTGGGGTACACGAGGACAATGAGGGACATAAATATAGTAGACCTATCACCTTTTCCGAACAGCCGTACATCGCGAATGCCCAATGCGATTTTTCTTTCGAAACGGTCTCCAACTGTGTCACATTTCTAAATTTGCGATCGAATACGTTATTTTTGCAATAGGAAAATCAGTGCAATACAGACTAAACTTAACTCATGATTAAGACATGAAACACGACCATTATGTGAGGGATCAGTCATGCACGGACCCAGAGGGGAGGTGGGGGTAACAGGTGGCCCGGACTCACCTTGAAAATCACAAGTTCTATAGGGAATAAGCAATTGAGTTCGACCCCACCCCTGGAAAATGTTGGACCCCCTTTGGAACCAAAAATTACATTTTTAGTGAGCTTATGGAAAAAAATGAAGGCATGTCAATTATGCTTGGCGTAAGTATATACTGGGCAGTGGAATATTTCTGAAACAAAACGACCAGTACATGTGGTAAATTAGTTTCAGCTATCACAGTTCTAACGGTAACCACAAGCACAGAAATCATCCTTGGAACTAGGAAATGTTGCCACTGTCAAGAACTAGTATTTATTTATTTTACATTACAGGAAGCTATTGAGGCTGTGAAACCATTAGATCTTTGAAAAAAGGATCACAGCAGAATTATCACTGAGTAATAAAAAAGTATATATGCATTTTGCAGAATCTGAAATATATACCATTTTGTTCAATATCTTTTCTGGAACTAGTCAAAGCTGAAGGTGGAGCTTGTGGTATAAAGTATATCAGATAAACCTCAAAGCTTGCAATAATATAATAAACTAGCACTTTGAGAAGGTATTAAAGAGAAACGAGAGAAAAAAAGGAAAGAAAAAAAGTTGACTTCGCTGGGGATTGAACCCAGGACCCCTTGCAAAAAATAGGACTAGTCATGTACTTAACCTCACGGCCACGTAGATGTTTTGTTCATATTTTGTGCACTTAAATCTATATAATTTTAAATACGAACAAAACAACAATAGGCTTTTAGAAATATACAAAAGTAAACAAGCTGACACCCATTAATTGTAAAAATATGACCCCGTGTTTTTTTTTCTAATAGTGCTTTATGAATAAATTCTCATCCTGTTAACCAAAAACGGTAGTATATACCTGCGAAAGCAGACAGAAACTAACGGCAGCACGACGAGCGTCTCTTACTGAATGTAAATTTCGGATGTAACATTATGTCGGCATCGGCATTGTTTGCACTTTAAAATGTATGAGAGTAGGCGTATTTTCGGCTTCTAAAATAGCCCAGCCCTGCTTTCATGAGATAAATTAGTCATATTTGTATTTTAAGCCTTAGAACATGTATAATTGGCCTGAAAAAACAAAACACAGACAAAATATCCAAACGTGATCGTTTAGGTTACGTAAAATTACATTATGAAGCCATATTTTCGACACCTTATAATCTTGGGTCATGGGTTCTCAATGTTAATTTGCACAGCTAAGCCAAAAATTGTGGTGTCGAAATAATGGCCTCATGTTTTGTTATGGATATATTTACACTAAATCCCCACAATATCAGCCATTTTGGGGAAACTTGGGGTCATAATATGGATTTTTGCGGTATTAGGGAAGCATCCAAGAAATTGTTTGGTATGTATTTGAAGAGAGAGAAGATCGTCTTCTTCAGAAATAATGTCATTTATATTATATCCATACATTTCTAAAATAGGATTTTACAGGGCCGATTTTACCCCTTCGTGAACTTAGCCCTTTATTTGCCACTTTATGGTTTAAGTATTATTAGTCTGAAGACTTTTTTGCCCTAGGGTGATGACTCACTTCTTCTCTTGTTTTTTCTTTGATTTGATTCTTTATGTCCCATCAACAATCTTTCAGTTAAACAGAAATGGGTCTTCCTGGGTTGAACCAGTACTAAAATAGGATAAATGTGTCTTGCTCAAGGACTGCAACGCAGTGACTCCGGTGAGACTCGAACCCACGGCCTCGAGTCAAGCACTCTACCACTGAGCCACAGCGCTCCCTACATCTTATTCTTGGTCCTTTAAGGTTAACAAGGGGGCCTTCGAGGCCTGATTCATGCACCTGAGAATGACTGTTTATAAGGTCAGGGGAATGCATTATTCCGCCCAACACATCCAGCTTCGAATCTTTAATGGATCAACAGTTTCAGTGTTAAGTAAAATTTAAAAAAATAAAGGATGCAGAATCTCAATCGAAATTATCATTTAAACCAAAAGTGAATCAAATCTGATCAATGGCGAACGGTATACAGATCCCTGGCAGCCATGTTTTTTAACTACTAAGCAAATTAATTTGAGCAATCTTGCTAGAGGGTCGGCCAAGGACTTTTGGTGCCAAATTATTTCCAAATCATCCAAGTAGTTTTTGAAAAGAAGATTTTTCAAGATTTTTTATTTTGGTTGCCATGGCAATCAGAATTCTGCATGGAATTGGATTTTTTTAACTTTGAAAGGGGACCAACCTAGGATCATTCCTATGAAGTTCGGTGAAATTCCAATAAATGGTTTAGGAGATGTTGTTTTTGTTGACAAATGCCTGATGGATGGATTGTCCTTGGATGATCACAAAAGAGGGAATATACTTTTTCACGTTTTGCACACAGTATGCATAGATCCAGATAAGGTAATTTTATGAGCGTAAAATTGTAATTATTTTCTTATCCATCAATCTAACCATTGAGACGGTTCTTTTGAGTACCCACAACATATGTTTTGGATGTGAAATAAAGAAAATAGTTTTCCAATACGCACTCTTATCTGGCGACCTGAGTATGCTAATTTGGTAGAATATGGTACCTACAAGCTCCCTTACTGTGTTACAAAACTCATCAAGTTAAGAGCTTAGAAATCAGACTTATAAAATCAGATCCATTTTACATTTCGAAAACAGAAAAATAAAACCACCGCACATGGAAATAGGATTAAACATCTCTTTGCAGCAAATCCTCATGAAAAGGTAATAAATTTGACATGTTTCCTGAAATGGAATCAACAGTTAAACAAGAAATATCTTTAAGAGCGGCTCTTCCCTCACAAACAAGATGATTGTAAAACCAGAATGGACACAAAGTAACACACAACAAAACACAGATCAACTACAGAACCCCACAACGGGAGCAACCCATTTTTCCCTGTTTGTTGCGACTAGTGTAAAAACAATGGTTGTGTGCTACCTTAATAGTTTATCATGTGATCTATAAATATCGCCAAATCTTCCCTACGGAAGAATTTTCGTGCCGTAAAGTCAAATATATATGCAGATATTATTAACATTTCTCACTTTCTATGTATCATACTTTCAGCGTCAACGTGAAAATCATGTTTGAAACTAATGAAAAAGTGCAAAAAATAAACATTTCATACAACTTAATTGCTTTAATAGCCAAATAACCATTTTATGACATGTACTTTCTTCCATACGGAGATCAAGTCAGCTTTTGTAGGTCAACAATGAATTTATAAGACTTCATCTAACAAACACATTTCAGAAGTAGCAGACAATTTTAAATATCAATAAACTGAGAATATGAAATCAATAAATATCTCAGGATTTTATAAAGGAGTGTGTACTGAAAAAAAAAAATTCTCAACCAAAACGTATGTTGAGGGTGCTCAAATTTTGAAAAGAACCATCTCAATGAGATGATTCTTTTGAGCTCTCAAAACAAATTTTAAACTGATGGATAAGAAAACGTTCACAATTTTACGATCAAAATTTGTCTTTATCTGACCTGTATGGTTTAAGTAATGGAATAATTATTTTAAAATACTGTCTGCTGATACTATAAAACGTCTCGCAGATTTGACAACATTTCTGTAGAAAACTGAATTTCTGGCAACTCTAATTTTCTGATAAATTTATCTTTGTTAGCTTTCTGTCAATAATCTCGGCTTCCAGACATTTTTTTGACAAAAGAATATTGGCATTTCTCTTCCTCGTAAATCATTGTATGTGCATCTCACTCAGAAATTGGTTTAACTATATTTAAGAGCTGAATTTCTAAAATAGAACCCTCCAGCTGATGATATGATCTAATCCATTTCAGTTATTAATAAATACATCTAATTTATCATAGCAAGTGAACAGATCGGGGACTATTTTGTTTTGTTTGTTTGGTTTGAGGTTTTATATCCCATGCAAAAGTTATGTCCATGTTGAGACGGTTAGCACTTTTTTCATGGGCAAAGTTAGCAAGTACTACATGCACATACTCTCGCTTGTAACTGACAACAACCCTTCTTGAATTAGCAGGAGAAGAATGATTGTAGAAAGGATTTCATGTTCAATCTCCACAAAAGTAAATGGGACCAGGGCTGGATCTAACTCCGACCCCTGGATCTGTAGTGGAACTTGCTACTGAGCTACTGGGCCTGGTTACTTGTTTAGCAATTGAAAACGCTCTTAACAATCGACAAATGCGCATCAAAAATCCCTAGAAACAGTATTTTTAATTGCCATTTGTTGCCAGCCAGGCGACACATGGCAATCAAAAATTCTGTTTGTAACGATTTTTTATCTACATTTGTTGATAGTATTAACATTTTTGATTGCCGCCTATCCCTTGTGTTTCCTGTCTGGGTAATATTTGGTTCTGGCCCTCAAAGAGCTAAAATGTAGCTTTTTTGATGGTAATCTGTCTCGGCAGGTTAGCACCGTGACATATATATCAGACTGAAAATACAGTAAAACCTGTGTAAAACGGCCACTCAAAAATAGACAAAACAAAGATCTTAATGACCAATTATTGCTTAATTCAGGTCAAAGTATTGCAGATTGCTCCCTTTGGAGCATTCTGCAATACTTTTGACCTGCATTAAGTGATAATTTGTCTTTAAAAACAAATTTTCGGTCTTTTTGAGAGTGGCCATTTTACAAGGGTTTTACTGTAGTCAAAAAAAGAGTTCTTGTTTCCGGTTTCACTACCGACCTAATATTTTGACTGAGGGTTTAACCCCCCAACCCTATGATCCTTAGTGGCCACTCCCCTTACCTTCTTTATCGATGACAAAAGGTACACCTTCATTCTGTAACTCGTAACCACAGATTTTACTGTACTCTTCTGATTCGTCGCTGTCGTGTGCTACAATCTTGATGAGGCTGTCGTACAATCTACCCTCCTCCATCTCAATGTCGTAAGACATCTTATCGAATTTTGGAGCAAATTTGTCCACATCATGTACCGTTACAACTACCACAGCCCTGGAAAGTCATAATAATTGATATAAAAAATATGGTAATTGTTCTAAAATTTTGAACACATTTCTCTTTCTGTTCTCAAAAAGCACAGGCCAGTATTAAAAGAGTGTTTAATTAAAAACTAATTTTCTGATGTCTCAACCTAAACAAATGTGTTTAAACTGATGGATAAAAAGTTATCATATGACGTCGCGTCTGGGAGTGAAATAATGCCATGCAATAAAATCGATAAACCACTAGTGGTTTATAGATTTACGGGAAGCGTTATGATGTCCATAACGATGTTGCGTACATAATGACAAAATTATAACGTTTTACGTCAGAAATGAGACTTTAAAGTTATCTTAATGTAATATGATAAATAGAATCTAACATTCGTGCTCTTGTATTATTGAATTTATAAACTCTTGCGAAAAAGAGATAAAATGCTCAGCAAGCCTCGCATTTTATCGCTTTTCCCCAACTCGTTTAATAAATTCAATAAAACATGAGCACTCATGTAAGATCCTCTATATACATGTAGCTACCATTTTTTTACGCAAAAAATTTGGTGAAAGCACAACAAGAAACATTTTCTTGAACACAACATGAGAAACCTTTGTTGCATGTGAATACCAAAGGTGCAGACAAGCCTGTGCATATACATGTACCCAGTCTGATCAGCACCTTTGGCATTCACTCCCTGCAAAGAATTGTATCTAACTTTGTTTCATAGAAAATTTCATCATTCTATCTCATCTCTGAAGCTTATAGTACTGCAGATCTCAAGGCTGTCAGAGGGGTCTACTGGTCAGATCTTTGCAACATCTAGTGTTATATACCAAATGAAAATGTGGGGTCTCTAGCTTTTAAAAGTAGTTGATGACACCTCTGATTCTGAGTACTAACCGAGTTATCTCCCCTTGAATTACCCCACCCATTTTGATCATATTATAAGAGGTTATGATCATTAGCTTGTTAAATAATTGAGTTGAAGCATCCCGGAAGAAAAATATACCCATCATTACTCAAAACGGTACTTGAAAAAGTAGAAAAGTTAAGTTTTGATCAGAGAAATGGGCTTTTGAACTGTTTTGTTGGTCTTTTAAAGTTGAATTATGTGTTAAAACTCCATTGAATAAAAATATATTTGAAACTTTCAATTTAAGAATCTTACCATTAGTTGTATGTCCTTAGAAATGACTAAAAATTTAACGAACACTTATTTATCTATCTTATCAGGGTTTCTAGATTCCAATTTATGCATACGGAACGCTCTGGGAGCAATAATAAGCATGTAAATACCCCACCCACCTATTACTACTGCAGATCTCATGGCTGTTTGAGAGTGACCTTGATCATATTTTGCTAACATCTGGTGTCATGTACATGTACATATACAAAGCAAAAATGTAGAGCCTCTAGTAAATAGAAATAGTTGATGACACCGCTGATTCTGAGTGCTTACCGAGTTATCTCCCCTTGAATTACCCCACCCATTTTGATCATATTATTAGAGGCTATGATCATTATTTTGTTAAATAATTGAGATGAAACATCCAGTAAGAAAAAAAACCTATTATTACTCAAAACGGTACTTGAAAAAGTAGAAAAGTTAAGTTTTAGTCAGAGAAGTGGGCTTTCAAACTTTTGTGTGGTCTTTAAAATTAAATTTGGTGTCAAAACTCCTCTGAATAAAAATATATTTGAAACTTTCAATTTAAGAATCTGCCCATTAGTGTTATGTCCTTAGAAATGACTAAGAATTTAAAGAACACTTCTTTATCTATCTTATCAGGGTTTCTAGATTCCAATTTCTGTATACGGATATGCTTTGGGGACAATAATAAGCATGTAAATACCCCACCCACCTATTACTACTGCAGATCTCATGGCTGTTTGAGGGTGAACTTGGTCAAATTTTGCTAACATCTAGTGTCATATACATGTACATGTACCAAACAAAAATGTAGAGTCTTTAGTAAATAGAAGCAGTTGATGACACCGCTGATTTTGAGTACTGACTGAGTAAAGTCCCCTTGATATACCCCGACCCATTTTGATCATATTATGAGAGATTATGGGTGTCAGTTTTGGAATATAATCAAAATAATGCATTCAGGAAATAAATATAGCCATCACTATTCATGACAGCACTTGAAGAAGTAAATAAATTAAGTTTTAGTCAGAGAAAAAGGGTTTGGAACTATTTTCTTCGTATATTATAGTTATATCCTATTTCAAAACCCAGATGCTTTGAATAAACATATGTTAGAAACTTTCAACTAAAGAAACTGCCCGCTAGATTTATGTCTTTAAAAATAAATAATAATTTAAAGATCAGTGCCTCAGTTATGTCAATAGGGTTTTCTAGATTCTAATTTCTACAAATAGAATGCTCTGGGGCAACTACTAGCATGTAAATACCCCACCCACCTATAAGATGAGGTGAAAACGCTAACATTGATAAAAGTCTTATAATACTAAATCACCCAAATTTTTTATAGCCTAAATACGAAGAGAATAATTTCTGACAGTGTAACTGTATTGCAAGTGATTTACACGATCTTTCTTAAGATTGTCAAGCACACCCAAGAAAATCATTTTAGGTCACTAGTGGCACCAATAACCATAACTCTTGCAAGGCTAAACACAATTTACCTTATAACTTGAATATATGTTACCATGCATACCTGAAACTTACTGGGGCTAATATACTTAGTACGCCAAACACAATTATAATATATTAAACTATCTAGATATTCTAGGAAGAGTTACTGCCCTTGATTATTTTTACTATTGTTTTGTATGGAAAAATGCAGTAAAATAATAATAGCTTATTAAGTTAAATTTGAAAACTTATTTTCTAAATAGGATTAAATCTATCCTGAACCAATACTATGCCAAACTGCAGATCAAAAGGGGTACGTGCATTAAGAAACTATTTTGGCCCCACTATGAGGTCAAAAAATAAAATTTGCTCTTCACAAGTTTCTTCTTATTAGTTTATTAGAACAATGGTCAAAGTGTAAAGTTCTTGTATTGATTCGACTTTTACCGTTGCAATGGTAACAAAAAAAGGCCTCCAAAATAGGCTGAAAATAGGAAAATGTCCATTTTGGAGCAAATTTGAGACATGTAACAGAGGAATTAATATAGAGCACAAGCAAAAACCAAAAAAAAAATTTTAACAGATGATGAGAATTATCACGGCACATAATATATTTAAATGTTTTTTTGGTATTTGCTTGTGCTGATATCTTATTCTTAAAAAATCGGTCTCAAAAAGCCTCAAATTTGGCCTTAAATAGCAATTTCTCTATTTTAAGCCTATTTTTTTTTAGCCATTTTGGTTACCATAGCATACGGTAAAAGGAAAATAAAGGCCAGAATTTTACACTTGGGCTATTCTTCTAACAAAACACTAGGATGAAATTGGTAAAAAGCAACTTTCAGTTTTTTTTGCTCTAGAGGGGACCAAACAAGCCCCTTAATGCATGCACCCCTTTGTTTCTGCTACATATTTCTATTTTTTGAACCACGAGTTGTTGTCCCTTAATGGCAAGACTCACGCAAAGAAAATGGATCTATAATCGAATTTTCCTCCAATAACTTGCTTACTGAGGATCTGATTGCAATAAAATATACGAGACATTTGGTTTTACACATCTTTACAGCATCTTTTGTATTGCTTTAGCGATATAAAATACTGCATGGAACATGCATTATTGCCCTTGTTTTTGCGTCGTTTAAGATTAAAAACAAATATAATAGGCCTTATAAACAAATGAATCAATGGTCCCAAAATATTGGTGAAATATTGAAATTTCCTTCATTATATATAATTTGATGACGTTTGCATTTGTCTTCCTGTATCACCCAACATAAATGTGTATCTGCATTTTATTCTTTCATCAAACCAGAGTAAATGATCATTGAAAAAGTGGATGAGGTACGAATATACTGACAATCTTAATGGCTTCATATTTCATCAGAAATGATGACTATTCTAAGTCTAAACAGTATGTAGCTTTTAAGTTTTCTATATACAGATATTATGTATCATCCTCCTGCTTTGCTTAGATTTTCGTCTATGCTTTGAAAAACTCTAATGCTTTTTTTGTATCTTGTTAGTTTTAGGTACCCTAACGCTTTAGATAAACCAAATTAATTTGCTAAACATCCTTTTCAGGACGACCCTGCAATACATACTGTAACCTACAAATTATTTCATTAACCTCAAATGATAACCTTACTAACTCACATTTTCTCGTCAAAACTCCGCTCCATAAATTAACAATGAGCTGTTTTTAGTCTTTCTTACTCAGAAATAAATGTACTTTAATTTCATAACACTTTCAATTACCTTATTGCAATTGAAGTTATAAATTATTCATATTTTTCCAAGAACATGTTTCTAAAATACACCAAATAAACATGGCCTGCAAATGGTTGACATTTTTTCTATCAGATCTAGATTATAACACACCAAGATGTAGACTAAATATTGTATGTGTTGAATCTAAAGTCATTGGTAGTGATGACAGTGCAATCAAAATTATGTTAAACCTGTCCAGTTCTCAGAAAATTTAGCATATACAGTATGTATGATGTTTCTCTAATGGCAATGTTTATATAATGGAAACACACAGTACTTTGATGCTATTCGCGTTTGTATTCCAAAAAGGTGACAACAATAAAGCGTAATAAAAGAGAACCACTGGACGATACTACATTGTTCTAGAACTTAAGTGGTTCCAGAGAAGATTTTTTGATGTTTTAACTATACAAGCCAATTTAAAACATGTAATCCCCCTGGGTGGAGCTATTTTTGAATAAACTTGGCAGCTCCAGGCCTTGTGGGTCAAACAAGTAGGGTTTTGTGTTTTATTTAAATAAACCTATATAGCCTTCGTGGCTTGTTTTTGTCTGCACGGCCATTATTTGAACAGACTCAGTGGAGGTCTACTTTGTGATGCTACATACTAAATATAATGGCGTTGGGCCATGTGGTTTCAGACAATATTTTTTTATATTTGCTGTAAAAAACTATATAAAACCAAGGGCCATAATTTGAACAAACTTGGTAAAGTAGCAAAAGGTGACGCTACAACTCTGTGACTATATTTTTATGCTTTCCCTAATAAATCCTATGTAAAACACGTGGCCCCTAGGATGGGTCCATTTTGGTAACATAGGCATAATTTTAACAAACCTGGTGGAGGGGTCTTCTAGATGATACAAATACCAATTATCAAGGCTGTATGCCAAGTGGTTCCAGACAAGAAGATTTGTTATGTGTACCCTATATAAACCTATGGAAATCATGTGAATCTGGAGCGGGCCACAATTGGCCCTAGGACCATAATTTTAACAAAATTAGTAGAGGTCTACTAGATGATGCTACATATTTAATATCAAGGCTCAACTGGTTTCAGACAATATTTTTTGATGTTTCCCATATTAAAAAAAAGCAAGTGAGTATGGTCAGGAAATACCACAATCACACTCTGCAGACCGACCCACGGCCTATGTAAAACATGTGAACCCAGAGGCGGGACAATTTGTGGCCCCATGGGCATGATTTGAACAAAAAAGAAAAATATCTACTAGATAATCATACACAAAATATCAAGGCTATCAGCCTTGTGGTTTCAGACAAGAAGATTTTTAAAGTTTTCGATAATCTATTTTACCCATGTGATCTAGATATACTATTTCATCAATTATTTGAGAGGGCCATATAAGGACATTCCTGTCAGCCAAATTTGATCAAATTCAAGCTATTATTTTAGGGCGAGATATCGTTTGAAGCGATTGTTGACAACGCACGACGGACAACGGACATCCAATGTTCACAATAGCTCACTTTGAGCTTATGACTCAGGTGGGCTAATAAAATATACTGAATGTTGTGATTTTAAATATGTCTATTTGACCTTGACCCTTGACATTTAAATAGGTCATAACACAAATTTTAACTCTGACATACAAAGAGTGCAGACTATTACTTATTTTGATGAAACAAAATGACAAAATATGGCAATTGAACTTTATTAATATAGATAAAGATTTTTTATGAAAAGTTTGCATTTTTCTTTTGCATTGAAACTATTTGCAAACAGACACACGGACAAACACAGCTTTGGTACATGTATCATTGGTACTAATAATTTATTTCAAATGTTGTTTTCCAACCAATACCATACAAGTCATAACAATATTGTATTAACGTGTCCTTATGAATAAATGCAATGCTCTAGACCAACTGTATACAACATATGCATAATCCTATATAAAGTGTGTGTACGGTTCAAGGGCCGTAACTGTGTAAGTACACATCTTCGACGATGTCATCAACTGGATTTTGAAGTCGTACATACAGACAAATATTTTGGTATATATGACGCTTGATGTTAGTACAATCTTACCAGCAAAGTTCATAGGCAGCTCGTATGTGGTAGTATAAAGCGGTTATCATCTTGACGTGATTCAAACTGAGGCTGTTACGGAATAGCTCACGCCTCGCTTGATTGGGGGTATTTATTCCCCTTTGGTGGCAAATAATATGTGGAATTTAAGTATGTAAGACTAGTAATTATAAGTTAAGCTTCAAACAGGCACAAACTATACTTTTACTAATAAACAGATACATAAAATACGCATTTTTGTGATTTGGGGGTATGCCTATTTGACCTTGACCTTTGACCTTGAGAAAGGTCACAACTTGATTTGAAGCTTGACCTAAAACGAGTGTATGCTGTTGCTTACCTTGATGAAAAAAAAAGATGAAACTTGCATTTTGAACTAAGTTATGGTTAAAAATTGTGTTTATGTAATATTAGCACTGCCCTTTTACATTGACACTATTTACAAAAAGACACACGGACAAACACACCTTTAGGTATCGTACATGTTGAAACTATATTTCAATGTTGTTTTCTAGTCCAATACCATATAAACCATAAAAATATTTCAATTATGTATGCTTATTAGAAATAAATGCAATGCTATCTGCCAACTGTATGCAAAATTCTGATAATCTGTTATAATGGGTATGTACGGTTCAAGGGCCGTAACTCTGTTAGTACTCATCAGCGACGATGTCATCAACCGGATTCTGAAGCTGGACATACAAACGAACATTTTGGTATATGTCATTAGATGTTGCACCGATCTGACCAGTAAAGTCCTTAAGGAGAGGACTTTTTGCCAGTCGTCTGCCCTACTATTAGCAGACTGGTTTGAAATGACCTGGTCTGAAACCCCGAAGACAGGTTTTCTCACATTGAGGCTCAATTTGATGTTGTCTTCATCATTCAGACAATCAATCAACCAAGTGTAAAATGTATCATATCATAAAAAATTACAAAATATCAACAGACAAGATTAGTTTACTTTCAATGAAACTAAAGCATACATCCAAAGACAGCTGTCTTAATTGGAAGATATTGCATTGGTCATCTTAATAACAATCAAACAAACACAGTGTGACAATACAGTAATACCTGTGTATAACCGCCACTCAAAAATAGACAAAACAAAGATCTTAATGACAAATGGTAGCTTAATGAAGGTCAAAAGTTTTGCAGAATGGAGCATTCTGCAATACCTTTGACCTGATTAAGCGATAATTGGTCTTGAAAACCAATTTTCCGTCTTTTTGAGAGTGGACGTTTTACACAGGTTTTACTGTACAATGTATCAAGTTTCTGTAAATTTCTCGTTGTCAGGAAGAGGCAGCTCCTGGTTGATTTACTATTCTAGATCATGACATTGTTTTCTATTTTTAGACAACATTGAAAAAAATCAAGAAAAAAATAAGTACAATTTTGATACTTTTGAAATTTTTATAAAAAATTGGAGCAAATGCTCTATTATCCATTTTAAGTCCTTTAAAAGTCCTTTACTATGGAGTAAAGGGTTAAATTGTGTTGTGGCTCTCTGTGTTCTTCCTCACAGGGACAATGGGTTGATTATGGCAGTTCCTGATCATACTCTTTACTCACTCGATTTTTTAATGACAAACGAAAAAGGGAAACAAGAGGGCCCTAGGGCCCTGGATAGCACAGCTGAATCCTGGCACATGAGGAAATGATGTTTTGGCCTGTGGCTAAAGAGATATAAATTTAAAGATATTTTTATTTTTAGCTCTGGTGGTCATTTTGTTCAGCCAAGCTGAATGGTCTCAGCAATTTCATCAGAGAGCATCATGAGGAACATTGATATTGAATATGAAAGCATGGTTCAGAGATTTATTATCTAGAGCCCTCCTGGCCCTTTTCAGGGGACAAACATATTTCAATATTGCAATCGTCCTGCAGGACGGGTATCTAACAATTCCCACTCGCCCTGCAAAAACATTCACCACCCTTTAAAAGAATATGCAATAAAGACCATAAGGGAGTAATATGTAATATGAATTTCTTGAGTAATTCACCCCAAAGTGCTAGTCCTACAGGACAAGAGCTGTGGGGAGAATTAATCGTCCTTTCTAGATTTCACTCGCAACTACGAGCAGACGATTGGAATTTTTGTCCCCTCTTTTTGTTCGGCAGATTGGAACCATTTGTGCAATTTTGGTAGAGGGCATCATGAGGAACATTTCTGTGAACTTATTTTGTATTTGAACCAGTGATTCAGGAGGCTATGTTGTTTAAAGATATTCCTAATTTAGAGCTACGGCGCTACCTTTGCTTGGCGGAGCAGAACCATTTGTGAAATTTTGGTATGGGGGCATCATGAGTAACAATTTTGTGAGATTATTTTGAATTTGGACCAGTGGTTCAGGAGATGTCATTTAAAAGATTTCTTATCTAGAGCTCTGGCGGCCCTCATGTTCAGTGGAGTGGAACCATTTATGCAATTTTGGTAGAACATTAATGTGAAATTATTTTAGATTTGGACCAGAGGTTAAGGAAGAGATGTGGTTTAAAGAAAGTTAGGCACGACTGACAAAGACCGATCACAATAGCTCACCTTGAGCATTGATCTCAGGTGAGCCAAAAACAGAAAGAACCAAGACAATGTCATGCATTAGACAAAACATTGGAACTCTGTACAAACTAACCAATTTGAGTTAGGAGGCAGCAAGCCTCAAAGGAATAGTTGGTATGGGAGACTGCCTACTAACCTTTTTGACCTTAGCCCATATGGAGGATCTACACAATCATATGCAAAAATATTGAATTTATAATGTTTCCGCTTGTGGTAATTTAACTTCTTTCCTTCCTTGAGTTTTATTTCCGCAGCACCCGTAAGTCTATCTTTCAACTCCACAACAAACGGAATGTTTCTTTTGCTCCTGGGAATCTCATAGCGACATATAAGCCCTGAAAAATAAAATGATTTTCATTAACCCTTTTAAGACCAATGGAATTTCCCAGTTAAGGCAAGATGTATATGCAGTATGAATACATAGAAATTGAAGATCATTTCAACGCTATCAGATGGGCCTAGATCTCTCCACAGTACGTTCTTATCCCTTTGTATTCAGGGGAATCCCTGAACAAGTAATTTTGCAAATAGTGAAGACCCAAATCAAATGGTCTACACTGTTTGTAAAGATAAAAAAAGCCCTTCAATATTTTTTTGAAAAATGTACAATGGGCTATCCCAAATTTATTGTAACAATATACCAGAAGGAAGAATCCATTAGTAACAAAGGGTTTATTTTTGTGCTTATTGTTCTTGGCCAGCTATACTTCTTGGATTCTAGAAATGCTCACTTAAAATCCTGATAAAGTATTTGTGTTGCTGCTGGCAAGACACTACAATGTAGCTACATGTATGGGCTTTTTGTGAAAGTCAATACTTGTATTGGCAATTATAGTTAGGACAAAGGCATTGATTGACTGAATAAACATAATTATAATTAATTAAGATATGAATCAGTTCATTGCAATTCCCAGCAGCCTCCTATATAATTATGTAATAATTGTCCATTACTGCAGTATAATTATAAGCTTTAACATGGCACAAAGGGCCCTTCATTACAATGAAAATTTAGGTCCATTCAGTTAAGAGTGTGTAATGAAAAATTATTTTTCTAATTTGTCAACCAAACAGATGTTATGGGTACAATGAGATGGTTCTGAGCACCAAAAACAATGTTTAAATTAAGTGATGGATAAAAATATATTTACAATCTTATGCTCATTTTTTGTTTATCTGGACATATGTAAGTCAAGTATCGGTTTTCCTGATGAGCACTTGACTCTAGAAATTGTGGACAACCAAAATTATCCCTTCCATTGATAGATTCTTCTATCTTGTTGGACACTTACTGTACCTAAGTACCTACTATACATGGACGTACAACATATGTATTTGAATTATCTGGAAAAATGGAGCCTTCAGAAATAGAGAGAACCTACAATATAAGAAAACAGCAGACTCTGTTTTATTGAGTCTGTTCATGAGAACTAATGGAATGTGCAACAATTCTCATTCCCCCTAGCATCCGCCGGCTTAAGCGGTAGACTGCTTTCCGTCAGAACCCAATGATTGAGTTACATGTATATGCCCCTTAAATGTCCCAGTCAACAATTATTCCGTCATGTTGGGTGAGAAAGAACAGAAAAATGCCAGGGTTGGACTAAAAGGCCCCTACCACCACCCAAATTTGCCTCAAGTGAAGCAAATATAATCCTGTCAACAAGCCAAGTATGACATGGTCATCTTGATCAATATCTCTAAAAGCTGCAGCAGAGAGTGCACCACCCTACCACCCAGCTTCCATTTAGCAGTTTAAGGGGACACAGGTTGCTATTTCAAAACTAAGGGGCTGAAGGCATTTTGTTTTTCTGACTCGGAAGAAAAGTTATAAACCTATATATTCCCTTAGTTTTGACTGACCCTAGGCCTGCACACATTTTTAAATGAAAAACGTTGTAAGCTGCAAAGTACAGTGGCGTTTTAAGGGTAAACTAATTCAGAAATAATTATTATGTATATTTTGTCAATTTGATATCAATGGAAATCTGTTTATTTGTTTGTTTGATTTGATTCTTTATGTCCCATCAACAATCTTTCAGTTTAACTGGGACGGGTCTTCCTGGGTTGAACAAGTACTAAGCTAGGATAATCAATGGAAATCTGTCAGTTTGATCATTCAGTTTGATCATGTGATCTAGCTATATTTTTGCTGGTATACAAATAAGGCGTACTTCGAATCGAACTAAAGTTCCTACTATAGTTCTTACGTAATAGATGCGCACACACGTTTACACCCGAGCGGCTAAAGCTGGAACTTTTAGTTGGTTGGCAAGTAAACAAAAATAATAGCCCTGTAAGCTCCACTGCAATTCTTCGTCGAAGACAAAAAGGATGTTATAAACTGCACATCGCTTTCTAATAATCAATTAACGAATATGTGGGGCCAAAAATTATGTTCAGCTAGGTTTATTTTACAAAAACATATCATTTTAAGGCTACTGACCGATCTTGAACCCATCGTGCTAGATCTTGAACCCATCATTAGATATGTCTAAAGTAGGGAACCAGCCTATCTACTAGAGTAACGGTGCTCCGACCATCTCCAGTAGGCTCGTGACGTCACCCTAGAAGAGACTATAGGTGTTCCAATCAAACTTTAGTTACTATAGTAGGGACTATAGTTCGATTTGAAGTACGCCTAAATCACTATTGGACAACTGCCATTAACACATATGAAACTTCGAAGACCCGTTAAGACTGATATTGTTATCTTGTGTGTGTCAAAGCCCTAATGGACTCTTTTCATGATATACTTACTACAGACTGATCTTGGCCTACATGTATAAGGTTTGATCTGCTACCTGGGTCCACTTAAAAAATGCTACATTTATTAAAAACAGTCAAAGGGCCGGGTGTATTGTATTATAAGTTTCTCGGTCAAATGAAGAATGAAAGCATTCAGTAATACAAACCTAGCAATTGAACTCACTTTGTAGTATGTAATTACACAGCTTTTTGACTCTTTGCATACTAGGAAAATTTTCACACTTTTCGTCGTCCATTTTTTTCCCCATTTTTCCCCAAAAAATTCTTTCAGATTTACCATCCGAAAAAAGGGCATAGAAGGATGGACTTAAAACCCTAATGGCTTGTGAAGATGATGGGTGCATAACTGTGCCTTTATTGGGTCTAATATGTTTTATATTATTACACAGGTTTTGAGCGTAAAATTGAAAATATTTTCTTACCCATCAGATTTAATATGTTTTGGGTGATCCAAAGAATAGTCTCATTGAGACGGTTCTTTAAAGTTACCACAATATATGTTTTGGTTGAGAAATAAGAAAATTATTTTTTTTGATACACACTCTTATGCCCAGGTCATACATTCAAGGACTGGACCCCGGATTAGCCACGGATACAATCCGGCATCATTCGAGGACCAGGCAACCCTTATTGGTCCGTACATGTAGCTTTCCGTATTGCATCCTTAATCACACGTGGTAGTAATTAATCATACGTATATAGTGCATCTGTATCAGACTACGGAAATTGGCATTTCCTGGGTCATCCGTGAGATTTAATCCGTAGTAGAACCGGCGAGGTGATCCGTGAATGTGTGACCTCCAGGGCATTAACTAAAGGCCTGTAATAATTTGGCATTGTGACTTTTGTTGTCTGCAGACTTGTCTGCTTATTTTCCTAGCTTATATTGCAAACAATATGGACCCAGATCAGACTGCTTCCATGGGAGCAGTCTGATCAAGGTTCATATTGTTTGCATCCATGATAAAAAATTATCCAGTCTCAAATATACAATTGGACATACAACATTTTCAGGGCAGGGTAAGGGATAAGTCTCAATGGACCTCCTTGAATAAGCTGTGACACAAAGGTAGTTTAAGATCATTTCAATAATTTTTGGCCCTCAAAATGTTGTCTGCTTTTCATGTCTACTGCATACATTGTATATTCAAATGCACTTCAGACTACTTTTGGTCATGTGGGCAAACACTATGAGCCCTGATCAGACTGCTAGGTGCAGACTCTGATCTGGGTTCAATGGTTGTTTGCGAGGGTACAAAAATTAAGTTGACGAGTGAGCAGATGACAATGGTCGTGAATGGCATGAAAAAGGTTAAAATTAGAGCAGTGAATAGCTTACCTGTCACTTAGGAATGACAATGACTAAAGCTATAGATTCATATGGGTCCAAATAAAAGAATTATATGAAATATACTGCTTGTTAGTTCAAGTACTTGGTGTGCTCACACACTCACATGCACGCACTCACGCACACACAAAAAAGACCCATATCAACAAATTAAAGAAGGCCATTAAAAAAAATGTAACCAGTACGTAAATGCCTCAAACTAATTCTCATCACGTCCTGCCCTGCCGCTAAAAATTGCATTCACTGCCTGCTGTGTTTAGTTCATTCATAAACAGGCCTTCATACACCCATTTTATTCTTATGTACATGTATATATCATACTTGGTTAAAGACATCCTGTAACCCCTTAAAATATTAAATAGAGAATCCCATCCTCATATTCTTTAAACTGTATAGAAAATAGCGGGGTAAGTAAACCTGTGGTGTGTGCATGAGCATTTAATCGCATTATTTGTCTTTCTTCTCTGAGTACATGCAGAAAGACATCACTATTGTTTTGCGTTTTTTCTCAGAACATTGGTCATGTAATTGTCTTCGTTTTTCTGACAAATTAATTACAGTATCATTTCATGTCACCAGATAAAGCTTCCATGCAATGTCACAAAAACAAAATGACAAATGAAGGATTCGTCTGTTATCAGCGATTTCTCTATATTCTCTGATTCCTGTCACGACTCTCTGGCAAATAAAAATTACAGTCAACTTCCACACAAATATTAAGAACTTGACCAATAAAGCACCACCTAAAAATTACGACAAACTACGTTTTCAAAACTTGCTTCTACATGTTAAAGACGATGTTTAACTCTTTTGCAGGACTTTAGTTAAGAGTGCGTAACCGAAATTGAATTTTCTTATTTCTCGACCAAAACATAAGTTGTGGGTACTCAAAAGAACTCAATGAGATGGTTCTTTAGAGTACCCAAAGCATATGTAAAAACTGATGGGAAAGAAAAAATTTCTTTTTTTACGCTGAAATTTTTGGTTCACCTAAACCTGTGCTTTTGCCTGCTAGTGTTGTTGTAAACCGATTGGAGGACCCATATCAAAAATAGCAAGTGAGTATGATCAGGAAATACCACAATCACAAACTGCAGACAACCCCGTGGCACCGTGAGGAAGAGCCGCTCAACCATCACAAGACACCAGGAAGACAAATTAAGCAAAGCAATCAGCTCTCTCTTCCCCATCAAGATGATTGCAATACTAGAATGGACATAAAGTAACGTACAACAAAACATAGAACAATTACAGACTCCCACAAAGCCCGACAAATTGTAACTGCCTGATCTGGATCGCATTCATTTGAAGAAGAAAAATATCTACATTTCATCCTCTTATGGGCCGGGGCTGTTTGAAACTTGCTAACTCCGAGACAGGTTTTCCAGTCATGTAGATTATAAGATACCCCTTTGACAGTCCATCTAATTAATTGCAGCAGACAAAACTTCAAAATTGGTTTCTACTTTTAGTCACATAAAATGCTTGACATTACAAAGTCATATGAATGTTCCATTTTTCTTCATAAATCATGCAAGAAATCGCAAACTCAAGTTGTATTCTGCTGCAGTCGTGTTTGGCGCTAAAGGTTTTACCATACAAATCTCTTCTTGCCGGTAGCATGATATGCAATGAAGAATTACTAATAACACAGATAACAGAAATCAATTTGGGATTCTTTAATAAATACTTAATGCTCACCACTCCAGACAAATAGGAACCACTGCAACACGCAAAGCTTCCATAAATAGGACAATTTTTTTTCTACCATTAACACACTGGTAAATGTATACAAATGTATGTCGATTTGCTGGTATTTACGCGTATTGCCGGTACTTCATATACCGGAAGTGGTAGATTTTGGTGTTAATACTTTTTAGAGAAACATGCCATATGCCTAAAGGACTATAGAATTAGATCATTTTTAAGCATTCAGTATGTGCATGGCGATTTATGTAAGCATTTAGGAATAGATTTGAATACCGATCATCCAGATCATACTCGAATCTATTCCTAAATGCTTACATAAATCGCCATGTGCATGCCTAATACTTAAAACTGGTCTAATTCTATATAGTCCTTTTAAAGCATATGGCATGTTTTTCTATATATGATTTAACACCAATATCTACCACTTCCGGTCTATGAAGTACCGGCAATACGCGTAAATACTAGCAGTGTGATTAAATATCCACATTTTCTTACTCCTGCCAATATTTTTGTCCTTAAATTATGGTCTGCTTATTTATACGTGTATGTCCGCTGCATATATTAAAATGCACTCCAGAATGCTTTTATCAAGGAAGCAACTATGAACCCTGATCTGACTGCTCCCTTAGGAGCAGTCAGATCTGGGTTCATATTGTGCTGCATATGCATGCCAAAGTACATAAATGGTGGGGTCACAGGAAATAAGCTAGTGGTAGCTAGGGGGGAATAGTCGGCCTAGGAGTCAAACTTTCACCCTAAATGGGACCCAGGGAGAAGTGGGAGTCTCCTTTTTTCAATTTTCATTCAGTCACCACGCAAACACAAGATGTCATGTGGTGACAATCTACTACCACTGAAACAGAATCCAGAATGATGACAGATGGGCAGGCTTGTCTGAAAATTTGTTTGGGCATCTATTTGTTTTGTTTGATTTGATTCTTTACGTCCCATCAACAATCTTTCAGTTATAAAGGGATGGGTCTTCCTGGGTTGAACCAGTACTAAGCTAGGATTAATATTTCTTGCTCAAGGACACAACCCAGTGACGCTGGCGAGGCTCGAACCCGCAGCCCCTTGATCTCAATCAAGCACTCTACCACTGACTCGGCACTGAGCCACTGCCCTCCCTAGGTCATCTATTTATACAGCAAGAGATCTTGACCAAATTTACAGAAATAACAATTCTATAACTAAATGTAGCAAAAAATAAGAAGACTTTAAAATGTCTGCTAATGGATTTTTAAAAGCTTTCTTTTCTCAATTCAAAGACAGCAGCATTTAAACTTGCAATAATAATGGCTGCATCAGATTCCTTGAAAAGTGTGATAAATTACTACTGTACATGCACAGTTTAGATAAACACAATTTTTCAGCGTAAAATTTTAACTATTTTCTAACCCATAATTTTTAAGCATATGTTTTGGGTGCTCAAAAGACCCGTCTCATTGAGAATTCTTTTGAGTACCCACAACCAGGCCACCAGATAAGAGTGTATAACTGAATATTAGTTTTCTTATTTCTCAACCAAAACATATGTTGTGGGTACTCAAAAGAACCGTCTCGATGAGACGGTTCTTTTGAGCACACTTAACACATGCTTTTACTGATGAATAAAAGGTAAACGCAATTTTACGCTAAATTATTCTGCTAAAATTTTTATCACAAAATATGTATTGATTGAGAAATATAAAAGTCAATTTTTTATCACACACTATTAACTAGAGGCCTGTTTATACACCCCTTCTTTTCTGTCCTATCTTTTATTCTTTAGCTCCCTGGGAGAGACTCTAGGAGAGACCTGTTGTATAAAACATAAAACACAAACAAAGCCCTTTTTCATTACATTAAAATGTATGTTCAACCACAACATATAGCTGTCATGCAAAAAACAAAACATACAATACTTTTGTATACATGTGATGTACATGTAACATGGAAAATAAAGTTTTAAAAGAGTATACTGAGGATGTGAGGAAGAGTCGTCATGAAAATAAATTCTAGGCTATTTTAACATACATGTATTGACCATACACAGATCCAGGGGTAGGGGAGGGACAGGAGTCAGCCTCTTCCCTCGCTGCAAATCGTGTTTATAGGTTTGAGCACCCAAAACATTTGTTTTAAACGGATGACCCCCCCCCCCCTGAAATTTAATTATATAGTGACCTTTGCAATTTACTGTGGACTCCCTCTGTAAATTGTTAAGAAATTCAACTTGTGTCTTTATCCCCTGCTTAGTTCTGGTTCAACCCAGGGTGACAAAAACTCATCCCGAGATGACTGAATAATTGCTGACTGCAGGGACATTATGTTCTTTAGTTGAAGCAGTGCCTAACAAAAATATAATTTTCTTATTTCTCAACCAAATCATTTGTGGAACTGTCTCAATGAGACGGTTCTTTTGTGCACCCAAAACTTATGTTAAAACTGAAGGGTAAGATGATATTTAACATATTTGTTGTAAGAGGGTGGCGGGAATTTTGTACATACGTGCTGATCCAACTGTATCATTATCATACGCTGTGAGTGGTGGGTCTAACTTCACTGTGGTTTCATCTTCTCGTATTTCCCCACGTAATAATGGAATGCCACGCTGATTCGTATATTTCGATGCAATCACTGGGGGATATGCATTTGGCTCTGAAAATATAAAAAGAATCTTGCATTAGATATACAAAAATTGTATAAAATCACAGGTTCAGATAAACAAAATTTTTTAGCGTAAAGTTGTTAATATTTTCTTACCCATCATTTTTGACATTATGTTTTGGTTGCTCAAAAGGACCGTCTCATTGAGACGGTTCTTTTGAGTACCCATAACATACATTTTGGTTGAGAAATAAGAAAATTATTTTTTGGGTACGCACTCCTAAATACCTGAAAGTTGTTAATATGTACAATGGACCATCCCAAGTTTATTGTATCAAACCAGAAGGAAGAATCCATTTTTTACAGACAAGCCCTATCTATAGCATTGATGAGCCATGGATATTTATTGATATGTACAATGGACCATCCCAAGTTTATTGTATCAAACCAGAAGGAAGAATCCATTAGTGTACAAAGGGTTCAATATGGATAGACAAGCCTTATCTATAGCATTAATGAGCCATGGATATTTATTGATCAAGAGTCGCCTGTGAATCTGTTTACAAGACAATATAACCAATATTTGCTAGAATTTATATCTCTTAGGACCAATGCTAATGAAGGAAATCAATGACCTTATTCGTATGCAGGACTTGAAGCAAACAGAGTACTGTACATCACCGTAACACTTTGCATGCTGGGTAATCTTGCATGCTGCAAGACGTTTTTCGAAATTTATGTTTTCAAAATATATGACAAAAGCTTATCATTTTTACACCAAAAATGCCATTCAAAGCTCGTTTTCGGTTCATACATGTATGAGAAGTGGAATCTACATGTTTAATACATCTGTGTTCCTGTATAAGCATTGTTGAAATAATTAAACTCAGCAAGCCCCGCATTTTTATCTCTTTAGACTTTTCCTCAACTCATTTAATAAATACATGTAGACCTTAATAAATTCAAGAAATCATGAGTACTTATATAATGTAAGATCCTCATTATAATAAGATATTTTATATTGTTTTGTTTGATTCTTTACATCCCATCAACAATCTATCAGTTATGTAAGGACGGGTCTTCCTGGGTTGAACCAGTACTAAGCTAGGATAATTTGATATTGTTAAACTGTTGTCTGCATGGAGATGGTCTTGTTGACATACATTTACATGTATACATGTAGTCAATGGTTTTTCAGACTTATTTCTGTTTTTTCTACCTTTTTGTCTCATTGTTGCTTATACATGTGATGTGTACATGTACATGTAAATGTCATGTAGCACTGGATGGGTAATAAAATCAATTAATTAATTTTCTGTGGCCTAATGGCAATCCTTAGACCTGGATTGTTTTTAATGACAGGACTGTACTTATTAACCATTAAAATAACTACCACAACTTGTCAAATATAGGGTTCTTTTTCAATTAAACCATGCTTAAGCCATACTTTTATTGCCACATACATATAAAATGTTGAATTATAATAAAATACATCTACATGTATAAAACAAAATTACCCAACTCGGCAACTAAAGCAAAGTGAGATCACTTTCAAAAAAAAAGAAATGTATAAAAACAAGAAATGTCACAAACACGTGACGAATGCCCCCAAAGGAATTGGTCTAGCACAAGACACATTTGAGGAAAGATAGCTATAATATAGCAAGAAAAACCTAGAAATGAAGCCAGAAGTCAATGTCAAGGTCAAAATGACTCAAATTGTATGCACCACTCCGCCATCCCAAGAGGAATCACCACCCCAAATTTGGGATTCCTACATCAAATAATATAGGAGATATGCTCTGGGCACAATAATTCTTGAAAACTAGGTCAGAGGTCAAGGTCACAGTGACCCAAAAATGGTTTGTGACACTCAGGCATCCCAAGATGCATTTACATACCAAATTTGGAATTCCTATTTCAAAGAATATAGGAGATATGCACCAGTTTCTAGAAACTAGGTCAGAGGTCAAGTTCAAAGTCACAGTGACTAAATTATGGTAAGTGACACTTCGTCATCCCAAGATGCATCCACACACCAAATTTGAGATTCCTACCTCAAATAATATAAGAGATACGCTCTGGACATGATTATTCTAAAAACTAGGTCAGAGGTCAAGGTCACAGTGACCCGAAAATGGTACATGACACTCCCCTATTCCAAGATGCATCCATACACCAAAATTGGAATTCCTAACTCAAGGAATATATGAGATATGCTCGGGACACAATAATTCTTAAAACTAGGTCAGAGGTCAAGGTCACAGTGACCCAAAAATGGTATGTGACACCCTGTCATCCCAAGATGTATTTACACACCAAAATTGGAGTTCCTATCTCAAAGAATATAGGAGATATGCACCAGACTCAATGTAGTTTCTAGAAACTAGGTCAGAGGTCAAGTTCAAGGTCACAGTGACCCAATTATGGTACCCGACACTTCGTCATCCCAAGATGCATCCACACACTAAATTTGAGATTCCTACCTCAAATAATATAAGAGATATGCTATGGACAAGATTATTCTAAAAACTAGGTCAGAGGTCAAGGTCAAGGTCACAGTGTCCCGAAAATGGTACATGACACTCCGCTATCCCAAGATGCATCCACACACCAAATTTGGAATTCCTAACTCAAAGAATATAAGAGATATGCTCTGGACACAATAATTCTTAAAACTAGGTCAGAGGTCAAGGTCACAGTGACCCAAAAATGGCATGTGACACCCCGTCATCCAAAGATGCATTTACACACCAAATTTGGAATTCCTATCTCAAAGAATATAGGAGATATACACCAGACTCAATGCAGTTTTCAAGAGACTAGGTCAGAGGTCAAGTTCAAGGTCACAGTGACCCAATTATGGTACGCGACACTTCGTCATCCCAAGATGCATCCACACACCAAATTTGAGATTCCTACCTCAAATAATATAAGAGATATGCTCCGGACACGATTATTCTAAAAACTAGGTCAGAGGTCAAGGTCAAGGTCACAGTGACCCGAAAATGGTACGCGACACTCCGCCATCCCAAGATGTATCCACACACCAAATTTAGAATTCCTACCTCAAAGAATATAGGAGATATGGACCGGACACGAAAGCGGGACGGACTGACGGACGGACGGACTGACGGACGGACGGACGGACAGTGCGATTACTATATGCCTCCCAAAGTTCCTTTGGGGGCATAAAAACAGCTACTGTACATGTACATGTAGTGTATCAAAAAAAAATCTGCTTTTCATAGAAAAACACCAGAAGGAATATGATTTAATTCAGCACCCTAGATAAGCAGCGTATTTGCGTAAATACGCAATTGAAATCCTCAAAAAAGCAATTAAAATGAAATGTGTGCTTTCCGAAAAGCAATTCTAACGATCGGTATGCAATTACATGCGATGTCATTGCGTACCCATTGGTCCATTTCGTTTCCATTTGGGTAATACGCAAACGCCAGTCAGGTATTGATTTTTTTACTAGCGAGCGCACAATATAACTCTTTTTGCGAATAAAATATCGGTGCCCAGTCCAGTATTTCGCGGAAAAAACTATGATGAAAGTGAAACTTTGAAAAATTGTACATGCTCGAATGTCAATAAGGGGATGAGATTTGCTTCAGGTACAACAAAATCCGCTAGTTTGATACTTTAGAAAGGCAGACAATGGGAGTGAATAAATATGCAAGCACATTCTAGATGCCTTCATGCAATATGAAAACGTGTAATCACAGAAAATAATGTGGCGTAAAAAAATATATGAAAATACGCAATTGTTTTTGCAAGTACACAATTGAGGATATATATATAGGTTGCGTAAATACTGAATTGACCCAAAAGCTTATCTAGGGCTCTGTTTAATGATGGTTGTTTATACCCTGATCATTTATCAACATAAAAAATATGGTTGGCTCAGGCTGACTGTTGGTTTTAATGGTACATGTATGAATGAAAATCTTACCTAAACCCTTTCCTTCATGAATATTCATGCTAAGCTCCACCCACTATGAATAATTATTTGATAATATATAAATGAACTTCCACGTTAGTACCAGGGATACTATTGCCATTAAATCGAAGGAGAAATAAGATGCAGTGGTAGTAGATTGTCACCACAGCTTGCTTTTGTGTGGTGACAGAATGAATTTGCTAAAAAAAAATTTAGGGAGACTCCCATTTCTCCATGGGTTCCATTTTGAGTGAAATGTCGGCCTCTAGGGTGACCAATTCGCTTATTTACTGAGTACGTACAACGAAATTACTTGTCAGGTCTACTAGCATAGGATTATATCTATTTATCATATTTCCATAAGCAAACAGAGTAGCCTGACCTGGGTCTGCTCTGTTTGCTAAAGTGTTAAAAGGCTCCTCTATGGGGTAAAGGGTTAAATAATTTCTTGTATGAATTCATACATGTACAAAATGTAATTTGATTCACTGTGGGTGTATAACACTTTAAACAGTGTAGAACTCAATCAGCTGGTTTCTGATATAGCCAGCTGACCTGGATCTACACTGCTTTAATAGAGGTACATTTATAAAATGGGCATACATGTAGTGGGTAGCCTAATTAGGTTAAATATGGTTATTTTCAATTTCAATTTTTTATGCAACCACTAATTACAATTTACAATGTATGTACAAGTATTAGGGAAGGGGAGATGGATGGTAACATGATTTTTTGTTATATTTGGCCTTATATTTACATCTGAGGCTGAATGGGAAAATGTCTGTTGTCTTATCACCAGATATATTGTACTTACCATGGAAACAAGGTGAGGCATCTAATTATTTCCATAACTAAAAGAACTTAGACCAATGAAACTTTTGTCTAATGACACACTTGTTTGCCTTTTACCTTTCATTGTTGCACCCAAGAATGATCATTACTTCACAGAATTTTGCCTTTCTTGGCCCTTTGTTAAATTGTTTATAATACTGGAAACCCCTAATATTATGATGAACTTGTTTGCCTATTACCTTTCATTATTGCACCCAAGAATGATCATTGCTTCACAGAGTTTTTGCCTGTCTTCGCCCTTTGTATATAATACTGGAAACTCCTTAGGCTATACACGGGCACTTTGACAAATAGTGAAGACCCAGATGAAATGCTGCATTATTTAGCATTCCATCACTCATCAGGGTCTGCGCTGTTTGCTAGCACTATTAACCCAGCTGTAATAAAAAAATGCTTGTCAGAAAAGCAAACAGAAGATCCTGATAATACTGCTTCTTCAGCTTTGATATTTGTTTCAACCTATGTGTGGATGTGCTGATGCCTTGCTGGGCTTTTTCCAGCAATTTTGGGAAAAGGCCCCTGGCCAAATTTGAGAAAAAATGATCAACTTAACATCAACATTGGGAGAAATTAATGACATAGAACATATCAAGGGTAGCAAAATATATCCTCAAAATCAAGTTATTTTAGGTATTATGTCAAGTTTACCACTTAAGCTTAAGTATTTAAAAATCATTCTGATATGGGTCATTGTTTGTAGTGGTCTCTAAAAAAAAATATTATTTTTTTTTTTACTTTTTTCAATTGGGAAAATCAGACATGGTATTGGAAAAAAAAGGTGGCTATTTTCGATTGGGAATGGGGCCAAAATTTGGCCCCTAGATATGGGCAGAAAATCCCCTGCCGTGCATTAACATGTAGGTCCAAGCATTTTTATGTCATGTTGGGACATTTTCCTGGTATGTCACTTATAGTCTTCATGAATATCAATGAATTCAAAACGAGCAGGTCTCAGGACAATCAGGACTGATGGACGTCTGATCATGATCCTGTGATGCTAAGAACGCAGTATTCCTTCAGGCTCCTTGATTTGACTGGTCAGGCCTGTTCACTGGAGCATAGCTCTCACTAGGATTTTGAAAACAGGAGTTCAGGACTCCCATCTGGCAAAAGTAGGAGTCTCAATAGAAAAAGTGGGAGTTCCACTCCAAAAAAGTTGTAGTCCCACCAATTTGTGCATACCGTATATCTTTTCCATTTTAGCCAGAAGTGATACATTTGAATAATTTTTAGATCGACTGATTTTAACCCTTTAGGCATTAATGGATTGTTCCTACTTAACAAAACAAAATATTTTTATATATTTTTTCGTGTAACCTGAAATGTATAAAAGATTAAATTGTTGGTACATGTTTCACGGCCTCCAATCTCTGCCTCCTTCTCCAAAAAGAGCAGAACGTAAAGGGAGGCGAAGGCCCTTCCGGGAAGCAGGCAGTGGGCATAAACAATGGAACACGGTAAGTTGTGTTGACACATTTTCAATCATAAGTAAATTTTCAGCGCAAAACTCGAAAATCTAAGAATGCTATGCTTCGGGCAATTGTTCAAGCTATCCGTAGAGCATGCTGTTTGCACATTTGAACTTAGTTTGTAAGCGTGAGAGCTTTTCTCCCGTTGCACAGTTGTCCAAGAAACGGTGGTTCCCGCATGGTTTTGCCTTCTAACCAAACAAATAGTAGCGTTTGGACCCTTATTCATACTACCGAGGCCCCTCCACACCCATGTTGTCCCAAATGCAATTTTTCGCGATATTTCAATGATAATTGAGTAATTTAGAGCCAAATTTCTTTAGGAGCAGGAGGCGAAGGGCAGGAGAAGGAGGCTGGGAGAGGAGGAGCAGGCGGTGATGATATCAAAATTTGCATTGATTTTGCTTATTTTTAATAATACAAAATGTATACTTATCCAATCTATATCAAACTTGCATGTATGATACGAATGATTACGCTTATTCTCCCATTGTGTTGTTTGTTTAAACCTAGAACGTCATGAGCTTGCTAGAGGTATATATATTATAAGGGAGGTATATATAGCAATGTTTGTGATCAGAATAATTCAGTTAACAATAGCGTTTAATCATTCGTATCATACATGCAAGTTTGATATAGATTGGATAAGTATATTATTAAAAATAAGCAAAATCAATGCAAATTTTGATATCATCGTCGCCTGCTCCTCCTCTCCCAGCCTCCTTCTCCTGCCCTTCGCCTCCTGCTCCTAAAGAAATTTTGCTCTAAATCACTCAATTATCATTGAAATATCTCGAAAAATTGCATTTGGGACAACATGGGTGTGGAGGGGCCTCGGTAGTATGAATAAGGTTCCAAACGCTACTATTTGTTTGGTTAGAAGGCAAAACCATGCGGGAACCACCGTTTCTTGGACAACTGTGCAACGGGAGAAAAGCTCTCACGCTTACAAACTAAGTTCAAATGTGCAAACAGCATGCTCTACGGATAGCTTGAACAATTGCCCGAAGCATAGCATTCTTAGATTTTCGAGTTTTGCGCTGAAAATTTACTTATGATTGAAATGTGTCAACACAACTTACCGTGTTCCATTGTTTATGCCCACTGCCTGCTTCCCGGAAGGGCCTTCGCCTCCCTTTATGTTCTGCTCTTTTTGGAGAAGGAGGCAGAGATTGGAGGCCGTGATGTTTTCTTCATTAACAAGACAGACACACAGACAGACAGGCAGGCAGACAGACTGACAGCTGTCCTCTGTTTTGTATAATCTTATGCAGATGGAAGTCTTTTTTCTTCTAAACGCATCTTGCTAGTGTCTACGGCGATTGAGATGAATAGACTGACTTTAACATGGCTTCCATGATTTAGAATGAACGTTTTTACTTGCTGAAAGTGATTTGTTTATTCATCTAGACACTCGGCTTGAACTGTTGATATATTTCATTGTACGGCTTGTAGTGTAGCTTCATTTGGAACTTTTGTCAGCCGGATGTTACTATGATTCGGATGCTGTTCACCTGTCAATGAACTCTGGTTTGAAAAAAATACCAATCTCGTATTCGCAGAGTGCTTTGTAGTTTGAGAAATTGACATGAAATTGTTAAGCCAAAAGGCCCTTTTTAGGGCCATTCAGATATTCTGAAAGAGAAACCAAATATTGTCGTAGCGATGTACAGTCAAACCTGTCTTATGCAAGCGGCCAAGGGATAATCCAAAATCGCTTGCTTAAGACAGGTGGCTGCTTAATAGAGGTTCAGGTAAGATGGCCATATGATTGAGGATATTCCCATTTGAGTTAAAATTATGAAGATTTGGGTCTACACTGCCAGTGTAGGGTTCAGTTATTGCATCATAGAAATATAAAAAATAAAATAAAAAAAATATCAAAATATGTAATTTTAAAACAAAAGCAATTCCATAAGTTTTTTTTTTGTTTTTTTTTAAATCAATGTTTGTCAAAAGAGTTAGCCTTTGGACTTAGAGGCTTCTTGTCACTGGTATACCAATTTTTTCTAAAGCTAAACCTTGATTTTTGATAAGCAAAGGCATGTTTAATGGACATTGTGCTACTGAATGTGAAGAGAAAGTTGTTTGATTTGTAGATTTATTCAGGTGTATGAGACTTGGAAAAAATGATTCTGTTACTCATTTTTTTTCTCAAAAGCTATTGCTTGTTTTCTTCCCCCCAGCAAACATTTCATCTTTGTGTAGTAAGTACGCCTCCAGGAAAGAGTATTACTACTTGCATTTAGTTTTTCACACATTTACCGTTAAAATCTGCCACGGTATGGATGAATGAACTTTGGCAGCGGTAACGCTTTGATGTTGACAATTTATCGGTTGACTGGCTTTGCACTGGTACCCGCATACACAAAAACTACAAGTCGTGTTCGTTTAGCGTATTCAGGTTTTAGGTTACGGACGGCGCTATTTTTTAATCCACATGTGCAGGTTTCTTGAAGCATGTCGTAGTGTTTGATTAGCATAAACACTCGAACTTTTCAGCCACTTTTAAAATTTCAGTTCCATTGTGTCTCGAGTGGCACACAAATACCCCAACTGTTGCGTCCCATAGCCTCAACATAGGGCGGCGGCCGTAATAGAATTTCTTTTAGGAGACACCACTGCTGGGGAGTTTAATTGCTCCAAGCATTCGACCGGTGCAAAAGAAAAATATCGATAAAATTTAATCAAGCGGCTGCAACGAACCATGGAAAGTGGCCGCTTACGGATACAATTTCAGCGTTTTGGGGCAAATTTCGGCGACCGCTGACCGCGTTGGACAGGTGGACGCTTTATAGAGGTGCATTTGCATTCAAAATCGTTCGGGGGGACCCTGAAGTGGCCGCTTAAGGGAGGGTCACGCTTAATAGAGGTGACCGCAACAGCAGGTTTGACTGTACACATTAAAATCATGATCATAAGATCAAGCATTCATACATATAAGAGTATTTTTCACAACAACAAATAACACACAACTTAGCAAAAAGAATTGACCCTTGGTGAAATGCTGCTTTATGCTGCATTTCATCTGGGTCTTCCATGTGCGGATCCAGAAAGTTTTGTCAGAGGGGGTCCAACTTAGACAACGTTTTTTTAGTTTTTTTTAATTTGATGAAGGGAGGAAGCATCAAAATACTACTATTTGTGGGCCATCAACGGCCCGCAAGAGAAATGCCATTTAAATGGCGTTTTGCTGGCGGGCCGATGATGGCCCAACATTGAATGCTGGATTGGTAGCATTGTGATTTTAAGGGGATCCGGACCAGAATTGCTAAGGAATCCCAATTTTTTTTGTAATTTTCCAGGTGGGGGTCCGGACCCCCAGTCCCCCCTCCCCTCTGGATCTGCACATGGTCTTCACAGTTTGCCTGTCCTTATAAATCCGCTCAGACTTCAAATGATGTACATTCTTGTGGTTGTATACCTTTAAATGACCCTTGCTTATGCATTTGTTTTTTTTCTTTCTATCATTGACTTTTGTTTGTTTGTTTTTTTCATAGAGAGCTGTGATCTGAATCCAATTGAAATGGTTTGAAATATGCTAAAACGGCACGTCTCAAAGAAAAATCCAACCACAAAAGCAGAACTTATACAATACTGTCAAGAATTCTGGGATGAGGAATTGACCCCTGATGTGTGCTGCCGTTCTATTGAACATAATTACAAAGTAGTTCCAATTGCTTCCCAAATAGGTGGAAAAGCAACCGCTGATTTGCCAAAAAAACTTTCAAAGAGAGTTCAGAAGGAAAGAGTATAAGCCATTTCTTCAATATTTTATCAGAAAAAGAAGTACAAGAAAAGCTTCAGCGCTTAAAATGAACCAAACGTTGTGTTTTACTTATACATGAAAAATGAGGGTCTGATTAGGGTTTAACATTCCCGCCCCCCTGAAAATTCGCAAAAATATAGGGTTTCTTAGCAATGCTGGTCGGGTCCCCTGAAAAATCATAAATATACCAAACCAGCATTCAATGTTGGGCCACCATTGGCCCGCCAGCGAAAAGCCATTTAAATGGCGCTTCGCTGACGGGCGGATGATGGTACATTTATAATTATATTTGGATCCTGTATCCCCTCATCAACTAAAAAATATTTATCATTTGGATTAGTGCAGACACACTTTTTCAACGGCAATTTCTCATTTATTTTCAATGAAAATATCATTTTAATGATATATAACGACAAATCCGCATCATGATTTAGGACTACACAAACAAGAAGTAAGTCATTTACTCTCAGAAACGACAATCACATTTCTACTTTTTTTCTTTGATGAAGAGAGAAAATTGCATTGTAAACAATGTTGAGTGGAAAATTCTGAATGATAATGTCGCACGCGACAGTCATTAGGAGGAAACGGAATGCACCGGTAATTAGTATACACCGGTATTTAGTGAACAAGGGATAGATACAGAAAGTGGACATTTTGGTATTTCCCTAAGCTCATTTTTTTGACTAATTGGCAATTAGCTGTTCGCGGACGACTGTGTCCTGTATAGAAACATTCATTCGATTCAGGACTGTTTTATACTGCAGGAAGACCTCACTAGCTTAAGACAATGGGAAGCCGATTGGCAAATGAAGTTCAATGTGGCCAAATGTCACTCTATGAGAGTGACTCGGCATCAGCATCACAAACAGATTCTCTTTGATTACTCCCTTCATAACCAAACTTTGGAAAACGTTCAGTCAGCAAAATACCATCTCTGATAATATGGATTGGGGTCAACACATTTCAGAAATTTCTTCCAAAGCAATTAAGACACTTGGTTTCCTTCGCAGGAATTTGGCTTTTGCACCTCTGAGTACAAAGGAAGTTGCATACAAAACTTTGGTTCGGCCTAAACTAGAGTATGCAGCACCCATTTGGAGCCCTTACTCAAAACTTCAGATTAATCAGGTAGAGAAAGTTCAGAGGACAGCAGCCCGTTGGACCTGCAGGAGATGGCGTAACACAAGTAGTGTCGGCAAGATGCTTGATGAGCTTGAGTGGCCATCTCTTGAGGCCCGTAGGGATCGGTCCTCCCTGCTTCTCTTTCATAAGATACATTCTGGTGCTGTGTCTATAGAAAAAGACAAGTACCTGACCCCTGCTCGCAGTTTGAAATCTACCAGGCCATCACACAGCGCCCAATATTGTAGATACCAGACATACAGTGATGCCCTGAAGAACTCTTTTTCCCCCCGGACTATACCACAGTGGAATAGTCTTTCTCCTTCAGTGGTCAATTCTCAGACTGCTGAGGAGTTTAGGGCACTTCTCATTTAGTTAAAAACACAGCCGAAAGATTTTTTTTGTTTTTGTTTTTTTGTTTTTTCTTCAAAATTCCAAAATTCTCTTAAACAGTGATACGTCAAATCCCACTCTGGATCATCGAGGTGCTTTACGCACTCGGTGAATACACAGGTAATTCTCCGGTATCCCAACGTATTTTGGTGAATTTATAACTTGCAATATCTTTAAAACTACTCAAAATTTTGCCTTGAAATTCTCAGTATCGATTAGAAATATGATTTTCTTTTGATAAAGAAAGTGTTTTTAAAATAATCGGACATATTTACGGACTAGTCCAACAGGTTAGACGTACACATGCACTCATTTATTGATTTGACTTTTTCTAGATGTGCAATGTGACGTCTAACACGGGTCCTATGCAAGTCCCTGTCGCACTTTTAAAATTTTAATATAAGGTGTCTTACTGTACAATTTCGGGCCAAATCAATGTCTTAGACTGAAAATACTTGAAATCTATTATAAAAACTACATCGTAGTGTTCATGCCGTCCAATTATCCATAATGAAAGCAGCTATCGCTTCAAACTTTCATTTGGCCGCCATTGTTGTTGAAAATAACAACACGTGAAATTGGTTACAACAAAAGCTAAAAATATTTTTGACGAATTTTCTTACGCAATTTAAAGTTTTGCATGTTCAAACGTCAAAAGGTAAGACAAATCGGAACTGCATACTGCTCAGCTTTACTTTAGAACAAATTTGTTCTATTTATATACATCAAAGCTCTTTTTCTGATTGACAATGTCCCCCAAGTGTAATGATACTTCATTCTAACTATTTAAGTGGTTTGTTTGACTGCATTATCTGGGTCCAGGTATCCCAGTGGGGGGGGGGGGGGGAGGGTACTGTAATTTTTTTCTTCATATATAGGTTTGGACTTAGCATCTACTGTTTTCTCTCCAAAATAACAGGAATATCAAGCCCCCTCCCCCCCCCCCCCCCCCAAAAAAAATGAAATATTACTAACCCAAAAAAATATCCCCAATTCTGTACCTTGACCTTTCGAAACGACCCTAAAATGCATAGAAATGACCCCTTTTGTGATGACTCCTAAACATATCCACAAAATCTTCATACCCCAAAAAATATTCATTTTTCTGGAACCCACCCCCCCCCAAATATTGAACAAAAAAAAATAGTCCACGCCTTGGTATGTATAAAAATTACAGAGTACCCCCCCCCCTCCCCGGCCAGGTGTGTGGTACCTGCTCAAGCTATGAATAGCTTCTCAAAATTAAAGGGGCAAGATGTTAATTGGACTACATTTGCTGTATTTTCTGCCTGAAGGAGGAGATGGTACTTTGGTGTAGTTGCATGCGTTATTCAAAGCACCATATCCATTTCACCGGTTTCCTGTCTTTCTCCTTTCTTTGTTGGCTGGGGGAAGGGCTGGGGAAAATGAAATAATATAATTTGTAGGGGTAATCCAGTCCAGTTTTGTAACAGAGTTAAGGTGGTGCAGTGACCTATATATTAATTTGTATATAGGTCACTGGGTGGTAACAGTCTTAGTAAGCATTTTCTTCAAGTAATGGCCGACTATGTCAGTCCAAGGATGTAACTTTCGACTTGACAGGAGTGGTGGACCATCCCCTCCACTCCCCAGATCTGCCCATCCCCTCCACTCCCCAGATCTGCTCAATCTTTGGCTTATATGGGTTGTTGTAGATAGTCCACACAGAAGTACCAGATACCAAGTGCCACAGCTTCAATAATACATATACATGGTGCTCCCTTATCGTTACTGCTTTCCTTTAAGGGGATGATGATTTTGCCATCAGAGTGATTATAATATACTAGCCACTTATACGCAAGATTAACAGATAAAACAGATCGTTTTCAGAAAGGTTTACTGCAGGCTTCGCCCATGTAGAGTCAGAAAGTCAGGCGATGTGTTTTACAATACTCATGAATGGCTAGTCCAGGCCTGTTTGGTGGGTTATGTGTACTTTTATATAAAAAAAACATCTACTTGAACATGGCAGAAAAAATGCTGAGAAACTTAATGTTAGCAAGTGTCAGCCATTATGAAATTCTAGAGGGAGGGAGGTTTGGACCAAGGTTTGCCCCAATCAGAACAGCAGTTTGTTTGTTTTTCTTTGTGGGGGAGGGAGTGCTTGTGAACACAGAACAATTGATCTGCTTGTTTGTTCAGGGTTTATTATAAAAACAGTCACGGATCGATATTAAAAACGTCCTGAAGCGATTGGAAATATGAAAACTGATTGAAAAACGTTATTTTGTCCTGTGCCTAGTTTTACAATAGCGATAAGAAGTGTGTATTTTGAAGCACAAAAATGTAGTAGTTAACGGGTCTGACATTGTTAGATCCGCATCTGCCTTGATTCAATTTTACATTAAGATTAGATGTAGGTATGGCTGCAGAAAAGTTGGCCGTGGTTTCTTTGATCTAGTCTTGCAGATAGTGACATACTTTGAAAAAAAACCTACCTATCTATTTAAACCTTTATGCGCAGGTAGTTGGAAGCATTTTTTGCCTTCCGTCATGGTCACAGGGAAATCATCATTGTTGTGATAAGAAATGATAGGGTACTACATGGTTTATACTCAGTTCTATTTTATTGACAGGTAAAATTCAAAGACTCATGGCAAAAAAAGATTTGCCTCAAAATAATGATGATTAAATACTCTATTTAGCAGTTGGTTATGCTATAATACTCTCCTATGCACATGTAAATTCAACTGCGTGACTGTTTCTTCAGTCTTTTACAGCCACAGACGCTGGTGTGTCCCGTTTGTATCGGAGACACTAACATCTTAAATTAATAAACTGTATTATGCCCTCAAATCGAGTTTAAAACAAAAAAAACGGGTTTTTTTCGTTTTCGTTAAATTCATTCGGAAAATGCAATTCATTTTTACTTTAACCAATGACGGTTTCGACCCAGATTTGACCTCGATGTAAAATGTAAACAATGGCGGCGAAAAGGCCAGTGCTCTGGGTAAGTCTCGATAAAAGACATTTTTATGCAAGCTTCTTTTGATAATTTTGGTGGAAACAATGAATTTAAGTATTGTTTTTGTCATTTACATACGTGAATTGATTTGATAACGCGCCAAATGACCTTTTTTTAGCCGGAAAGTGCAGCGCAGAATTTCTTTGCGGAGCTTGCGAAAGGAAAATGATCGAATCCTAATGAGAGTTCGCGTTCCGAATGATAACAAAAAATGAAAATGACAATATATAAATGTGAAATATGAACAACTGGAATGCAGAACTCTCATGAATGGGAGTAATTTACGGACATATTGTAGATCAAAATTGCTGGATTTTTAACGCTTTTTAATAAGCGTCTGGCCTTATTTTCACCGAGTGTCTCAGCGGAGCTCTTCAGCATGAGGTTACATAAAGCCTAAAATACCCAGATAGTGTTTCCCCTAGCCAGTTTTAGCATGGCGCCGCGCCATGCCCTTTTTCTCTAGCGCCATGCCCTTTTTCCCAGCGCCATGCCCCTTTTCTAAAACTACATAAAATGCCCTACATTTTGGTAAAAAAATCATGAAAATCTGACAAAAACTAAGGAAGTTACAGTTTTTTCAGTTTGAAGCCTGAAGTAGCAAGGAAGACACCTGCTGTTACGATAGTTTACTCAGTGTTAATCCTTTTACAATGGTGACTAATTACCTGAGGCAATTTTGACACATCACTTTGATGACAATACCCCAATTAGCAAGTATTTAAAATGAAGTGTGAATCTGAACCAGGAACAAGTAAGATTGTCAAAACAAGTACTGGAAAGAAAGGCAGTCTTGTAAAAAACTTAGGAACTAATCTTGGCAATTGAAAAAATAATGTGATTCTGATAAATTTTAATAATTAAAAAATAATGATAATATATTAAGTGTGTGCTCAAATAGGAGTCCTAAAACTTGTTTAAAAATTCTAAATAATAATTAAATTTTGCATTTAAAAAGGACAGATAACAGCTGCATTATGCTAAGGGACATAAATTTATATATATGACAATACCATATTCAATTAAGAACTTGGACTGAAAAGTGCCCTCTTAGCCTGTCGCCGCGCGTTCCAAAAGTGCCCTTTTAGCCCGTTTTCGCGCGCTTAAAGTGCCCTTTTCCTGGAAACTTTACCATGCCCTTTTTTGGGGCTGGGGGAAACACTACCAGATGATTTAACAATAGAATTGCACTCCCTGGCATAATGATCATAATTTGATCATGCCAGTATTAAGAGAAAGAAAGAAAATTACAGATAATTGCAATTGTCACTGAAAGTGAAAATGATCAGTATCACACTTTCAAGAAAAAGTACGTAAATTAGAGGGCTTATTCTAATTCAGTTTTATTTTACATTCGCTGGACACATTACAATGGTATTTTGATTTGTAAATATTGTAGATAGCACTGAATTCAGGGCGATATGATGGATTTTTATTTTATGTCATCATATAGCCCTGATTTTTTAAGCCTCTATCTTTTCCCTTACTGTTAGCGTGGACGTAAACCAAGTTGAAAACACATTTCCAAACCGTGTCTTCCTCTAACACTACTCCATTTTGTATGTTTATATGTTTATCTATATGTTGCTATTTGGTTTGCCGCTGATGCATACCTGATTAGTTCTAAAAAGATAAAATACTCCTGTCCACACAGAATGTTTACACTATTTGTTTTCAAAACATGGCGTCATTTTTGTCTTCTGAGCTGAAGAGCATGCTTTTTCTGTGGGAAACTAAAGTCAGGCACGAATTTGTTTTGGTAGTTTATGTACCGACAATGACCCGTTCACTTTCCGTTTTCTGAATACACAGATGTTTTAACAACATTAAATACCAAAATCAGACTTATAAAATGTTTTCTTTTACCTTCCTTATTATCATAATTGGCCAAAAATTGATCATACCTGGTCTGTTGAGATTAAAATAATCCAATACCATCTCACCATACATTTGTTACATATAGATATTTGCAAAAAAGATGACCAATTACCAATCTAACTGGAGCCACTTTTTACCAATTTGTTGACATCGAGAACTACCCAGTTGGATATGTACAAACTGTGTCCAAGGAGTTCTTAATGGCAATGGATGGGATCCTTTTTTGTGCATACAGGTTGATTTTTATGGTGACCTCTCTCACCATTTGTAATAGGTTTTCTTTTAATATCTGATGAATGTCAACGAATAAAGGTCAATCTTCAACCTAGTATGCAAATTTTTTACCCTGGTTCTGTATTCCGACGGATGTCACTGGATAGAAAATTGACTATTTTCAGATAAGGAATTCCCCCACTTCCACTAACAGGAAATACATAGAAAAAAAAATGCCAAATGATTTTGCATATTCAAATAATGACATCATTCTACAATTCTAATCTTAAACCATTGCGCACATGTTCAAAAAGAAGGTCAAAACACCCAATGTCGCTATATAAGATTCACGTGGCGCCTTAAAAACGATGGGCACCAATTGTGTGTATTGACTGATAGCCTAATTGAACATAAGCGTGTGCTAGTAAAGCTATTCAGCTTGCAGCAAGGTTAGCCATGATATTAAAAAATATTTTCCTTCACTAATATCTTATTGATCACTGTGCAAAAGTAATTTGATTCTGATCTTTCCAATCCATCGCTTCTTGTCGTAAACAAGCTGACCCCCACTCGGTTATGAGGTCAATGTACTCTTGCGTTAGCTTGCTTCTTTTGGCGGGAAACTTGTCACGTGAGCACATGATCAGAATAACAATTGTCCGCCATGTTGGAAAAGTCCATTTTCAGTCTGATTATGACATGACAAAGCTTCCTTTCCGAAAATTGGATTTATATAGTGTAATATGGGTGGGGTATGTGATTGTTAAGGATTTCTGTCAAGTAAGTATCTCATTTTGTTTGGCATGCTATATTAAATTGAAATCAAACCATTCTTGGAAATCGACTTTCATTTTCTGAAATAGGTCATTACTCGTTATAAATTAATATAAAATAGGGGGGGCTACAATGCACAATAATGCGCTGATTTTCAAAATTCAAACACCTACTTGTTTCTTATATTGTGCAAAATCCACTGTTAATGTTATTCTTATAATGTACTGAGTTTTTGAATAAGCGCTGACATCCCTTACCTAGTCATGGGGAGTATGACCAGTATGTTTTTTTTATAATATATTCTCAACGTTTTAATAAGTTCGTCTCATCAATTTAACATCCGAAATTTATCGCAAAAACGTCATCACCCCTAACTCGTGAAAAGCATGCAAAATGGCTGCGATGTGCCGAAAAACAACAACAAGAACATAATATTACAGATTGCATTGATCGTGTCACAAAAACGAAGCAAATGGTAACATTTTTATAACTTTGGTTGTGTATGTAAAACACATGAAGAAGTCTGAATGGTTGGATTGTCAAAGAAACAAGTTTTTCCCAAAACAAAAGGGGATTCCATCACTGGTCAAGATAGAGCACAAAAACACTGCGACTTTAGATTCAGCCAGATCGAAAAAAAAATCTAAAGTCGCAGTTCTGCAACTAATATTGTAGACAGATCTTTAAACAAACGTGTTGTTGAGACAAATTGGATGTCAACACACTTGTTGCCCAACTTTTACACTCACCCGACGTTGATTTAACGAATCCGATCGCACAGATCAGACACAAAATGAATAAAACGTTCATTGTCATGACCAATGTCATGTAAAATTGTCTTAAACTCTCCTCTACTTGAAGTAATTCGTTGTAAAATCCGAAAGGAAACTCTCTGTGTTTTCCACAATATGGCCGACAATACACAATTTATGCAAATGAATTCACATGACGTAACTTTCACTTCCGGTTTCGAAAAAAAAGTTCTACATCTATGGGCATAGACGACCAGCAGTATAAGACGGGATGAAATCTTGTCTTCCTTCTATTCTGCCAGTTCTAAGCCAAGGATAAATTCTCAAACCTCTGCAGAGTCTATTTATGCGGGAAGCCGGTGGTCAAGCATGTCGTCCATGAGTCAATTACCCCCTGGTGTTCAATGTTCTCTTCAGCACACACACACCCCTCTCTCTCTCAAAAAAAAAAAAAAAAACATTGTCGGGATTTCCTTCTGTATGTCACCAAATAAGGAAATACCTTTTTCTAGTGTTTCTTTTTTGCTTTTCTTTGCCTTTCTTTGTTCTATATTTTTGTCGTTGGTCAATTGATTGATTGATTGATGTTTATTTGGTAAAATCAACACATTATACATGGTAATTGAAAAACCTTATATTTTACATTGTTATAATTGTATATAATTATGCCACTCTAAATCTTCCATGAAGTATTATTGAGAAACGACATCGGAAGTCAGACAATTGAAGCTGAGAAAATGACAGAGAGAAAGGGAAGAAGAACCAGTTTAAGGGTTCACTAGTCCCTTAAACTCAAGTAAGATGTACGACAGCAAATTAAAACATATAGCACATTAAATATCACAATAATTTAGCACTTTAAAATATGGAATAATTAAAATAATATTAAAACTTATAATTTAAGATGAATTTGAATGGATCTGTCACAAGTATCACATTAAGATTATCACAGTAAACTAGGTTATCACATATTCATCCCAATTATGCATATTATAAATTTAGAGATCACTTTTTGACCATAGGCACAAAAACAATGATGAAACTGACTGACATCTCATTCATAACTCACACTCCTGAACCTTTAAAAGGATCCAAGAGTGCGCGAGATGAAAGTAAGCAAACTTTGTTATTTAAATGAAAAATGATGTAAAGACAAAATGTATGCGCGTTGAAATAACCCAGGATAGCCCATGGAAGCCCTAAGGCTTATTTCCAAAGGGGTCCTATTGGTTAAATCAAAGAAAGCAGTCTGGAGAGCGGGGGGGGGGGGGGTATTAATCTAAGGTACAAAATGAACTACTAAAGGCATATTAATAATAAAATAGGTATACGATTTCATAAGTTGCAGTTGTTATCTAAGGTATTGTCTTGCAGCAGATTTGAAACAATTGAAAGTGCACTTTTGTTTGACATCTGAGGGTAGAGAGTTCCAATCTTTAATTCCACTGTAATAAAAAGTTGTAGCTGCAACACCATTGACAGAAGGTACTATAAAGTTTTCCATACTACCTCTAGTGAAATGACGATGAACATCAGAAACTTTGATGATTTTTTCAGGCAAATATGACGGGCCAATTCCATTGATAATTTTATGCACATGACTTAGACGAAGTTGTTTTACCCTGAAATCCACATTCAACATATTAAGACTATTTAGTTTCAAGAAGCCAATATGATATCTAGGGCCAAGATTTTTAATGAACCGTTTTGTTTTGACAAATCTAAAGTTTTTCTTAAGTTGTTTGTTCAAAACAGAGTACCACGAGGAGCATGCATTATCTATGTGACATTGGATAAGTGCCCAGCATATGGATTTCCTAAGTTTTTCCTCTAAAAAGTCGCATTGTCTATAAAGAAATTTACGCCTACCATTGACTTTTGGAACAATAAAGTTAACAATAGCCTCCCCAGTTAATTGATCATATAAAGTAAGTCCAAGATATTTTACCGAACGCTGTGCCTTAATTGTATGACCATTACATTCATCTGAAAAATTATTGATTTTCCTGAGTTTCCGCTTAGAGCCAAATATACTGAACGAAACTTCTAAAATGCTAGTTAACGAAACACATTTTTCAATAAAGCTCATTTATTATTAAACTGTTTGAAATGATATTTGACACAGTATATGAGGCTCATGTATCCGTCGATTGAACATAACAAAGTTCGATTCAATAAGGGTGCTCATTTATGCGTAACGATAGAGTACTTATACCGGTTTTGCACGTGGCACATGCTGTTAAATGTTATTTCGCCTTGTGTATACTCGTATTTTCATCGACAACTACCCGACAAATTTATTTTATCACAAAATGCCAACATTTGGGTTGTATGAGTATAAAGTAGAGGGGTCAGGCTGTGGGTTCAATCGAAAACGGGGCCTCGCTGAGACTGATTTATAATTTATCATAAAGTTTGACACGTTTTAATAGAGCCGAAAGTTTACACTACAACATGCCGGTTATTTTTCATTTTTGCACTCGTATGACGAGAAAAGTCGACAAAATACTGAGTATTACGTATGTCATAAAATGTCCTGTATAGTCCACCATACGTTGATGTGGTGATGCATAAATGCTGCATTCGAACGTCGGGAGTGTCGAGATTGATGTGCAGTACACGGTTAATGGGTGACGGATGTTTCAATGATATTGTAGACAAAAACATTTCATCTCCATAAACGCATTTCTGTGTTATTTTAGGCCATATGGGCCTCCATAGGAGCACTGCATTGCATGACAATTGCTACTTTATTACAAAATAAACACGATAGTGTTCAATAATGTCCATTTAGAGCACCAGAAAGTTTCAATACTATTGTGGACCAAAACATGTAATCTCCATAAAGCATTCTTGTGTTGTTTTATGGCATATGGGCTTCCATAGAAACATTTTGGATTACCTGAAAATTGCTACTTAATAAAAGCGAAACCCAAAAATGTTCAACAATGTCCATTTATAACACCATAATGTTGGTGTTTTTCACTTTAGGTCCCTGGAATCCTAGGTTTTAAGCAATGAGTTCAAATTCTAGCGTTTGTGTGAAAATGAAATGTGATGGTGCCTTTATACAGTCTATCAATTGAGCATGTTAATTTCAGTTGATTTTTCCATATTGAGTGTAAATTGTAGCCATGTATGTATTATATATGCTAAGATATATGAGAAAATATCGAGTGGCGGTTTGGAAGTTTCGTTCAGTATGTTATGCATTCTGTTTTCCCCATATGCAAGGAAAATTTGACATCAACTAGCCACTCGCTGCACATCTCCAGTTCTAAGCCAAGTTTATCAGATATAACTCGAGGATCCTTATTTGAGTACAGAATTGCACTATCATCTGCATGTGCTAACAATTTACACTCTGAGCTAGCTAATACTGAGTTTTAACTGGTTTAAGCCCTCCAGTAAAATATTTTACTGACCGTTCCAAGGCGGTACTTCTTTTGTGGATCTTTTATGTTTTTTCCGTCTAACGTTTGCTATGCCTTTGTGCGCGTCTGTTTATTTGTGCCTTGTGGTCACCTGCTGGGAAAGGGCTGACCTCTTGGCTCTCGTTTGTGATGTATAACTGTGAGTTTGCCACTTTCCCATTGGTATCCTGGGTCAGGTGTGGTACTTGATTGTATTGCTTCCTGATCTTTGCACCCTTACTTACTTTGCTTATCTTTGCTTTATCTCCTTGTTATATCTTTATTTATATGTTCTAGGAGATTTTGCATTGATAATTTAGGGGTCTTTCATGCAAACTAAATATCTATGTGTCTCGATCAACAACTGAATTAAGGGTGAGGTTGGCGGCGTGAAACCGGTTTAAGCCCTCCAGTAAAATATTTTACTGACCGTTCCAAGGCTGTACTTTTTTTGTGGATCTTTTATGTTTTTTCTGTCTTGTGTTTGCTACGTCTTTGTGCGCGTCTGTTTATATGTGCTTTGTGGTCACCTGCTGGGAAAGGGCTGACCTCTTGGCTCTCGTTTGTGGTGTCTATCTGTGAGTTTGTCACTTTCCCATTGGTATCCTGGGTCAGGTGTGGTACTTGATTGTATCGATTCCTAATCTTTACACCCTTACTTACTTCCATATCATTTACATAACAAAGGAAACAAATGGGCCACAAGTCACAAGTGAAGGGCCAGACTCTGTATCATAAATTCACATTGACAATCTGATTTCGATTTGAAAGATAAGACTTAAACCAGTCTACAGACTTAATACCCATAGCTTTTAATTTCTTGCACAAAATGGCATGATAAACAGTATCAAAAGCTTTTTGAAGTTCCAACATGAGCATTCTAGTATATAAACCTTTAGAAGTTTGTGTTTTAATATAATCAGTCAAGTATGTTAAGTATGAGTCAGCTGAAAGTCAAACAGAAGTTTTTTTTCTTCACAAGGTAATCTTCCAATTGTGTATAAACAGCCCTTTCCAAGATTTTTGAAACCACAGGCAACACACTGACAGGTCTATAGTTACTAACCTCGCTTCTCTTATTTTTCTTAAATTCTGTTTTGGGAAGCACAGGCTGATATGAACATTCGCTAGTCGCTTGTGCAATGAATAACACATTTTATAAATAATTAAAAGGCTTTGATTACATGTTTGCAAATATTATACAAGTGACACAACTAATTAATTTTTCAAAACAAATGGTTGATAGAGTGCTGATTAAAACTTAATTGATGAACCATTGGAGATAACATAATACATGTAGTCTATTCACTGAAACAAGTTTCAAGTTTATTTGATACACTCAGGTTATACATAAATATAACAACACGAGGAGCTAGTACAAACAAGCAAATTATATGAAGTGAAAATATGGCATCACAAATGACTCTAGGATCATCTAAAATGATAGGGAGAAGACAAAAAATATCAAAGAAAGAAAAAAAAAACACATCTGATCACACACATGGACCAACAGCGGCCAAGGATGGTATCTCATACAGGGACAAGTTGACCGGGCGAGTTGAATCAGGGCGAATTGACTCGGGGAGGACTTGACCTGGATCAATTTTTAGTGGATCAAATGAAATATAAACTCATCTCATCCAGTGACATACAATATACGTCACTGTCTCATCTCATGGGTTCTATCTCGCTCAAATGTCAAGGAGGGCTAATTTTGAAATTTTAATTAAAGAAAGGTTCTGTCATTTGAAATTTTAATGACAGGGCCTTAATTGAAATGTGATTGATGAGTATAGGCCAAATAGAGAAATAAGTCATAATAAAGGGCGAGCATCTAAAAAGAATGTAAATTTAAAAGGTTTAAGGAAAAACTCGCACCAAAAAATAATTTGCTGAAAAAGACAGGCGTTTGTGCACAAGCAATCTTAGTCCAAACTCTGGACCAAAACCGTTTGAGAAATAAGAACGTTATTAATGAATGAAGTTTTTATAACAGCCTGTCACCGCTGTAATCATTCTTTATCTGCATATTGTAGATATACATCGATGATTTGTCGATGCATCACCTCTCATGGGCGTACTAGGACTTAATCAAAACGATTAAAAAGTTATTATATTCATTAAACTTCACAGTTTATGAATAGCTTAAATCTGAATATAAAATTAGATGGTTGAAATCTTAATATATACTAAAGGTCTTGTGAATCTCCAAAAACATTGGTGAGAAAATCAAAATACTATGAAAATTCTTACTGAGTCAAAAGTTATGCAAGTTTTAAAATTATGCAAATTAGCATATTGAGCTCCGCCCATATTAATATTCAGACCTGATTTTCCAAAACGTTATTCTAAATGTAGTGCTATTATACAGTGTAATTAAACTTGTATGTGCAAATGTTGTATTTTATCATATTAAATCATTTAAGCAAATAAAATATTGAATAATGTTAAATCATGAAAAATTATTAAATTTAATATTTCAAAAAACTAAAATGACGCCATATGTAGTGCTGCAGCAGACCCACCATATTGTGACACATACCGGTCCCCACAAGGTAACAAGCAGCAACATATATCAAATTAAAGCTAAGAGTCTCTCGAATAATAAAATGCATGATGCCACCTCGGTATGTCGGGGCGTAAACTTTTACGAGTCATTAAAAAAGGGCACCCATACAAATAAATAACTTTACTAATAAAACTTAATTTAAACCTGAGATCAAAACATTGCTAAAGTTGGTATAATATGAACACAAAATGATACAGAAGGATGCTAGAAATACTTTGCATCATACATGGGATGCAAACAAGTCCAAACACACTGACGGTGAAAGGTCATTAGGTACATTAGTTACGAAAACCCATGATTTTCTAGAATTCTTTTTGACAAAAGGTCCTCCTTATGTATGAATGTATTGAAAACGAGTTTAAATATTATCAATGACATCTGGGAAGCAACCAGTGCATAATTTCGCTACCATTTATTGTGGCGAAAAATTGTATGGCCCACAAAAAGGGTATCCATACAAGTAATAAATTTACTGATAAAAATTAAATTAAACCAATGGCCAAAAGCAGTGCTTAAGTTGGCATAATGTGAACACTAAATGATACACGAGGATGCTGAAAATATTATGATTCATGTGTAAGGTTCATATAGGTCCAAATACACAGAAAGCGAAAGGTCATTTAGTACATTAGTCGCGAAAACCCATGATTTTGTAGTATATTTTCTGGCAAATGATCTCTTTTGGTATAAATATATTGAATATAAGTTAAAATGTTGACAACTGACATCTGGTAAGCAAAATGTGCATGATGCCTCTTCCCTATGTAGGGTCAAAAATGTTTACGGCCTTTCAAGGAAGGATACCCGTAAAATTTAATAACTTAACTGATAAAAACCCATTTAGACCAATGATCAAATCTATGGTTCATGTAAGCATAATTGGAACACTAAATGACACAAGAGGATGCTGAAAATATTATTATTCATGTGTAAGGTTCATATAGGTCCAAATACACTGATGGTGAAAGGTCATTTAGTACATTAGTCGCGAAAACTCATGATTTTATAGAATATTTTCTGTCAAATGATCTCTTTTGGTATAAATATATTAAATACAAATTAAAATGTTGACAACTGACATCTGGTAAGCAAAATGTGCATGATGCCTCTTCCATATGTAGGGTCAAAAATGTTTACGGCCTTTCAAGGAAGGGTACCCATAAAATTTAATAACTTAACTGATAAAAAACCCATTTAAACCAATGATCAAAACTACGGTTCAAGTTTGTATAATATGAACGCTAAATGACAAAATAGGGTGCTAAAATATTTTCTGTATTATGAGGTGCAAACAAATCCAAATACACTGATGGCGAAAGGTTATTAAGTACATTTTGTCACGAAAACTCATGATTTGTAGACTTCTTTTAAGTTTAATGATTTCTTTAAGTACATATGTATTAAAAACAAGATAAAATTTATCAAATGCCATTTGGGAAGCTCCTACTTAAAATAGAATCATCCCAAAGGAATAGATGATACATTTACAGTTCATTCATTTAGTAAATTCTGTATCAGATCTTATTAATTAATATGTTGGAATAATTTTTGCCAAGGACATTGGCGGAAATGTTCCAACTTTTGCATAAAGTATATCAACGTGTGTCAGGCAAGTATTAAACTATTTCTTTTTGTTAAGAGATATTATATTTCACTGACCATGATAGTTCATCAAGTCCATCATCTACAAAAACACATGGCATACATGTAATTTATACTTTAAGAATGCCAGGCGTTTGTCAACAATTCACAGTGACATACTCAGTTATTATATATGACATTTGAATGACTAGTTCCAATAAAACAAGCCGAAGTTTATGCGTCATGGCGTAACGCACTCACTGATTTATCAGTTTCAGCATCCGATTCGGCAACATCTTCACAAGACAAAATAGAGGAAATATTCAGACAAGTTCCCTATTTAAATTATAAATCATTCATCAACTTGTGTGGTGTAGCAGACTGGCTCATCATTAGCGTTCCCAAAGCCATTCTGCAAGTGCTTCCTCATTCATAAAGTATAATATACATGTATGCCATGTGGTTTTGTGGATGATGGACTTGGTGAACTTTCATGGTCAATGAAATATGATATCTCTTAACAAAAAAAAAAGAAATAGTTTAATACTTTCTTGACACACGTTGATATACTTTATGCAAAAGTTGGAACTTTTCCGCCAATGTCCTAGACAAAACGTCTTCCCACATATTACATTGGTAAGATCTGAGGCCCCAGGGGGGGGGGTCTGTGCTCCCTTGATCACTGAAAATAATGCATTTATCTCCCCAAATCCCTGAAAGAAAGTACTTCAACACCCTGAAAATATTTTTCTTGCTCCCCAAATCCTTAAAATCAATTCAGTTTCTCCCCAAATCCCCCCAAATATAAGCCAATTCTTCCTAAAATATAAAGTTCCTTCCATAGGATTAAGTTCACATACTTAAAAACTATGAAGCTTTACATGAGCAGATGACTTCATATTCACTTTATATTTTACGTTATACATGTGAAGATAGGGCTTAGCCACGGACGGGAACTCTTTATAAATAGAGAGTCCTTGGCCTAGGAATAAACGATATATAATTATTTCAATGGAATGCATGATATATAGTTCAAAGTATGGGGCCATTCTTAAAATTCTGTTGCTGTACCTAGTATAGTAGGTATGGAGGAATGCTCTCCAGACTTGATTTTTTTTATTAGTGACAGCTAGACCATTTGGTTTTCTTGGTGGGGGAGGGGCAGCTGCTTTTTTCCAATAGATGAAACTATATTTTCTAAAATAAAGTGAAAGCATTAATTTTGTAACCATAGAGAGTGTTTTTTTTAATAATTGCTATTAGGCCCTATGCGAAAGTTTACCTTCAGTTTTAACAAGCAAGAATATATCTGATCAATATTCATCAAAGTTTTAATAAAAAAACCCCCATCTAATTACCTAGATAGAGAATTGCATACCAGATGTGTAGGTAGCCCTGGTATGATGTTGATTATCACTTGTGTTAGGGGGTCCGGGGAAAATTTGATAAAAATGGTGCGGTCTGGTGCATTCTGAGTGTTCCAAAGTTAGTTATTATCCACCTAATAATCAACATTTTTTTTTATAATAAATCAACAACCCAAATTTTGTGCCATATTTTTCTCTAAGATTAATCCAGATGGTCACTTTGGCACAAAAATAAATACATTCACATTTTACATGGGGGATCCAGGGGGCGGGGGGTGGGGGGTTAATAGCCCTCAGAAGCCAAAGATATGTAAAAAATGGAGGCTTTACGTTTTTTACAACAAGTATTACATAACGGACGCAAAGATATATCCTGTAATGATGTTGATTCAGATTCATGCTAGGGGGGTGCAGATTTTTTTATTTATGAACCGTAAATGTACCATCGATTCATTTGGGATGATTCTATTTTGAGTAGGAGCTTCCCAACTGGCATTTGATGACATGTAACTTGTTTTTAATACATATGTACTTACAGAACTCATTTGACTTGAAAGAAGTCTACAAAATCATGAGTTTTCGTGACGAAATGTACTTAATAACCTTTCGCCATCAATGAATCTGGTTTTATTTGCACCTCATATAATACAGAAAATATTTAGCACCCTATTTTGTCATTTAGCGTTCATATTATACAAACTTGAACCATAGTTTTGATTATTGGTTTAAATGGGTTTTTAATCAGTTAAGTTATTAAATTTTACGGGTATTCTTCCTTGAAAGGCCGTAAACATTTTTGACCCTACATATGGAAGAGGCATCATGCACATTTTGCTTACCAGATGTCAGTTGTCAACATTTTAACTTATATTCAATGTATTGATACCAAAAGAGATCATTTGCCAGAAAATATTCTACAAAATCATGGGTTTTCGCGACTAATGTACTAAATGACCTTTTGCCATCTGTGTATTTGGACCTATATGAGCCTTACACATGAATAATAATATTTTCAGCATCCTCGTGTATCATTTAGTGTTCACATTATATCAACTTAAGCACTGCTTTTGATCATTGGTTTAATTTTTTTTTTCAGTAAATTTATTACTTGTATTGATTCCCCTTTTGGTGGGCCATACAATTTTTCACTCCAATAAATGGTGGTCAAATTATGCACTGTTTGCTTCCCAGATGTCATTGATAATATTTAAACTTGTTTTCAATACATTTATACATAAGGAGGACCTTTTGTAAAAAAGAATTCTAGAAAATCATGGGTTTTCGTGACTAATGTACCTAATGCACCTTTAGCAATCTTTTTGATCTCAGGTTTAAATTAAGTTTTATTAGTAAAGTTATTTATTTGTATGGGTGCCCTTTTTTAATGACTCGTAAAAGTTTACGCCCCGACAAACCGAGATGGCATCATGCATATTCTAATCCGGGAGACTCTTAGCTTTAATTTGATGTATGTTACTGCTTGTTACCCTGTGGGGACCACCATCTCGAAAACTAGCTCACTTTTTACTGCTTTGCTGCAGCACTAATGAGCCTCTTGCATATTTTCATCTAATTAAATATTGAAACCTTCATAACTTGAAAACTACATGTATTTAGAAGTTTCTGATGGAAATTTTGGCATTCAGTTTCTTTCATTACTGTCTTCTCATTAAAGAGACGTTTATATTTTTTTGAAATTTCACGAGGCCTTATAGATGCATAACATCTTTATTTTAGCATAAAATCACACAATTTCTTGTATAAATGATCAGATAATGTTGTATTCAGCACATGCATCAAAATAGAGTTAAAATTATTTAAAAATAATATTCATTTCATTTTTTACGTAAATAATCAGGAGGTTATGACGTCGTAAACTCACAGATATGGCGGTATTCATTAAAGAATAATGGGAAATTTTAATGCATATAACTTCTTTATTTCTCTTTGTAGTATGGCCGATGCTTTTTTCTTTGATCTTTGCTGATGTTTAAATCAGACACCCTAGAATAACGACGAAGGAGGAGCTTAAAACCGTACTCTAACTTCCAATTTCAGTTAAACAGCGACGTAGGCGGTAACTTCCTCAATAGCGACATAGGTAAATGTATATAATTGACAGCTTAGGCCGGATGCTGGGAGGAGCGAATGTAATTTCGTCAGGTGTCAGTAACACATGTTTATTTGCGCCTGCGCGATACTACAAGCTAAATAAAGGATTCTTCCTCGGCTTTCTGTTTAAACCGCTCGGTGGGCCCACCTCGCGGTTTAAACAAGAAAGCCTCGGAAAAGTATCCTTTATCTATTACATGTATTTTGATAAAATTTGCAGCAAACGGATTAAGTAAACATAGTCTGTCTTTTAAACCTAAAGTATTAATTGATGAGCGTTTTCCACTAAGTTGGTCTAATTTCTTTTTTCCAATGTTTGCATGGAAAGTTGCGCAAATGACAGAAGCGCTGCGGTTGACTCGTTGTTATAATCACTATCAATACCGTGAAGTCCCTTTCACATTGCTACTTCCCTTTGCATATTGAAAAAGTCGATAAAGATGTTTATGCAAATGATGGGACAGAATTCTTCTCAGTTTTAGTGTCAAAACACTTAAATATGATAAACAATGTGATTTAATTGTCTTAACTTTCTAGAAAGTGATTTATTATTCTCAAAAAAAGCTAAAATATTTTCATACAAATTTATGTTTTCAGATAATGCCTGTGAGGGCGTCAGGTAGTATATAGAGATAGATAGATTTTTGAATAATTATTATATTTTTATACTAAACTTAAATCAGCTCAACATAAGTTAAAACTTTAACGAACATACCTTCTTGCACAAAGTCGCCGCTAAACACTTGAAATGCATGTGAAAAGTAGGTGTGACCAAGAAAAACCACGACCAAACCACGGCACCATCGCAGAACACTAATAGTTACAATACATCAAGATGATAATTAAAGTACAGTAACCCATTCTCTCATCCTCACAAAGATGAATGCGAACCTAGAAAGGCACACCAAGTACTGAATAATAAAACAAGGATTAACACAGAACCCCCACAAACAATGGGAGCAACAATAAAGTGAACAGTAATAGAACCACCGCCTTAGAACGGACAGCAAATTCAGCAACTGGGGTAGGGGGGCTTAAATGCATTTTACTGACACCAAGTTTTCACCCTATGTCCTGTTGTTGTTTAAGCACAGAACATGTTCAGCTCGCATGGAGGCTTTCTATCTTATGCAATGCATCAACACAGAGAGACAATCTAAACATATTAACACACTATGATGAAAACAAAGAAAAGGGCTCACGACTCACAGATATTCAGAGCTGGAGAAAACTTCAAGTTGAGTCACGGTGGGTCCAGCTAAAGACAATCATCAGGCACAAACAAACCCACCGATGGACGCTTTACAACTATTAAAACAAACAGTGTAAATAGCGAAAACTCAGATGAGCCTGCACAAATACACAGTCATACAAGCACATATTGATATGTATCTTATCGTATATTTAAACGTCCAGTTGGTCAAGTTGGTCTTGTTGGTCTCATCAGACTCTTCGCAGTATTGAGATTGTTACGTTCTAGGAACGATCCGAAAGGAAGAGGGAAAGTTTCGTTTGATGACTCATGTTATACGATGACGATGTTACCAGGGGTAAAATAATGCTCGCAACTAAATGTACAAATTTTTGATATTTTATGTACAAGAGAGACAATACAAGCATACCCAAGAAATAATACACAGACGTTATTGCTTTTGCCTAGTTGGTAATCCTTTACTGAAACAAGTTCCCACTCTAAGATAGCTTCCAAAGGGAATCAATCCTAAAGTCTCCTGTCTCAGTTGTACACCAACCAAGCAAAAGCAAGTAAACGGTAACACACACACACACACACGCACGCCCGCACGCACGCACGCACGCACGCACGCACGCACGCACGCAAAACTGCAAGAGATCTCTAACCTAACGAGTGCACTCACGCGAATCTGGATATATTCCATAACTCCTGGGTCAGTCTATTATATATAACCTCTTCCGACACTTAGGTCAGTTTATAGGAGAAGTATAGGCGGCGGTTTAGCCTTTTTGACGTCACGACGTCAGATCCAAGATGGCGGCCCCAAGACTTCCGATCCAAGATGGCGTTCCCCACGGCGTAAGATCAAAGATGGCGGCCCCACGAAGTCAGATACAAGATGGCGGTCCCTGTGACGCGTTTGGTTACACCTCAGAGGGTGAGTCAACGCCCTAGACCACGAGAAGGTAGCGTCACATCCTAGAGCGCGGTGTCTTTCTTCTTCTCTATGTACAAGGGGTATCTACGGGTTAGGGGCCTCTCATTTATTGAACGAACACGGATCTGGAGGAGTCTATATTGAGGATTTCTGAGAAGGTAGTGTATAGGATAAAGGTGGCGCTTTCCGGTAAGGGCTTGGCAAACTTCATTTCTAGTCGGCAGTGCCCTTGTCTCTTGATATTGAATGAGTAGTAAGGATCGATCTCCAACACGTATAAGCAATAGCCTTTAACATAGTCATTTCGTTTAACGTTTATATCTTTCCGAAAGCACATCAGCGTTATGTAACAGTCCACATACTGATCGGCTTCGTAATTGGGTCGTAAAGGCTGAGAGGGATATGATTGTCCATCAACGTAGAAGCCCACTGAACTGCAATCGTAATCTCGAAAGTAGTAAGGACTTCTCTTGTAGTCTCCCATGTAGGAGGCACTAGCTACTAGTCCTACGATCAGTTGACAGGGAACCAAACCTTGAAAGATATCATTGGCGCTGAAACTGTATTGTCCAGATGGGATTGACGTATGTACAGGTCGGGCTCCTCGCCATGCATATGGCGTCTGGCTTACTTAGGAGCATATTGCGCAATATTTGCTGTTCGTCCTTTAGTATCTCAATGAATTCCAGTCCGAAGATGCTGTCTTACTCCCTCCGTCCGTTATACTATCCTCTCCTTTTCGCTTAAGCTCCGATTTTGCCATTTCTAAAGCTTGGGCTACTGGGGTGACCAGGTTCACTACGGGTTTTTCCTTTTGTCTCATTTCTTTCAATTCTCTGTATTTCTGTCCACTACCCACCATATAACGACCCTGACTGTCACGTTCCGCGTAGCCATCTCTAACATCCAGCAAGTGCTGATACCATTTGTCGAGATCCGAGACGTATGGAATCCACTTCTGCTGTTGGAAATCGTAAACGAGTCTAGTGCCCATCTCTTTCCATCGATTTTCCTCCTTCGTGCTTGAGTTATTCTTACGCTCTATTCATACGAACGGGCGAGAGTCTCGTTCACTATCCTCAAGCACCTCGATTAATCGCTCAGCAGCCTCTCTGGCTTCGCGCGGTAGTTGTCTACATCTCATCCAAAACAACAATTCATCTAACAAAGCTATAGACATAAAAGTAATGGCGAACATATTTACGCCTACTCAATACTTAATCCCTTTTCCTGGTTACCAGTTTTCATGGTCATTCGGGTTACACTCCTAACACCGTAATGCCCCTAACTGATTCATGTGATCACTTTGCACGTAACAGGGTACGACCCGGTCTATTTCGGGTAAGGCCCTTCAATTTCTGTTAAGAGTTCTTTGACGGCAATGTATTCTAGGGGTCCCAGGTATAATCCCTTTTTCGTAGGTATCACCTCTTCTTGCGGCTTCCAATACTGCCTTATATCCATACATGCGCTGCCCTCGGTGATGGTACAATAAACGTTCCCTGTGGTGGTGGTGGTGGGTGGTGGTGGTGTTGGGTGGTGGTGATGGTGGTCGGTGGTAGTGGTGGTGGGTGGTGGTGGTGGGTGGTGATGGTGGGTGGTGGTTGGTGGTGGTGGTGTTGTTGGTGGTGATGGTGGTAACAATGATCCAATGATCGTAAGAAGGATGAAACCCGTAAGAAGGTAGAGAAGCAATACTAACTGGGACAAAATGATCAGGTGTTTGATCTGCAACCAGTCCTATAGTAGGCGTGATGCATTGCAAAGACTTGAACGCAATGTCCATGGCAGTGGAAAATATACCAACCAGTCACAACCATTGAAGGAAATGACATTTAGACACCCATTCTCTATGATGGTAACTGGACCCAGTGGATGGGGGAAACGAAATGGACTAGAAAACTGTTACTTTCCTCGTTAGTACAACCGCCACCGGAACGAATCTTATGGTGTTATGGACAATGGCAGCTTCTGTATGAAGACCTTCAGTAGGGAATTCCGTGTATAGAATTTATACGGGGTATCCCAGACTATCTCGAAAATGCTCAGTTTATCAATCCCTCAAAAAGGAACCTATTCATTTTTGATGATCTGATGACCAAAGCAAAGTGTGACCAGAGAATTGCCGACCTTTTTACGAAAGGCAGTCACCACAGAAATATATCTATCGTGTATTTGACTCAAAACGTATTTCCTCAAGGTAGAGCTTGCAGAGATATCGCTTTAAATATGCAATATTTGGTCTTGTTTAATAATCCGATCGACAGACAACAAGTTGCGACCTTGGCAAGAAGAATTTATCCGTCCACTAGCGTCACATTTATGAGGAAATTTGAAGATGCCACGGCAAGACTTTATGGTTACCTCGTCCTAGATCTTAAATCGAGTACATCCGAACAGGACAGACTACAAACTGACATATTTGTCGATCAACAGTCTCTCGATGATGGAGATATTTCTGATGATGAAGATGCTGACAGTGTGGAGTCCCTAGATTATATACGCTCTATCAGCCCTCCGGATAAAGAAAGAGATGAAAGTTATAAATCGGATATATGGAATAGGAGGGTAAGCGATTTAAGCCCTCCAGGTAAACGAAGAAAGCTAAGAGATGAGCGCTCTAAACCGGACATCTGGAACAGGAGATTTCAAAATCAGATCAGGCAGGAGAACGTAGAAAGCTAAAGTGAATGCCTATGAAAAGCAAGGTTTTAGTTCTGATAAAGCTATTCATCTCGCAGCGAATGATGATTTGCCTTCTCTCCGCAAAAGACTCAGACGAGATTACGCCCAATTTCTAATATATTATTACGAGCTACAAGAGGATTCTGTTCAACAGCCAATACTGGAATCGGCTAAAACGTTCAAGAACCAACACGATATGAATCAGGCAGACTCTATCAGACAAGCCATCAAACTCAGGAAAGATTTATTTATGGACGTATGGCCGAATCATAATATAGAAACCGAGAAAGCCTCTGAAGACCAAGAGGACTCTACTACATCGTGAAGGAGAATGAAGTGAGGGAGCAGGAGTGAGGAGGAGGAGGTTGACCAATCGGGTGACTGGATAATTGACCAATCAGAAGAGACCTCTCACTATGTAAGGCGCTTTGCAACAATCTAGTCATATCTTTTCTGACAGTCAAACAGTAAACATGTCTAGATGCAGATTCAGTCTTGGAAATGATCGCTTTATCGAGGTCACAGAATGGAAAGGTGAACTGCGTGTTGGCCTGAGAGAATGGAAAGATGACAAACCGACCAAAAAGGTATCAGCTTAACCTTGATGCGATGGAAGAATTGGGTGGATTACTTGGAATACGCGGATCAAGCGAGGACAGAGAAACAAAACTATAAGAGTCATCTTGGAGGGAACGTTTATTGTACCATCACAGAGGGCAGCGCAGGTATGGATATAAGGCAGTATTGGAAGCCGCAAGAAGAGGTGATACCTACGAAAAAGGGATTATACCTGAGACCCCTAGAATACATTGCCTTCAAAGAACTCTTAACAAAAAAGGGCCTTACCTGAACGAGACGGGGTCGTACCCTGTTACTTGCAAAGTGATCACATGAATCAGTTAGGGGCTTTACCCTGTTCAGAGTGTAACCCGAATGACCATTAAAACTGATAAATAGGAAAAGGGAATAAGTATTGAGTAGGCGTAAATAGGTTCGCCATTACTTTTATGTCTATAGCTTTGTTAGATGAACTGTTGTTTTGGATGAGATGTAGACAACTACCGCGCGAAGCCGGAGAGGCTGCTGAGCGATTAATCAAGGTGCTTGAGGATAGTGAACGAGACTCTCGCCCGTTCGTATGAATAGAGCGTAAGAATAACTTGAGCATGAAGGAGGAAAATCAATCGAAAGAGATGGGCACTAGACTCGTTAACGATTACCAACAGCAGAAGTGGATTCCGTATGTCTCGGATCCCAACAAATGGTATCAGCACTTGCTGGATATTAGAGATGGCTACGCGGAACGTGACAGTCAGGGTCGTTATATGGTGGGTAGTGGACGGAAATACAGAGAATTGAAAGAAATGAGACAAAAGGAAAAACCCGTAGTGAACCTGGTCACCCCAGTAGCCCAAGCTTTAGAAATGGCAAAGTCGGAGCTTAAGCGAAAAGGAGAGGATAGTATAACGGACAGAGGGCGTAAGACAGCAACTTCGGACTGGAATTCATTGAGATACTAAAGGCAAACAGCAAATAATTGCGCAATTACAGAACACTGACCTGCTTTCGGAAAGATATAAGTGTTAAACGAAATGACTATGTTAAAGGCTATTGGTTATACGTGTTGGAGATCGATCCTTACTACTCATTCAATATCAAGGGCACTGCTGACTAAAAATGAAGTTTGCCAAGCCCTTACCGGAAAGCGCCACCTTGATCCTATACGCTACCTTCCCGGAAAACCTCAATATAGACTCCTCCAGATCCGTGTTCGTCGATTAATGAGAGGCCCCTAGCCCGTAGATACCCCTTGTACATAGAGAAGAAGAACGACACCGCGCTCTAGGACGTGACGCTACCTTCTCGTGGTCTAGGGCGTTGACTCACCCTCCGAGGTGTAACCAAACGCGTCACAGGGACCGCCATCTTGTATCTGACTTCGTGGGGCTCCCATCTTTGATCTTACGCTGTGGGGACCGCCATCTTGGATCGGAAGTCTTGGGGCCGCCATCTTGGATCTGACGTCGTGACGTCAAAAAGGCTAAACCACCGCCTATACTACTTATAGGGTTTACGCTACAGTGATTCTTGAAAAAATCGTACAATTTTGAGAATACTCTGTCGCCAATGTTTCTCACTTTGTGACGACCAGATTTCGAATGCTATATGTATTAACATAGTTCCAAATACAAACTATTTTTGTGCATTATACCCTCATTCGGTATCGGTTATATGGCAATTGGATATGCATTTTTGCCATGTCCCCAGGCATAGCTTGCATCTTTGAGATGAAATATGGTATGTTTCCCGTTCCAAGACCTTTGTATTCGCTCTTGCTGTTACAATGTACATACTATGGTATTAAAACCAGTAAAAGTTCTATAGCCAATTTCTATTTCTTCTTGACAAAATTATGAATATTGCAATGTCGACAGTGTAACGGACCTAATTACTGCCAACATGTATATCAGGAAGATGCAAGGTGGCCAATCACGTGGTCTGTCTGATTGGGTTCACAGACTTTACGAACCAGTAATCGGACATCACAGGTAAGGAAAATCGTTCATAACTTTCGTTATACTAAGTCAAATTTCATGTGGCAAAGTGCAAAAAAAAACCCCTCATATTTTTCTGCACAAGACTGTGTAAAAATTTCAACGGTTTGCTGCAGTTTTCCAGATTGCCTCGAACAACTGAAGAAAAAACGGAAAGTTCTCCGTGATTGGGTACACTACAAAGTCATAAAAAAGTAGCAAAACACGTTTTGCGAACGTTCTAAGTTGTAAAAAATTTTGATTGTTTTATATACAGCACACTTTGTATATATGTTGTAACAGATTCATATATATCATGAAAAACATGTACCATTTTGCTAACAACTTCTAATTTGTTTTAACTAGGCTAAAAAGGGTATCCTTTGGAAGCAAAGACTGCACCAAAGAACTGAAACTTTACAAAGTACATACATGTATTAGAATAAACCATGCTCCCTGACCTGAAATATATACGATGTAGACCTATATTCTAATTGAAAACGTCCATTTTCATATAATTGAAGTTGTTTATGTAGTGAAATAAATATTTAAATATGCTAATTAGCGTGTAATTTGTACGGGCTTTATCATGTGATGCATGACTGCTTACAGAATTATTTTCCTATTATTTACATTGCATTGGTATTGGTAAAATCTCTGTCATAATGAAATCAAATTATAATTATATTAACAATAATGGATCTGAAATTGCTGCACATATATTGATAAGGTAAGGAAGGTTACAAAAAGGGGCCTTACAATAATAGATGAAGATAGTAAACTGTTGTTAGGCTCAGATAAAATTTGGGTCTGCTCTCCACAATTCGCTTACATATACTACACACAATTTATTCTATATAAGACTAATTTAAAAGAGTGCCATGGGTTGGTCTGCAGTATGTTATTTAGTTTATTGATCAATATAAAACAGAAAGCATGCTTATATAGCTCGGATGTATAAACTATTCTTTTTATTCAATCGTCATGGAGAAACATACATTTTAGGCAGTGAACATGAATAAAATGGGTGCAAAAAGCTAACAAAAAATGTTCATCGATTGCCAAGAACATCGATTGTCATCGTTAACTGATTGCCATTAATGGAGTTTTCGATTGCCATAGTATCATTACCATGACCCTTATAAACAGATTTACCGGGCCGCGTAGTGCAGGTGGTAACGTCTGGCAACAGATGCGAGTCTGACTGCAGATCCAGGGGTCGCGAGTTTGATCCCGGCCTGGTTCCATACTTTCATGGAGATTGATCATGAAATTATTTCTACGGTCATTGTACTTACTTCCGCTGAATCATTCTAGAAGGGTTGTTGTCAGTTACAAGAGAAAGTATGTGCACGAAGTACTGGTTAACTGCTTGTTCAAGCTTGCTCAGGAAAAAGTTGGTTAGGTGAACTGACCGTTCCGCCATGACCATAGCTGTTGACTTGGGACGTAAAGCAACAAAACAAACAAAACAAATTATAAACGGATACTGCGCTTTCACTTATCAGATATAAATTATTTAATACACACAGGATATCCATAAATGATTTAATTTTACCCTTCTGTCTCTGAAACGATCGAAATACGACAAAGATTGCCAAAAATATACATATTTATCAGTTTTGATTTGAAATAAGTAATTATCAGAAATAAAATGTTATTTTTCAGCCAACTCTCCCGCATTTTCGGACAAATATAACACGAAGCACATCTTAGATCTTACCTTAAACTGATATCATGCTTACTTTTACTGAAACGCCAAGCATTCCAATGAAAAACAATATATTAACTTACCCAAAACGGCGGCTGTATATATTGATCGCAGTTCCTCGATTGTATTCAGCGTTCGATGTTGCCGCCTACCCGGTGTGATCTACAGAATCTACTTTGAGCATGATCATGTATAGGTACAGAAGCTGGGATTTTGCATTACGTGCCATTTTTTCTCTTATGCACGTGCTCCAAAACGTATGGTTTCGAAATTACCCCACTAGCTAAACACACGAGCGCATCAGGCGCGATTTTCCTTATATTTGAACTAGCCACCCATCGCTTTTGTCAGTGACTTAGGGCGGGGCAAGATAACTTTTTGATTGACACATTTGACTTAGTTTATTTGCGCTTTGCTTAAAATACTCCGAAGAGTGCATCTATGTGCAGAGATAACTGAAACACCTTAGATGTTAGAACCGTTTGGAGAAGTTTGCACTAATTTTTATGCCCCCAAAGGAACTTTGGCAGGCATATAGTAATCGCACTGTCCGTCCGTCCGTCCCGCTTCATGTCCGGTGCATATCTCCTATATTCTTTGAGGTAGGACTTCCAAATTTGGTGTGTGGATGCATCTTGGGATGGCGGAGTGTCGCGTACTATTTTCGGGTCACTGTGACCTTGACCTTGACCTCTGACTTAGTTTTTATAGTAATCACAATGTCCGTCCGTCCGTCTGTCAGTCCGTCTGTCCGCCCCGCTTCCTGTCCAGTGCATATCTCCTAGATTCTTTGAGGTAGGAATTCCAAATTTGATGTGTGGATGCATCTTGAGATAGCGGAGTGTCGCATACCATTTTTGGGGCACTGTGACCTTGACCTCGACCTCTGACCTAGTTTTTAGAATAATCGTGTCCGGAACATATCTCTTATATTATTTGAGGTAGGAATTTCAAATTTGGTGTGTGGATACATCTTGAGATGAGAAAGTGTTGCGTTACATAATTGGGTCACTGTGACCTTGAACATGACCTCTGACCTAGTTTCTAGAAACTGCATTGAGTCTGGTGCATATTCCTATATTCTTTGAGATAGGAATTCCAAATTTGGTGTGTAAATGCATATTGGGATGACAGAGTGTCATATATCATTTTCGGGTCACTGTGACCTTGATCTTGACCTCTGACCTAGTTTTAAGAATTATTGTGTACGTAGCAATTCTCTTATATTCTTTGAGGGAGGAATTCCAAATTTGGTGTGTGAATGCATCATAGGATGGCGGAGTGTCACATACCATTTTCAGGTCACTGTGACCTTGACCTCTGACCTAGTTTTAATAATAATTGTGTCCTGAGCATATCTCTTATATTATTTGAGGTAGGAATCACAAATATGGTGTGTGGATGTATCTTGGGATGACGGAGTGTCTCGTACCATAATTGGGTCACTGTGACCTTGAACTTGACCTCTGACCTAGTTTCTAGAAACTACATTGAGTCTGGTGCATATCTCCTATATTCTTTGAGATAGGTTTTCCAAATTTTGTATGTAAATGCATCTTTGAATGGCGAGGTGTCACAAACCATTTTCGGGTCACTGTGACCTTGACCTCTGACCTAGTTTTTAGAACAATCATGTCCTGAGCATATCTCTAATATTATTTGAGCTAGGAGTCTCAAATTTGGTGTGATGATGCATCTTGGGATGAGGAAGTGTAGCAAACCATAATTGGGTCACTTTGACCTTGAACTCAACCTATACCCTAGTTTTTAGAAAAAGCGTGTCCGGAGCACATCTCTTATATTATTTGAGGTAGGAATCTCAAATTTAGGTGTGTGAATGCATCTTGGGATGACGGAGTGTCGCATACCACAATCAGGTCACTATGAACTTGAACTTGACCGCTGACCTAGTTTCTAGAAACTGCATTGAGTCTGGTGTATATCTCTTATTTTCTTTGATGTAGGAATTCCAAATTTGGTGTATAAATGTATCTTGAGATGACGGAGTGTCACATACCGTTTCGGTTCACTGTGACCTTGATCTCTGACCTAGTTTTAAGAAATATTGCGTTAGGAGCATATCTCTTATATTCTTTGAGGTAGGAATTCCAAATTTGTTGTGTATATGCATCTTGGGATGGGGGAGTGTCACTTACCATTTTCGGGTCACTGTGACCTTGACCTCTGACCTAGTTTTAATAATAATTGTGTCAGGAGCATAACTCTTATATTTTTTGAGATAGGAATCCCAATTTTGGTGTGTGAATGCATCTTGGGATGGTAGAGTGTCTTGTATCATATATGGGTCACTGTGACCTTGACCTCCAACCTAGTATTTAAGTAAAATCGTGTCCGGAGCATATCTCTTATATTATTAAAGGCAGAAATCCCAAATTTGGTGTGTGGATGCAACTTTTGTTGGCTGAGTGTCACATGCCATTTTTGGGTCACTTTGACCTTGACCTCTGACCTAGTTTGTAGAATTATCGTGTCCAGAACATATCTCATATTATTTGAGATGGGAACCCCAAGTTTGTTGTATGGATACATCTTTGGATGCTAATGTGTCGCATACCATTTTTAGGTCACTGTGATCTTGACCTATGACCTAGTTTCTAGAATAATCGTGTCTGGAGCATATCTCCTATATTATTTGATGTAGGAATCCCAAATTTGGTGTGTTGATTCCTCTTGGGATGGTGCAGTGGTGCATACCATTTTGGGTCACTTTTACCTTGACATTGACTTCTGTCCTCATTTCTAGGTTCGTGTCTGGAGCATATCTCCTATATTACAGCTACTTTTCCTCGAATGTGTCTTATTCTAGACCAATTCCTGTGGGGGCATTCGTCACGTGACTGTGACATTTCTTGCTCTTTACAGCTTTCATCACCAACACACTTTGCTAAAATAAAAAATAAAAAAGTTATCGCCGAAAATCAATGTGAAAAAGGGTTTTATTATACTATTATTTTTATTTTTAATGTAGTCAGATGCTGCAGTGCCGGTGGTGAGTATGTCCGTTACCAAAACTAAATCTGTATTTTTAAACTGTATTATAATTCCAATATGCATGCACAGACGTAGTGAGAGAAATACCATAAATATGTGAAGATATCATATAAAAACTTTATGCTAACACGCACATTAAAGCCTGGGGTCAAAAATCAAAATATTGAAACTATAGTTTAATTGATTTTTGGAGCAAAGTATATATATATATATATATATATATATATATATATATATATATATATATATATATATATATATATATATATATATATATATATATATATATATATATATATAATAAAAACAATGTAGTAATAAAAGTGCACTACCCATTTTTGATAAACTGTAAATTATTTTTACTTGTTAGCACAATATAAGTATTTTATAGCGTCCATGTAGCAACGGCATCCCTGGTTTTATTATAGTTTCCTCTAAATTATACTCTGGTGTTACATTGCTCAGATCTGGAGTAGCAATCATGGAGTCCAGCATACCCGGACATGTTTTTTAAGGGCAGTGTGAACTTTCATTTATTTTAATGCACTTTGGTGGTTGTTTTTAATGATTTTTAATTTTGTTTGATGGCTAGGTGTTCACTTTTACATTTATCATCTGTATTTTAACTACGTTGCTTAGTTTAGGTTAAAATTCGAGTGTTTAGTTTTCTTGCTGTGGGAAGGAATGGGTGGGGTAGTGCTGAGCCTGCAGACATGAGATTGAACGAGAGCTTTCTCCGCACACTGTGTGGTTAGTCTGATGCTTTCTAGATAAAGCATAAACATTTTTTCTTGTATGCTTAATATATTAAAATTTCACTGTTGACAATTACATTTTGAAAAATTCAATGTATCACCTATTACAAATGCAATCTCTTCTTTTTTGAACACGATTTCATTATATCATATTGTAAAATGTTTATTACCTTATTATATTATACAGCAGCTTTGAAAGAAAATTTTGTTTGTTAACTAAGGAAGTTTGAGGTAATTTAAAAGCTACCTGAGTCGTATTCATAGACTTAATAGCATATTACGTGGTTACATTAATTACAAAGCTATTTCATGGTAGCATTAAATGCAAAGTTTTTGTCAGTAAGTGAATGTTTAGTTTAAAGTAAGTAAGGGCGCAAAGATCAGGAATCGATACAATCAAGTACAGTTAGTTTAAAGTCCATTTTGAGGTGTTATTCTAAAGCTTTAATCATAAACATGACTCAACAAAATTCAACAACATGGATTGAATCTCTGAAACTCACAGATTAAATTGTCGATGGATTGTCTGTTGAAAAAAATAGTGTCACGACTCACACGCAGCTGTTGGTATTCTTGCATTGCTCATAAGGAAGTTTTTGTCTTTTGTTGTTTTTGCACCCTCGGATCATTTTGATCTATTTGTAAAACTGATACATGTTTGCACATGGTCTATGATATGAGAAGTAGGAGACTTATGATCAGTTTGTTGGCTTCAAAGATTTACTGAATTAGGCTTATGGTATGCAAAACCATCCAAAATTGTGAGCAATACTGCTGAATACAGCTTGTAGACATCATTTTAGTCATAAACTGAATCATTCTTGTACCCACGTCCTTGTAGATATCTGTTAATACTACCATTACATTGTTTGAGGGCTGCCTCTGGTTACACCATTACAGTCAAAGAAAATTATTTCAATTTTATTTTAATTGTAATGGCATATTTAGATTACAAATTTTGGGTATGTTACAAGTAACAAGTGCAGCTAATCTCGTAGACTGCACTGGTTTATACAGGCAGTAGATAACCTTTAATGTAAAGACCAGCCGCATTTGCAACAAATTACTGTTTCAGCAAATTGATATGGTTAAAAATCAGATACATTATATGTTAGGACAGGCAAGTTTCCAACCTTAGGGATTTTTTCTACATCAAGCAAATATTATTAAACCAATTGATTATACTCGTGTATTAGATAAACATTTCATGATGCAATTTCTCCAAATATCAGACATGATCTAAAAATAACTGATGGTGGACTGGATGTACACTCATGTTATAAGCTGCTGGAATATGATGAATAACAGCTTCGTGCGTAACATGTATATATCATTGAATAATCTTGTTAAGAGCCTTTGTCACCAAAAGACCAACCAAGACACACTTACCTAATAGGATATTTTCAAATTGTATCAATGAACTTATTTGAGCTTTAACTGTTTGACCTAGGCATAAAAATTAATTACAGACATCTGTAATATATGTTTCTGCTCATTAACATTGCTTATGTTACCTTTTATACTAAATTGCAGATAATGACATTATAGATTGCATATTAGAATAAAACATGTAACTCAACCTTAAATTTATAAATTAAATGTAGATCTCTATTCTAATGGTAAATTTCAATTTTTACATATTTGAAGCTGCTTATAACTTGCATTTGTTGTGAAATGGATTTATAAATATGCTTACTAACATGTAACTTGTACTGTACTTGCTTGCAAATTTTCTTTCCAGATTTTAAATGGTAACGTAGTTAACAGGCCTATTATGAAAATTTGATGACAGGAAACGTAGTAAAACATTCAGTCCAATATTTGAATTATGAAGTAGATATTACATATATATTGTTATCTACCAGTGGCAAAAAATCTGCGAACTTTCAAATCAAAGTACTAACTCAAACTCAAACTCAAAATAACTTTATTCAACTCAGGTTACGTAGTATGTAACAACATGAGGTAAACATGTAATACAATAATATCCAAATTTGTATGACGTAGCGTTCTTATAACTAAAGGAGGATATCAAAAGGGGGAGAAGCGGGGGAAGCATAAGCATAGGGCTGTGATTCGTATAGTAATTTAATTAGATGCAGTGAACTGGTGATAACAATGTTGGTGCTATCACCACCACCATCGTCACCCTGTTGCATGTGCCCTAGAACCCACTGGGACCGCACCCAGGGCAGGTGCAAAGCAAATGCCCTGGGCTGCGTTACCATTAGGCACTAATTAGTATTAGTGGTTACACCATTATAATAATAGTGTTGTTTTGCTTTTTTCCTCACAATATCAAAATGAAAAATTTTAAGGGCTTGGGAGAGGGTCTCCATCCTTGTAAAATGGTCTTCATATGTTTGGTATAACTGATAGTTCCGACCCATGCAAGGCTGCTCTATTGTAGGCCAATCTCGCGCGCGTCTGCTCTATCAAGTTGGTTTATAAACTACAATGACCTTGTAAATTACTCACACCATTGAATATGACGCTTGAATGATTTCCTAAGCATAAGATACACGTGACCACTGATATAGAGACACATGTGATCACCCACCGCTCCGCCTTGATGAATCCCGCATTTTACCCGCTTCAAGCGGTAGCCAATAGGATTACTTGTGGAGCTGTCAAAAGAGTGCAGTGGGCGTCACATGTATCAACATTTTTAAGTAATGAATGGATTACATGTATTGTACTAAATTAGGTCAAACGACCATGTGTTGTGTTTCTTGTAGGATTATCATAAAATTTTTATATTGTACCACACGTAGGCCAGGTAAGCAAGTTTTTAGCAGTGTAATTACCCTTGATACATGTGTTTTTGGTGCTCAATAGAAACGTCTCTGTCAAAATTACAAAACTCACTGAATTTTACTTAGAATAATTTGTCTATAATTGAAAATACTTAAATAAAGAGTGGAGAGTAGACTAAAATATAATCTGAACCTGGCTTGAAGTCAGGCTATTTTGCCAGGCTCGTGTAAAATTTGAGTATATTTTAACTCACTTTTTAGTATGTTTATCCAGTTATGCAAGTAAAAGTGTTGTTACCTACGTTACCTGATTTAATAGCCTTAAACTATCTATCATAGTTGAATTTGTTCATATAGTAATTATTTCATTACATTGTGAAAGAGATGAAGAAGACATTGTACATTCCAAACGCAGTGTAAGTGGTCAAAAAAGGAAATATGTATGCAAGTAGAAGTGACATGCTAATAAGCATATTTAAATATTTATTTTTCTACCTCTGTAGCCAGTTACAAGTTAAAAATAGCTTCAAATGGGTGAAAATGTTAATTCATCACTAGAATAGAGATCTTTAATACACATTTAAGGTTGGGGAACATGGTTTATTCTAATATGCAATCTATAAAGTGATTATCTGCAATTTCGTAAATAATGTAAAATAAGTAACACTGATAAGCACAAATACATCTCACAGATGTCTGCGATAGCTCATAGACATAGACATAGACATAGATATACAAGTTATGGACATTCTAAGGTCAATTAAATTGGTTCTGTATGGTTTACAAGAAAAAGTATTCGGGTGATAATCAAAATACTTTGGATTTTCTAGGTTCAGATGTGGATCTTTAAGTGACTTTAGTTAATAAGGCGAAATAAAATGAGGTGATTTTTTTCTGTTGCTCAAATGCACCTAGTTATTGAAAATGTGTACACCAGCCCTAACGGTGACGTCACTAGGTTTGAAATGGGTCTGTGCAAAACTATCTGTATAATGCTATCGCTGTACCCTGCAACAAGAGAACAGACGATAGTATTATATGGGTCGGAAACCAGACATTTAAGCAAAATGCATGTGACCCGAATTCGGGTAAATACGGACGAGGTATGAGGGTCTGGATGGGGTATAATGATTAGTGAATAATGGCCCTTTTTATAATGAATAGTGAATAATTAGCCAAAAAATAATGAATAGTGAAAAATGGGGGCCTAAAAATTAATGAATAATCCTATTTTTTAATGAATTGAAGAAAAAATAATGAATAGTAAATAATCAGATTTCTTTGCCACCTTTCTTACTTTTAATGAATAATTGGTTTTATTTTAATGAATAACCCAAAATTTTAATGAGATGAATAATGGGCTAATTGTTTAATGAATAGTGAATACCAGATCCCCCATCCAGACCCTCAGGTATTGAAACGTCGGACATAGACAGGGAAAATACGGACATATACAATTTCCATTAGGGTAAATACGGTCAATGTATAGACTTATTGCATAGGTAATTTTGAAAGGCTGTTGAAGCGTTCTTTTTTTATTCTGGCGCCTTGTCGTTTGATACATCGGGGAACATGGTTCGATCCTCAGAAAATATTTTGGTGCCCAGGCATTCTATCCTTCAGATATTTTGTACAACTAGCAAAGTTTTGCTGGCCTGAAGCAACACATCAATAATGGCTATGACGATTTGGAACCGTGCTTTTGTTATCTTATATATGGTCTAGGGGCCAAATCTCAAATTTTAAAATCTGTTGCACCCCAAGGAAGAAAACTTGGCTACTATTTTCAGTCAGGGACATGTCTTAGGGCCTTAGAAACGCATGTTTTACTAAGTTTTCTATGGTCCATTTTCTGTAAATTGCCTTTAATCAACGTTACCCCAATAACATTGAAAATAGCAGTACATAAATTACAATACTAATGATATATTTTATAATAGTATCATTGAAATTTTAGCTCTCTATGATTGATCTAGTCATAAACATCAATTGCAGACATATGTGAGATGTATTGCAGCTCTTCAGCGTTACGTATGTTATATTTTATATGAAATTGCAGATAGTGACATTATAGATTGCATGTAAGAATGAACCATGTTCCTCAACTGCAGAAAGAACAACTTGGTTGCTATTTTCAGACAGGGACATGTCTTGGGGCCTAAGAAATCCATGTTTTACTACGTTTTCGGTGGTCAATTTTCTGTAATGGCCTGTATTCAATGTTACCCTACTAGTATTGAAAATAGTAGTACACAAAAAGAAGGACTAATATAATATTTTCAATAGTATAAATGAAATTATATTAGCTTTTCATGTTTGAGCTATCGCAGACATCTGTAAGATGTATTTGTGCTTATCAGTGTTACTTATTTTACATTATTTACGAAATTGCAGATAATCACTTTATAGATTGCATATTAGAATAAACCATGTTCCCCCAACCTTAAATGTGTATTAAAGATCTCTATTCTAGTAATGAATTAACATTTTCACACATTTGAAGCTATTTTTAACTTGCAACTGGCTACAGGGGTAGAAAAATAAATATTTAAATATGCTTATTAGCATGTCACTTCTACTTGCATACATATTTCCTTTTTTGACCACTTACACTGCGTTTGGAATGTACAATGTCTTCTTCATCTCTTTCACAATGTAATGAAATAATTACTATATGAACAAATTCAACTATGATAGATAGTTTAAGGCTATTAAATCAGGTTACGTAGGTAACAACACTTTCACTTGCATAGCTGGATAAACATACTAAAAAGTGAGTTAAAATATACTCAAATTTTACACGAGCCTGGCGAAATAGCCTGACGACAAGCCAGGTTCAGATTATATTTTAGTCTACTCTCCACTCTTTATTTAAGTATTTTCAATTAAAGACAAATTATTCTAAGTAAAATTCAGTGAGTTTTGTAATTTTGACAGATTATGTTAGGAGCAGGGATGTCCATTCCTGAAACCACTGCCTACTAAATTTTAATAATGTTCGGTTCTCCAGATGGGAGTATATTGGAATGTTATGTTTCGTATTTCTAAAGGAGAGCAGGTGCTTTGGGAGCTATAAAGGACCGTCTCAAGGAGACGGTTCTTTTGAGCACCCACAGCACATGACAGTTTAAAATGACGGGAAGGAAACTCATCACAATTCTATGTTAAACGGAATTTCTGCAGAGCTGAGCTGAAGTGCATGCCCTCTGCTGAGAAGGGGATATCCATTTCTGGAATCCACTACCAATTGGAACGTTACTGCTCGTAATTTTGGAGCAGAGCAGGTGTTGTGGGTGCCCCAAAGAACCGGCTCAACGAGAAGTTTCTATTGAGCACCAAAAACACATGTATCAAGGGTAATTACACTGCTAAAAACTTGCTTACCTGGCCTACGTGTGGTACAATATAAAATTTTTATGATACTCCTACAAGAAACACAACACATGGTCGTTTGACCTAATTTAGTACAGTACTTGTAATCCATTCATTACTTAAAAATGTTGATACATGTGACGCCCACTGCACTCTTTTGACAGCTCCACAAATAATCCTATTGGCTACCGCTTGAAGCAGGTAAAATGCGGGATTTATCAATGCGGAGCGGTGGGTGATCACATGTGTCTCTATATCGGTGGTCACGTGTATCTTATGTTTAGGAAATCATTCAAGCGTCATATTCAATGGTGTGAGTAATTTACAAGGTCATTGTAGTTTATAAACCAACTTGATATAGCAGATGCGCGCGAGATTGGCCTACAATAGAGCAGCCTTGCATGGGTCGGCACTTTCAGTTATACCAAACATATGAAGACCATTTTACAAGGATGGAGACCCTCTCCCAAGCCCTTAAAATTTTTCATTTTGATATCGTGAGGAAAAAGGCAAAACAACAGTATTATTAGAATGGTGTAACCACTAATACTAATTAGTGCCTAATGGTATCGCAGCCCAGGGCATTTGCTTTGCACCTGCCCTGGGTGCGGTCCCAGTGGGTTCTAGGGCACATGCAACAGGGTGACGATGGTGGTGGTGATAGCACCAACATTGTTATCACCAGTTCACTGCATCTAATTAAATTACTATACGAATCACAGCCCTATGCTTATGCTTCCCCCGCTTCTCCCCCTTTTGATATCCTCCTTTAGTTATAAGAACGCTACGTCATACAAATTTGGATATTATTGTATTACATGTTTACCTCATGTTGTTACATACTACGTAGCCTGAGTTGAATAAAGTTATTTTGAGTTTGAGTTTGAGTTAGTACTTTGATTTGAAAGTTCGCAGATTTTTTGCCACTGGTAGATAACAATATATATGTAATATCTACTTCATAATTCAAATATTGGACTGAATGTTTTACTACGTTTCCTGTTATCAAATTTTCATAATAGGCCTGTTAACTACGTTACCATATAAAATCTGGAAAGAAATTTTGCAAGCAAGTACAGTACAAGTTACATGTTAGTAAACATAATTATAAATCCATTTCACAACAAATGCAAGTTATAAGCAGCTTCAAATATGTAAAAATTGAAATTTACCATTAGAATAGAGATCTACATTTAATTTATAAATTTAAGGTTGAGTTACATGTTTTATTCTAATATGCAATCTATAATGTCATTATCTGCAATTTAGTATAAAAGGTAACATAAGCAATGTTAATGAGCAGAAGCATATATTACAGATGTCTGTAATTAATTTTATGCCTAGGTCAAACAGTTAAAGCTCAAATAAGTTCATTGATACAATTTGAAAATATCCTATTAGGTAAGTGTGTCTTGGTTGGTCTTTTGGTGACAAAGGCTCTTAACAAGATTATTCAATGATATATACATGTTACGCACGAAGCTGTTATTCATCATATTCTAGCAGCTAATAACATGAGTGTACATCCAGTCCACCATCAGTTAATTTTAGATCATGTCTGATGTTTGGAGAAATTGCATCATGAAATGTTTATCTAATACACGAGTATAATCAATTGGTTTAATAATATTTGCTTGATGTAGAAAAAATCCCTAAGGTTGGAAACTTGCCTGTCCTAACATATAATGTATCTGATTTTTAACCATATCAATTTGCTGAAACAGTGATTTGTTGCAAATGCGGCTGGTCTTTACATTAAAGATTATCTACTGCATGTATAAACCAGTGCAGTCTACGAGATTAGCTGCACTTGTTACTTGTAACATACCCAAAATTTGTAATCTAAATATGCCATTACAATTAAAATAAAATTGAAATAATTTTCTTTGACTGTAATAGTGTAACCAGAGGCAGCCCTCAAACAATGTAATGGTAGTATTAACAGATATCTAAAAGGACGTGGGTACAAGAATGATTCAGTTTATGACTAAAATGATGTCTACAAGCTGTATTCAGTAGTATTGCTCACAATTTTGGATGGTTTTGCATACCATAAGCCTAATTCAGTAAATCTTTGAAGCCAACAAACTGATCATAAGTCTCCTACTTCTCATATCATAGACCATGTGCAAACATGTATCAGTTTTACAAATAGATCAACATGATCCGAGGGTGCAAAAACAACAAAAGACAAAAAACTTCCTTATGAGCAATGCAAGGATGCCAACAGCTGCGTGTGAGTCGTGACACTATTTTTTCAACAGACAATCCATCGGCAATTTAATCTGTGACTTTCAGAGATTCAATCCATGCTGTTGAATTTTGTTGAGTCATGTTTATGATTAAAGCTTTAGAATAACACCTCAAAATGGACTTTAAACTAACTGTACTTGATTGTATCGATTCCTGATCTTTGCACCCTTACTTACTTTAAACTAAACAATCACTAACTGACAAAACCTTTGCATTTTAATGCTACCATGAAATAGCTTTGTAATTAATGTTACCACGTAATATGCTATTAAGTCTATGAATACGACTCAGGTAGCTTTTAAATTACCTCAAACTTCCTTAGTTAACAAACAAAATTTTCTTTCAAAGCTGCTGCATAATATAATAAGGTAATAAACATTTTACAATATGATATAATGAAATCGTGTTCAAAAAAGAAGAGATTGCATTTGTAATAGGTGATACATTGAATTTTTTAAAATGTAATTGTCAACAGTGAAATTTTAATATATTAAGCATACAAGAAAAAATGTTTATGCTTTATCTAGAAAGCATCAGACTAACCACACAGTGTGCGGAGAAAGCTCTCGTTCAATCTCATGTCTGCAGGCTCAGCACTACCCCACCCATTCCTTCCCACAGCAAGAAAACTAAACACTCGAATTTTAACCTAAACTAAGCAACGTAGTTAAAATACAGATGATAAATGTAAAAGTGAACACCTAGCCATCAAACAAAGTTAAAAATAATTAAAAACAACCACCAAAGTGCATTAAAATAAATGAAAGTTCACACTGCCCCTAAAAACATGTCCGGGTATGCTGGACTCCATGATTGCTACTCCAGATCTGAGTAATGTAACACCAGAGTATAATTTAGAGGAAACTATAATAAACCCAGGGATGCTGTTGCTACATGGACGCTATAAAATACTTATATTTTGCTTACAAGTAAAAATAATTTACAGTTTATCAAAAATGGGTAGTGCACTTTTAGTACTACATTGTTTTTATTATATATATATATATATATATATATATATATATATATATATATATATATATATATATATATATATATATATATATATATATATATATATATATATATATATATATATATATATATATATATATACTTTGCTCCAAAAATCAATTAAACTTTAGTTTCAATATTTTGATTTTGACCCCAGGCTTTAATGTGCGTGTTAGCATAAAGTTTTCATATGATATCTTCACATATTTATGGTATTTCTCTCACTACGTCTGTGCATGCATATTGGAATTATAATACAGTTTAAAAATACAGATTTAGTTTTGGTAACGGACATGCTCACCACCGGCACTGCAGCATCTGACTACATTAAAAATAAAAATAATAGTATAATAAAACCCTTTTGCACATTGATTGTCGGCGATAACTTTTTATTTTTTTATTTCAGCAAAGTGTGTTGGTGATGAAAGCTGTAAAGAAAAAATAGCGCCAACTTCTCCAAACGGTTCTAACATCTAAGGTGTTTCAGTTAGCTCTGCACATAGATGCACTCTTCGGAGCACTTTAAGCAAAGCGCAAATAAACTAAGTCAAATGTGTCAATCAAAAAGTTATCTTGCGCCGCCCTAATTCACTGACAAAAGCGATGGGTGGCTATAGTCCTGCCGCAATAATAAGAAACGCGAAAATCTGGAATATTATTTTATTACTTGCAATTTTCCAAAAATAAAGCTCAAATCTGGATTTAGCATATCCTGCAGTGTCAGAATAAAATTATTTGAAGAATCTACTACCACTGTACTGACCCCTAATCTCTTGGGAATTTCGATATTTTTAGGCTTTCTGAAAAGTGGGGTGAATTTAAACGGTGTAACAGCCATGTTAAAACCTATATTTCTGTACTTAAATTTCTACAGGTAAGAGTCAAAAACATCACACATTTTAAAAGCATAATTGCTTTGTACAAGTCAGTTTTATTTTTCAAGCCGCACTGTCATTCAGTTGATAGGGTCGATTCAAGTAGCGCAGACCCAGAGCCAACTGATCCAATATGATCAGTTTGATCCGGGTAAAAATAGTAAGTGAGTATGATCAGGAAATACCATGGGTAAAAATAGTAAGTGAGTATGATCAGGAAATACCACAATCACAAACTGCAGACAACCCCGTGGCACCGCGAGGAAGAGCCGCTCAACCATCACGAGACACCAGGAAGACAAATTAAGCAAAGCAATCAGCTCTCTCTTCCCCATCAAGATAATAGCAATACTAGAATGGACATAAAGTAACGTACAACAAAACATAGAACAATTTACAGACTCTCACAATGTGAGTAACAATAAACAAAAAGTCAACAACAACAGAACCACCGCCTTAGAACGGACAGCAGCCTAAGCCACTGGGGGGGGGGGGGGCTTAAATGCATTTTACTGGTACCAAATCTTCGCCCTAGATTCTGCTGTTGTTGAAGTACAAGAAATGTTCAGCTCGCATGGAGGCCATCTAACTCATGCAATGTATCATCATGGAAAACACTCTAATCAAATTAATACTCCATGATGAAACAAATAAAAGGGCTCATGACTCACAGATAGTCAGAGCTAAAGAAAACCTCAAGTTGAGCCACGGTGGGTCCAGCTACAGATAAGCATCAGGCACCAACCCACCGATTAAAGCTTTACGTCAGAGCTGTTATAGAGTCTGAGGACTGACCCACCGTCGTGCAATTAAAGAGGAAACCATAGCTATAAACCGTGATTGGGTTTAAAACTAGGCATGCAGACTGTCGTATGATAGCCATATTATATCCAACCCTCATATAACGTTTTACTATCTTTTTGAATTGATCACTAAAATTAGGTTTTCTAACTATTCGTTTGAATTTATAGACTAAATCACCATAAAATATAGGTTCTGATATGCCTTGTTGCAGAAGAGTTTTTAACCCAATGTTGTATTTAACAATTAACACTGAGTGTCTGTAGTAGAATTTAGAAAATGCTTTTCGAAATTTATGATATCTATAACCTTGTTTTAATAATTTAGCAGTTAAAAATAAGTTTCTTTTGTTAAATACTGTTTCCTATATTTGTAAGGAAACTTTCTACTTAACAGCGTGATGTGGCTAAAAGTCATTTATTCGCAATTCTAATTTATGCAGCAGTTCTTTATATGTACGATACACTTTTATGCTATACTGAACAAAAGTGAAAACGCTACACTACAATATTCTATATTTTGTGAGAAAGTATTGGGCGAAAAGTATTTACTAAAGCTTAATAATTAATGTTTTCCAGACATTCAGCAAACGATTCGTCCAAACTCCAACAATTTGCCTCTTTTGGTGTCCGAGTTATGTTCCCTTTTGTGTTTTAAGCTTTATTCACTGAATTATGCAATTGTACATGTACAAAAAAGATTGTTATGCTTATCAGAATTTGTCATACTTGTGCTGCATTAAAACACAAGAAAACTGATCTTATCACTTGAAACAAGCGCAGAAATCAGTTACGAGTTTACCAAACTTGTAAAGAAATTTAAATTGTCTCCCTTTGACGAAAACAAATAGGGAATATTAAATGTTTAGTAATCTTCGATTTATCACGATTTTCAATAAATGTATTTTGCCAAATCAGGAAGACCTATCAGCACATTGTTCCTACAATTTCTCGACCAGTAATGTTCGCAGACTACGATGCAACAACATATTATTGTCTCGCAGGCCAGTACTAGTGAATCGACCTGTCTGGTAAGGAGCATCACGACTGAAAAGTTGGGTATGTTGTGTCAATAATCGGTGTGCATTACCCAAAACACTACCTTAAAAAAGTAACAAGCACTGAAGGGCTAAATAATCCGTTTATGGAGACATCAAGTAACCTTTGGTAGCTAAACAATAACAATATTTGGTATTACAGTATTTAGCGGAACAATGATAAGATTTTCTACACTAAAACATTATTGGGTCAAAAAAAAAATGGTTTCAGTGACGCGTGATGACGCAGATTGATAACAAGTTTGAATCCACCAGTTGGGTGGATCACATGATTTGGTGACGCATTCAGTAAACAAATGTCACATGTACCTACAAGTGCTCAAATCAGACAGGTTTGTATTTGAAAAATGCTTCCCGACGGAGACAATGAACAACACATTGATTTTCCATTGCAGATTTCAGTGATACAATTTCAAGAGCGGGCAATTGATGAAAACACTGCTTTTTCAGGTTAATTTTAACGAACAAAACACATTTTTGCTAAGTCATTCACATTTCTCATTGTCACATGTCTAGACTACAATTTCGTTCTGGTTGGCAGTGGATTATTGAAAGCCTAAACTATGTGAGATTTCCGTTCTAACTTGTAACCTGAAAAACTGGACCCCTGTCACATTAAAATGGCTTTCATGTGTTTCCTCGTGACAACATCCGTAAAGCTTTTACTTTTATGCATAACCCAGTCTTTGAACATTCAGATACAAAGTAAGTAAGGGAGCAAAGATTAGGAATCGATACAACCAAGTACCACACTGACCCAGGATACCAATGGGAAAGAGACACTTTTATTTGATTTACTGGCGTGTATCATTTTGCATATAAATGGCAAACAATTCAGGTGTAGCGTTTTCACTTTTGCTCAGTATATACTTCTACGGCGATTACTGACCTGAAACGACATCGAATGAGTTAGTCAACCGTTGCATATTATTAATATACTGGGTCAGTTTATGTCCATTCTACCAACAGTAATACTCCCCCGTTGAAAAGAGCCAAAAATATGCCAAAATTCCATCTAATTACAGAAAAACACAGCAAAATAACCAGATTGAAAATTTTGTCAAAAAATACTGCAGCTTTTTCTACCCGCATATCGAAAAGTTCAAGAGAAAATAACGTGAACAGATGAACAGAAGTCGATTTTTCGCGTTTCTTATTAATGCGGCAGTACTTTAGTTCAAATACAAGGAAAATCGCGCCTGATGCGCTCGTGTGTTTAGCTAGTGGGGTCATCTCGAAACCATACGTTTTGGAGCACTTGCATAACAGTACTTTCTACTCATATTAGCAAATAGCTATCAGATGATAATGGCTACTACAAACAAGAGCCAAGAGGTCAGCCCTCTCCCAGCAGGTGACCACAAGGCAGCAATGAACAGACGCGAAAGCATGAAAAACACAAGACATAAATAATACAAATAATCCACAAAAGAAGTACCGCCTTGGAACGGTCAGTAAAAATATTTTACTGGAGGGCTTAAACCAGTTGCACGGCGCCAACCTTACCCTTAGTTCAGATGTGGATAAAGACACATAAATGTTTGGTTTGCAAGAAAGACCCCTAACTTATCAATGCATCATCTCCTATATTATATATAAATCAAGATATAAAAAGGAGATAAAGCAAAGATAAGGACTCAACAGTACATAAAACTGAATACCAGAGCAAAATAAATCCAACAGGTAAACCATGGAGGGCTATGTAAGAAAGTTATGTCCTAATTTCCCTAGTAAACATTTTTCGATATCCTAAAATGATTATGGGTATCATTGATTAAATTGGTATGTATGGATGTTCAAAATTTCATTTTTATATCCATAAATCGATTCATGGATATCCAATATTCACGTGGCTTTTGGATATCCAAATTGATTTATTGATATCCAAAAATGATTTATGGATATCCCTTAGTTATTCATTAATATCTTTAAATGATTTTTGATATCCATAAATGAGAAATAAATAGTAAAACTGCATCCAATGTATGTTCTTTTTGAAAACGTTCGTTACCACTGTTCAGACAGAGCATTGTAATGCTATTGGTGGATAAGAACTTTACACCAAAATTAACTGAGACCTGACCCTCTTTGATTCACCAATAAAAAGAGAAATGTGATATCAATTACTCATTTATATATATACACATACACAATGTACGTGTCGTATATTTCAGTCAATAAAATACGTTTTCATTGTACTTTTATGCAATCTTGTTTTCAGCTGTAGAATAGCTTACTAATCGAACATAAATCGGCAAATGCATTTATTCTCACACAGTTTTATCATAGCTTAACCAAGAAAAGTACATTCTGATTGACGTGCTCGTTACCACATTGTAAGATCATGTCTTTTTTGGCCACCCTATTATAACAATAGTTTTAATATCAAGCATTGACAGTACAGTTTGTTTGACATAATGTATCCTTGCAGCAGTAAATAAAAATTGTAAACATATACGATCTCTCAACCTGATACAACGAACGTGTCTAATCAAAGTCATTATTTGCGGATCCCATAACAAACATTTCATGCGTGTTTTATAAAAAAACCCGACATGATTCGTTGAATGTGTTATAGGCCTACCATGCCTAAACTATTTTAAAATGTGTGTATAATTCCTTAAAACTGAAATCAACTGTACTTTCACTGCTTTAACGTTGGTGGTAACGAACATGTTTTTAGAAAATGAATATTTAAAATGGCATTTCTAGTCTCATTTTTGATAGATTTATTGCATTACCAGTCAATAGTGCTGCAATTGTGTTATAATCTAAGAACAACACATTCTTGTTTATTTACGCCAAATCATGTAATCGCTGCATCAAATTATTACAGCAAAACAGAGCTCTAAAACGTAAGGGATTGGTTTTCGCGACAATAACGAACATGTCAAAATGAGACGTGTTGTGTCAATGGTAAGTAAATGAGTCCAGCGTATATAGTCTAAGCAGACATGGTATAACCCTAAATTTTAGTAACAACTATCGAGTTTCATTAATCATAGAGTAACAATACTTGCTAGCGACAGCAATACACCTACTTATTTAAAATGCGTGACAGTGCTAGTTTGCACGTGACGCGTGTGAGCGACTTTCTTTAAATGCTGATTTCTTATGTTTCATTCGTGGCAGTTGGTCTAAGCCATTTTCTGTGTGCAAACATCATTTACATCAAATGTTAAAACCCAAAAAACACACTGAAAAGGCAGAATCAGACGAGAAAGGACCAGAAAAGTCTCCTTGGAGTATACTATATAAAGAAAAGGGGTATGTGCATTAAGGGGCTTATTTGCCCCACCCCCCTTTTGGAGCCCAAAACTGAAAATTGCTTTTCAACATTTTCTTTTGATTGGTTTATTAGGAGAATAATCGAAGTGTAAAATTTCAGCATTTATTTAACTGTTACGGTAGCTAGGGTTACAAAAATGGCTGACAAAATAGGCTTAAAATAGGGAAATTACCATTTTGGACCAAATTTAAGGCTTTGGGGACCAATATTTTAAGAATTATATATCAGCACAACTAAATACCAAAAAATCCTCTTAATATGTTGTGTGCCGTGATAATTCTCATCATCTGTTAAAAATATTTTTGATATTTGCTTGTGCTCTATGTTAATTTCTCTGTCAAATGTCTCAAATATGCGCCAAAATGGCAAAATTCAGCATATTTTCGCGCCATTTATGTTACCATAGCAACGGTAAAAGTCGAATCAATTCGAGACCTTTACACTTTGGTTATTTGTCTAGTAAACTAATAAGAAGAAATTGGTGAAAAGTAATTTTCATTTTTTAGCCTCATAGGGGGGGGGGGGGGGGGGGGGGAGATGGCCCCTTAATGCACGTAGCTCTTTACTATTTTTGGTGAATACCAAATATATTTCATTTCGTGAGGTGAAAATGTCAACATTATCACTCGTGCTATGCACTCGTAAAAAATACCGATTTTCACCGCACTCGATGAAATATATTTGGTATTCACCTAAAAACGTAAATAAACTCTATGTGTTCTGCGCAATGTGAGAATCTGGACAATTCCGGAATCGCTCGGCGCAAAGTGAGAATTCCTAAATTGGCGGACAGAGTGAGAATTCTTACTTTGCGCGGTACAATTCCGGAATTGTCCGTGCGCAAAGTGAGAATCGGGACAAAGTGAGAATAGTATATTCGTTATATGTTTTTGGGGTAGAATTGATATTGGACAGAGGTTTCCAAACCTTTACAAAGTAGTTAAATAGCATATTCGCCTTTATGGGTAGGGTTATCGTTAATCAGCTGAGATGAGGGAGGGGTAACCGGTATTATGGCAGGAGGACAGGATACAAATTCTAACTTTAATGTGTTCTAGGTGCTTACGGTGTCAAAATAGAAGGGAAAAAACATTAGTCTATTAAAATAATAATCAACAAAGAAAATTTGCAGCAAAGCCTGTTTTGTTTCACACTCGCAGAGCTGATTATTATAATAAGTATTTAACTTCTTTCTTTATGCACTCACTGTATTTGCGCAAAATGCCGAGGTCGAACTCTAAAAGTATCTTACGCGGATCCAGAAAGCTTTGTCAGAAGGGGTCCAAATTTGATAACGCTTTTTTTAGTTTTTGAGGGTATAGAGGATCCAAATATCACTATAAATGTGCCATCATCGACCCGCCAGCGAAACGCCAAAATGGCGTTTCGCTGGCTGGCCGATGTTAGCCCAACATTGAATACTAGCTAGGTAGCTTTGTGATTTTTCAGGGGATCCGGACCCCCTGTCCCCCCGCTGGATCCGCTCTTGAGTATATGTAGAGGATAAGTGTCGTGTAAAATATCAGACTGCTCACTTTGAATCATGACGAGAAAAGGGTTAATATTTACGGTAGGTCTGACTACCAACTTCGATGCATGTATGCCGAATGTTGTGGGTACATACGAATGTCCGCATCGGCATTGTGCATACATGTGGGCATGTCAGCGTGTTTTGCTCGTCCTTTCGTTCATCAACCCGTTGCTTCTGCTCGTCTGTCTGTGCGTCTTATGATTGTATATCATTGTGCTCATCGTTTTACCTTCCGTCCGTCAATTTGTCTGATATTCCGTCCGTCCGTCTGTATGTCTGTCTGTATGTATGTTCACATGTACCTGTGTAGAGACGAACTTAGTGGACATCGAAAATTGAACTGACTTGACTGATACATTGTCTGGCTTGAGTCTTCACTGGACACTCATTTCATTTTTTTTCGTGTCGCGGTTCAAACGACGGCATTGCCGGTATGTGCACCTTTTTATGCAAAAACTGTGTTTACGATCGCCAAAAAAGTACACATATATTTGTGAGCGATAACATTGTACTATTCCACAAGTCGTTTATGACAGTGACGAAAGGTAAATCCCAAACCCGTTATAACTTTCTAAAACTGTAAGATCTGCTGATACCTCAAACGTTGTACTAAAACATATTATGACATCACTGTCAGACCCTCCTTGTTTAATAGCAACCAACCAACGAGTGTTGCCCCGCGAAGCGAGGCAACACGAGGGTTGGTTGCTTTACGACTAGAGAGAGGCTCTGTTCTGTTCTATTCACGCCCAATCTTCAAATATGATTAGAAAATATTTTCGGTATCGCCCAGTTCCGGTATCTATACGGAGTCGATACGGGGAACCAATCTAGATCTTACTAAGAACTTAATTCTACTGTTGAAAAATATGTCGTGATCATCATTAGCATTGAAAAAATACAAAAAGTAAAAGTGAATTGTGAAAATGCCAGGTTTGTTGTTATTAAAGTCATATTTTAGCCATAAGACTGAGGGATTTTTTCTATCACCAGGAGCTTGAACGGTAGTGATAGCTCTTTCAGGCAAGCGGCTGCGTGATCCCCATGACGTGACGTCACAATTCTTATAACGTTACGTCATGACGTGATAACATCTTGAGCCAAACGCCAACTGCCACGTGCATTGTCGCGCCATGGAAATGAGCCGCGACATGAGATTTCCAACAATGTGATATGTGCGACTAGCAAAGACTCAGATCAGCCTGCGCATACACGCAGTGTGATCCGAGTCTTTTCTAGTCGCATGAATTTTCTATGGGGTGTTATGCTTCTGACTGAACATCATTTTGAGTTTCCAAGCTTAAAAGGAGACTGCACAGGCTCGTCTGAGTCTGAGCTGACCCTCAAGGCGCTTCTGTATACGACGTTTACTTGTTCTTTTGTCACTTTCGCATAAGGTGTTCTGGGTCAGGTGTGATACTAATTGTTTCGATTCCTGACATTTGCGTTCTTCCTTACTTTTTATACTCACACGAATACGGACTCACAAGAAATACCATATTCTGTGCTATCCTCTCAGATCAAATAGTAGTTGGTTGCCCATTAGGTGTGCCTATTTCATAATATGAAATAGGCACACCTAATGGGCAACCAACCACTATTTGATCTTGAGAGGATAGCACAGTATACGGCATTTCTTGTGAGTCGGTACTCGTGTGAGTATAAAAAGTAAGGAAGAAGGCAAATATCAGGAATCGATACAATTAGTACCACACCTGGCACAGAACACCTTATGAAAAGTGACAAAAGTGTTTCAATAAATTGCCGTTTCTCTGAGTATAAGGAAATAAAATATGCCTGCAAGCTATTTTAAAGGCACCGGGACTCTTGAACGGAAGTTCCTATTGGATACCATAAGGATTTTAATTTGAGCAGCGACATGTGATTTCCCTTTGACAAGTGTAGACTCAGACGAGCCTGTGCAGCCTCCTTTTAAGCTTATAAACTCCAAATGATTTTCAGTCAGTAGCATAACACGCATAGAAAATCAAAGCGACTAGCAAAAGCTCTGATCAGACTGCCTGTATGCGCAGGCTGATCTGAGCCTTTGCTGGTCGCACATATCACATTGTTGGAATGCTTATGTCGCGGCTCATTAATGGCCGTCTTTTTTCAAAGGCACGACGATGCACGTGGCATTTGGCTCAAGTCGTTATCACGTTGTGACGTAATGTTATAAGAATTGTGACGTCACGTCATGTGGATCACACAGCCGCTTGCTTGAAATGGCTATTGTTAACGTTCAAGCTCTTGGTGATCGAAAAAATCCCTCAGTCTTTTGGTTAAAATACAAGTTAAATATCAACAAAACTGGCATCTTCGCGATTCACTTTTACTTTTTGTATGTTTTCAATGTCAATGATGATCACAGCACATTTTTCAAAGGTAGAATAAGGTTCTTAGTTCGATCAAATCGACTCCGTATAGATACCGGAACTCTGTTTTGACAGAACGGAAATCGGGAAGGGGATAATGACAACGGTCCCCGCATGGTGCGTTTCTGCGCATGCGTCATTTGTTTTTAAAATAGACAGCCAAAAAACCCAATGTCTATTTATAGCGCTTAACAAGATGCAGCTTTTAAAAAAGATAATACTTTATGTAGAGGTCATATTTTAAGATGCCTGAAATGAGGATGGATGCCTCTATGGAGGCTTGCACATCATTTCCCATGCGCGATTCAGAAAGTTTTTTTTCCAGATGGGGGTCCAACTTTGACTACGTATTTCTTTTGTTGATGATGGGAGAGATGATTCAAATACCAATATAAGCGGGCCATCATCGGCCCAGCAGCGAAACGCCATTTAAATGGCGTTTCGCTGGCGGGCCGTTGGTGGCCCAACATTGAAAGTTTGCTTGGTAGCTGTGTAATTTTACAGGGGATCCGGACCAGTATGGCTAAGAAACCCTATATTTTTGTGATTTTTCAGGGGGGGGAGGGGTCCGGACCCCCTGTCCCCCCTCTGGATCCGCACATGTTTCCTACAATGTGCCCCGACCTCAATCCTCCATTAATACTCAGATCAGCCTTTGCGTATGTGCAGTTGTAAACGTATCAGCGTATTTGCTATTTCCTTTATGAAGATGACATTCACAAGCGCTAATTTCTTTAACTAAGATCAGACGATGGCTATCGCCTGCACATATATCATATAAGGCTAGCCTGGAAACATGTCCTAATTCCTGTAATAGAATGAAGGCAAATGGATGGGCATGTTTGTCCTTTAATAAACGTACACCTATGTTCTGAAGTCGTTGTGAGGAGACGGTCAGAACTGGATGAGCGTATTTCTAAATCAGATATGGGTATTACCATATTCTAACTACGATCACAGCTGGCTGATCATGCTCCTCATCAGGTAGATGTATAAACATTATCTTACCATTGCAATGAGACGAGCAGGTTCCTTATGAAATAGGGGATTACCATGCTCCGAACATGGCCATGAGATGATCATAATGGACGGAGCATGTTTCTTACCTGAATGAGGAATAACCATGCTCTGACCGTCGTCACGAAACGATCACAACTGACGGTGCATGTTTCTTACCTTCTCTGTCCATTGTCATAAGACGATGACAACTGTCGGAGCATGTTTCATACATAAATGATATATAACCATGCTCTGACCGTTGTCATGTCACGATGACAACTAACGGAGCATGTTTCATACCTTAGGGATAAATAAGCATGCTCTGACCGTTGTCACGAGACAATGACAACTGACGGAGCATGTTTCATACCTTAGGGATGAATAACCATGCTCTGACCGTTGTCATGAGGCGATGACAACTGACCAAGCATGTTTCATACATAAATGATATATAACCATGCTCTGACCGTTGTCATGTCACGATGACAACTAACGGAGCATGTTTCATACCTTAGGGATGAATAACCATGCTCTGACCGTTGTCACGAGACGATGACAACTGACGGAGCATGTTTCATACCTTAGGGATGAATAACCATGCTCTGACCGTTGTCATGAGGCGATGACAACTGACCGAGCATGTTTCATACCTTAGGGATGTATAACCATGCTTTGACCGTTGTCATAAGACGATGACAACTAACGGAGCATGTTTCATACATAAATGATATATAACCATGCTCTGACCGTTGTCATGTCACGATGACAACTAACGGAGCATGTTTCATACCTTAGGGATGAATAACCATGCTCTGACCGTTGTCACGAGACGATGACAACTGACGGAGCATGTTTCATACCTTAGGGATGAATAACCATGCTCTGACCGTTGTCATGAGGCGATGACAACTGACCAAGCATGTTTCATACATAAATGATATATAACCATGCTCTGACCGTTGTCATGTCACGATGACAACTAACGGAGCATGTTTCATACCTTAGGGATGAATAACCATGCTCTGACCGTTGTCACGAGACGATGACAACTGACGGAGCATGTTTCATACCTTAGGGATGAATAACCATGCTCTGACCGTTGTCATGAGGCGATGACAACTGACCGAGCATGTTTCATACCTTAGGGATGTATAACCATGCTTTGACCGTTGTCATAAGACGATGACAACTAACGGAGCATGTTTCATACATAAATGATATATAACCATGCTCTGACCGTTGTCATGTCACGATGACAACTAACGGAGCATGTTTCATACCTTAGGGATGAATAACCATGCTCTGACCGTTGTCACGAGACGATGACAACTGACGGAGCATGTTTCATACCTTAGGGATGAATAACCATGCTCTGACCGTTGTCATGAGGCGATGACAACTGACCGAGCATGTTTCATACCTTAGGGATGAATAAACATGCTCTGACCGTTGTCATGAGACGATAACAACTGACAGAGCATGTTTCATAGCTTAGGGATGAATAATCATGCTCTGACCGTTGTCATGTCAAGATGACAACTAACGGAACACGTTTCATACCTTACGGATGAATAACCATGCTCTGACCGTTGTCATTAGACGATGACAACTGAGGAGGCATGTTTCATACCTTAGGGATGAATAACCATGCTCTGACCGTTGTCATGTCATGATGACAACTTACGGTGCATGTTTCATACCTTAGAGATGAATAACCATGCACTGACCGTTGTCATGTCACGATGACAACTGTCGGAGCATGTTTCATACCTTAGGGATAAATAACCATGCTCTGACCGTTGTCATGTCACGATGACAACTAACGGAGCATGTGTCATATCTTAGAGATGAATAACCATGCTCTGACCGTTGTCATGTCACGCTGACAACTGTCGGAGCATGTTTCATTCCTAAGGTATAAATAACCATGCTCTGTCCGTTGTCATGAGACGATGACAACTGACGGAGCATGTTTCATACCTTAGAGATGAATAACCATGCTCTGACCGTTGTCATGTCACGATGACAACTGTCGGAGCATGTTTCATACCTTAGAGATGAATAATCATGCTCTGACCGTTGTCATGAGACGATGACAACTGACGGAGCATGTTTCATACCTTAGAGATGAATAACCATGCTCTGACCGTTGTCATGTCACGATGACAACTGTCGGAGCATGTTTAATACCTTAGAGATGAATAACCATGCTCTGACCGTTGTCATGAGACGATGTCAACTTTCGGAGCATGTTTCACACCTTAGAGATGAATTACCATGCTCTGACGGTTGTCATGTCACGATGACAACTGTCGGAGCATGTTTCATATTTTAGAGATGAATAACCATGCTCTGACCGTTGTCATGTGACGATGTCAATTGTCAGAGCATGATTCATACCGTCGGGATGAATAACCATGCTTTGACCGTTGTCATGAGACGATGACAACTGTCGGAGCATGTTTCATACCTTACAGATGAATAACCATGCTCTGACCATTGTCATGAGGCGATGACAACTAACGGAGCATGTTTCATACCTTAGGGATGAAAACCCATGCTCTGACCGTTGTCATGTCACGATGACAATTGTCGGAGCATGTTTCATATCTAAGAGATGAATCTCCATGCTCTGACCGTTGTCATGAGGCGATGACAACTAGCGGAGCATGTTTCATACCTTAGGGATGAATAACCATGCTCTGACCGTTGTCATGTCACGATGACAACTAACGGAGCATGTTTCATACATAAATGATATATAACCATGCTCTGACCATTGTCATGTCACGATGACAACTTACGGAGCATGTTTCATACCCTAGGGATGAATAACCATGCTCTGACCGTTGTCATGAGACGATGACAACTAACAGAGCATGTTTCATACTTAAGGGATAAATAACCATGCTCTGACCGTTGTCATGTCACGATGACAACTAACGGAGCATGTTTCATACCTTAGGGATGAATAATCATGCTCTGACCGTTGTCATGAGACGATGACAACTGACAGAGCATGTTTCATACCTAAAGGATGAATAACCATGCTCTGACCGTTGTCATGTCACGATGACAACTAACGGAGCGTGTTTCATACCTTAGGGATGAATAACCATGCTCTGACCGTTGTCATGAAACGATGACAACTGACGAGGCATGTTTCATACCTTAGGGATGAATAACCATGCTCTGACCGTTGTCATGTCACGATGACAACTGTCGGAACATGTTTCATACCTAAGAGATGAATAACCATGCTCTGACCGTTGTCATGTCACGATGACAACTGTCGGAGCATGTTTCATACCTTAGGGATTAATAACCATGCTCTGACCGTTGTCATGTCACGATGAAAACTAACGGAGCATGTTTCATATTTTAGAGATGAATAACCATGCTCTGACCATTGTCATGTCACGATGACAACTGTCGGAGCATGTTTCATACCTAAGGGATAAATAACCATGCTCTGCCCGTTGTCATGAGGCGATGACAACTGACGGTGCATGCTTCATACCTTAGAGATGAATAACCATGCTCTGACCGTTGTCATGTCACGATGACAACTGACGGAGCATGTTTCATACCTTAGAGATGAATAACCATGCTCTGACCGTTGTCATGTCACGATGACAACTGTCGGAGCATGTTTAATACCATAGAGATGAATAACCATTCTCTGACCGTTGTCATGTCACGATGTCAACTGTCGGAGCATGTTTCATACCTTCCGGATGAGTAACCATGCTCTGACCGTTGTCATGAGACGATGACAACTCTCGGAGCATGTTTCATACCTTAGAGATGAATAACCATGCTCTGACCGTTGTCATGAGACAATTTCAACTGTCGGAGCATGTTTCATACCTGAGAGATGAATAACCATGCTCTGACCGTTGTCATGTCACGATGACAACTGCCGGAGCATGTTTCATATTTTAGAGATGAATAACCATGCTCTGACCGTTGTCATGAGACGATGTCAACTGTCGGAGAATGTTTTATACCTTCGGGATGAATAACCATGCTCTGACCGTTGTCATAAGACGATGACAACTGTCGGAACATGTTTCATACCTTAGAGATGAATAACCATGCTCTGACCATTGTCATGAGGCGATGACAACTAACGGAGCATGTTTCATACCTTAGGGATGAAAACCCATGCTCTGACCGTTGTTATGTCACGATGACAACTGTTGGAGCATGTTTCATATCTTAATGATGAATAACCATGCTCTGACCGTTGTCATGAGGCGATGACAACTATCGGAGCATGTTTCATATCTTAGAGATGAATAACCATGCTCTGACCGTTGTCATGTCACGATGACAACTGTCGGAGCATGTTTCATACCTTAGGGATTTATTACCATGCTCTGACCGTTGTCACTAGACGATAGCAACTGACGGAGCATGGATAATACTTCAGGGATATATTACCATGCTCTGACCGTTGTCACTAGATGATAACAACTGACGGAGCATGGTTCATACCTTAGGGATGTATTACCATGCTCTGACCGTTGTCATGAGACGATAACAACTGAAGGAGCATGGTTCATACCTTAGGGATATATTACCATGCTCTGACCGTTGTCACTAGACGATAACAAGTGACGGAGAATGGTTCATACCTAAGGGATATATTACCATGCTCTGACCGTTGTCACTAGATGATAACAACTGACGGAGCATGGTTCGTACCTTAGGGATATATTACCATGCTCTGACCGTTGTCACTAGACGATAACAACTGACGGAGCATGGTTCATACCTTAGGGATATATTACCATGCTCTGACCGTTGTTATGAGACGATAACAACTGACGGACCATGGTTCATACCTCAGGGATATATAACCAATCTCTGACCGTTGTCACTAGACGATATCAACTGACGGAGCATGGTTCATACCTTAGGGATCTATTACCATGCTCTGACCGTTATCACTAGACGATAACAACAGACGGAGCATGGTTCATATCTCAGGGATATATTACCATGCTCTGACCGTTGTCATGTCACGATGACAACTGACGGAGCATGGTTCATACCTTATGGGGTTTATATTACCATACTCTGACCGTTGTCACTAGACGATAACAACAGACGGAGCATGGTTCATATCTCAGGGATATATTACCATGCTCTGACCGTTGTCATGTCACGATGACAACTGTCGGAGCATGTTTCATACCTTAGGGATAAATAACCATGCTCTGACCGTTGTCATGAGACGATAACAACTGACGGAGCATGGTTCATATCTAAGGGATATATTAAAATGCTCTGACTGTTGTCACCAGATGATAACAACTGACGGACCATGGTTCATACATAAGGGATGAATAACCATGCTCTGACCGTTGTCATGAGGCGATGACAACTAACCGAGCATGTTTCATACCTTAGGGATGAATAACTATGCTCTGACCGTTGTCATGAGACGATGACAACTGACAGAGCATGTTTCATATTTTAGGGATTTATTACCATGCTCTGACCGTTGTCATGTCACGATGACAACTAACGGAGCATGTTTCATACCTTAGAGATGAATAACCATGCTCTGACCGTTGTCATGAGACGATGACAACTGACGAGGCATGTTTCATATCTTAGGGATGAATAACCATGCTCTGACCGTTGTCATGTCACGATGACAACTGTCGGAGCTTGTTTCATACCTTAGAGATGAATAATCATGCTCTGACAATTGTCATGTCACGATGACAACTGTCGGAGCATGTTTAATAATTTAGAGATGAATAACCATGCTCTGACCGTTGTCATGTCACGATGACAACTGTCGGAGCATATTTCATACCTTAGAGATGAATAACCATGCTCTGACCGTTGTCACTAGACGATAACAACAGACGGAGCATGGTTCATATCTCAGGGATATATTACCATGCTCTGACAGTTGTCATGAGACGATAACAACGGACGGAGCATTGTTCATACCTTAGGGATATATTGCCATGCTCTGACCGTTGTTATTAGACGATAACAACTGACGGAGCATGGTTCATATCTTAGGGATATATTACCATGCTCTGACCGTTGTCACTAGACGATAACAACTGACGGAGCATGTTTCATACCTTAGGGATATATTACCATGCTCTGACCGTTGTAATGAGACGATAACAACTAACGGAGCATGGTTCATACCTTAGGGATATACTACCATGCTCTGACCGTTGTCATGAGACGATAACATCTGACGGAGCATGGTTCATACCTTACGGATATATTACCATGCTCTGACCGTTGTCATGAGACGATAACAACTGACGGAGCATGGTTCATACCTTAGGGATATATTACCATGCTCTGACCGTTGTCACTAGACGATAACAACTGACCGAGCATGGTTCATACCTTAGGGATATATTACAATGCTCTGACCGTTGTCATGAGACGATAACAACTGACGGAGCATGGTTCATACCTTAGGAATATACTACCATGCTCTGACCGTTGTCATGAGACGATAACATCTGACGGAGCATGGTTCATACCTTACGGATATATTACCATGCTCTGACCGTTGTCATGAGACGATAACAACTGACGGAGCATGGTTCATACCTTAGGGATATATTACCATGCTCTGACCGTTGTCATGAGACGATAACAACTGACGGAGTATGGTTCATACCTTAGGGATATACTACCATGAATAACCTTAGGGATATATTACCATGCTCTGACCGTTGTCACTAGACGATAACAACTGACGGAACATGGTTCATACCTTAGGGATATATAACCGTGCTCTGTCATTTGTCATGGGACGATGACAACTGACGGAGTATGTGCACAACTTAGGGTTTCATAACTATGCTCTACCCGTTTTCATGCGATTACAACTGTAAGAGCATGTTGCTTATCTGAGGGGGTGTGGTACGCTTTGTCCTGACAATTGTAATGAGACGGGGATCATAACGGTGCATGAGTCTTACCTGGTATATATAATGATGCTTTGACCATTGGTTTTAGGCAATCAAAACAGATGGATCATACTCACATCCCTTATTTCTTAGAGAAGTTTTATATGATAAAGCACCCTGAGTTAATTGTTGAATAAAACATTGGGTTAAAAACTCTTCTGCAACAACAAAATCTGTATTTTATGGTGATTTTGTTTATAAAATGAACGAATTGTAGGAAAACATCACTATAGTGATCAATTCAAAAATATTATCAAACTTTATATAAAGGTTTACTATAACTTGGATGTCATGCGACAGTCTGCATGCCTGGTTTTAAAGTAAGTAAGGGTGCAAAGATCAGGAATCGATACAATCAAGTACCACACCTGACCCATGATACCAATGGGAAAGTGACAAACTCACAGTTAGACACCACAAACAAGAGCCAAGAGGTCAGCCCTTTCCAAGCAGGTGACTACAAAGCACATATAAACAGACGCACACAAAGACATAGCAAACACAAGACAGAACAAAAACATTGAAGATCAACAAAAGAAGTACCGCCTTGGAACGGTCAGTAAAATATTTTACTGGAGGGCTTAAACCGGTTTAACGGCGCCAACTTCACCCTTAATTCAGATGTGGATCAAGACAATAGATATGTGGTTTGCATGAAAGACCCCTAACTTATCAATGCATCATCTCCTGAAACATATAAAGCAAGATATAACAAGGAGATAAAGCAAAGATAAGGACTCAACAGTAAATAAAACTGAATACCGGAGCAAAAGAAATCCAACAGGTAAACCCCGGTGGGCCCTACAAACAGCCAAAGCATCAGGCCCCTACCATCTCTTCAATAGGTAAGTCTTTAAGTCGGAACCATCATAGAGTCTGAAGTCCGACCAACCGGCGTGCAATTAAAGAGGAAAGCAAAATTGCCAACCTTGATTGGGTTGACCACCAAGCATGCAGTCTGTGTACAGTACATTAATGTTATAGCCAATCTTTTTATAATGGGAAATTATTTTAATGAACTGCACAGAAAAATTATCGGAGCCAGCAATCTTCTTCAATTTATACACCAAGTCACCATAGAAATCAGGTTCCGAAAGTCCTTGGCGCAAGAGAGATTTAAGTCCAACTTGGAATTTTGAAAACAAATCATAGTATGGTCTATAAAATTTTATCAATGTTTCGCGAAGTTTATGATACCAATAGCCTTGTTTAAGTAGTTTCTGAGTTAACAATTTATTGCGAGTGTGAAGTCAGCAACATAGCCCATATCACAGTTTATAGCTATGGATTCCTCTTTAATTGCACGACTATGGGTCAGGCCTCAGGCCTCAGACACTATGATGGCTCTGACGTAAGGCTTTAATCGGTGGGTTGGTGCCTGATGCTTATCTGTAGCCTGGCCCACGGTGGCTCAACTTAAGGTTTTCTTTAGCTCTGCCTATCTGTGGGTCATGAGCTCTTTTCTTTGTTTCATCATGTTCTGTTAATTTGATTAGAGTGTTTATCCATGATGATACAATGCAATAGATAGAGTGCCTCCATGCGAGCTGACTATTTTCTGTACTTCACCAACAGCAGAATGTAGGGCGAAGAATTTGTACCAGTAAAATCCATTTATGCATCTCGGTGGCTCAGGCTGCTGTCTGTGCTAAAATGGGGGTTCTGTTGTTGTTGATTTCTCGTTGACTGTTACTCTCTTTCTGGGACTCTAATTGTTCTATGTTTGGTTGCGTGTTACTGTATGTCCATGTTTAGTTTTACAATCATCTTGAGGACGAGAGAGCTGGTTGCTTTGCTTGGTTTATCTTCTGAACGTCTCGTGATTGTTGTGTGCCTCTTCTCAAGATGCCATGGGTTTGTCTGCAGTTTATGATTGTGGTATTTGCTGATCATACTCACTTACTATTTCTTATAACGTTTGGTTTAAACCAGTTGTTTAATTCACAACCTCCTGGTGTCGCCTGCTGATAACATTTGCAAACAGTTGGGACCCAGACCAGGCCTGACACTGGTTCAAATCTATTTGACTCTCAGATGGTATTTCTGAACGAAAAATTAAAGCAGACGAGAAAAAGGCATGAAAAGAGTCGTCAATAAGGAAAGAGACAGTCATTCATATATCATGTTTTATTTTCCCACATATAGACAGTAAAAGTGTGCTCTGATGAAAGCTAACCCCAAATTTACTCTGTGTTCATTACAGATAATTTTCATATTGACTCCAAAGCTCACTACTACTGAAAGTAACTGTGCACTTTTGATAGTCAAAGTTGAAACAACATCTTGTTGGATCAGACTGTTTTGCTTAGATGCGGGGAAAATATGTAGATCAAAACTTTCCACCAGATCGCACAACAACGCATTAAAAAATATGGCTACCACCTTTTCAAAGTATTGGACCCTGATCAGGCTAGACAAATGATTTGCCTAATCTTTGTCTTAACTGTTCAATAAGTAAATATGTGTCTATCAATTGGACCTAGCCATAAAAAACTTATGATTTTGTTCCATACGAATAAGATAACTTTTTCACACAGTCTGGACACTGTTCAGGCTCGACAAAAGCCAGGCATGATATGAGTCCAAATTGTTCAATACGTAAATGGGTGTCAAATAAATGGGCCTAGTCACAAGAAAATCCTATTCTGTTCCATGAGTATGTTTAATGGTGATAACCATTCCAAATTATTTCAACCATTACGAAATTTGATAAAATGCATGGCTTTATCTGGATCCAACCTGTTCAATATAGTTAATATGTGTCTGATAAATTGACCTATGTCCTATGGTAATATTTTTCCTCAAATAGTTTGGACCTTGATCAGGTTGACAAAACAATGGGCCTGGTCCGAATCCAATATGCTTAATAGGTAAATATGTTTTAAATGAATGTTCCTAGAAACGAGAAAGCATCATCTTGTTGCATACAAGTGTCGTATCATGATGACCTATTCAAATGGTTTAGACCCTGATGAGACTGTACAAAGTAAGTAAGGTTGCAAAGATCAGGAATCGATACAATCAAGTACCACACCTGACCCAGGATACCAAAGGGAAAGTGACAAACTCACAGAAGACACCACAAACGAGAGCCAAGAGGTCAGCCCTTTCCCAGCAGGTGACCACGAAGCACATATAAACAGACGCGCACAAAACATAGCAAACACAAGACAGAACAAAAAAATAAAAGATCCACAAAAGAAGTACCGCCTTGGAACGGTCAGTAAAGTATTTTACTGGAGGGCTTAAACCGGTTTAACGGCGCCAACCTCACCCTTAATTCAGATGTGGATCAAGACACATAGATATTTGGTTTGCATGAAAGACCCCTAACTTATCAATGCATCATCTCCTAAAACATATAAATCAAGATATAACAAGGAGATAAAGCAAGGATAAGGACTCAAAGCCTGATCTGGATCCAAAGTGCTCAATAAGTCTTGAACCGATTAGTACTCTGATTTATGAAAAAACATCTGTACACAGTGGTAGAAATTTTGCGCTTGTTAAATATGTTAACACATTGACCTAGTTGCGAGAAACTCTGGTTTTGGAATGCGCACAACAAAGGGACAGAGTTGCTTGTGCATCAATGTAGTTAATAATGTTATTTACTAATTTTGTCTACATGCTGTATGCCTTAGGTACACATGAAAGCTTATGGAACCCAACTTAAAAATCCTAGGGTGGTATGTGTATTACTTAAGTTACCCACTGTGACTTATATCATTTCTTTTTCAACTTATCTTTGCCTTTTGCAAAATCTTCTTGATACTTGTGTTCTAATAAATATACTCATTCTTTAAATAAAAACAAAATATGCGTTTCTCTTAAAAATAGATTGTTTTAAATGAGCAATTTAACAACCCAAAACCATTTTCAACCACCCCATTTAAGTTTGTAGTATATAAGAAAAATATATGGATATATATGCTGTTGCTGGATATCTAACATATTTGGATTTGTTTTGCTTATAAATGAAGAATCATAGATTTGCAGGTTCAACAACAAGATCCAAGCACTTTTTATGGATGTAACATACGTTACTTGACATGATAAATGAACAAGCACAGTGTGTACAAACGATATCTCAGACAATATTAGTAAATTTACTTGTTTGATTCTAATTTTGCAGTCTTTGGTGCCTTTATCTTAGAAAGTATATTCGTTGTTGATTATTAAGTTCGCTAACCTTCGTTAGACATATCATACATTAATTTTTTTCACATATTTCCTGACATGTATAATAATAACATATGATATAGATACAATGATATTAATAGGTTCACCTTCATGCAGAGACAATATAGTAAATACTCCTGTTAAATGCAAATTCTTATCAAAACCTCATCTTCGTCCTACTTGTATTAATGTCTGTAATTGTCTCTGCTTCTTTGTAATAATAATTTTCCATCTCATCGATCAACCAGTATAACCATCATACAGTTTTTTGACTGCAAATGGGGTTGGTGTAGGGGGAGCGAGACTTTTTTAGCTTGCAGTCTAGAAAATTAATTTTCTGCTACATTAAAATGGCATCTTCGGCACATCCATGCATCTGACTCAGAGTCAACCACATATTGCCCCACACAATATGCTTTTTTGTGGAACTTCTTCTCGCACATGCCACAGTACATCTGTAATATAAGCCATAATGAACAGTTAAATATAAATAAGTATGCATGTATTAGTTCATTTACATTCAAGAACAATAATGCATTTCGTACACTTTAAAATAGCCTAAAACCAGAATCATTGTTAGTTTTTAAATATACTCAGAAGAAAAAGTTTAGTCAGTACAGACACTGTGTGCAATAATTTTGTAAGACAGTCTTAATATTGACAAAAACCTTACTAAAAATAAAAAAATCATGTAATGTCTTACAAATGTGAACATTTTCAACAAAACATTCCGAAAATATACGCATTTTCTTCATCAAAAATACACAAATTGGTCAATATTAAAAGGACCTCTGACGGTGGTAATGGGAATCACAGTGTATCACTGCCTATTATTTTGATAAAAATTAAAGTCGACCAAATGCTTCCATCTTCATATATAAGCTTGCTGTTGGTCTTTATTTTATGATTTTGCATTTGTTTTCCTTATTCCATAAATATACGGCTTTATTTTGGGGCTAAAATGGTCACTTTTTGTATTATAGATATAGGAAATAGAATTTTTTTTAAAACATCATTCCCCCCCGAGTCCCAACTAATCCTTTTGCACGTAAGTGTGTTCTCATATCTTACATAATATATGAAAAAAGCTAGCTGGGACTCGGGGGGGAATGATATCCCACAGCCCAAAATGTGACGTCTGGGCGAGCCCGATCATTAGCATTTGGATTTTTGGTGTGCTCTCTTGAAAATCTTTTTTTCCAGTATAATTAAATAATAAGTACAAATAAGCTTCCTTTTCATAACCTATTAGTCATGAAATATTACAACGTTTTAGCATATTTTTCTTTAGATTATGAAAATTGTCCTTTTACTAAATTCAGTTGGTAGATTATTTTGCACATATACCGTATCTATCCAATACACATAAACTACATGGCCATTGACTAGGTGTACTTTATGCATGGATGAATGGTTATAGTACATTGCTGCATAATATTGCACCAGGTAAATACATTGTCATCAAGGTTGAATATGGACTACAGTTGCACTTCAAAATATTTCTTAACAAATCAGATAGAAAAAAACAACAACAGAAATAATCATTAAAATGCTCATGATTTTGAACTTTAAAATACTTTCATTGTGATTTGTAATCGAGGATAGATGATATAATACCCTTACAAGTGAAAATAATTGATTTCTAAATGTTTTGGTGAAGTCAAATTTTGCAACCCCTACCCCCTTTGGTAGCGTCTCCTGTTTTGTCGTAGGGATCTGCCTGTCTAATTATAACCTTAATTTGTTCCTAATACATCATGCGTCCAATTCAAAAGAATACCAGCGATTTCTTATGCATAGGGAAAATTTGGGAAGCATCTGAAAAATAGGCAGATACCCTATCAAAGTGTCAGAGGTCCTTCAAATTTCATAACTCAAAAATCAGTCTAGCGCCCCTCAAACGATTTCTGGTAGTACGCACGGAATTCCTCGTATCTGTTGCTTGACTAAGAAATTTAAGAAGTTTCCAAGCGGCCATGAAGCGATTACGTCATGTTGACGTCACTATGACGTGAACTTCAAATGGTGTCGTTATCCGTGGTCTCCCCAACGGAGACTTTTCATTTTTACCTCCAGGCCGTTGAAAACGTGTTTGCAGACGATAAATTGTTTGTTCACTGTATCCAAATTTGCGTGTTACGTCAGCAAAACGTGTACCTGTTTCAAGACGTCAAAACGCAGTATTTCTGTAATTTGTAGATAGCCTGACCGGCGAATTAAGCTTGCTAGCACTGAATTTTTTCCGGATTATTGCAATAGGAACAACTCTCTTTCAATATCTAACAGTATATGAGAAAATAACCCTGCCAGTTTACCGCAGCACGTGCACATCGTGCATTTTGAAATTTGGTTGATAGAGTCTAATAGAGGCATTATTTGTCACGCACTGAACAGGTAAATGTAAAGCTACGATAATACAGCTCATGTAAAAAATTTGATAATGATATATGCAGTATTGTTGATTTTATGAGAAAACATAAATACTGACTAAACTTTTTCTTCTGAGTATATATTGCAAATACATTGATTTACAATATGTCTGCCGGGCCGCGTAGCGCTTAATTTCACTTGTGTGACTTCCCTTGGAGAACCAATGAAATCCATAAAACCATAACTTGTGGTTTTATGGATCTGATTGGCTGAAAAAATGTACTACTACCTTTAGTCCCATTATCTGACACTATTAGTCAGTACACATACCTGAGGTAAAGTATATACTGCTAGAGGTCAGTACTACTTCCTTGAGTACTACTTTTCCCCTCTTTTTCTACGTTTTCCCTGCTTCCTTTTTCTTCTCTTTTTTCTTCTTTTCTCTCTTTTTTCTCCTTTTCTCCTCTATTTTTCTTCTTTTTCTCTTTTTTCCTTTTTTTCTACCTTTTCCCTACCTCCTTTTTTCTCTCTTTTTCCCCTCTCTCTTTCTTCTCTCTTTCTCCCCCCTTTTCTTCCTTTTCCCTCCTTCCTTTTTTCTCTCTCTTTTTCTTTCTTTTTCTCTCCTCTTCTTTTACCCCTCTCTCCCCCCCCCCTTTTTTCTTCCTTTTCCCTCCTTTCTTTTTTCTCTCTTTTTCTTCTCTTTTTCTTCTTCTTTTCTCTTTTTTTTTCTTTTACCCTCTCTTTTTCTTCTTTTTCTCTCTTCTTTTTTCCTCTTTTCCCTTCTTTTTTTTTATGGATGGTGCTGCAGTCTTACCCGCTATGGCCTTAGCGCAGTCGGTAACGTGTCTGGCTACAGATGCGTGTCTGACTGCAGATCCAGGGGTCGCGAGTTCGATCCCGGTCCGGTCCCATACTTTCGTGGAGATTGATCATGAAATGATTTCTACGGTCATTCTCCTCCTTCCGCTGATTCATTCAAGAAGGGTTGTTGTCAGTTACAAGCGAAAGTATGTGCACGAATTACTGGTTAACCGCTTGTTCAAGCCTGCCCAGGAAAAAGTGTGGTTAGGTAACTGACCGTCCCGCAATGACCATAGCTGTTGACTTGGGACGTAAAGCAACAAAACAAACAAAAACAATACGTCTTTTCGTCTGGGAGTATTATAACATCAAATATTAAGATCAATGCACTCATAGTGAATCACATTATCTTGAATCATATAAAATGACTTGTCTATAACAACATTTTTTCAAAGGTTTGAGAGAGGAGGTTGACTAGATTTGGCTTGTAATGTGTAATGCATTTTTTTTACTTCTGAACAACCTAAATGATTTAATTTGTGGTCCTTTTAGAAAGTTTGTGATGCTCTCCCTATTACCTTTTAAATAAGATTTGGTTCAAAATTTTACAGACAATTCGTTGTAGTCACATGGGTACTTATTGTGTTCTTCTTGTTGCCAACTTAATTCCGTCTGTTAATTTATCCAGTACTCCCTATATCAATTAACCAATGGTATTGTTTCCAACTTGTTTTTGTCTCGTCATTTGAGAGACTTCATGTTGATTATTTCTGACAATCTATCAATCTGTTAAAGCATTTATCTACCTCAAGATTTCAAGATGACTTGCTTAATATTGATAATCATTAATTAGAAAAAACAACGGTAAGTCATATATATGTTCCACTGTACTTCAGTCTATAAGGCAAATTTCTCAGATACTAAAGCCCTCTTTTTGAACTAGGACTTGTCCATAACAAATGACATAGTTCCATCTAAAATTTAAGATAAATTATGCTATTTTAATTTTGATAGTAAATGTTCATTTCGTGATAAAGATGTTCCTAGCTTCCTACATTTTGCAACTTATTCGTTTTACAAGAGTATGTTCTAACGTTGACTTCAAAACAAAATGTTGACTACAAAATTATTAAAACAAGGCTATCCATGACATAAACTCCATAAAGCCTTTTTTCTCAAATTTATCACAGACATATACTTGGTTGATTGTTAAATTGATTTAAGAATTCCTCTGCAACCGGCCTTATCAGAACCTGTATTATATGGCGATTTAGGTTTTAAATTTTAAAATTATTGTTAGAAAGCCAAGTTTTAGTGATAAATTTGAAAAAAATAAATAAATGTTGTAAAAAAGGAATCCTCTAATTAGAAGACAGTGGGTCAGGCCTCAGAATCAATTACGACCTTGGCGAAAAGGTTTGAATTCTTGCTTGTTTGGTGTCTTATGCTTGTCTTTGGCTGGGCCCACCGTAGCTCAACTTGAGGTCCTTCGTGAGTTATTGACCCTTTCCTTTGTTTTAGCATAGTTGTGTTAGTTTGATTAGATTGTTCTCTGTGATGAAGCATTGCATTAGTTGGGAAGATTCTTTGGGAGCTAAACCTTTTTTGTGTTTTATCAACTACATAATTTAGGGCGAGGATTTGGCACCAGAAATATATATTTAAGCCTCCCCTTGGTGGCTTAGGCTGCTGTCCGTTCTACGGCGGTGGTTCTGTTGTTGTTGGTTTATTGTTTTATGTACGCACCATTGTTTGTAGGAGCTCTGTGTGGCCTTTGTAATGGTGTAGATTGTTTTGTGTCCTTTATAGCTTTCCAATCTTAATGGGGGGAGGAGGGCTGGTTGCTTTACTTATGTTGTTTGTCTGAAGTTTTGTTTCTGTTATTGTTCTGTTGATCTTCATCACAGTGCCCTTGGATGATCTTCAGTGTCTGATTGTGTTATTTCCTGATCATACTCACTTAATTTTTGACGCCCAAAATTCCATTAAAAAAGTAGTCATTATCATATATGTGTTGGTCTGTGATAGAGGAATTCCTGGTAATATTTATTTACATTTACGAATATCTTTTTCTCTTGTTAGGTATAAGTAACCATAAGTTTTATATAAACTTTTTTATTACTTACCACTTCTTCGTGCAATTAAAGAGGAATCCATAGCTATAAACTGCGATAGGGTTTATACTGTTGTATAGACAAGCAGTTGGGATTCGTATGGGCACTAATTGTGCTCCCCTGGTTGCAGATTTATTCCTGTTTTGTTATGAGAGGGACTTTATGATGTCTCTTTCTGGTGATAAGCAGGCTGATGTTATTGATGCGTTAACACTACATCCAGATATGTGGACGATATTTTAAATATTAATAATGTTTATTTGACAATAGGGTTGGTCAAATATACCCTTTAGAGCTCCAACTGAATAAAGCCAATACCTCTGATACCGAAGCCGCATTTTTAGACTTGCATTTGTCAATTTCTAATGATATAGTTTCTTCCACAATTTCTGATAAATGTGACGACTTTGGTTTTGAAATTGTCGATTTCCCGTTTTTAGATAGTGATGTTCCTCGTTCTACATCCTATGGAGTCTATATCTCTCAACTCATTCGTTTTGCTAGAGCATCTAGCTATGTTGCTGACTTCACACTCGCAATAAATTGTTAACTCAGAAACTACTTAAACAAGGCTATTGGTATCATAAACTTCGCAAAACATTTTCAAAATTTTACACACCATACTATGATTTGTTTTCAAAATTCCAAGTTGGACTTAAATCTCTCTTGCGCCAAGGACTTTCGGAACCTGATTTCTATGGTGACTTGGTGTATAAATTGAAGAAGATTGTTGGCTTCGATAATTTTTCTGTGCAGTTCATTAAAATAATTTCCCATTATAAAAAGATTGGCTATAACATTAATGTACTGTACACAGACTGCATGCTTGGTGGTCAACCCAATCAAGGTTGGCAATTTTGCTTTCCTCTTTAATTGCACGCCGGTTGGTCGGACTTCAGACTCTATGATGGTTCCGACTTAAAGACTTATCTATTGATGAGATGATAGGGGTCTGATGCTTTGGCTGTTGGTAGGGCCAACCGGGGTTTAACTGTTGGATTTCTTTTGCTCCGGTATTCAGTTTTATTTACTGTTGAGTCCTTATCTTTGCTTTATCTCCTTGTTATATCTTGCTTTATATGTTTTAGGAGATGATGCATTGATAAGTTAGGGGTCTTTCATGCAAACCACATATCTATGTGTCTTGATCCACATCTGAATTAAGGGTGAAGTTGGCGCCGTTAAACCGGTCTAAGCCCTCCAGTAAAATATTTTACTGACCGTTCCAAGGCGGTACTTCTTTTGTTGATCTTCAATGTTTTTGTTCTGTCTTGTGTTTGCTATGTCTTTGTGTGCGTCTGTTTATATGTGCTTTGTGGTCACCTGCTGGGAAAGGGCTGACCTCTTGGCTCTCGTTTGTGGTGTCTAACTGTGAGTTTGTCACTTTCCCATTGGTATCATGGGTCAGGTGTGGTACTTGATTGTATCGATTCCTGATCTTTGTACCCTTACTTACTTTAAAACCAGGCATGCAGACTGTCGCATGACATCCAAGTTATAGCAAACCTTTATATAAAGTTTGATAATATTTTTGAATTGATCACTATAGTGATGTTTTCCTACAATTCGTTCATTTTATTAACAAAATCACCATAAAATACAGGTTTTGATAAGCCTTGTTGCAGTAGAGCTTTTAACCCAATGTTTTATTCAACAATTAACTCAGGGTGCTTTATCATATAAAACTTCTCTAAGAAATAAGGAATGACAATTACAATGGTCAGGACAAAGCGTACCATACCCCCTCAGATAAGCAACATGCTCTTACAGTTGTAATCGCATGAATACGGGTAGAGCATAGTTATGAAACCCTAAGTTGTGCACATACTCCGTCAGTTGTTATCGTCTCATGACAACTCTCAGAGCATGGTAATTTATCCCTGGGATATGAACCATGCTCCGTCAGTTGTTATCGCCTAGTGACAACGGTCAGAGCATGGTAATATAAACCCCATAATGTATGAACCATGCTCCGTCAGTTGTCATCATCTAGTGACAACGGTCAGAGCATGGTAATATATCCCTAAGGTATGAACCATGCTCCGTCAGTTGTTATCGTCTATTGACAACGGTCAGAGATTGGTTATATATCCCTGAGGTATGAACCATGGTCCGTCAGTTGTTATCGTCTCATGACAACGGTCAGAGCATGGTAATATATCCCTAAGGTATGAACCATGGTCCGTCAGTTGTTATCGTCTAGTGACAACGGTCAGAGCATGGTAATATATCCCTAAGGTATGAACCATGCTCCGTCAGTTGTTATCATCTAGTGACAACGGTCAGAGCATGGTAATATATCCCTAAGGTATGAACAATGCTCCGTCAGTTGTTATCATCTAGTGACAACGGTCAGAGCATGGAAATATATCACTAAGGTATGAACCATGCTCCGTCACTTGTTATCGTCTAGTGACAACGGTCAGAATATGTTTATATATCCCTAAGGTATGAACCATGCTCCGTCAGTTGTTATCGTCTCATGACAACGGTCAGAGCATGGTAATCTATACCTAAGGTATGACCCATACTCCGTCATTCGTTATCGTCTAGTGACAACGGTCAGAGCATGGTAATATATCCCTAAGGTATGAACCATGCTCCGTCAGTTGTTATCGTCTCATGTCAACGGTCAGAGCATGGTTATATATCCCTAAGGTATGAAACGTGCTCCGTCAGATGTTATCGTCTAGTGACAACGGTCAGAGCATGGTAATATAACCCTAAGGTATGAACCATGCTCCGTCAGTTGTTATCGTCTCATGACAACGGTCAGAGCATGGTTATACATCCCTAAGGTATGAACCATGCTCCGTCACTTGTTATCATCTAGTGACAACGGTCAGAGCATGGTAATATATCCCTGAGGTATTATCCATGCTCCGTCAGTTGTTATCATCTAGTGAAAACGGTCAGAGCATGGTAATATATCCCTAAGGTATGAAACATGCTCCGACAGTTGTCATCGTGACATGACAACGGTCAGAGCATGGTTATTCATCCCTAATGTATGACACATGCTCCGTCAGTTGTCATCGTCTCATGACAAGGGTCAGAGCATGGTTATTCATCCCTAAGGTATGAAACATGCTCCGTTAGTTGTCATCGTCTCATGACAACGGTCAGAGCATGGTAATATATCCCTTAGTTATGAACCATGTTCCGTCAGATGTTATCGCCTCATGACAACGGTCAGAGCATGGTTATTCATCCCTTATGTATGAAACATGCTCCGTCAGTTGTCATCGTCTCATGACAAGGGTCAGAGCATGGTTATTCATCCCTAAGGTATGAAACATGCTCTGTTAGTTGTCATCGCCTCATGACAACGGTCAGAGCATGGACATTCATTTCTAAGATATGAAACATGCTCCGACAGTTGTCATCGTGACATGACAACGGTCAGAGCATGGGTTTTTATCCCTAAGGTATGAAACATGCTCCGTTAGTTGTCATCGCCTCATGACAACGGTCAGAGCATGGTTATTCATCTCTAAGGTATGAAACATGCTCCGACAGTTGTCATCTTCTCATGACAACGGTCAGAGCATGGTTATTCATCCCAAGGTATGAATCATGCTCCGATAATTGACATCATCACATGACAACGGTCAGAGCATGGTTATTCATCTCTAAAATATGAAACATGCTCCGACAGTTGTCATCGTGACATGACAACCTTCAGAGCATGGGTATTCATCTCTAAGGTATGAAACATGCTCTGAAAGTTGACATCGTCTCATGACAACGGTCAGAGCATGGTTATTCATCTCTAAGGCATTAAACATGCTCCGACAGTAGTCATCGTGACATGACAACGGTCAGAGCATGGTTATTCATCTCTAAGGTATGAACATGCTCCGTCAGTTGTCATCGTCTCATGACAATGGTCAGAACATGGTTATTCGTCTCTTAGGTATGAAACATGCTCCGACAGTTGTCATCGTGACATGACAACGGTCAGAGCATGGTTGTTCATCTCTAAGGTATGAAACATGCTCCGTTAGTTGTCATCGTCTCATGACAACGGACAGAGCATGGTTATTTATCCCTAAGGTATGAAACATGCTCCGACAGTTGTCAGTGTGACATGACAACGGTCAGAGCATGGTTATTCATCTCTACGGTATGAAACATGCTTCGACAGTTGTCATCATGACATGGCAACGGTCAGAGCATGGTTATTCATCCCTAAGGTATGAAACATGCCTCCTCAGTTGTCATCGTCTCATGACAAAGGTCAGAGCATGTTTATTCATCCCTAAGGTATGAAACGTGCTCCGTTAGTTATCATCGCCTCATGACAACGGTCAGAGCATGGTTATTCATCACTAAGGTATGAAACATGCTCCGTAAGTTGTTATCGCCAGAGCATGGTTATTCATCCCTAAGGTATGAAACATGCTCCGTCAGTTGTCATCGTCTCGTGACAACGGTAAGAACATGGTTATTCATCCCTAAGGTATGAAACATGCTCCGTTAGTTGTCATCGTGACATGACAACGGTCAGAGCATGGTTATATATCATTTATGTATGAAACATGCTCCGGCAGTTGTCATCGTCTTATGACAACTCTCAGAGCATGGTAATTTATCCCTGGGATATGAACCATGCTCCGTCAGTTGTTATCGCCTAGTGACAACGGTCAGAGCATGGTAATATAAACCCCATAATGTATGAACCATGCTCCGTCAGTTGTCATCATCTAGTGACAACGGTCAGAGCATGGTAATATATCCCTAAGGTATGAACCATGCTCCGTCAGTTGTTATCGTCTATTGACAACGGTCAGAGATTGGTTATATATCCCTGAGGTATGAACCATGGTCCGTCAGTTGTTATCGTCTCATGACAACGGTCAGAGCATGGTAATATATCCCTAAGGTATGAACCATGGTCCGTCAGTTGTTATCGTCTAGTGACAACGGTCAGAGCATGGTAATATATCCCTAAGGTATGAACCATGCTCCGTCAGTTGTTATCATCTAGTGACAACGGTCAGAGCATGGTAATATATCCCTAAGGTATGAACAATGCTCCGTCAGTTGTTATCATCTAGTGACAACGGTCAGAGCATGGAAATATATCACTAAGGTATGAACCATGCTCCGTCACTTGTTATCGTCTAGTGACAACGGTCAGAATATGTTTATATATCCCTAAGGTATGAACCATGCTCCGTCAGTTGTTATCGTCTCATGACAACGGTCAGAGCATGGTAATCTATACCTAAGGTATGACCCATACTCCGTCATTCGTTATCGTCTAGTGACAACGGTCAGAGCATGGTAATATATCCCTAAGGTATGAACCATGCTCCGTCAGTTGTTATCGTCTCATGTCAACGGTCAGAGCATGGTTATATATCCCTAAGGTATGAAACGTGCTCCGTCAGATGTTATCGTCTAGTGACAACGGTCAGAGCATGGTAATATAACCCTAAGGTATGAACCATGCTCCGTCAGTTGTTATCGTCTCATGACAACGGTCAGAGCATGGTTATACATCCCTAAGGTATGAACCATGCTCCGTCACTTGTTATCATCTAGTGACAACGGTCAGAGCATGGTAATATATCCCTGAGGTATTATCCATGCTCCGTCAGTTGTTATCATCTAGTGAAAACGGTCAGAGCATGGTAATATATCCCTAAGGTATGAAACATGCTCCGACAGTTGTCATCGTGACATGACAACGGTCAGAGCATGGTTATTCATCCCTAATGTATGACACATGCTCCGTCAGTTGTCATCGTCTCATGACAAGGGTCAGAGCATGGTTATTCATCCCTAAGGTATGAAACATGCTCCGTTAGTTGTCATCGTCTCATGACAACGGTCAGAGCATGGTAATATATCCCTTAGTTATGAACCATGCTCCGTCAGATGTTATCGCCTCATGACAACGGTCAGAGCATGGTTATTCATCCCTTATGTATGAAACATGCTCCGTCAGTTGTCATCGTCTCATGACAAGGGTCAGAGCATGGTTATTCATCCCTAAGGTATGAAACATGCTCTGTTAGTTGTCATCGCCTCATGACAACGGTCAGAGCATGGACATTCATTTCTAAGATATGAAACATGCTCCGACAGTTGTCATCGTGACATGACAACGGTCAGAGCATGGGTTTTTATCCCTAAGGTATGAAACATGCTCCGTTAGTTGTCATCGCCTCATGACAACGGTCAGAGCATGGTTATTCATCTCTAAGGTATGAAACATGCTCCGACAGTTGTCATCTTCTCATGACAACGGTCAGAGCATGGTTATTCATCCCAAGGTATGAATCATGCTCCGATAATTGACATCATCACATGACAACGGTCAGAGCATGGTTATTCATCTCTAAAATATGAAACATGCTCCGACAGTTGTCATCGTGACATGACATCCTTCAGAGCATGGTTTTTCATCTCTAAGGTATGAAACATGCTCTGAAAGTTGACATCGTCTCATGACAACGGTCAGAGCATGGTTATTCATCTCTAAGGTATTAAACATGCTCCGACAGTAGTCATCGTGACATGACAACGGTCAGAGCATGGTTATTCATCTCTAAGGTATGAACATGCTCCGTCAGTTGTCATCGTCTCATGACAATGGTCAGAACATGGTTATTCGTCTCTTAGGTATGAAACATGCTCCGACAGTTGTCATCGTGACATGACAACGGTCAGAGCATGGTTGTTCATCTCTAAGGTATGAAACATGCTCCGTTAGTTGTCATCGTCTTATGACAACGGACAGAGCATGGTTATTTATCCCTAAGGTATGAAACATGCTCCGACAGTTGTCATCGTGACATGACAACGGTCAGAGCATGGTTATTCATCTCTACGGTATGAAACATGCTCCGACAGTTGTCATCATGACATGGCAACGGTCAGAGCATGGTTATTCATCCCTAAGGTATGAAACATGCCTCCTCAGTTGTCATCGTCTCATGACAACGGTCAGAGCATGTTTATTCATCCCTAAGGTATGAAACGTGCTCCGTTAGTTATCATCGCCTCATGACAACGGTCAGAGCATGGTTATTCATCACTAAGGTATGAAACATGCTCCGTAAGTTGTTATCGCCAGAGCATGGTTATTCATCCCTAAGGTATGAAACATGCTCCGTCAGTTGTCATCGTCTCGTGACAACGGTAAGAACATGGTTATTCATCCCTAAGGTATGAAACATGCTCCGTTAGTTGTCATCGTGACATGACAACGGTCAGAGCATGGTTATATATCATTTATGTATGAAACATGCTCCGGCAGTTGTCATCGTCTTATGACAACTCTCAGAGCATGGTAATTTATCCCTGGGATATGAACCATGCTCCGTCAGTTGTTATCGCCAGAGCATGGTTATTCATCCCTAAGGTATGAAACATGCTCCGTCAGTTGTCATCATCTAGTGACAACGGTCAGAGCATGGTAATATATCCCTAAGGTATGAACCATGCTCCGTCAGTTGTTATCATCTAGTGACAACAGTCAGAGCATGGAAATATATCCCTAAGGTATGAACCATGCTCCGTCACTTGTTATCGTCTAGTGACAACGGTCAGAGCATGGTAATATATCCCTAAGGTATGAACCATGCTCCGTCAGTTGTTATTGTCTCATGACAACGGTCAGAGCATGGTAATCTATACCTAAGGTATGACCCATACTCCGTCATTCGTTATCGCCTAGTGACAACGGTCAGAGCATGGTAATATATCCCTAAGGTATGAACCATGCTCCGTCAGTTGTTATCGTCTCATAACAAAGGTCAGAGCATGGTAATATATCCCTAAGGTATGAACCATGCTCCGTCAGTTGTTATCGACTCATGACAACGGTCAGAGCATGGTTATTCATCCCTAAGGTATGAACCATGCTCCGTCAGTTGTTATCATCTAGTGACAAAGGTCAGAGCATGGTAATATATCCCTGAGGTATTATCCATGCTCCGTCAGTTGTTATCGTCTAGTGACAACGGTCAGAGCATGGTAATATATCCGTAAGGTATGAAACATGCTCCGACAGTTGTCATCGTGACATGACAACGGTCAGAGCATGGTTATTCATCCCTAAGGTATGAAACATGCTCCGTTAGTTGTCATCGCCTCATGACAACGGTCAGAGCATGATTATTCATCTTTAAGATATGAAACATGCTCAAACAGTTGTCATCGTGACATAACAACGGTCAGAGCATTGGTTTTAACCCCTTAGGTATGAAACATGCTCCGTAAGTTGTCATCGCCTCATGTCAACGGTCAGAGCATGGTTATTCATCTCTAAGGTATGAAACATGCTCTGACAGTTGGCATCGTCTCATGACAACGGTCAGAGCATGGTTATTCATCTCTAAGGTATGAAACATGCTCCGACAGTTGACATCGTCTCATGACAACGGTCAGAGCATGGTTGTTCATCTCTAAAATATGAAACATACTCCGACCGTTGTCATCGTGACATGACAACGGTCAGAGCTTGGTTATTCATCTCTCAGGTATGAAACATGCTCAACAGTTGAAATCGTCTCATGACAACGGTCAGAGCATGGTTATTCATCTCTAAGGTATGAAGCATGCTCCGACAGTTGTCATCGTCTCATGACAAGCGTCAGAGCATGGTTATTCATCCTGAAGGTATGAAACATGCTCCGACAGTTGACATCGTGACATGACAACGTTCAGAGCATGGTTATTCATCTCTAAGGTATTAAACATGCTCCGACAGTTGTCATCGTGACATGACAACGGTCAGAGCATGGCTATTCATCTCTAAGGTATGAAACATGCTCCGTCAGTTGTCATCGTCTCCTGACAACGGTCAGAGCTTGGTTATTCATCTCTGAGGTATGAAACATGCTCAGACAGTTGTCATCGTGACATGACAACGGTCAGAGCATGGTTGTTCATCTCTAAGGTATGAAACATGCACCGTCAGTTGTCATAGCCTCGTGACCACGGGCAGAGCATGGTTATTTATCCCTAAGGTATGAAACATGCTCCGACAGTTGTCATCGTGACATGACAATGATCAGAGCATGGTTATTCATCTCTAAAATATGAAACATGCTCCGTTAGTTGTCATCGTGACATGACAACGGTCAGAGCATGGTTATTTATCCCTAAGGTATGAAACATGCTCCGACAGTTGTCATGGTGACATGCCAACGGTCAGAGCATGGTTATTCATCTCTAAGGTATGAAACATGCTCCGACAGTTGTCATCGTGACATGACGACGGTCAGAGCATGGTTATTCATCACTAAGGTATGAAACATGCCTCGTCAGTTGTCATCGTCTCATGACAACGGTCAGAGCATGGTTTTTCATCCCTAAGGTATGTAACACGCTCCGTTAGTTGTCATCGTGACATGACAACGGTCAGAACATGGTTATTCATCCCTAAGGTATGAAACATGCTCTGTCAGTTGTCATCGTCTTATGACAACGGTCAGAGCATGGTTTTTCATCCCTTAGGTATGAAACATGCTCGGTCAGTTGTCATCGCCTCATGACAACGGTCAGAGCATGGTTATTCATCCCTAAGGTATGAAACATGCTCCGTCAGTTGTTATCGCATCATGACAACGGTCAGAGCATGGTTATTCTTCCCTAATGTATGAAACATGCTCCGTCAGTTGTCATCGTCTCATGACAAGGGTCAGAGCATGGTTATTCATCCCTAGGGTAAGAAACATGCTCCGTTAGTTGTCATCGTCTCATGACAACGGTCAGAGCATGGTAATATATCCCTTAGGTATGAAACATGCTCCGACAGTTGTCATCGTGACATGACATAGGTCAGAGCATGGTTATTCATCCCTAAGGTATGAAACATGTCCGTTAGTTGTCATCGCCTCATGACAACGGTCAGAGCATGGACATTCATCTCTAAGATATGAAACATGCTCCGACAGTTGTTATCGTGACATGACAACGGTCAGAGCATGGGTTTTCATCCCTAAGGTATGAAACATGCTCCGTTAGTTGTCATCGCCTCGTGACAACGGTCAGAGCATGGTTATTCATCTCTAAGGTATGAAACATGCTCCGGCAGTTGTCATCTTCTCATGACAACGGTCAGAGCATGGTTATTCATCCCGAAGGTATGAATCATGCTCCGACAATTGACATCATCACATGACAACGGTCAGAGCATGTTATTCATCTCTAAAATATGAAACATGCTCCGACAGTTGTCATCGTGACATGACAACGGTCAGAGCATGGTTATTCATCTCTAAGGTATGAAACATGCTCCGAAAGTTGACATCGTCTCATGACAACGGTCAGAGCATGGTTATTCATCTCTAAGGTATTAAACATGCTCCGACAGTAGTCATCGTGACATGACAACGGTCAGAGCATGGTTATTCATCTCTAAGGTATGAAACATGCTCCGTCAGTTGTCATCGTCTCATGGTAACGGTCAGAACATGGTTATTCATCTCTAAGGTATGAAACATGCTCCGACAGTTGTCATCGTGACATGACAACGGTCAGAGCATGGTTATTCATCTCTAAGGTATGAAACATGCTCCGTCAGTTGTCATCGTCTCATGACAACGGACAGAGCATGGTTATTTATCCCTAAGGTATGAAACATGCTCCGACGGTTGTCATCGTGACATGACAACGGTCAGAGCATGGTTATTCATCTCTAAGATATGAAACATGCTCCGTTAGTTGTCATCGTGGCATGACAACGGTCAGAGCATGGTTATTTATCCCTTAGGTATGAAACATGCTCCGACAGTTGTCATCGTGACATGACAACGGTCAGAGCATGGTTATTCATCTCTTAGGTATGAAACATGCTCCGACAGTTGTCATCATGACATGGCAACGGTCAGAGCATGGTTATTCATCCCTAAGGTATGAAACATGCCTCCTCAGTTGTCATCGTCTCATGACAACGGTCAGAGCATGTTTATTCATCCCTAAGGTATGAAACGTGCTCCATTAGTTGTCATCGCCTCATGACAACGGTCAGAGCATGGTTATAAATCCCTAAGGTATGAAACATGCTCCGTCAGTTGTTAATGCCAGAGCATGGTTATTCATCCCTAAGGTATGAAACATGCTCCGTCAGTTGTCATCGTCTCGTGACAACGGTAAGAGCATGGTTATTCATCCCTAAGGTATGAAACATGCTCCGTTAGTTGTCATCGTGACATGACAACGGTCAGAACATGGTTATATATCATTTATGTATGAAACATGCTCCGACAGTTGTCATCGTCTTATGACAACGGTCAGAGCATGGTTATTCATCCCGAAGGTATGAATCATGCTCCGACAATTGACATCATCACATGACAACGGTCAGAGCATGTTATTCATCTCTAAAATATGAAACATGCTCCGACAGTTGTCATCGTGACATGACAACGGTCAGAGCATGGTTATTCATCTCTAAGGTATGAAACATGCTCCGAAAGTTGACATCGTCTCATGACAACGGTCAGAGCATGGTTATTCATCTCTAAGGTATTAAACATGCTCCGACAGTAGTCATCGTGACATGACAACGGTCAGAGCATGGTTATTCATCTCTAAGGTATGAAACATGCTCCGTCAGTTGTCATCGTCTCATGGTAACGGTCAGAACATGGTTATTCATCTCTTAGGTATGAAACATGCTCCGACAGTTGTCATCGTGACATGACAACGGTCAGAGCATGGTTATTCATCTCTAAGGTATGAAACATGCTTCGTCAGTTGTCATCGTCTCATGACAACGGACAGAGCATGGTTATTTATCCCTAAGGTATGAAACATGCTCCGACGGTTGTCATCGTGACATGACAACGGTCAGAGCATGGTTATTCATCTCTAAGATATGAAACATGCTCCGTTAGTTGTCATCGTGGCATGACAACGGTCAGAGCATGGTTATTTATCCCTTAGGTATGAAACATGCTCCGACAGTTGTCATCGTGACATGACAACGGTCAGAGCATGGTTATTCATCTCTTAGGTATGAAACATGCTCCGACAGTTGTCATCATGACATGGCAACGGTCAGAGCATGGTTATTCATCCCTAAGGTATGAAACATGCCTCCTCAGTTGTCATCGTCTCATGACAACGGTCAGAGCATGTTTATTCATCCCTAAGGTATGAAACGTGCTCCATTAGTTGTCATCGCCTCATGACAACGGTCAGAGCATGGTTATAAATCCCTAAGGTATGAAACATGCTCCGTCAGTTGTTAATGCCAGAGCATGGTTATTCATCCCTAAGGTATGAAACATGCTCCGTCAGTTGTCATCGTCTCGTGACAACGGTAAGAGCATGGTTATTCATCCCTAAGGTATGAAACATGCTCCGTTAGTTGTCATCGTGACATGACAACGGTCAGAACATGGTTATATATCATTTATGTATGAAACATGCTCCGACAGTTGTCATCGTCTTATGACAACGGTCAGAGCATGGTTATTCATCCCTAAGGTATGAAACATGCTCCGTCAGTTGTTATCGCCAGAGCATGGTTATTCATCCCTAAGGTATGAAACATGCTCCGTCAGTTGTCATCGTCTCGTGACAACGGTCAGAGCATGGTTATTCATCCCTAAGGTATGAAACATGCTCCGTTAGTTGTCATCGTGACATGACATCGGTCAGAGCATGGTTATATATCATTTATGTATGAAACATGCTCCGACAGTTGTCATCGTCTTATGACAATGGACAGAGAAGGTAAGAAACATGCACCGTCAGTTGTGATCGTTTCGTGACGACGGTCAGTCAGAGCATGGTTATTCCTCATTCAGGTAAGAAACATGCTCCGTCCATTATGATCATCTCATGACCATGTTCGGAGCATGGTAATACCCGTATTTCATAAGGAACCTGCTCGTCTCATTACAATGGTAAAAAAGGTTTATACATCTACCTGATGAGGAGCATGATCAGCCAGCTGTGATCGTAGTTAGAATATGGTAATACCCATATCTGATTTAGAAATACGCTCATCCAGTTCTGACCGTCTCCTCACAACGACTTCAGAACATAGTTGTACGTTTATTAAAGGACAAACATGCCCATCCATTTGCCTTCATTCTATTACAGGAATTAGGACATGTTTCCAGGCTAGCCTTATATGATATATGTGCTGGCGATAGCCATCGTCTGATCATAGTTAAAGAAATTAGCGCTTGTGAATGTCATCTTCATAAAGGAAATAGCAAATACGCTGATACGTTTACAACTGCACATACGCACAGGCTGATCTGAGTCTAAATGGAGGATTGAGGTCGGGGGCACATTGTAGGAAACATGTGCGGATCCAGAGGGGGGGGGGGGACAGGGGGTCCGGACCCCCCCTGAAAAATCACAAAAATATAGGGTTTCTTAGCCATACTGGTCCGGATCCCCTGTTTGATTTGATTCTTTGATTCTTTGCGTCCACTCAACAATCTTTCAGTTATGCGGGACGGGTCTTCCTGGGTTAAACCAGTACTAAGCTAGGATAAATGTGTCTTGCTCAAGGACCACAACGCAGCGACGCCGGTGAGGCTCGAACCCGCGGCCCTTCGGTCTCGAGTCAAGCACTCTACCACTGAGCCACTGCGCTCCCTCCGGATCCCCTGTAAAATTACACAGCTACCAAGCAAATTTTCAATGTTTGGCCACCAACGGCCCGCCAGCGAAACGCCATTTAAATGGCGTTTCGCTGCTGGGCCGATGATGGCCCGCTTATATTGGTATTTGAATCATCTCTCCCATCATCAACAAAAGAAATATGTAGTCAAAGTTGGACCCCCATCTGAAAAAAACTTTCTGGATCCGCGCATGGGAAATGATGTGCAAGCCTCCATAGAGGCATCCATCCTCATTTCAGGCATCTTAAAATATGACCTCTACATAAAGTATTATCTTTTTTAAAAGCTGCATCTTGTTAAGCGCTATTAATAGACATTGGGTTTTTTGGCTGTCTATTTTAAAAACAAATGACGCATGCGCAGAAACGCACCATGCGGGGACCGTTGTCATTATCCCCTTCCCACGGAAATCAGGCCTTCATATAGCAGATGAATAGAACAGAACAGAGCCTCTAATCGTAACAGCAACCAACCCTTGTTGTTGCCGCTGCGCGGCAACAACTCGTAGGTTGGTTGCTATTAGAAGATGAGCTTTACGTTGAAAACGCTGTTTGGATTCTTCATACGTTGTCCACATGGGAATGTTCATCTAATGAGCGTCTCCGTCCCAGGGGGAGGGGGTGGGGGGGGGTACTCTGATATTTTCATACATACGTAGGCTTGGGCCATTTTTTGGGCTCAAAATTTTGAATTTCAATATTTTTGGGGGGTTTCAGAAAAATGAATATTTTTGGGGGGTATGAAGAATATTTTTTGGGTGCTTGTAATTCTTGATATTTTTTGTGGTGAACGGTAGATGCGGGGCCCGAGCCTACGTATGAAGAACAAATCGGAGTAGCCCCCCCCCCCCCCCCCTGGGGTCTCCGTGCGGTGTTATTTCGATTGAAGGGCCAATTTGAATGTGAAACAAAATGTGGATCCTGATGAGCTGACTTATCAAAAATCGCCTTTCAAAGATTTGTTTTCTAATACACCTCTAATATAAACGGATAACGAAGACCCTGATCAGTCCGACATACATGGGGCTGATGACTAGCTTGTGCCTAAATTAAATTACGTCATCGAAGATCCCGAGTAGCCCAACTCAGAGTGCCGGCTGACCTTGGCCTCACAGGTCTTATTTGGTAAATTTGGTAGTTTCTAATAAACACCGATAAACAGGTAACATTTGGAGACAATACCGTAACTCCGCCCACTGTAGAGAGATTAACTGACCGTGTGACCTTCATGCCACGCCTTAAGCATCGTTTCATTGGTTCCAGTTATTTTATTTTCACACCTAAATTATTTTATTCATATCTCAAAAACGAAATAAGCAAGAACGATAAATAAATGCTAAATTAGCAAGCTGTACAGATTGCCGATAAATTCGTACTAAAATTATTTTGAAGAGTTCTAGGATTTTATTTATTCGATTCTTTTTGTTATTTACTGAAAAATGTAATAAGATAAAAGAAAAATAATCTAACAACATTGTATCTAAAACTTGGGTGAATAAATTATGACTCCCCATGGTGATTGAAATGACAGTGTAAACCCTGATCAAATTGCATTCTAATTTGCGCTTAGACTGTATGATAAGGCATATTTATCGGAATATTTTAGTGTAAATGCGGAAACTGATCACAAAAAATCTGTCATTAGCAAAAATTCAAGTGGTTGGCCTTTTCAAGTCAACTAGATGGGTTTGAAATCACTTGTCCTTTTATTCAATAAGACTACACTCAAAACGCTTATTTTCTTAAAAAAATATTTTTTACATTTTTGAACTCAAAAATCGTGAAGTGATAGAAAATTATTTCAAAGCATCGCTTAATTTTAGCCGATTGAAAGGCATATATTTGGGCAAAATTCATTTCAATATCATAATAATTGGGGCGTCAAAAAATGAAATTAAAAAGCGGCGACATAACTTCTGTTAAGTGTATGCCGTTCACAATAGAATGGGGTAATCTCTGTCAAACTTCCCATAGACTGGCTCCTGTCCATAAAACAATTTTTCACCAATGTGTGATATCATAAACTTGTAGCTAGTCTCACTCTGATGGCTCTGTTTTATGCATAAAACAGAGCCATCAGAAATGGCTAGCTACAAGTTTATGATATCACACATTGGTGAAAAATTGTTTTATGGACAGGAGCCAGTCTAAACTTCCCAGGATGCACGTAAAATCGGGGCACTACCGGTCTGTTAGCGAAACGCCATCCGAATGGCGTTTCGCTGGCTGGGCGATAGCGGCCCGTGGTTGGATTCTCGCTGGGTTTACTCTCGGATCATATATCAAATAAAACAAGCTAATCTGTAGCAATGGGTAACGATAAGCATAAATGGACAATCCTACGCATGTATAATAAAACAAATCCTAAGTTTTGTTTTGTTTGATTTGATTCTTTACGTCCCATCAACAATCTTTCAGTTAAAGCTGCATAGTCTGTAACTTTTGATCTTTTAATTTTAGAACTAATGTTTCTATTTTTCAAGAACACAGTCAAATAACTAAAATTCAGGTAAACATTTTACCAATTTCGTAAATCTTAACAAATTATCAGTATCAAAACAACAGCATTTATGTTAACATTAACTGTCTATAATTATTGGAGGGACGCAAATAATTACCAACAAGAGAAAAACACACCTGTTTTATAAGATAATTCACTTTTCCGTGCAGTTTTCAGCTATAGTGAACAGATTTATTGTGAAAACATAACTTAATTCTACTTTTACAAATGATTTAAAAAGAAAATAAAAAAAAAATCGAAAAATATCAAAAGTTACAGACTATGCAGCTTTAAACAGGGACGGGTCTTCCTGGGTTGAACCAGTACTAAGTTAGGATAAATGTGTCTTGCTCAAGGACCACAACGCAGCGACACCGGTGAGGCTCGAGCCCGCGGCCTCTCGGTCTCTGAATTCAAAGTAATATTTGATTAAAATCTGACATTATTTTTCTTGTGACGATTTCATTGTGTTTTAAGTTATGGTTATTTGATGGGTTGTGCGTGTGTTCTTGAAGCTAACTCACGGACCTAAGAGAGAGGATTATCGCTCGTACATGCGAATAAACCACACATTAACTTGCGTATTGCATCGGCATGGATATATGCGTTGCGTGATATATGATGATAAATGAAATAATGAAGCCAACATTATGTATCGAGTTAACCTGCGATTCGCCGCTTGTCCATTTTCTCTTTTCGGCACCATTTCGTCAGCCCAGTACATCCATCCGTCCGTCTTAGGCAAACACTCAAGATATTATTTAATTTATTGTCTTCTCGGATAAATGATATTTATGTTTTCATCAGAAGGTTGTCGCTTTTCAAAAAGGGCATGCTGTTTTCCTTATCATAATCGTTCTCTCTCTCTCGCTTTCTCTCTCTGGATGTAACATGTTATGTTTCTTCTCACGGACAGCCGTTTTATTTTAAGCCAAAATTTTGCTGACATCATCTAAAAACTAGTGATGCCCGGAAAACTGTCGAATAAAGGACTTACGGGCATCACTCACATTTAGACTATTTATTTAAATAATAAAGTGTTAACTGCCAATCTCTCTCTCTCTCTCTCTCTCTCTCTCTCTCTCTCTCTCTCTCTCTCTCAAAACTGGCGAATTAGATACACATTAAGCGATACCCGGATTAACCTAACTCAATATATCCTCTCTCTCTCTCTCTCTCTCTCTCTCTCTCTCTCTCTCTCAAATAACCACACACAGGTTAATCCCGATAATACAGAACATGCAAACAGTGCAAACAAAATGTAATGTGTTTGAAGTGGCTGCCGTCGGATTATATTCGAGTTTGAAAATGAGAAAACACCTCTCTGCAAACGGTCAAAGTTAAAAGTGGGACTCCCATGCATGTTCACCCAATTCTCACTTTGTCCAGCCCATTCCTACTTTGCGCAGGGCCTGGTTATAGCAAAAATCGATAAAATACCCCTTGCGCAATTCTAGAATTGTCCGGTACAATTCCGGAATCGGCGGACAAAGTGGGAATTCTCACAATGCGCAGGTACAATTCCGGAATTGTACCGATTCTCACTTTGCGCTGAACATATATATTGAGATGAAAAATTAAAATATCTGTTTGTACACATTTTTTGCACATAAAAAAACTTTTTAAGTCAATGCAACTAAGTAAAAAAAAAAATAAAAAAATAAATGGAAAGCTCATTCAAAAGTTCAACGGAACAAGCTTTGTTCAAACTGTGTAAAGTTAAGTCGTTTTGGTCTTTTTTAAGACCAAACTTTTAGGCTCATGTGGTATGCTAACCGAGTAATAGGTATAGCTAAACATGTTAATCCAAAGAAAGTCAATATTCTAGCTTAGAAGACGCAATACGGACTTACATTGCTGTAACAGCATTAAAAATATGTTACTTAAACGAATTGATTGTTTGCACAATGCAATAAGAACACATGCAGTTTTACGGACCACCCATACCAGCCTGCTCAGCTGCAGAGGCTATCATGAATCTTAGCAATCAGGATGATTCCTGTATTGCTAGTATACTCGCTCGGCAGTCTGAAACAAAATCGCTCTGGTCAGAAGGGACAGAAACGATGGCTGGTCTGCATTTTTGTTGTCTAGTAACGGTTTTACATGAACAATCAACACATTTTCCCATGACATGGTCCATTATATTTTTTTCTAGCTTAGAAAAGTTTTACTCAGTTTAATCATGTTGGTTCTACCGATCGCACGCGGTATCAAACAATTGACGAGGAACAAATTGTTTACGCTGTTGTTAACGTCTATGACGGCAACGTTTATTTTCCTGTCATGGAATAGCTGGTATAAAGTACATCCGAGTCAAGTTCAGATCATACGGAACGTTGCACACATGGATAGTAAAGGTACGTCATATTGACGGTTTCAAATTAACTAGATTACTCATACGTTGATAAGGGTCATGTCTATTCAAACCAATTCAAGTTAAACATAAAGGAGTTCTAGCGGTAAGGCGTGCCATTTCCCTAAATGAGACGTTCGTTTTATAATGTTGAAATAAGGACTGGAGGCACTAGGCACATTCAACAAATACACATTGACTAGTCGTATATACACCCTTGCAGCCTTCTCCGTATATTATAATCGTTTTTGTCCTTAATGCATATAATAATCCTACTTCGTTTTGAATGAAAAACTGTTATGATCACCAACTGTGCTTGTTATTTCAGTAACATGTATGTGAAATAGACCGTTACACTAAGGTAAACAAATGGTCTATCACGATAGAGTATATACTCAAAACCAAAAGTAACTTTACACTGTTAATATAAATACTTTTTCTGGGTATTGGTGAGTGGTATTTTAAATGTGTTTAATTCATATTGAAGTTCAATCAATAATTCATATGGCAATTGAATTTCACGTTTTTGGTGTCATAAATGCCGCAACAATGCCCTAATGAAAGAGGCAAGGGGGGCAAAATAAACTTTTCCATAACGCATCACTTTTGATGTGCTACTGTAGCTTTGCGATTGGACAATTTTCACTTTTAAAGAACCAGTCTGAAAGGCAAGCTATCAAATTGTTGTTTTAAGTTCAAATCAGCCCGGATCACCTTTCGAGTAACACAAATTAGAGTGGTGTTTTTACGTCCATACCCCTTTTTGTGAACTTTTCAGTGCTCTCAAAGGAATTTCCCATAAGAAATCGTTTGCCATTTTTCTTCCAAACTGATGGGAACTTTTACCAGATTATCTTGTCACATACTCAGGGCAGAAGTCCAAACAATTCGCTGATTAAAATAAATCAAATGCCATCTGAAATAAAGCTTTTAGCAGGGATCAAGGTTTACTATAGTTTTAATTCAAAGGGAGATAATTTTTATGTTAACCAACTTTAAGACGCTGTCAAAAACTAACTATACGTCGGAAACAAAATGTCAAACAGTATTTTAATGGGCAATCGATGACCCTTAAAATAGAGTGTTTAACTCCTAGGTTTACTTTGGATTTTGTTAGGAAATGTTGATTTTTTGCTTTTAATGAAAGCACAGATAACTCGAAAGAAGATTAATAAGCAGAAGTTGTTTTTCGTGAATTAGATTAGGGCGGGTACCAGCAGCTCATTGCAATATTTAATTTGGTTAAATCAAAAACAGTAAAGATATATTCGGTAGTTCAAAGTGTAAAGTTACTTTTGACTTTGGGTATATATTTTTATACAGTTGATTTACAATAAAAACGACCATTTGCCAAAGCAGTCTATTTTTGTCAGATGTTTGATGTCTTCTTTGGTTTCTACAACCCCTTTCCCCCCTAGACCCTAGACGCCCTTTACATATGTTGTATATGTTTATAGCGACATGTCAGTGTCCAAAGGGCATCTTGGGTCTAGGGTGGCATCTAAAACAAACTGAAAGACACCAGTTTCACCTTTCCAGTGACAAACGTCACAATTTTAAGTATATTTCGTACGCATGCGCAGGAAGGGTATCGTAAAGTTTTGGAAATGAATGGCACTTTTATCCTTTACAGTTTAACTCTTTTACTTTTTGAAAACTAGCAATGCATTTACTCACAGTCGGATCCAAATGGCACCCAGTAGAAAGATGTAAACTGAGGGGTGGGAGTAGAAAGCGCAAATTTTTACTGCTTTGCTAATGATAAATTGCTCTGAAACGTATTTTGATGCTTACTATGCTTATTTGCTGCCGAACCGCACCAATTTTAAAAACAAGAGTGCAGTGTGAAAATTTGGTGTTTGTAATCATGTCAACTAGGGAAAATACACGCCTTATCGCTAGAGCTTCTTTAATATCTCTCCAAACCAGCATTCGAACTCAATATTGTCCGGTTTTCGATGTCGCAATAATTGTGGAAACACAAAGAACATTTCTAGGGCAAAAATTAAATAAAATATTTTTGGTGAAAAAAAAAACAAACAAACTATTTTTAACCCCAAAATCATTTTTTTGTTAAAAAAAATCAGCACATGAAGATTTAGATTTGACTTAATCAAAAGAGTAGCATCATTTTTATTCATAAACAAAGACAAAGGTGTGGTGCTGCTATGAAGAAATTCCATTTTCTCACTGAGACGGTTCTTTTGAGTACCCAAAACATATGTTTTGGCTGAAAAATAAGAAAATTAGCTTTTCGTTACGTACTCTTAACTAAAATCATGATTCTGAAACGATTGACACTTGGCGTGGACGCACAGGCTGATCTAAGTCATCCATGGGCGCACATGTTAACAAGTACCTTTTTGCTGGACCCCGGGCGACTCAAATAAGCGCCAATTTCATATTGTACAGGTATTGGATTCGCAACAGTCTGTGCATTTAGCAGTTAATTTTCTTACAATTTTATACTACGCAAGCTGACACATTTCTAATTGCATACGCCAAAATATAAAAACTGACTCTTTTAAAAAGAAGTAGCAACATGTGGTATACATATACAATAAACATGTAGGCTATATAGAAAATACCACGCCCCGAAGAAATAAAACTTCGTCCCTAGATTCCGATGTTGTCAAAACACAAACACTGCTTACTGTCGTGCCAACCAAGAGTGACAGTTACGTATGTTTTGTTTACAATTGTTAAGTAAAACATTAACTTGTACACATCACTTGAGCTAACGAGAATCGATAGATCACTTGTGCATTAATCCTTTCCTGTGGATAGGATTAATACACAAGTAATCTATCGATTGTAAGTCCCTGATAACTTTGTAAACAAAACATGACCTCACTGTCACTCTTGGCTGGCAGGACAATAGCTCATGGGCTTCGTAACTTTTGCAATGCATCATCACAGGGAAGATATCAACTGTGATTATAAAAGAAAACAGCTCTTGACTCACAGATAATCAGAGCTAAGTTGAGCCACGATGAGCCCGACCAAAGGCAAACATCAGGTCAGAGACCTGGGCCCGGAACTACAATGCCTCCTTAGAGTTAAGGAAGACTTAAGTTAAGTATTAATTTTTCAGGATGCGAAAAATAACGTTTAAAACTGATTAAAATCAAAATAGTTTTAATTTTTCTGAAGATCACAATGACATCTTTGACCTCAAATACCACATAGATCTAGGCAATTTATTTAGCATTGACTTTGTATATAGCATGTTGAAATATCAATACTTAACTTAAGTCTTGCTTAACTTTAAGGAGGCATTGTAATTCCGGGCCCTGACCTACTATCGTGCGATTAAAGAGAAACAACCGTGATTCGGTTTATGATCAGGCATGCAATCCATGCTATAGCCCACCCTTTTGTAACTCTTGGTATCCTTTTTATTTTTTGAACGGGTTAGGTAAAGAAGGCTTTTCGACGATTCATTTGAAATTATAAACTAAATCGCCATAAAATACATTCGGGAAAGTCCGCCACAATTCGAGAATCGAATCAGAGGCGAGTTCAATAATGCGAGTGCTCGCCGAGCGCTCGTTGATTGGTACCTATCTTTATCCATAATGTGCAAAGCCGGACATCGGTACAACGAGCGCCCGAGAGCGCTCACATTATTGAACTTGCCTCAGTACTGGACTCGTACAGGTAAGGTACGACTAACGACCAAGGCGCACTTCGAATCGAACTATAGTCCCTTCTATAGTAGCTAAAGTTTGATTCGAACACATACAGTCGCTACTAGGGTGACGCCACGAACCTACTAGAGATCAACGGCGGGTCGGAGCACCGTTACTTTAGTAGATAGACTGGTTCCCTACTCTAGACCTATCTAGCACGATGGGTTCAAGATCTAGCACGATGGGTTCAAGATCGGTCAGTAGCCTCAAAATGATATGTTTTTGTAAAATAAACCCAGCTGAGCATAATTTTTGGTACCACTTATTCGTAATTGATTATTAGATTTGGATTTTGGAGTTGATTAGCCAAACGTCTTTAAAAAAAGGATATATTCGGAAATAATGATCCGATTAAGATGCTTTTTAAGGATTTATTTGACAATATATGGACGTTGTGGTAATATTGGTCAATGGTCAATATTGGTCATGTGATCAAGGCCATTTGTTTATTTCTCCCCACCCCTACCCAAACTCGCAAGAAGGCTAGTGAGGTTGGCGCCGTGAAACCGGTTTAAGTCCTCCAGTAAAATATTTTTACTGAACGTTCTTAGGCGGTGCTTCTTTTGTGGATCATTTGTGCTATTTGTGTCTTGTGTTTTTCATGCTTTCGCGTCTGTTCATTGCTGCCTTTTGGTCACCTGCTGAGAGGGGGCTGGCCTCATGGCTCATGCTTGTGGTGTTTGGTTGTGTTTTTTCCCATGTGGTATCCTGGATCAGGTGTGGTACTTGATTGTATCGATTCCTGATTTTTGCCGCCTTTCTTACTTTTCACATAAAATTCGGTTCTGATTGACCAAAACGTTTAAGAGAAGAATATGACAATGTTCATATATCCGGGGCTGGGGAAGACAACTTCCGTGGGTCAAAGTTGTGGTGATAATTTGGTCGTTTTCTGCAAGTTGTTGACGTTAACCTATATGTGACGAATGAAGCTTCCCTTCCTTATCACTTAGACGAGCCCAGTTTCAATTATAGGTGCATCAAGAGTGGCATTTCATTCTTTTATTTGTTTCGATGAAAATCGTATAAGCAAACGAAATAGCCGCAAATGGGACCCAGTATTTTGTTGGTTACATCTGGTGTTATTTTATGTTTTTTATATTAATAGACTTTTCACTTACTGTAAAGGTGGCAACTTTAATATTCATATCTGGGCGTGGTTCGGTTATTTCATCTACTATTGAAGGGAAATCAGGTTTTTATTTATAATTTGGTAAAGAGTTAATAAGCTTTTTAGGCCGCGCAAACGTGCGTGTGTTTCATGAAAATCCTAACCGTATACACACTGAACTCACATTTATTAACCCTTAAAGCGCATAATCACAAAATGTATGTTTTTGTCGTCCACTTAAATATTTGAAGCCTCATAGACAAACAGTGTGGACGCAGATCAGACTGCTCCTGTAGGAGCAGTCTGATCTGGGTCCACAATGTTTGCCTCTATGCTTATGTTAAATAGACATTTTCAGATGCAGTTATTTTGCTGGCGTTTTAAGGACTAAATAATGTGTTTTGCGTCTATACTGAGACAATGTCGCAATTTTGAATAAAACCACGCCTCATTTTCAACTTTCACCTATGTCTAAGGTTGACCAGTGCTAATTACGCATTCATGAGGCGCCGCATTTACATTGAGCGAAAAATCAAATAATACATAGTTAAAGCATGCCAGGCTTATATGGGTTGAATGACTTTATAACGGTATATAGTTTCCATTCAAGCGCAACGGCAACCAAATTTGACCCGCCATAAAATGGCAAGGCCTCCAAATGATTATTAGTTATATACATGTTGTAGAGATTGAGTCCTCAATGCTGCGTGACAAGTTTTCACTGACGATTTTTGGCTGTGATTTCAAACATGCTACTGTACATTTGTATATGGGCGTGGCGATCGTTTTGTGATGTGCCTGAACCACTTATAGAAAGCAACGCATTGCGTTCCCAATTCGCAAGAAAGACGATGTACGACGACCGACGCAAGAGAGGATGGCTATTCTGATAGCTCATTAAGTGAGCCTCATAGCTCAGATAGCGTCCTTTTTGTGGGACATATGCAAACAGCACAGACCCTGATCAGACGCGTTTTGTGGCGTCTGATCAGGTTCTCTATTGTTTGCTTACATAATGTTCTAGGGAGCGCAGTGGCTCAGTGGTAGAGTGCTTGAATTGAGACCGAAGGACCGCGTGTTCGAGCCTCACCGGCGTCACTGCGTTGTGGTCCTAGAGCAAGACACATTTATCCTAGCTTAGCACTGGTTCAACCCAGGAAGACCCGTCCCTATATAACTGAAAGATTGTTGATGGGACGTAAAGAATCAAATCAAATCAAACAAACAAACAAAACATAATGTTCTATTGAAATTTGAATAAACAAGTAAAATGCCACCCAAAAACCCTTAAAACGGAAATGGACAGTTCCAGTTGATAAAAGCGGGAAATTAGATTCGGGTAAATCTAAACTTGCATAGAGTTAAGGGAGCACAATTTAGTCATACTTAAATCAATGTAACACTTCATGTTAATCGTTAACAGCTCCGTAGAACTTTGCAAACTCATTCAGTAACGGTGAGACAGAAACATCGTCGTTTTTTAAGAGTGTCTTAAGGAATTTTGGGGGGAACAACAAAGAATCAATCACAACCAAAGCCATATGATTTTGTCGTCTGCTGAATTTTTTCAAAAAACAATTTGACAAACAGTGCGGACCCAGATCAGACCCAGATAGGATCACTCTAATCTGGGTCCACACTGTTTGTCTCTATGCTTAGATTAGTCTATTATTTTGTGCAATACTTTGCAGCAAACGACTTCAGCAGAGAACTTTTTCAGATGCATTTTTGTTGGCGCTTTAAGGACTAAAGTATGTTCCTGTTTAAACATGTGCACAAATGACTACTGGTATATTGCACCTCAAATGGAACACAGTTTTTTGTTTTTAAAATTATATATGAAGGTTTCTTCACCCTGAAAATTTGCATGCGCATATATATAGCAAAACCCTAACTCGATTTAAACTTTGGCTGAGATTGATATCAATGTTTCTGCTCTGATATCTTGTATACAAGTATAGTTCTACAGATAATGGGTTATTAACGCGTTTCATGCCTACCAAGTACCATCATTATTGCCTGCTTCCATCTGGCTACCTAATTGTATGTTTTGTTCATGTGTCTGTATGTGCGAGCGTACAACTAGAAATGCACAGGCCTGAAAGTACAAATAAGATCACAGATGTACGGGCACCTACATGTACTACATTTCATTTTATATTTAACTTTTACTGCTTCTTTATATGATGGAAAACATGCATGTTTTCATATGGGAGTGATGAGATTAATAAGCAGACTCATTCATGGAGTAGCTAGGCAAATGGGCGCTTCCAACTAAGATGGCATTTTGGGTAATCGACATCTATAGATGTAGCCTTTTGTTTGTGTCTTTGTGACTTGGTTAGATAACTGAAATATTGTTGACTATGCTGATAAACAGCAACGCAAGCCAATAAAAAGCTACATTTAAAACCCACTGCTGCCTTGTAAATTGTCTTATATTAGTATATACATGGTTTTATAATCAACTGATAGTCATTGATCCATATCGCTCAAGGTACAAGAAGGGAATGTTATTTGGCATAAAACATTAAGAATGTTAAAATTCCATCCTATCCCAGCATTTATGAAAACGTATACAAACTTCAAAAAATACTTTTGGTTAGGGTTTTTTGGTAAAATATATGTTTCCAATTAAGTTTAAAATTCCCATTTTAGATTTAATGTTATTGCCAAAAACAGTGTTCCATTTGAAGGGCTATACTCCAGTAATTCTGGTTATTTGTCGTCAAAGGACCGACTGATAAATATTCAATCATAATTTGATTGAACTACAACGACTGAAACATTATTTTGGTTTGAGGCAGAGTTTGCCAGGGCCGAGATGTCTCGGAATCTGTCACTTGACACTAACAAGTTTTTTTTATCAATTATTTTATTTCAGAAACAACATCATATAACATATATAGGCATAACACATTTTACCATACACAAGTTTTAAGTAGTCATACTGTAAAATAAGGATAATATGATGCCACAAAATGGGTAAAACATGAGAAAATGCCTTTTAGTATATATGCTTTACTCAGTCAGAATCCCTAATACTGACGAAACTTCAGTACTCAGTGTATTAGCTGGGGTGGATATCCAGGCTCTGACAACGGTTCTACATAGGCATTGTTTGCAATGGTACAGGAAACACATTTTGTCACGTTTTGTTAAGCATTATGTATGCCCAATTTACATTCATATATTATCATCCCTTAATATTTTTTACAAGGTGGCTTCAGAAACAATTTATGAGAAGAAGGAGGGGTGGGGTAGGTAGAAAAAGGAGAGGGAATAAAGGGCATTAGAAAGAACCAAGTGCGTGGCGTCTAGATAATTGGAAGTTTTGAAAGATAATATTCGAAGATTATTCGCAAATTATGACGTAGAGGTTTGCCACTTGCTTGGGTAACAATATATTAATACCAGAGAGAGAGAGAGAGAGAGAGAAAGAGAGTAGTCGCCTTTCTGTTTATGCTTTTAATAGTCTATTAATCTATTAAGGTTTTAGGTTCCCCCATTTTCTGTCGAATTGGGCAATTCTATCATTTGTAAAATAAATGTTTTTTCTACCTTAATTCTTTGACTTAAGTACAACTTAAAATGTTCTAATGTTGGTTGAGTTTCTTGGTATTTGTTTTTAAATATAAAGTATTTTTCGAGCAGTATAATGTAATTCTTGACCTGGGTTTCTATACAATTTGTTCTTTCCGTGATATCGAATGTAACATACAAAAAACTGAAATTGATTGTTATGTTATGTCTCAATAAGAACATGGTCAGGTTTGTCCAAACATGCTGTACATGGTTACATTCCCAAAAAAGGTGATTTATAGTTTCTATTTCCATTGAACAAAATTCACATAAAGCTGTCTCTTTAATTTTACATTTTGATAGATTACTATTGGTGGGAATAATTCGCATTAAGCATTTGTACTGGAAATTCTGGAGTCGAACGTCTTTTGTTGCCTGCAAGCGACTGGTATATATGCTATTGCAGTTTAGGTTTTCGTCACTGAATTGTTCTATCCACTTTTGTTCTGATTTTCTTTCTGGTGGTAATTTCTTTTTCATAAGTAATTTATAGGTGTACTGGTTGGTTTATTTTGATTTAGTCATTTGATCAAGAATAGATGGCCTTTTGTGTATATTAACGTTTTCATTTTTAATATTAGTTTTCCATGCTACACTAACAAGTTGATGAGCACTGAGATCATGTTCACCTATTGTCAACAAATGTTGATTGTGGCTGCCCACTTATGATAACTTGTCTTTAGTTGATTCTGAGGCTAGACTACGGTCACTATCGACAGGTTGGGGTGATAGACCTGGAGGCGGCACACTTGTTTTAAACGATAAACAGCATGTGTCCACCAAAATCTTCTTTATAAGCTTGCGAGACGACTTTACCAACATAATGTGGATAAAGAAATCATTGGCGGCGCTCATTACCCTAAGACACAAGGCCAAATCTACGAGAAAGGCATACATGTAGTACTGACTTCCGCCCTCTTCATAATCCTCCGGCGAGAATCGTAGAAGCAGTATTGCTACTGAAGGCGGAACCAAAGACGAGACTAGACAAAGTGATAAAATGAGAAGCATAACAGCCGTTTTGCTTTGGTTCAGATTCCCGCCTCCCGATGATTTATTAGCCAGTAGATCTTCTCTTCGTTTAGCATAAATTCCGAGGTACGTGCCTATTATGACGTTGTTAACTATAGTAACAAGACCTGGAACGTACCTCAAGACGATGTTGGCTACCAGCGCATAGTATTTCACGAACGATTCGTTTTGATTATACCACTGTGTTGGTTCTGCGATACATGATAATATGTTTCCTTCTCTGTCCGTTGTTATGTTCGGTTTCACGAGAAAGAAGGGTAGCATCATAAGTACGATATTCACGCATACAATCGTCAGAACAGTTAGAGCCGTGTATTTCTGTAAACCACAAAACTTAATTTTGAGTGGAAAAACTATGTTAAGGAGTCGCTCAACAGACATCGTTGTGATGAGAAATACGCATGTACTATACAAAATTTCCTTGACAATTGTGAAATACCTTGATACGTAACAGTTGTAGTAGCTTGCTATGGGTAGATTGTAACGCTCCATGATAACAAAAGAACTTGTCAATAATTCCATAATCAAGTAAATCAAGTCAGTGATCATCAAAGCCATTAAGTAGATCATAAAAGACTGGTTCAATTTCCTATGCCAGACAAACCATACACCTAGCACATTGCCCGCAATGCCAACCATAGCAAATGTAGGAACAAATCCCAACCAAACAATTCCTTTGAAAGTATCATAAATCTCTTTTGAAATAAGCGACGACTCTTTATGATCTGGTCCAGATATTTCAGATTCGTTCTTCACATAATCCGTTGTACTGATATTGATATCGCCTTGGGTACTACTTTCAGTCAGATCAGGTTTAGAAGTGGTTGAGCTTTCAGAATTGACTTCTTCACGGGTGGTTTCTTCTGTGAGCGCAATTTCCTGCGCAGTTGTCCGATAATCCGTTGTACTGATATCGCCTTGGGTATGTGTTCTACTTTCGATCAGATCAGGTTTAGAAGTGGTTGGGCTTTCAGAATTGACTTCTTCGAGGGTGGTTTCTTCTGAAGATTCGTTCTTCGCATAATCTGTTGTACTGATATCGCCTTGGGTATGTGTACTTCTTTCGATCAGATCTGGTTTAGAAGTGGTTGGGCTTTCAGGATTGACTTCTTCGTGGGCGGTTTCTTCTGTAAGCGCAATATCCTGCTCAGTTGTCCGATAATCTGTTGTAATGATATCGCCTTGGGTACTACTTTTGATCAGATCAGGTTTAGAAGTGGTTGGGCTTTCAGAATTGACTTCTTTGTGGGTGGTTTCTTCTGTGAGCGCAATATCCTGCGCAGTTGTCCAAGTCGAAACAGTTGCGTCTGTTATAAGGAAGACTCCACAGATCAAAGTACAGACAAAGAGTCTGTTGCTGAAAATATCAATTTTGGCTATTGTATAAGAGGATATATCTTTCAAAAGCTCTTACTTGCATGAACATTTTCTTGTATAAACAGAATTGCTTTTTTGTCAAGGAGACGGATACCTTTGGCCACATTGTTGTATGAACTACATATACATCTCACATAGATCACTTTACGCCCCAACATACAGCTTTTGAGCAATCGGCAGCATGTTAATCAGTCTTTTTAGAATTACTTCCTGGTTTGATACCGTTAACAATGTTGTGACACGCTGGATGAACTTTAGAGAAAATCATTTGCATGAACATGACCTACATTTATTTGACCACAATATTAAGAAGTATTTTGACCCAAATAATATGTATTTCTGGTATTATTTATAATTTTTCAATTTGACCTTGAAAAATTCATAAGCAAAATATGAAAATTTATATTTTTCCTTCAGAAATTTGTGCTTTTTGAGCGAAAATCCTTCTAAATATTGTAGTCGAATAATTGTAGGTCATGTTCATGCAAATGGTTTTCTCTAAAATTCATCCAGCGTGTCACAGCATTGTTAACGGTATCAAACCATTAAGTAACTCCAAAAAGACTGACAAGCATGCTGCAGATTGCTCAAAAGCTGTATGTTGGGGCGTAAAGTGATCTATGTGAGATGTATAAGTTGTTCATACAACAATGTGGCCAAAGGTATCTGTCTCCTTGACAAAAAAACAATTCTTGTTTATACAGGAAAATTTTCATGCAAGTAAGAGCGTTTGAAAGATATATCCCCTTAAAAACAGTATTTTTTTTAAACGGCCACTCAAATATAGACATCGCAAAGATCTTAATGACAAAGGTAGCTTAATGAAGGTAAAAAGTATTGCAGAATGCTCCGCAAAACTTTTGACCTGCATTAAGCGATAATTGGTCTTGAAAACCAATTTTCGGTCTTTTTGAGAGTGACCTTTTTACACAGGTTTTTCTGTACGCTGATTAAAATTTCTAATTGGCCATCCTCTATATTTGAATTTTATTAAAGATATAACATTGATATTTTGTATAAGTAAGCAAGTAAATGTTATCGTGGCATGTGCAACATTATTTTACAACATATAATAACAGTGATGCACCTGACCCAAAGGGTCTATATGTCACCACAAACTACTGTAATTTCAGGTTAAACTTGACCCCCAGTTTTTTGCCAATTATTCCTTATTGGTGATTTTAATCGAAAACGAAATTACAGAAATGAATTTTGATACAGCCCGCGTAATTAGATATATTTTTCTCAATTATATATGATCATTTATATAGGCTTGAATTAGATGGAATTTGAGTGTTTTTGTTACTCCTCTATGAATTTAGTCCCCAAGTGTACCTTATCGATATAAAAATAAACTATTTCTTATACCGATCAGTGGTGTAAAATTCGTGCATTAAGCTTATATAGAGGCGAAAATGGGTATATATCTAATAAAAAGACTAAGTTATTCTGATTAACAGGGCGATCGGGCCTTAGTTTAAAATAAGGGCTGTCACCAAAAATTAGTTTTAGTTACGCGATGTGCATTTACATCCACATGCTAAACGTCGATTGTATTAGTAAGGATTAAAGCTATTCAATAAAAGAAAAAACGGGGGTCACTTAAAATATGGAATCACAGTTATACGTAATCGAATATAAGGAAAGTGAACCATAGGATTTGTATTATCCAAAGTACACGTTGAGGTAAATCTGCAACTGCAATCCTGTATAATTATGTAATTCGAAGGCCCCGATAATCCGTTTACCAGATGTGTGTACTGTTCTTAAAATTGTTTGATTTAATTATTCAAAAATTGAATAAAACAGAGATGTCCAATTAGATATTGTGTCGGGTGTATAAATGTGCTGGCACACACAGTAGAACCCGTTTCGTCGAACTCTTATGGCCCGCCGTACCGTTTTATTAGAAATAAACTAATACACTCAGCAAAATTTCTCATTGGTCACCTTAAATTTTTTACTCTAGTTTTGAAAGTACGATTCGAGTAAACAAAATTCATGTTTCTATAAATAAACCACGGCTTTACCAAGACTCTGCAGGTCATTTCATTTAAAAATGACAGGTACTTCTTGCACATACGATGCTAGAGTAAGGTACCCTCAATTCAAAAAGTCACATCGTTTTCTACAATATGAAATATTCCACAGAGACGCTATCCATTTGTATTTTTGTTTGTTTGGTGATGTTTCTGACTGCTGAGATTAAAGACGAACACACTTCAAATGATTTGCTTCATTCGGACTTCTCGTTTCTGTTACGTAATAGCATGAAGACAAACACTGCCAGCAGCTAAATCATAGAAATTCAGCTTTATGCATGCAGTTTACTTAGGAAGTTCGTACTATTCTGTACACCTTATTATCTGCGACAAAGCTTTGAACTTTTCTGAGATTGTTCATTACCACTAGACGTCACCGTTCTAGTTTGGAAATTGGGAAAACATGCAGAGTATTGTCAAAATGATTTTTTAAAGTTTTGAGTCCAAACCGGAAGTGCACAGCAGCAGTGAAATGTCTGTCTTCACAGAATGGACGAATCATGTTCTATTCTGTTTGGCCTATCTTGTTCAGATAAAATAAAATGCATACATCAATTTTAGCACGAGTTAGCACGAGTTACTGATGAAGTTCAAAATCACGAAAAATGTGATATTTAAAAAAAAAAAATGCGTAAAAAATCCCTGTAGTAAAAATTCATATGTTTGGTGTTTTTGAAGTCGGCAAGCCCGGTTTATTACCAACTGCACTTAAATTTGATATAAAATTTCACTCAAAACCATTTTTATCTAAAAGCATATTTTTGCATTTCTTTTATAAAAAATGTGGATTGAAAGACAACTTTTCTGAAAGACCGTTAAATTTTTGCCCATTAAACAGCACATGTTTAGGCAAAAATTCAGTTCAATAATTGAAGCGCTTGGCCAGAAATAATGAGTTTAAAAAGTGACCAATTAGAAATTTTGTTGAGTGTACATTAGATACAGACACAAACACAAGGTTATAAAATGTATAAAATGTATTATTTCATGCCAAATAAATTCTGTCACAACCATAGGAAACTTTTGTCTGATCTTTCGTAATACCTTCTTTATGCCTATGTAGTAAACAGTGTATACTCGGATCAGAATACTTACTATTGGACAGACTGACCTACAGCTAGGTCCATAAACGAGCAGGTTAAAGTTTATTGGGCCTCGTCGCGAGAAAACCTGTCTTCGGTGTGGCCGACAAAGCGAGTTTCAAACCAATATCCTTAGCTACAGAGACTAGCTAGAAAATTGAAATTTCATCTATAGCAAGTTTACATATGATACTTTCTAAAAAGCGAAAAACAAAGGCGCTGATCAGACTGCGCGGATGCGCAGACTGGTCTGCGCCTGTGTTGTTCGCAAAACCCCGAAGACAGGGTTTCTCGCGTTGCGGCCTATATTCTTCACGTAGGACTTTGCAGACGCCATCGTCAGACGACGTTTCAGCTGCATTTACTGCTGGCTGTTACATAAGAAAATGGCGGACACGTTTTGTAGTTGATACAAATGTTTAAGATCTTTAGTTTGTAAGTCAGCCCCCCTTCGTAGAGACACCAAGACGGGTACTTTTATAAACAGATCCAGATATATTGCCGCATAATGCGGTATTTCATCAGGTCTAATTGTTTTGTTAATCTGGATTATAATGGATCTTCAGACAAAATGCAATATTTTGGAGAAATTATAATCTGACACCCCTAGATGAGGGTCTGGATGGGGTATAATGATTAGTGAATAATGGCCCTTTTTTATAATGAATAGTGAATAATGAGCCAAAAAATAATGAATAGTGAATAATGAGAGCCTAAAAATAATGAATATTCCTATTTTTTAATGAATTGAAGAAAAAAAATTAAGGAATAGTGATTAATAAGATTCTTTGCCACCTTTCTTACTTTTAATGAATAAGTGGTCTTATTTTAATGAATGACCCAAAATTTTAATGAGATGAATAATGGGCTAATTTTTTTTTTGATGAATAGTGAATACCAGACCCCCCCATCCAGACCCTCCTAGATATACACAAGTGACCATCCCAAGTTTATTGTATCAAACCATTAGGAAGAATTCATCAGCACAAAAAGGTTTATACAGTCAAACCTGTCTTAGCGGCCACTCAAAAATAGACAAAAAAAGTATTGAAGATAAATAGTAGCTTAATGAAGGTTGAAAGTATTGCAGAATGCTCCAAGAGAGCATTCTGCAATACTTTTGACCTGCATTAAGCAATACTCTGTCTTGAAAACTAATTTGTGGTATTCTTTTTCAGTGGCCGCTTAAGACAGGGTTTACTATAAACTATCATACTCACTGTAGAAGAAAAGCCATATCGAGCAAGATAACATCACACTTCTTACTGTTCCAATTTTTCTCTTGAATGTTCCGCGGAATTTGTTTTCATATTGACCAAGACTTTTCCAGCCTCAGCTTAGAAAGTCAACAAAAGGTGAAAAAAAGTAGACGCCCAAGTGGACCAGAATCGCTCACTGGATGAGACTGATCATAAATGCTTTATGACAATTGTGATGCGCGGATTCAGATGGGGGGGACAGGGGTCCAGACCACTCCACCCCGTAGAAAATCTTAAAGGTATAGGGTTCCTTAGCAATACTGGTCCGGATCTCCTGAAACAGTACAATGCAACCAAGCCAGCATTCAATGTTGATTTTGTTTGATTTGATTCTTTACGTCCCATCAACAATCTTTCAGTTCAACAGGGACGGATCTTCCTGGGTTGAACCAGTACTAAGCTAAGATAAATGTGTCTTGCTCAAGGACCACGACGCAGTGACGCCGGTGAGGCTCGAACCCGCGGCCTTTCGGTCTCGAGTCAAGCGCTCTGAGCCACTGCGCCCCCCCCCCCATTCAATGTTGAGCCTTTATCGGCCCGTCTAACCCTTAAAGCGCCAATCACAACTGCAGCAGACGAAAAATTTTGCGACATCATTCCTAATTTTTGAAATAAATATCATGCCTTATTTGTTATTTTTGAAAAAGCGACAAAATTTGAAATTGTCGTCTGCTGCAAATTGTAGGTGGCGCTTGAAGACTTTCAAGATGGCTGCAATGATGTCCATCTGGTATACCTGAATGGTTTAACTTGAGCTAATCTGAATCTTCACATTGTTCCGATGCCTCCCATAAAATTGCAGTTTAATCCAACATATGCCTTTAGAAGATATGTTGTTTAAAGAATTTCGAAATGGCTGACATCTTGGATATAGGAACGAAAGCCGTTCCCCAAAGTTGCCCACAAAGCCTCCAGCCCAGTTTTGGTTCAACAAAAATCGTTTGAAGTATTTCAAGATGGTCGTCATAGCGGCCCCTTCGAGTAGTAGAACGGAACAACCTTAGCAATTATTGTTATATATAATTGGACGGCGATTTTGGATATTGGATTGAAACGATTTATAATAAGCACTTCTAAATATCTTTGTGCATCCAGTGGGTAATTCAGGGGAGCGGGTGGGGGGGGGGTTCAGGGATCCCCCGTTTTTTAAAAAAGATATCGTATGAAAATGAAATGATTTGGTCTCAGCGAGACTAAATTATTTCATTTTCATGGGATATTAAAGAAAAATGAGATAAAAAAATGGGCATGATCAGGAAATACCACAATATCAGTACGCAGTCCATCCCACGGCACCGTGAGGTAGAGTCACAGAACATTTACAGTAAAAAGACATCCGTAAGGCAATTAAAGCAAAGCAACCAGCTCTCTTTTCCTCTTCAGGATGATTGCAAACCTAGAAAGGACACAGAGTAAAGCACAACAAAATCAGCAAATCGAACCTTCACACAATTGTACATTTGTACCCCTTTCCAGAAATACCGGATCCGCAACTGGTATCCAGCCAAGGTTTGTTTCAATTCGACATGTGGTTCGGTGGATTTTGTTATTTTAAAGAATTTTAAGATGGTGGTCATCTTGGATATCAGAATAAAACGATTTTAGCAATTATGAATCTCCATGCTCACCAAGTTTCGGTTCAACCCGACATATGGTTCGAGAGATGTGGTTTGAAAAACATCAAGTAGGCCACCAAGGTAGCCCAATTGCATATCTAAATGGAACCATTTTACAACCTTTGTTGTTTGGAAAACACTAAGTAGGCCACCAAGGTAACCAATTGCATATCTAAACGGAACCATTGTTGCAACTAGCAGGTTAGCAAAGAGGTAGTTCATGAACTAGAATTTGGATATATATATAATGAATCTTCATGTTGCCCAATGCCTCCAATCTCAGATATCCAGCTTAGATATCATAGCAAAGAGCTACGTGCATTAAGGGGCTTCCCCCCACCCCCTATGAGGCTAAAATATAAAAATGGTCTCTTATTAGTTTATTAGAACAATAACCAAAGTGTAAAAATCTCAAATTACTTTGAATTTTACCGTTGCTATGGTAACCAAATTAGGCTTAAAATAGGAAATTGACCATTTTGGAGCAAAATTGATAGGTTTGACAGACAATTTAACATAGAGCACAAGCAAATACCAAAAACATATTTTAACAGAAGATGAGAATTACCACGGCACACAACATATTAAAAGGATATTTTGGTATTTAGCTGTGCTGTATCGACTTCTTAAAAAATCGGTCTTCAAAAGCCTTTAATTTGGTCCAAAATGGCAGTTTCTCTGTTTTAAGCCTATTTTGTCAGCAACTTTTGTTACCATAGCAACGGTAAACTTTAAATGAATGTCTAAATTTTACACTTCAGTTATTCTTCTAATAAATCAATCAAACAAAATTGTTATAAAGCAATTTTCAGTTTTTGGCTCTAGATGGGTCCAAAATAGCCCCTTGATACACGCACCCCTTTCAAACCTCAACGTCGATCCATATTGCTCTGCTTATGGGTCAGGGGGAGATGTCGAAAATGTGAAAACCTAACGACGGGCGGGCGACGGACAACATGTCATACCATTTGCTAAAGCTTCGCTCCAGGTGAGCTAAAATACTAATTCACTCTTTGCGTGCTAAAGTATTTTGCATGCTTTTTGCTGTCAACCGCTGATTTAAATTTCAAGAGTACCTTGAGTATCAACCAGTTTGGACCCAGATAAGGCACAACCTTTTGTGAGAACTGATTTGGGTTAATAGTGCTTTGCAAAACGTTTCAGCAGACGACAACAATTGTCACTAACAGTGGAAGAGTTTCAAGCTTGATTAAAATTAGCCAGCATGTGCGGTATTTATTTATATCTCACAGACGAACAGTGAAGATTCAGACGAACCTGCGCCCAGATTTTTTCCAACTTGCATACACAGAATGTTAAAGTAGCTCAAAGCTCAAAGTTGATATCTAATCTTAAGGCCCTCTGAATAGCTACGTTTGCGTGCCGATGTTGATTCGGTTAGCGCATGTGCGATAAGGGCCATCATCAGATGTAAAGGCCTTAACCCTTAAAACTCCAAGAAAAAATGCATCTGAAATGTCGTCTGCTGAAGTCGTATGCTGCAAAAAATTGCATAACTGACCAATTAGGTATAGAAGGAAACAGCGTGGACCCAGAACAGACTGCTCCTATAGGAGCAGTCTGATCTGGGTCCACACTGTTTGTCATAGAGGCTTCTTAAACATTTCAGCAGACGAGAAAAGCAGACGACATTTGGTGCCATTGGCGCTTTCAGGGTTAAAAGTTCTATAGGAAATGTTGAACAGCGAGCCAAACAAAAGCCGTGGAATATACATTTGACAAACAGACCAGGGATATAATTAACCATCTTGGTGTAGAAGCTTAATTGCGGATTAGAATACTATACAATAGTGTGAATACTTCCGCACCCAGAGGCGACCCCATACTAATAGAGACCATTTCTATATAAGTCTTATTATGTTCTGTTTTAGCCCACCTGAGTTCGAATATCGCAAAGGTGATAGACGGATGGCTGAGAATGGGTTTGCTCCCCCCCCTAGGGAATTTCGCAGACATATCCTATCTTGTAGAGAATTAAAAGCCAAGTCTTTTAAGAGATGTTTGCACTCTGTGCTCCGGGGCGTTAGTCTGTAAGAGCCTGTAACATACGTTACTTTATCAAATTAAGAAAAAGTAAATTGAAAGTTTGGGCTACAAATTAAAGACATTAAAATATTTATTTTTAAAAATAATTCATATAATCTACATACTGGATATCTAAACTACGTATGACAGCCATTTGAACAAAATTGCGGCTTCCTAAGGTGTCATATGCGTTACATTAATAAGATAACCCTTTAAAATTTGCAAGTGTGGCTAGTATCATTTACATTCAGAATCTCTCTGTGTGTTTTGCAAAATGTTTTAAACCATGTCTGATAAGCCTATGCAATTGGCTAACAGAAAAAGCAAAGTTTGTTTCTCTAGCATAAATATTTCTTCTAGAATAAGCAATTAAACAACCCTACCCCTACCCAGTTTTAAGGTGAAATGTTTGGTATTAAAACTAAAGTAAAAATTGTTAAAAAATATTTGCAGTTGATGAATATGTTTCATTGTTTGTAATTTATTTGCTTATATGAAAAGACTCATAAATCTGCAAGTTTGTTGCGAAATTTTTAATATCAGAGGCTGTAACATATGTTACCTGGTGTAATAAATGGGCAAGCTCATTGTCTTTACATAAGATATGCCTAAAATGTTCTAATGTCTTCGAGGGAATTTTGCAGACATATTCCTTCTTATAGTACAATTCAAGCTGCATCGAATAAGGGATGTTTGCACTCTCTATGTTGGGGCGTTAGTCTGAAACAGCACGTTACATGCGTTACTATATCAAATAAAGGAAATGTAGTTTGAAAGTTTGAGCTAAAATTGTGAAAAAAACTCGCAGCTGATGGATATCTTACATTGTTTAGGGATTTTAAGCTGCCTCGTATGATAAAGACTTATAGATCTGCTAGTTGTCACCAAGTTTTAAAGATCAGAGAGCGTTACATATGTTAGCGTGATAAGTAAAATCACCAAACAATATTTTGACATCAAGCTGAGTAAGGGCCTGCTCCATCCTTATCCCCTTTGGAATTCTGCAGACATATTACATCTTATGTAACCATTCAAGGTGCATTTAATAAGAAATGTCTGCACTCTGTAAGTTGTGGCGTTAGCCTGTAACAGCTTGTTATATATGTTACTATATCAATTTGAGAATAAGAAATTTGAATGTTTAAGCTAAAAAAAGAAGACATTAAAATTATCTAATAAATTGACATTCTTATAGTCTGCAAACTGGATGTCTTTACTACATATGGAAGCTGTTTAACATTAATACGGCTAATTGTGGTGTTATGTACGTTACCTGAGCCTAATTATAATTTAAAAGCTATAATTGTGGCTATCGTCATTTAGTTAAACAACTACTATGACTTGGTTTCAAACTGTTTTATTAGATTTTACAAACATAAACTCAAGTGATGAATAGGAAAAACCAAGTTTGCTTTTCTATCTTAAATATATTGTCCTATAGGAGCAAATACACATCCCTACTCCCAGTTTTACAGAGAAGCAAATTTTGTTATTACCGTTTAAGTAAAACACAGGAAAGTGATTGCAGCGTGTGGATATTTTACATTTTCTTAGTCTGTCTTGCTCAAATATCTGCAAGATGTCATTAAGTTAAAGATCAGGACACTTAATGTGTAGTGTTTGGTGCCAAAACACTAGAAATTATATTCATTTCTGATTATCAAGCCCATGGACTGTTGTTGCAGATGTTTTCAATGACCTTTTGAACACAATTATTAATACTGTGCATAAAATGCTAAATATAGAGCAACAAATAGAAAAGATAGTTTTACATTTGTACAAGACAATACAATAAATGAAATGGTCCAAACTAATTCTCATTGATTTAACACTCATGTTAAACGTTTGTCGCTGTCTGCTTCTGTGGTAATCATTATTATCACACGCCTCCTTGCAACTAGTAGAATCATCACACAATATTACAATCATTTACTGTTATACAATTTTGATCACCAGTCCACTCAAAATTGATGAGCCACTATCAACTTTCCAATTTTGCCATCCATGGCTTGGAACATTCGGAAACTGATATGAATTCCTAATAGTTGGCTCTTTGAGTTTGTGTTTCAAGTGATACTCTGCAAGTAGGAGAAAGACTAAAGCTTTACAAGGAGGAAAACTATGCCATTAAAAGCAATAAGTACCTGGACTGATGTACCTTGATATTTCTGTGATAAAGAACGATATCTTAGCTGGTTAACTTTTATAAATGTAGCCTTTCCAGACATGCAACAAAAATATTTTCATTTAATAATGTCTCTGCACTTATTATCTTTCCCCAAACATTCAAAAACTTATTTGAAGTCTTAGTATTTCTGAAGTGCTGAAACCGAGGTAACCCTTTCCCTTCAGATAAACAAACTGGATGTATCACAGCAGGTAAAGCAATGAAATGCAGGATGAACAGAGCGCAAATTAGACCCTTTCAATTCAATGATTCACTAAGTTTCTAAGATAAGAGCACTTATTAAAGGATGTAACACATATAACTCGTCATAATAAATGAGCAAGGGCATTGTCGTGATATCCTTTTTTGATTTCACAGTCAGAGGCAACTGTTTTCAATTTCAGTGTTTTCAATGGATCATGAAATGAGGCACCTTATCAACTTGTTTACTCTGTATAAATCTTCCATAGAGCATAATATAGAACTACTGGTTATCCTATTCTACCCATAGTCCACTTTCCTTCTTTTGAATGCAACAGCTAATGATATGGCTGCAAAACTGAGAAATCATAGGTTTTACATTATTTTAAGGCTTGCTTCAATGTACTGACATCAAAAAGCAACCAGCTGCAAATATAATTGATGGCAATGTCCAACTTAATATTCTTTCTCTTATACCAGATAACTTTCAAAGTGTAACAGAAATTGTAACAGAAGGTCTGCCAAAACCATCAAGAGTCAACATTGTAACTAAAGAAAACTTATAAAGTTCTTTGGGCGCAGCAAAATGCTAATGATCTAAGACCTGAGGACTTAAGCACCAAAGGACTGGATAGGTTCCATGGCAAATGATGCAAAAAAGCAGCCTATCAAATTTCTGTTTGACCAATGTCAGAAATCCTAAAGTATTCATAGAGGTACACGTTAGAGACATAGCTTTTGCAAAATCAGAGCAAAGTTATCATTTAACTAGCACGGATGCAGAGGCAGCTGCAGTAAGATTGCTCTTTCCACTTCACAGGAAGAGACATATACCAGAGTCATACTACATTGTATGCATATATGTGAAATGGCATTAAACCCATATTTAATCAGGTGTTTGATCCCATGACACTGACATGCTGTTTCTGCTTTTGAAGAATACTAAGGATTCAATTTATAGCTGAGTCAATTTGTTTGACGCTGGCACTGGCCACACATACAAAGAAAATTAAGTCTTTTGATGGCAAAAGAGGAGGATCACACGAAGTGCTTTTAAGTTATGTTTGTCACAATTACCAATTTTAATAAGTAATCTTAATTAATGTAACACATATAACACCATAGGAAGCTATATATTTGTTAAAAACACTTTCTTATGTATCAAAGGTATTCAGCATGCAAACTACATGAATAATTCAAATAAATAGATAGTTATTTGTCTTCTTTCTGTTTCTCAGATTTTCAATCCATTTATTCTTAAATTGATATGGTAACATACGTATCATACCATTACAGGCTAACCCCCTAGTTAATAGAGTGCAAACATCTCTTATTTGATGCAGCTTAAATTGTTCTTTAAGGTAGGATATGTCTGCACAATTCCCAAAGGGGTGGAGAGGAACAGGATTGTACTCAGTTTGCAGTCCTAATACTATGCCATGATTCTACTCATTGTGATGAAATGGGTGATTATTTTGCCATAGAAGCAGACACAATGATATACATTGTGAGGGTGACTTGAATAAAGATTGTTTTTGAATAATTATATTTAATAGGAATATTTATTGAATTAAGTCATATGTCTATATTTTAATATTATAGGCATTAGGAAATAAGTGATAAAAAAGATTATATATAACATCTGTAACACAATTCCATGAGCTTGTTATCAGCAATAACTGTAATACTAAGACTAAGGCACCAGAGGCTAGAGATTAATAGGAAAACATGTGAAAAATAGTATTTTTTCTGACATATCATCTCTTACTTCCGATACAATTTTCTTCTCATTCATTATGCCATGTAACTTACGTTACATACTTAAATAAGTGCTCTGATCCTGATGTCAAACTTGCAAATGTATTATTCTTTATTGCATAAGCAAGACAGTGCCAAAAATGTAAGATATCAACAAGCGTCAAATATTTTCATATATTATTCTTCAATAATAGATACCAAAATTGGATACTTAAAATTGGGGGTAGGGTTGTTTAATAGCTCATATAAAACAATGTATTTGAGATAGAAAAGCAAACTTTGTTTTTCTATTAGTCCAATGAGTATTTTAGTAAACTAAGATTAAAAATACTTGTAAAAATGCACAAATCGTCTGTAAAATTAAATGATGTTAGTCACGATTTCAACTTTCAAAGGGAAATTTAAACTATGTAACGCATATAACACCATTGAAGGCTGTAATTTTTTTTAAAATGCTGCTTTTATGTAGCTTAGGCATCCATCCAGCTTGCAAACTACACGAGAAATTTGAATAATTAGTTGGTTCAATGCTTTCTTTCTGTAGCTCAAACTTTCATTTTGATTTTTTCTTTAGTTTGTTACAGTAACATATGTAACAGGCTGTCAGAGACTAACGCCCCGGAGCACAGAGTGCAAACATCTCTTAAAAGATGCGGCTTGAAATTTTCTTTAAGATAGGATATGTCTGCAAAATTCCCTAGGGGGGGGGGGGGAGCAGGACCTTTTTTAGCTCGAAGTCTATGAGCTTTTGTGATCGGTCATTGTCGCTGTGTGTCGAGTGCAAACTTTTTTCTTCAGACGACATCTCTTATCACTGGCACATCGAACAAATATTCACCATATTGTCTTCGAAAATTAATAAAATTAGTCTTCTCGATTTGAATAGAGGACCGTACATGAGTGTTCTTGTTTTATTAAACTTATAAAACGAGTTGGGAAAAAAGATAAAATGCGAGGCTTGCCGATCATTTTACATCCCTTAGAGCACCATGTCATGTGGTTTCAAGTCAGCTTTTAGGTCACCAATGAAATTATAAGACTTCGTCTAAAACATTAGGGTATGGACCCCCTCGAGAAGTAATTGTAAAGTAAGAAAGATGGAAAAGCTCAGGAAACGATACAATCAAGTACTACACCTGGCCCAGGATACCACTTGGGAAAGTAACTAAAATACAAGAAACATCACCAACAAGAGCCTATAGGTCAGCACTTTCCCAGCAATGAACGAGAAACACAAGACAAAACAACACAAATGATCCACAAAAGAAGTCCCGCCTTGGAACTGTCAGTAAAAATTTTTTACTGGAGGGCTTAAACCGGTTTAACGGAGCCAACCTCACCCTTAATTCAGATGTGGTAACCTCCTGTCATATTGATTAATGACCGCACCCCACGCCTCTGGAAAATCACAAATGATAAAGGTTTCCATAGGAATACTGGTATGGACCCCCCGAGAAGCAATTGGACCCCTTCTGTAATATAAATTGATGACTGGTCCGGAGCAACCCCTACCTTTTGATTCCGCTCATTGGGGCTTCAGCCACCATGCTGAATGTTCCTATAAACAAACGTTGGTCTATTGACTGGGTGACTGGGAACCCACGTACATTCTCCATATTTACAGATGTTGCCATGGTTACTGGCGGAGGCTTCGAGACAATGATGAAAAAACTGAACAAAGAAGGAGTTCCTCAGGACAATCCAATGCTGATTGACATAATTAAAACTCATTTTCTAGAACCACCATCGACACTACCTTATGAACTGAGTAGGCCAGAAAAGAGAGATTTTTCCAGTGGCCAGTCTTATATAATTGATAGCTTAATGAATCATAAGGTAAGTCTTACTATTGAGCCGTATTTTTTAAAAAAAAGAATATTCAAGTTTTAATAGAGCATTCTGTTAGCAAATAGTGAAGATCCTGATCAGACGCCGCTACGGCGTCTGATCAGGGTGTGCACTGCTTGTCTATGTTCAACAAAATGGGTTAAAATATATTTGCGTACTAACTTACTAAAAATCCATCAAAAGAGTCCATCATGGGTGCATCTCGTGGAGTGTTAAAGTTGAATCGCCGATAGAGACATAAACACAAGCGAATTCAGAGAGCATATGTCCCCACCTCTAAATGTTCTTTTCTCCAGGCACCCCAGCTTCTTGCCACATTTTAATAACAGATTCCGACCGTTGCGCTGACGTGACACATTCGTGTCCAGTGTGCAGTTTGGAAAAACTCACATTAAACCCCACTAGTTTTTTGGGAGTTTTTTGACCGTACAGTGGTCTCGGGGTGTCAGTCGCCATGCAGGTCGGCAAACTATTCCCTGCCTTGTGGCTTGTCATCCTTTCCAGCGAAGGTTTCGTTGGTATTTACCTTTCACCGAACCCTTCGCCTTACGACCCTCAAAATCTATTATTAGCGAAGATTAAAGCTGCATAGTCTGTAACTTTTGATATTCTATTTTTGGAAATAAAGTTTCTATTTTTCAAGAATACTCCGATTCAGCTAAACATTTTACCATTTTCATGGATTTTAACAAATTATATCTATCAAAACAACAACATTTGTGTTAATAATCAACTGTCTTGAATTATTGGAGGGACGTAAATAATTCCTAACAAGAGAAAATCACCTGTTCTTATTAGATAATACACTGTTCCAAGCAGCTTTCAGCTGTACTGAACATATTTATTGTGAAAACATAACTTAATTCTATTTTTACAAATGATTTAAAAAGAAAATATTTTTTTTTCGAAAAATGTTCATAGTTACAGATCAAGTCTCTTTAATCGACAAATCAAAACGCCAGGAAGGATTTTTCAAAAATCCCTACCTGCCAATCAGATTTATCGTAACAACTTATTGGCATCTGATATACGCCACCGACTGTTATCTCCATAAGTCCAAATAAACAAAGCTTTTGATCGTTTATTTATTTTTCTTCTATCCATCATTTCAAAAATATGTTAAGGTGCTCAAAAGAACAATCTTATGTGACGGACGGTTCTTTTGGAGCACCTGAAACTTGTTTTAATTGTGAAATAAGAAAACTGGATGTAAATCAATAATGCACTTGCAACTGGAGAGAGTCAACATGTGTCTCTGTCTATTTCTGAGTTGTCAGAATCTTAAAATAAGTGGGTCTATGATAATAAGGTAGTAATTGTTTGTCTGACCTATCACGATCTTAAAATAAGTGGGTCTATGATAATAAGGTAGTAATTGTTTGCCTGACCTGTCACGATCTTAAAATAAGTGGGTCTATGATAATAAGGTAGTAATTGTTTGTCTGATCTGTCACGATCTTAAAATAAGTGGGTCTATGATAATAGGGTAGTAATTGTTAGTCTGATCTGTCACGATCTTAAAATAAGTGGGTCTATGATAATAAAGTAGCAATTGTTTGTCTGACCTGTCACGATCTTAAAATAAGTGGGTTTATGATAATAAAGTAGTAATTATTTGCCTGATCTGTCACAATCTTAAAATAAGTGGGTCTATGATAATAAAATAGCAATTGTTTGTCTGACCTGTCACGATCTTAAAATAAGTGGGTCTATGATAATAAAGTAGTAATTGTTTGTCTGACCTGTCACGATCTTAAAATAAGTGGGTCTATGATAATAAAGTAGCAATTGTTTGTCTGATCTGTCACGATCTTAAAATAAGTGGGTCTACGATAATAAGGTAGCAATTGTTTGTCTGACCTGTCACGATCTTAAAATAAGTGGGTCTATGATAATAAAGTAGCAATTGTTTGTCTGACCTGTCACAATCTTAAAATAAGTGGGTCTATGATAATAAAGTAGCAATTGTTTGTCTGACCTGTCACGATCTTAAAATAAGTGGGTCTATGATAATAAAGCAGTAATTGTTTGTCTGACCTGTCACGATCTTAAAATAAGTGGGTCTATGATAATAAAGTAGCAATTGTTTGTCTGATCTGTCACGATCTTAAAATAAGTGGGTCTACGATAATAAGGTAGCAATTGTTTGTCTGACCTGTCACGATCTTAAAATAAGTGGGTCTGCGATAATAAGGTAGCAATTGTTTGTCTGACCTGTAACGATCTTAAAATAAGTGGGTCTATGATAATAAGGTAGCAATTGTTTGTCTAATTCCAAGTTGTCTGCAGCTTAAAATAAGTGGATCTATGATAATAAGGTAGTAGTTGTTTGTCTGATCTGTCACGATCTTAAAAGAAGTGGGTCTATGATAATAAAGTAACAATTGTTTGTCTGATCTGTCACGATCTTAAAATAAGTGGGTCTACGATAATAAGGTAGCAATTGTTTGCCTGACCTGTCACGATCTTAAAATAAGTGGGTTTATGATAATAAGGTAGCAATTGTTTGTCTGACCTGTCACAATCTTAAAATAAGTGGGTCTATGATAATAAGGTAGCAATTGTTTGTCTGACCTGTCACAATCTTAAAATAAGTGGGTCTATGATAATAAGGTAGCAATTGTTTGTCTATTTCCAAGTTGTCTGCATCTTAAAATAAATGGGTCTGTGATAATAAGGTAGCAATTGTTTGTCTATTTCCAAGTTGTCCGCATCTTAAAATAAATGGGTCTATGATATTTGTCTTATATTTTATTTTAATTTAGACAATATTTAAAGAGGATGGCGCGCTTAGCTACACTAGCTAGTCTTCATTGCGGCCCTCCATAAAACAAATATATGTATATACATATATAGTTAAAAATTAAAAAAGACACACTGGAACACTTTAAGTTTTTTGATTATTTTTTCAGCAATCGGTATCATCATTGCATTTTTAAGCTGTTACCGGTTGCTGAAAATTTTTTTTTAAAATACTAAAAGTGTTCCAGTGTTTTTTTTTAATTAGTTTTTACCTGTATTATGGACTGAATTATTTGCTTCTTCGGAATATACATATATACACACTTAAAACCAAAAGTAACTTTACACTTAAACCACCTCATATCTCTTTACTGTTTTTGATTTTAACCAAATAAAAAAATTCAATGATCTCCTGGCACTTGCCCTAACATAATTCACGAAAAACGACTTACGGAAATTAATCTTCTTTCTGACATCTGTGCTTTCATTAAAAACACAAAATCAGCCTTTCCCCACAAAATCCTAGGTAAACTGAGGATTTGAACACACTAATTTAAGGGTCTCGCCTGCCCATAAAAATACTACCAGACTATCTGTCTTTGACTTATGATTAGTGTGTGGCAGTATCTTAAAGTTGGTCTACATTAAAATTATCTCCCTTTGACTTAAAACAATAGTAAACTTTAGTCCTTTTAAAGCATTATCTCTGATGACATTTGATTTTTTTTATCAGTGATTCGTTTGGACCTCTGACTAGAGTATGTGACAAGATAATCTGATAAAAATTCCCATCGGTTATGAAGAAAAGTGGCAAACAGTTTGTAATGGGAAATTCCATGGAAAGCACTGTAAAGGTTGCAAAAAGTGGTATGGATGTAAAAATACCACTCTAAATTGTGTAACTCGTAGGGTGATCCAGGCTGGTTCAAACTTAAACAGCAATCACATAGCATGTATTTCAGACTGGGTCTTGTCCAATCTCAAAGCTACAGTTACACACCAAAAGTCATGCGTTGTGGAAAAGTTGAAGTTTGCCCCCTTGCATGTTTTATCCGGGCCTTGTGGCTGCAGTTATGACAACAAAACCATAAATTCAACTGTCTTATGAATAATTGATCGGCCTTTAATATGAATTAAACACATTTTATATCTCACTGACCAATACCCAGAAAAAGTATATATATATATATATATATATATATATATATATATATATATATATATATATATATATATATATATATATATATATATATATATATATATATATATATATATATATATATTAACAACGTGAAGTTACTTTTGGTTTTAAGTAAACATAATATACAAGACACAATGTCACACATGTAAAAGTGCTTGCAGGATAAAACATATGTACGTGCGCATAAAACACAGGCTTACATTTATAATAAGCTCTTGAATATGGTTTAAAATGTGTTAGCATTTTCGAAAAAAAAAATCAACAAAAGAGTACACATCACATGCACACATCACACATTATGACGATAAGGGTGAGGCGTGCGTATGTCTTATTTTTTCAATGAATTAAATACTCCTTTGTTGATTTAAAAAAAACAACCTCAAGCTTGTTTGTTTCTTTGGTGCTTAACGACGCATCAACCCTTGTGGGTCATTAGCGTCAGACGGTATTAAACTAAACATGATGTGGATGGAAAAAGTAAAAATTTATAAGATAAGAATAACATGAATGATGATAATGAGTTTGTATAACGATAAGAAGTTGCAATACGATTGTTAATAGGAGAGACCACGCACAATATCTGACAGTTTCAAAGAGCTATTCAGATAACTGTACATGTTCTCCAACCGAACAAGATACAACATTAAAGAATCTATATTATGATCTGATAGAAATGTAAAACAAAACATGATTTTAAAAATAGTAACTAGATTTTGTTAAAAAGATTTATTTGTCTTAAAAATGTCATAATACTATCAATATGTATATCTTGAAATAACTGTTTCATGTTATCAACATGGAAGCAATTATTTCTTACTTGTGCAAAGTCGCCAAATTCCAAAAGGAGGTGACGTACAGTAAATGTTGCGTCACAACCAACACATTGTGGCTGATCTTCACCCTGCAGTAAGTATGAATGAGTGACTCTTGTATGACCTATAAGGAGTCGAGCTAAAATGACTTCTTCTTTTCTAATGTTTCGAACAACTGATTGATGTTCACCAATAGTTGGTTTGATGTCAAGAAGTTTATTTCCAATGCTGTTATTCCATGAAGTTTGCCATTCTTCCAAGATATATTTATTGATAGATTGCTTAAAATTGGAAAATGGAATCTTAAAAGAAGTTGGTTCTGAAAGCGATGTTTTGGCTTGCTTATCTACCATCTCATTCCCTTGGATACCTATATGACTAGGAATCCAACAGAGAACAATTTCTTTATAAGCTAAAAGCTCTTGACATTTTTCTAAAAGTTTCTGAATCTGTGGATTCTTTGAACTGGTATGGTTCATTGCTTTCAATACAGAAAGCGAGTCAGAAAATATAATAAATTTAATGTTAGCATCACAAAAGCTAATGAAATCTAAAGCTAGATCAATTGCTTTGGCTTCAGCAGTGAAAATTGATGAATCGTCAGGTATACGTTGCATATTACTATGGTTGTCTGATATAACAGCACAACCAACCTTTGAGTCTTCCTTTGTCCCATCAGTATAAATTTGTTGGTAATTGTTATAACGACTTTGCATTTTTCTGAAATCATCTTTTAATATGTGTGGATTTGATTCAGATTTTTTCGCGGAATGTAAATCAAAAAGTATTTCAGGTGGTTTCATACACCAAGCTGGAATATTTGGTGTAAAATGTTCTTCAATATTTTGTGGTTGGTATTGGCAGACTCTAAGAGTGGTGAAATTCTGATGCCAAATGATTTAATAGCTTTCGGTTTTTGTTCATATAAATCAACATAATTTGGTGGGAATGTAACTTCATGAGCAAGATTTGAATGGTTAGCAGCAAGTCTTATAGCATATTGCAAAGAGAGTTTCTCTCTTCGTGAGTTTAATGATTGTTCATCTGCTTCCACATAGAGACTAGCAACAGGAGAAGTTCTAAAAGCTCCTAAAGCTAACCTAAGTCCTTGGTTATGTATAGGATCAAGCATTTGAAGATATGATTTTCGTGCAGAGCCATATATAATACAGCCATAGTCCAATTTTGACCGGACTAGTGACCGATAAAGTTTGAGAAGTGTAGTTCGGTCTGCACCCCAAGAAGTGTGGGAGAGCACTTTTAAAAGATTCAATGCTTTTAAACATTTAGCTTTGAGATATTTGATATGGGGTATAAAACTGAGTTTTCTATCAAATAAAATGCCAAGGAATTTAGATTCCTCAACAACTGGAATAGGTGATCCATATAAATGTAAAACCGGATCATCATGTTGCTTGCGCAACTGACAGAAATGTACACACTGTGTTTTTGATTTGGAAAACTTAAAGCCATTGCTTGTTGCCCAATTTTCAATCTTATTCAAATTTTGTTGTAGTTGACGTTCAATTGTCGCCATGCTTTTTGAGCGATAACAGATACAGACGTCGTCAACGTATAATGAGCAATCAGTAAGATTACCTAAACATTTCACAATATCATTAATTTTGATACTAATAAGTGTTGTAGACAAAATACCCCCTTGAGGTACACCCTGCTCCTGGTCATAATAGTCAGACAGAGAGGAGCCAACTCGGACTTGCATGGCGCGGCCTGCAAGGAAGTTTTCAATGAATGTAGGAAGTCTACCTCTTAATCCAAGTTTGTGGATATCTTTAAAATGCCGTATCTCCATGTGGTATCATAAGCTTTTTCCAAATAAAAAAACACAGCGACTACATGTTCCTTTTTAATAAAGGCATCACGTATGAAAGTTTCCAATCTAACTAAATTATCAATTGTACTACGGTCAGATCTGAAACCAGACTGGAACCGCGATATATGATTATTAGATTCTAAAAACCAAGTAAGTCTTTATTTATCATTCTTTCAAGTGTTTTACATAGACAACTTGTTGTAGCTATAGGTCTATAATTATTTGGTTCCTCAGGATCTTTACCAGGTTTGGGAATCGGAATAATTGTTGCATATTGCCAATCATCTGGAAATTAATGCTAGGTTTACACTATGTTCCCGGCAGCCACGGCAGTCACGGTAGCCATAAACGTAGCTCACCGTGGTGGTTTTAGTAATTTTGACTTTGTGTTCAAGTTCAGTTAAGTCTCACTACGTTTTCTCACGGTCTGTCAAGGTCTGCCGTGACAGAAGCTCGTCTGCGCGCTACGGTCTGTCACGGATGGTTCTACGTTTCCTCCCGGCCTGCCACGTTCTGTTGGGATCTCTCACGTTTTGTTACGTTACAATTAAGTTCTGCTACGACTATGAAGTACTGTCAAGGTTATCTACGATGAAACGTGGGCGATGAATGTTGTTTGAGCCCCAATATACCCACGGTATAAAGAGGAGGTCCGCAAAGCTGCTGCAATCGTTATATTATGCACCCTTGATCAAAAACATCATTACATGTAATGGCAATGAAGAAGACGATTTCGTATTTATATAATTGCTAGGAGCGTACATCTAGCCTTTGTGGAAGCATGGAGGCCACCAGCAGCTGTATAGAAGAATGATCATCTAGCAGGAAGGTTAAAGATGGATGCAAAGTGCGGGCATGGTTTTCGAAATAACGAATGCAACAATTGGGATATTTCTCACTTTTTATAGCAAGAGAGCTTCGCATCGAAGATGTTAACGCATTTCAGGCCTCCAAAGCTCTTCGACACTGTTCGATGAGAGTCTTGAAACAATAACACCAGCCATTGGTATCAGCATTAACCCTTTGTACTCTAGTGACTCATTTATGGGTATTTTTTAAAACACAGAAGATTCTAATGAAATGGCGCACATTTTATCAATATCTACACTGACTGATCTTCAGAAAAAAATGCAATATTCTGCCACGGGAAATTATAACCTATAACCTTTCAAATTATAATACAATGAAACTACCCAAGTCCATTCAGTAATGATTATTTCTACCCTTGTCACTACTTTCCTCCTCAGATCCATCTATCTGAGATTATTAGACTCGAGCTGTGAGGTCGGGTTAGGAGAACGTGGCAGACCGCAACAAAACTTGAAAGACCTTGCCAGACCTTGGGTTGCCGTCTCGTAACAAGCCGTCTCGCTACGGACATACCCCAAGTTGTGTTCAGGTCTGTTATGTTCTGTCAAGTTTTGTTGCGTTCTCCCCGTTCTACTACAGCACATTTAAGTAGGTCAATCCCGCCATGGCTGCTGTGGCAAATTTTTTGACTTTAAAAATCTGTCTCGACGATCACGGCAACCACGGTGAGCTACGTTTGTCGACCCTGTTCCCCCACGTTGTGTTTCGGTCACCCTGTTTCGTCCATGGTGGCCGAAATCGTTACTGCCGTGGCCCCCGGGGACATAGTGTAAACGTAGCATTACCAGTAGTCCAAATGTAATTAAATATATTCAAAAGAGTTTCGAGAGAAGTATCTGGGAGATGTTTAAGCATTTGATAGTGGATCTCATCAGGACCCGTGGCTGAGTCATGTGATAGTTGAATAGCTTCAACTAATTCATCTAAATTAAAATCTTTGTTATAAATTTCATTATTGTGTGATTTAAAATTCAATTTAACTTTCTCTTGTTCGGTTTTAATCTTTCTGAAGGATTCAGAGTAATTGAATGATGACAAAAAGTTTCTCCTAAAGTGTCAGCAAAGTCTGTTTTTGAAGTTGCTTTGCTGTCAGTACCCACCATGTTTAAATGTGTGTAACTGGGGGATTTGTTTTTTCCAGAGATTTTACTTATCATATCCCAAACCTTTTTAATAGGTGTTTTATGATTGATTTTCGAAACATAAGATCTCCATGACTTACTCTTCGAAAGTTTAATTGTTCTACGGGCTTTAGCTCTAAATACTTTGATGTCATTAAAATTGGTTGGTATTTGGAGATCTTTTGAATTTAGATAGAGCTTGTTTGCGCTGTTTAATTTCGTCTTTACAGTCGTCATTGTACCATGATTTACTTTTAGTTGGATTTGTCGAAGTTTGAGGAATACATTCTTTAGATATTTCAATAAGAGAAGAGGTAAAATCAGCTATAGGATCATAAGATTCTTTGAAGTTTTCTGGTACCAATTTACCAGTGCAAAGAGTATTAAATAGATCCCAGTTGGCTCTATTTAATTTCCACTTTGAAATGTGATCCTCAGTGGAAAAAGTGTTCTGTTCAATGATGATAGGGAAGTGATCACTATTGTGTTGGTCTTCACATACAGACCAATTATAATCAAGATACAGTGATGGATGACAGAGGGAAAGATCAATAGATGTAAAAGACTTTGTACTTGGAGAATGATAAGTGTAAGACTTATCATTCATAATACAAATGTCATTCTTTGTAATGAAATTTTCGATAAGTTCACATCTGGAATCATTGTTTTGACCACCCCAGAGGATATTGTGACAATTGAAGTCGCCTAAAAATATATACGGAGAAGGACGTTGTTGTTGCAATAAATTGTCCAAGTGTTGGGAGTTGAGAGAAAAGGATGGAGGAATATATACAGAACATATAGTTATTTCTCTGTCAAGAGTGACAGAAATAGCAGTTGCTTGTAGTTCTGTTTGCAAATCAATCTTTCTTTGTGGGAAAGATGATTTTACAAATATTGAGGCACCACCAGAGGGCCTCAGACAACCAGTATGAACATAGTTATATATATTAAACCTTTTAATGAGATGTTATCATCTGGTTTAAGAAATTTCTCTTGAAAACAAAATACAGATGGAATTTATTCGGAAATCAATAGAGATACTTCATTATAATTAGTTTTCAAACCTCGACAATTCCATTGAATAATTTTATGTTTAAAATCCATACTTGAAAATAATATTAAAAGAGGTACTAAAATAATGGTTAGATTGACACCTTCCATTGTTTAAGTTGTTGGTAATCGTGAAAGTGTGCCTTTAGGGAGGTGATCACTGGAGTAAGAGTCTGTGAAAACCACAGAATCATCCTCCATGTCATCTTCCTCATCATCCTTTTTACACACAGAAAATGGATTCTTCTGAGCTAGTATTGCTTTTTCAGCTTCTTCTTTATCTTTCTGTGCTTTTTCTTTGTGATATTGTTGCCGTCTATCATCTTTTTTTTTGAGTTTGTCTTTCTCTTCTTTTTTCTTCTTCTCTCCTTCTTTCCTAATCATCTCCAGGGTTGCTGGCTTAAGGGTTTGCCCTGGAGGAGATGGATTACCCTTTTCATGGGGTTTTCCTTTAAGGGTTGTTGTTTTTCTTGTGTCTGTTGTATTAAGTATTCTGTAAAGCTGTCGTCCGTCTGTGTGCTCTTGTTGTCAGTTTCTGTAAACAAGAGCACACAGACGGACGACAGCTTTACAGAATACTTAAAACAACAGACACAAGAAAAACAACAAGAACCCCTTAAACGAGGACGAACAGTTTCTGATTTTATTGTCCCAATTTGCTTGTATATTTCCAGGTTGTCAGAATCTTAACCCTTTCAATACAGCATACCTGAAAACAAAAAGGTCTGTGCAATCAGTGTAGATCCAGATAGATGAGATAGCTCAACACCTCATCTGGATCTACACTGTTTGCTTACTCAAGTTCCTTTTTTTCTCAATCTCATTTGTTGTAGTTTTTTCAGGATTAGTCTACCACCCCCTTTTAACACAATGGACTCTTCTACAATTTACAGTGGACGCATTTTCCTCAGCAACTTAGACATGAAAGGATTAAAATAGGTTTTGCTTTTATGAATTTCAGAAAGAGGGCTTCTTTGTAGAATGTGGCGCATTCGATGGCGAAAAAGAATCTAACAGCTTGTTCTTCGAACGAGATCTTGCATGGAATGGCTTGCTCATTGAAGCAGATCCCTACCACTACAAAACGCTAAAGGGTAAACATAGGAAAGCGTTCACATCTAATACATGTTTGAGCACAGTTTCTTATCCAGTTTTGGTGAGCTACATCTATATCATATGGTCCTCGTCGCGATAAAACCTGTCTTAGGGGTTTCCGTGAAAGCGGGACTCCAACCAGTCTCTCCAGCTACAGAGACTAGCCAGAAAGTTGAAATTTCGCTTGTAGCAAGTTTGGATATGGTACTTTCCAAAATGCGAATAACAAAGGCGCTGATCAGACTGCGCTGATGCGCAGACTGGTCTGCGCCTTTGTTGTTCGCGAACCCCCGAAGACAGGTTTTCTCGCGTCGAGGCCCATATATAAATATCACATAGTCTTTTGCACGCCAACCAAACGATCGAATTTTAACGTTCAATAACGAAAACAATTGGATCGACATCCGGTTCAGCATTGGAAGTTGTAAAAAGGTAAATAAATTAACTTTACTGTGAGTAAGGTCTTCTTGTCTGATTTTTCATCTTTAAGCATTATATAGTTAGGCTGACCCAATTCTTAACCACAGTGAAACAAATTGAAACTACAGCAAATCGTATTCATAACAATTTTACGACAAAGTAAAGTTGTTGTTTTTGTTTTTCGAAAAAATAATGGATAGTAGTTCTCTGCAGCATGATTTAAGCCGTGATACATATGATGTAGATGAATTTCCAACTCAGAAATGAAATGCTGGTTAGTTTTGATAAGAAATGCCAACATTAACAACTCCAAATGAATACACAGAGGTCTAGAATTGGCATTTAGAAATGACAGGTGTTTTCAACTAGCCCACCGATTTGTCACTTGTGCTGCCTTGTCAGTCAAAAGAGTCATCACACATATTATACGACAGTATGTGACCATCGTGTGTATAACATGATATGCCAAACTTCTAGCAAGGCACCCGAGCAGAGTAAATCACGATTTTAACCACATTTTCATGTGTTTTGGGCGGCTGCTTACACCCCTACGCCACTGGAAACCTGATTCAGCAAATATGCACAAAGCATGTGGTCTGAAAGTTACTCAACAATCGTAGATATCCTGGGGCGGTTGCATGGCATTCTCTCATTTTTCAATATCTGTCTCACAAAGTTTAATTTAATCCAAAATGGAAAAAAGAACCAAGTTTGTTTACCTTTTTACGACTTCCAATGCTGAACCGGACGTCGATCCAATTGTTTTCATTAAAAGAATTTGGGTAAGAATTCGATCGTTTGGTAGGCGTGTTTTGATTTTGGTTCATATCACATATGCGCAAACACCTTTAATAAACACCAATGCCCACTGAAGCAGATCCCTGCCATAATAAAACGCTAAAGGGGAAAATAGTTAAAGCGTTCACGTCTAATGCCTGCTTAAGTACAGTTCCTTGTTCTGTTGTTGTAATCTATCATATATATCACATATATTATATTATATGTGTCAAATCGGCAAGAACACGAGATTTTAGGACTTAAAGCATATAATCAAACTCATATAATAAACACCAATGCCCACTGAATCAGATCTATGCCATAACAAAACACTAAAGGAGAAATAGTAAAGCGTTCACGTCTAATGGCGGCTTAAAACACTTCCTTGTTCAGTTGTTGTAATCTATCATATATATCACATATATTATATTATATGTGTCATATTGGCAAGAACATGAGATTTTAGGACTTATAGCATATGTGCAAACTCATATGATAAACACCAATGCTCAATGATGCAGATCTCGGTCATTATAAAACACTAAAGAGAAAAATAGGAAAGCGTACACCACTAATACCTGCTTGAGCACAGCTATCCAGCTACATCCATATCACATACATCATATAGGCTGTTGATTTTGGTACTTAACACATATGCGCAAACACCTCTTATAAACACCAATGCTCATTGAAGCAGATCTCTGTCACAATCAAACGCTGTAGGGTAAAATAGGAAAGCCTCCATGTCTAAAACGGTAATACCTACTTGAGCACAGTTCCTTATCCAGTTTTAGTGAACTACATCTGTACATGAGGGTCTGGATGAGGAATAATGATTAGTGAATAATGGCCCTCTTTTATAATGAATAGTGAATAATGAGCCAAAAAATAATGAAAAGTGAATAATGAGGGCCTAAAAATTAATGAATAATCCTTTTTTTAATGAATTGAGGAAAAAATTCATGAATAGTGAATAATCAGATTTCTTTGCCACCTTTTTGCTTTTAATGAATAATTGGTCTTATTTTAATGAATAACCCAAACTTTTAATGACATGAATAATGGGCTAAATTTTTAATGAATAGTGAATACCAGACCCCCCCCATCCAGACCCTCATAATGGCGCATCCAGCAAAACTATAGATGTCTAAACTTAAGCCAGAGCATTCATATACACTCATAGAGTTTGTTGGCGAGCAGTGAGGACACTGGAGAGTCTGTGCACATGTATAGACTGTACTGGCACATACACATACACATTTTTGTGTCGCCTGTTTCATGGATATGAGATACCTGGTACCCCCTTCCAGGGCCTCAGTATCAAGGGTCTTGGTATGTATACTAAAAGACTTAGATACTCAGACTTCCCTAGGTAGTTGAGCTTCCTTTGCTTCGATAATGCTTCTTCAGCCAACACTTTAGTTAAAATTGAACAACTAAACTTGACGAAGTTACAACTTCGAATGAATGAAGTCACTGAAACGCTTCTTAAGTATACTTCCACAAAATGTTTTGAGGCGTGACTGTAACGGTAAATGCATTGAATGAATCGAGGTTCATTACTTAGAGGTCGTGGTAAAAGTATAACGGAGATTTGATAGACGTCAAATAAGCAAACAAGCTGTACCGCAGTCCTGCAAATCAGTATGGAATTGCTTGATTTAATGAAGTAAGATATCTTTCACTGACAATATTTTGTCAAATGAAACAGTCGACCCCTATCTCAAAAGCTTACACTTTTATGCTTAAAATTAATTTTAGTTTGGCGCGTTTTCCATGTGTTACTTACAAATGAACACTCTTTAACATATGTAATACAAATGATTGTTTTGCGTCCTTTGTCGAGACATAAATTAAAGTTACTATCCAAGTGTTGAGTTTTATAAGTCTTAGGGATAGAGCTTTCAGCCAAGTTATCTTAAGTATATAGACAAAGAGCAGGAAACGATACAACCAAGTACCACACCTGACCCAGGATACCACATGGGAAAATAACAAAAAATACAATAAACATCACCAACAAGAGCCAAGAGGTCAGCCCTTTCCGAGCAGGTGAAAAGTTATATTTCACAAAGAGCATTGATTTGATCAGACAGCCTCTAAAAGCCTATCAGAATCTTGGCCTTGGTATGAAGATTTGTGCAATCTGAACTTCCTCAGCCGATTTCGTAAAATTCCGTAAAATCAAACCTCGGATGTACATCGAGGATCTATTTTGATGACGTGACGCTTACGTCACAGAAACCATGCCAACATAAAAACAAATGTGATTGCAGCAAAACAAACGGTTATAAATGAAGTTTTTTTTCAATAAAATATCGCTATAGCTATATTTTATTGAAAAATCATACGTTAATTTTTTTTGTTTATAAAGCGTTTCCGGTTATCAAGATAATTGATTTTTATAAGACTGGATCCACATGCTACAGTACTATTTTTCATTACGCCAGTTCCAGCTAATAAAATGGAGCTTTTTTACACATAGTACTTTGCCTTACATACATCTAAGGCTTTATTCTCAAATCGAGCAGAAGTTTTCCATTGAAGATTGGTGATGTGGGCCCTACAACGTTTGCTCAAATACCTACGATGCTAGTTTAGCTTTTTGAACTATTGCAGAATTTCAAGAATCCATCATGAGTATGAAAGTGGGATAGAAAAATCTGTCCCGAATATCACCGATTGGAATCAAGAGGCTTGCGGAGTGATGACCCTGAAATGGTGATAACAAGGGATGGAATTTCTATCCCAGCCTCACACAAATAATGGATTTATTTCTTGTTTACTATCAAATACCGCATTTTATGTTTTGAAACGTTCCCAAAAGTAAGTTAAAACGCTGAGATTTAACACATCATGATGACGTCACTTTAACATTACAATGACATCACTTGTCTATTGAAGTGCAGCTGTTAGATTTTTATCTTTCCCACGGATAGGTACGGGTATGTGAGATAAAATCTTCTTGCACACCAGATCTTGGTTTCCTATGTTTTTTGTGAGATAAATAGAAACCATCATTGGTGACCTGAGGACCCACCATTCCAGTGGGAAACGAGGCTAGCCGAGTTTCCTACTAAACGGTGGACCTGAAGATTGTGATTTTACTGGAACCACTGAACAGTGATGATTGATTATTTTTCTTACATACTATATACTTTCACATTTAGCGATGTACTGTACAATATTTGTTGGTGGCGTCACTGAGTTGATGTTTACAGTCAATGGCGTGCGCTGTACAAAGGTCAACTTTTTGGCAGCAAAAATATCACAATTTGAAATAGCGATTAAGCAGCACTTTTAAAATGAAAAATGGTTAATTCATCAAAATGGATTTACAATAACTTCCTAATCAGCAACAGTAAGTAAGATAATGAGGATAATGAGTTTTTTTTACATTGGCAAGACTCACCGATCCTGGTGCATCAAGAGGTGTATTGAGTCACTCATTGCCCAGCATGTCAAAATATGTCAATCTCAATGCATTCAACATGTTCAAGGCATTGATTAAATGTTTTAAGTAAAAATGCGTAGTTTTACTTTATACCACTACTTTAATCGTTGAAATCTCAACATTGAAATTTTTCTGAATGCATCTACATGATCAACACTTCAACTTTTGTTTTCTTAAAGAATACAGTCATGCTCCTAAAGTGTCTCGAATTGGTTATCTTGCATTAGCAACTGGCCTAATGCAGCGTATCTTGCATTAGTTACGCTTGTCTCACATGGGTAGATCTAGCGATGAGAGACATATTTTGCAGTCAACAAGCTAACATATGGACCACTCGATCTTGTATGCATTGGTAGGTGAGAAAATGCTTTATCACCTACCAATGCATACAAGATCGAGTGGTCCCTATGTTAGCTTGCTGACTGCAAACTCTATCCCGAATTGCTACTCACGTGAGATAAGCGCTACTAATACAGAAGCAGACACAACGAACGACATTGTATATGAGGTTGACTTGAATAAAGATTGGCTTTGAATATTTATATTAAATAGGAGCATATATTTAATTGTCTCATTTAAAAGTGAAACTATTATTTCTTTTTGTATCTCTTTATATTTTAGTATTATGCGCATTAGGAAATATGTGATAAAAATATTATTTATAGCAGTTGTAACACAAGTCCATGGGCTTGATATCAGCAATGACTATAATTGTTAGGATTAAGGCACCAGAGGCTAGAGATTTGTAGGAAAATATGTGAAAATAGTACTTTTTTCTGAAATACCATCTCTTACATCAATAATATTTTCTTGCTCATTTATTATGCCATGTAACATGTGTTGCATACTTTAATAAGTGCTCCGATCCTGATGCCAAACTTGTATATATCTAATGCTTTATTACATTAGCAAGACAGTCCCAAAAATGTAAGATATCTACCAGTGTAATATATTTTCATATATCTTTTCTTCAATAATAGATATCAAAATTGGCTACTTAAAATTGGGGGTACGGTTGTTTAACAGCTCATATAAGACAATATATTTAAGATAGAAATATACTAAGATTAAAATATTTAAAAATTGCACAAATCGACCGTAAAAATAAATGATGTTAGTCACAATTACAATTTTCAAAGAGTAATTTAATCTATGTAACGCATATAATGCCATTGGAAGCTGTAATTTTGTTCAAAATGCTTCTTTTATGTAGCCAAGACATCCAGCTTGCAGACGACATAAGAATTTTGAATAACTAGATAGTTTAATGTCTTCTTTCTGTAGCTCAAACTTTTACTTTACTTATTCTTAGTTTGTTACAGTAACATTTGAAACAGGCTGTCAGAGACTAACGCCCTGGACCAAAGAGTACAAACATCCCTTAAAAGATGCGGCTTGATATTCTCTTCAAGATAGGATATGTCTGCAAAATTCCCTAGGGGGGCAGGACCTTTTTCACCTTTGAAGTCTATGAACACCAACGATTGACCCTATTTTATCTCACATAACCCGTACCAACCTGTGGGAAAGATAAAAATCAAACAGCCGCACGTTGGATAACAAGTGATGTCATTGTTATGTTTACTAGACGTAATCATGTTATGTCACGTCTCAGCATAATTGGGAACTTCTGGGAGACTTTTTAAAAAAACAAAAAGCGGTATTTAATTGGGAGCAAGAAAAATAATCTATGAAAATGGGAAAATGGGATAGAAAATCCATATCTCACGATCACCGTTTGTCATCAGTCTGCAAGGCTCGTGATGCCAATCGGTGATCCTCGGGATGTACTTTTCTATTCCATCCTCACACTAATGAGAGATTCTTCTAATCTCAAATAGGTAAAAACTTGGAAAAGTCTGATTCGGTGTGCAAGAATAATGTCTTATTGTTTATTTTAGTTACCCTTCAGCATAGATGACAAAGATAATCAGGAAAAGGGCAGGATATTCAACTCTACAGAACAACGAAAATGGATAGGTATAAGACGCATCCAGGGCACAGTCGTAGATATTCAGTGTTTTCCCCTTTATTCTCTTCTCTTGGCATTGAATCGAACAAAGGTTGACTATCTGAGCCTCGATATCGAAGGCGATGAGCTTCCTGTTCTGAAAACGATTCCTTTTGATAAGGTTGACATTACAGTGATGACAGTGGAATACGTAAATTCACGCGACAAGGGAGAGAGTATGACGGCCTTCTTAAAAAGCAAAGGTTATGAGCTAGTGAGAAAGAAATTCTATGACAACGTGTACAAGAAAGTCTATTGACCAGGATGAGATTTATCATATCGTGTCCAGCCTTGTCACGTGGCCTATACCATAAACAAATGCATCCTATTCAGACATGATAATAATAAACATGATACTATCATACCTGATAAAAACATATGCATGATAATAACATACTTATGAGATACAGATTCGCATAAGTCAAAATACTTTCTCCTGAATCCAATTTATATACTGTTAATTCATTGTATGTCTTTATATGTTATTCTATGTAAAATATGTTTAAAGCAACACACATGATAAAAGAATACATGATAATAACATGTTCATGATAATTACATACATGATAATAACAAACATAATACAAACAAACATGATAATAACATATACATGATAAAAGCACACTTGATAATAACATATATGATATTAACATACATGTTAATAACATACATGATAATTTGTTTGTTATTTTGTTTGTTTGTTTTGTTGCTCTATGTCCCAAGTCAACAGTTATGGACATAGTAGGATCTTTCAGTTAATCTAACCACACTCTTTCCTGGGCAAGCTTAAACAAGCAATTAACCAGTACTTCGTGCACTTACTTTCGCTTGTTACTGACAGCAACCCTTCTTGAATGATTCAGTGGAAGGGAGGAGAATGGCCCTAGAAATTATTTCATGATCAATCTCCATGAAAGTAATTGACGGGGTTGGGATAGAACTCGCGACCCCTGGATCTGCAGTCAGATACGCATCTGTAGTCAGACAAGTAACCTTCATGATAATAACATACATGAAAATAACATACATGATAATAACATACATGATCATAACATACGTGAAAATAACATACATGATAATAAAATACATGCTAAAAAACATCAAAATAACAAAGATGATAATAACATGAATGATAATTACATACATGAAAATAACATACTTGATAATTACATACATGAAAACAGCAAACATGATAATAATATACATGATAATAACATACATGATAATAACAAACATGATAACATTAACATACACGTTAATTACATACATGATTATAACATACGCGATAATAACTTGTACATGAAAATAACATACATGATAATAACATATATGATAACATACAAGTTAAAATAAACATAATACTATTATACATGATAATAACATGTACATGATAATAACATACATGATTATAGCATACATGATAATAACATATACATAATAATAACATACATGATAATAATATACATGATATCATACATGTTAATAACATACATGATAATAACATACATGATAATAACATACATGATATCATACAGGTTAATAACATACATGATAATAACATACATGATAATAACATTTGTGATAATAACAAACATAATTATAACATACCTGATTATACATGTTAATAACATACATGATAATAACATACATGATATCATACATGTTAATAACATATTTGATAATAACATACATGATAATAACATACATGATATCATACATGTTAATAACATACATGATAATAACATACATGATAATAACATACATGATAATTACATACATGTAAATAACATACATGATAATGACATACATGATAATAACATACATGTTAATAACATACATGATAATAAAATATACATGATAATAACAAACATGATAATAACATACATGATAATCACATATATGATAATAACAATAGTGTTAATTACATACACATTAATAACATACATGTTAATAACATACATTATTATAATATACATGATAATAACATACATGGTAATAACATACATGATAATAGCATGTACATAATAATAACATGTACATCTATATAGCATACATGATAATAAGATACATGTTAATTACAAACATGTTAATAACATACATGTTTATAACATACATGATAATAACATATGCCTACATAATAATAGCACACGTAATTATAACATACATGTTAATAACATACATAATAATAACATAGGCCTACATGGTAACAACAAACGTGATAATAACATACATGAAAATAAAATACATGATAAAACATACATGATAATAACATGTACATGATAATTACATACATGATAATAACATAAGTGATAATAACAACCTGTTAATAGCATATATTATAAAAGCACATGATAATAACATACATATTAATAACATGCATGATGAAACATACATGTTAATAACAAACATGATACTAATATACGTTATAATAACATACATGTCGATAACATGCAGGATCATAACAAACATGATAGGAACCTAGGCCTACATGATAAACACAAACGTGTTAATAACATACATGATAATAACATGCATGCTGGTAACAAACATGATTATAACATACATGATAATTACATACATGATAATAACAAACATGTTAATAGCATACATGATGATAATATACATGATCATAACATAGGACTACATGATAATAACAAACGTGATAATAACATACATGTTTAAAACATGTATGAACAGCAAAACCTCACTTACTTAGGATATCAAACTTTTTTTCATGCTCAACTCAGCTGAGCATGCAATTTCAACTGCTCATAAAAGCTAAAATACCGAATAACTAAGATTCTTCCTTTAAACACTCAGCAGATGCTGTATTTATCCTGCTAATAAATTTTAAAATGCCAGCAAGTTGCTGGCATTTTGACATTTGTGAGCATGATAAATTTTATGCTCAGCTGAGCTGAACATGAAAAGAGATTAATGACCCTGGGGCCACGTTTTTATTAACTACAAGGACCTATTACAGGAAAACATTTTTTTACTTCAATTTCTGAAACAGGATTGATAATCACGTGGTTCTTGTGTCGATGCACTGCATGGACAGTTGGTTTCTTCCCAAACGAAAATATATATGAGCCACAATCTGTGAACACCAGCTTTAATGACGTAGTCGTCAAAATTTATTTAATTACACACACTTAATCTTCGAAGTGTTAAGAAGGTATCCTGCTAATTTTATGAAGTTATCTCTATTATTTATGGAAATATGGTCTTTTGAAACTATACACTGTTTAAACTTTAACATGCAACGTCAGAAACGCCATGACGTTACAAATGGCGTCAACGTTAACTTCCCGATTTGCAAGTTTGTCGAGTGGATGAAAACATTTATTCTATCTCTTGCTTACATACTATATTTTATTATCCTTAGCATGTGTGCAATGGAATTCGAAGAAAAGTCGACACTGATTCATTTTTGCCTATAGTTTGCATGATCTGAAAACGACTGACCATACTTTAAAAATTCTGACAGTTGCTTACGGTGGAAACATATTGCATGATAACGAAGAAGTTAAATCAGAAATAATTGTCAATTTTATTCTACTATCCACCTGAATAGATTTTAATGCAATGTATAGACATGTCAAATTTCTTTTTTCTTTTTTTTTTTTGGTGTTTTTCAAATGATTTTTACATAAAAAGTCCTAAACGTCATTGGGGCGGGGTTTCTCAGATAGCGGCTCATATATTTTCCCCATATTATTGATCGATCCATATACCATTCTCCACTCCTATTCTTTATGGATCATTTGATACCATATTGATCTATCAAAGATTTGTACTTTCAGCAAACACTCTGTCACAAAAGTTCGAGAGAGACCGTCCGATTCATGAGTAGAGGTCCTTGGTCGGATAGAGGATGTTATGGGGAATTAAACTTTCAACTGTCCATAAAAACTAAAATGCTAAAAAAGTAAAATAAAAACATTTTCTTGCTTTCAAACTCTCAGATACTTTGTCTGTCATGCTAATAAATGTTAAAATGCCAAAATTGTTGGCATTTTAACATTATAAGGATGATGAATTCCATGCTCAGTTGAGCATAAAAAAAGTTTAATAATCTCAAAAAATAAATGAGTACGATCAAGAAATACCAGAATATCACATTACATCCTAACCAGGGCACCGTGAGATAGAGCCCCAGAACCCTTATAGCCACATATCACCTAGAAGACAATTAAAGTAAAGCAACAACCTCTCTCTTCCTATGCGAGATGATTGCAAAACTAGAAAGGACACTGAGTACTGCAGAACGGAATAAACAAGGAAGAATCATAACCCCTGCCCCCACCTCGACCAGCAAACAAAAACAATCAAACAAAACAACAACAAACAACCCCCTCCCCGAAAACAAAACAACACAGTAATAATAATGCCCCCAAACAACAGCAAACGAACTATGAGAGTAACAATCAACAATGAATCATCAACAACAAAATCAAAGAATCTTAGATTCGTCCCGTTGTCGCGAAATATGTTTTATCATATGACGTCGCATCTGGGAGTGAAATAACACCATGCAATAAAATCGATAAACCACTTGTCATTTATAGATTTGCGGGAAAAGTTATGACGCCCATAACAACGTTGCGTTCTTAACGCAATTATAGCGTTTTTACGGCATAAATGAGATTTCAATGTGATCTTAATGTCATATGATAAATAGAATCTAACATTCGTGCTCTTGTATTATTGAACTTATAAAACTCGTTGCGAAAAAAAGATAAAATGCTCGGCAAGCCTCGCATTTCATCTCTTTTCCCCAACTCGTTTAATAAATTCAATAAAACATGAGCACTCATGTAAGATCGTGTCTTTCTCCCTGACATATAGAAAGTCGGAATGAGTGGAGATGGAAAGCTAAAACTTACGGACTACTGTGTTAGTCAACAGTTACCTCTGGAAATCATTGGTAAGAGAGGGGAGCTGGTACAACTCATGAAAAAAGTTCACATGCCCTGATCCAGAAAATTAAATGGGCCTCGTCGCGAGAAAATCTGTCTTCCAGGTTTCCGACAAAGCGAGACTCAAACCAGTCTCCTCAGCTACTGAGACTAGCTAGAATATTGAAATTTCACTTGAAGCAAGTTTAGATATGATACTTTCCACTAAGCGAATAAAAAAGGTGCTGATCAGACTGCGTGGATGCGCAGGCTGCTCTGCGCCTGTGTTGTTCGCAAACCACCGAAGACATGTTTTCTCGCGTCGAGGGCCAAATTTTATCAGGGCGCGTGGGGTACAAATGAAGATAGTTTTTTTAGGGTACACGTAGGTAATTTTTCGCACAGCGACCATAATACAAAATTTTGTTAATAGGAAATTGAACAGTCAAAAAAGAAATGTAAAAATCAAACTATTACATATTGGTCATTTTGATAAAAATTTGTTCATCAAGGATTTGGTCAGAGGTTCCTTGGGAATCAATAGCAGCTTTTGATAAGGCAGGGTTATGATATGGAATGCTTTTTTTGGAATACAGTGAACACGTATGCTCTGATTAAAACCAATAGAGTTAAAAGAACACATCAACCTGATTGCCTAAGATCTGATATTTTAGACTTAATGAAAGCAAGAGAAAATTATGAAATCAATGGTAAAATGGACGAGTATCAAATTATAAGAAATAAAATTTCAAAAATGATAGATAAAGCAAATAAAAGAAAGAATTGTATAGAAATAACATTGAGGAGAAGCAAAATGACCCTAGAAATATTTGGAAAATATTTAGAAATATTTGGAAAATATTTCAACAGTTTAGTGCCAGTAAAATGTGGAATCTACAGAAAATGCTATACCATTAATTTTAGGCATTAACAAATGAGCCAGTGCATGAGATTTCCAACAATGTGGTATGTGCGACTAGCAAAGCCTCAGATCAGCCTGCGCATACGCGCAGTCTGATCAGAGCCTTTGCCTGGCGTTTGAGTATTCTATGATTACTCAGCTACTGACTGAACATCATTTGGAGTTTCTAAGCTTAAAAGCAGGCTGTAGGGGCTAGTCCGAGTCTACACTTGTCAAAATGTCAAATTGTTGGAAATCTCATGCAGCGGCTCATTAATGATTACGTGATGACTGATCACTTTAGTGAGCTCTTTATAAAAGTAGCGCCAAAACTGAAACAGCCACTAAAGTTTTCAAATTTTGAAAAACTGAACACTTTCATTAATTCAAAAGTGACTGATGATGTTCCGATTGATATGCCCCTAATCATTTGTTCATTTGAATTTTTTTTTCATCGATGAAAGGATATACATCAACATGCTTGAACTGCATAGTACCGGGACTGTTAAAAATTGCCCCAAAAGTTCTGTCACCAAGTATAACTTTTATAATCAACAGCAGCATCACCTCTGGTATTTTTCCATCAATTTTGAAACATGCTAAAGTGAAACCACTTCACAAATGAGCCGTGTCATGTGATTTCCAATTATGTGGTATTTTGACAAGTGTAGACTCAGACGAGCCTGTGTAGCCTCCTTTTAAGCTTTGAACTTCCAGAAGATATTCAGTAGCTTAACAATCATAGAATACTCAAGCGACTAGCAAAGGTTCTGATCAGACTGCGCTTACGCGCAGGCTGATCTGAGGCTTTGCTGGTCGCACATACCACATTGTTCGAAATCTCATGCGGCGGCTCAAATTAGGAGCAAACAATCAGCTTAATACATGAAGACCGATTTCCATAAAACCTACACTTTCAAAATAATTAACAAATGGATTCGATTCATATGAAACTTATTTCGTACTTAAATCAACATCATCTTTTAAATCAAAAGCAACGTGGATTTAGATCTGACCATCCAACTCAATATGTTCTACTTTATATGACAGATAATGTTAATGAGCAATAAATGGTGGTAACATTTTTGAATGTGCTTAAGTAGACTTTTTGCAAGGATTTCTATCTGGCAGATCATAAATTACTTCTTCAAAAGTTACGTTACACATTACAAAGTCAATAGATTAAATCTGTCCTAGTTCAATAATATCAACGTTACAGAATCCAACATGTTAACATCAATACAAATCAGTCAAAAACTGGCAATTTACTATGTGGCGTACCACAGGAACTATTTGAGGTCCTCAGTTATTATTGTTTTTTTTTTATAAATGAGTCAGCCCTATCTATGGGGGAGTAAATTCGATCTGTGGATGTACATGCTGATGATATCACATTTTATTATATAGTTGCAGAGAAATACACCTGATACAACACCCTTTCCGACTCAAAAATACAAAATCTTGTATCACGCTACTAGCGTGATATTTTTTTCAGTATCACCATCCTCCATGTTTTACCCACCTCACAAGCATAAGACCCAGCACCTGACGGCGAACCACAATCTGAGCGATTGCAATACCCTAAATCACTAAAATCACAACCCACTCTATCTGACGTTTTGGCGATTAGCCTTAAATACTTATACGCATTAAAGAAAAGAGATTAAACACGATAAATACATTTTCCTCCTCTGCTGAACATGTTTAAACACTGTGACGTCATCAAACATTTGGCACCACGTTTTTTGCTACGGTGATGCAGCGTCATGTCACACGGTATCAATTTTATATTTTTGTTGCGTTTGCTACTGAAATTGATGTCTTTATTGTTGTTTTTATGTAGGTATATAATAAAAAAATCATTACTTTAAAAACTTCGTCTCGTGTGATCCGATGTTCCTGGCGAAGCCACTCGACGTGTTCCGACCCATCAGATCAAGTTACTAAAGTAATAATGTGTATGTATGATATTGGGTTAGATAAAATTATGTTGGAAATTAATCTGCAATCCCATTTGAACTTTCTCAAAATGTGATGTCTAGAGAATGATAAATATAGAAAAAAACTAATGTTTATAACCGGTTGGCAAAAGAAAACAAGTAGCCCAATAGGCGAAATCGCTCACCTGGGAGCCAGTATAATGTTTGGGGATACCATAATTTATAATGCTTAAAGGCAGGTAACTCTGAACTTGAAACAGTGACCAGGATCTAATTAAAACACATAAGATATTATGCCAGTCCTGGTTATCTGCAAGTATTAAAAATATCTGAATAAAAATGGTGAAAGTATATTTTCAGATGCTCAAGGGCAGCTAACTCTGTAGTCAGTGATGGGATCTGACTGATAACCTACAAGGATGAAAAAAAAAATCAAATGGCAAATGAAAGCGCTAGAGCGGTCACACCATCGAACAGCTAACTTTAGATGTTCAAGTGCAGCTAACTCTGTAATTGGTGGTCAGGTGTGGCGGATAATCTAACTCATTCAAGCTTTAATGGGTTTCCTTGTTACCTGCAAGACTGAGGAAGATCCATTAAAATGAAGGAGCTAGAGTGGTCACAAAAGATCTCCCATTGTAAGCCTATACTGATTTTTTATGACACTCAGGGGCAGTTAACTCAACAGTCTGAGGTTGGTTCTACTTAAAGTTCAAACTCATCCAAGACTTTAGTTGTCGTTCTTATCTGCAAGAATGAAGAAGATCTATTCAAAATTGAAAACACTAGAGTGGTCACAACATTTCTCCCATTATAAGTCAATGGGGATTTACCTGACGTTCAAGGGCAGGTAACTCATTAGTCCCCGGTCAGATCCTGCCGAATTTCAAACCCATCTGAGATTTTAAGGGTGTCTTTGTTGCCTGCAAGAATGAAGAAGATCCAATTAAAAATGAAGGCGCTAGAGCAGTCACAACTTATTCATTGACTTTTCAGACGCTCAATGGCAGCTAACTGAAGTCAGTGACGGAATCTTGCAGAAATTCAAACTCATCAAATATTTTATGGCTGATCTTGTTACCTGCAAGAATGAATAAGATCCATCCGAAAATGAATGCACTAGAGTGGTCACAGCATTTCTCCCATTATAAGTCTATGGGGATTTTCCCAGACGCTCAAGGGCAGCTAACGTCTAAGTCCGTAGTCCGATCTTGTTGAATTTCGAACCCATTCGAGACTTTTTAGTTGTGCTTTTTACCTGCAAGAATAAAGAAGAACCAATAAAAATGAAGAAGCTAGAGTGGTCACACGATTTTCCCCATTATAACCCTATGGGAGCTATCTGTTGCCATGAAACCAGAGTTCTAATCCGATCTGGCCCAAACCCTAATGCAGCCAATCCCCGGCCCCAATATTGCTCCAGATAAAATTTGATTACGATCTGTCTGCTGGTCTCAATGATATTTATGTTTGAAAGTGTGGACAGATGATCGGACGCACGGACAGGCGCACGGACGCTGGCTGTAGTCCCTTCTTTTAAGCTCACCGAGAGCCTTTGGCTCAGGTGAGCTAAAATGTATGAACGATAATAAGTGGGCACGTGTTTGTGATATATTTTGCTTTGTAATTAACAAGCTGTGAAAAAGTGTAAAGGGTCCATATAAATGACAACTAGACATAGACAAATCATTTTCAACGTGATTAAAAAATATATCATTGTAAATTTGGCTTTTTTAAAGATAAAACCATACCTTTCTTCACAACACAGAATGTTATTTTACAATTCTTATGCCAAGCTTGACTATGAATTTTGTTGTGTGATTTAGGGGAATTAGTGTAGTTCTAATGTACACAAAAATTGATTAAAATGTAAACAATTTACTGTTTTAAGAATGAGTCATACTTACCAGTCAAAATATATATCTGTATAAGTTTCCAGAATTACGTTGACAACCTGGAGGACTATGATTATCTCCCCTGATCCACGCATGTCTTTAACCAGTTTTATATAGGTGAGACAATAAATTTGATCGCTACCTACAATGAATTAATTTTCAAAGGGGTGGGCCAAGGGGTGGATGGTGGGAACCTATGACTGGTAAGTATTATCAATTCTTAAATATGTAACTTTCGTTATGCTTACCAGTCGAAATATTCACCTGGATTCTTGTTTCCAAAAGCGATCCCTCTGATTGGGGTGGTGTCAGTGATAATATTTTAACCCATTATTTGCATCATCAATACCAGTTCTGCTTGAACCACTCGAAATAATGTACAATTAGGCGTGTTACTTCTAGCAACAAAGAAATGTAGATGATACTATCTCACTTTATTTTCCATATATTTATTAATATACAATATTTAAAGAGGTGTACACTTTTAGCTGAAATAGCCATTCTACCAAGTGGCCCTCTATAACAAAACTATATACATCAAAACATTACAAATCGCACATATTTTAAAAGGATGCACAGTTCCTATACATCGTTGAAGCTTGAAAGAGCACATTCATTGATAATAATCATCTAATTTATAATAAATATTGACATTGGTACTTAAAAGGCACGAGGCAGTCACAACAATCACCGAACATATGTCACAAATATCGAATTTAAAACTGTCCGATCCGTGTAGACTCTATCGTGTCTGAACCTTCGCAAAGAACAACAAAGGCCCCGCTGATCCCTCAAAAGTGCAAATAGCTGAAGGCAAGGCCCAGAACAAAAAAAAAACTAGTCTGTTGAGCAGCTTTTCAGTAGCATTTCTGCATTCAAATTTCGGCCGACACTCATCACCCATTACTAGAATCTGTGTGGATTATTTCGTCTACAGACAACTGGTACTGATGCGGTATAAACAAAGTGTCTTGCATAAACAAATATGTTTAAAATTTTGCTTTTAAAGACGTTTTGAAACTTTTTAAGGACGGTTTAGTTTGGATTGACTGTGGTAGTGTGTTCCACAATTTAGGAGCAGAGTATGAGAAAGAGCTGTCAGTCATATAACGCAGTACGTGATCTATGTACGGAAAGTCCATTTTCAGGTGACCTTAAAGAACGAGTATTGGTTTCAAAAATCGGTTTAAACAGGATAGATATATATGCTGGTGTTAATTTGTCTAGTACTTTATATGTTAATACAGTATTATTGTACATTAAGCGTTTAGGTACAGAACGCCATTCAAGTCTATCAAACATGATAGTTGAAGGTGTCATAAAATCGGCCTTTAAGATGATTTGGGCAGCCCGTTTTTGTAACTTGGAGAGACTTTCAATATTTGCGGCCGTCCTGTTCCCCCAAATGTTGCAGCCATGATCAAGTAGCGGCTGTAAATAACTTTGATAGAATATATTTATTTCGATATGTTTTGAAATCATTTATAAACAAAAGGAATAATAATGGTCCCAATATTGACTCTTGTGGCACACCAGACTGAATAAAAGACAGAAGGGACGTTACATGGACATAATCAATGGTTTGCTAATGGGACTCAAGATAAGAGATAAACCATTGGATAGATGATTGGCTACATTTATATGTTGAGAGCTTCCATATTAAGGTGTTATGGCCAAATCAGTCAAATGCTTTTCTTAAATTGATATATATTGATCCAACGATGTCCCCTTTGTCGATGCATGCCATCCAATGGTCAATTAATTTTACTAAAGCTGTTTCACAGCTATGATTTTGACGTACTCCAGATTGGGTTTTATGGATAAGGCAATATTTATTGAGGTGTGACATCAAGTGTCTGTTAACATGCCTCTCAAAAATTTTGGAGATCGTAGGTAGTATGGATATAGGTCTGTAGTTACATGGATCAGATTTACTTCCACTTTTGTGCATTGGGAAAACTTTGGCTATTTTCAATTTGTCAGGAAATTTTCCTGTGAGTATACTTTTATTTATGAGGGCAGCTATACTTGTTGATTATGTTTGCCCAATTGTTTTTAATATTCTTGGTCAAAGGCTATCTAGTTCAATTGCCTTAGATGGGTACAAGGCAGAGATAATGGCTGAAACCTGACCTGGGGTAATATGTGGAATTTGGAAAATATATCATTACGTCGCTTCAGTGCTATAGTGTTCTAAGTGACATTTTGGTCATAAATGAGTTATGCATACCGTTGGAAAGGTGATCAAATGTTCTTTCTACGGTGAAGGTTTCATAAGCCTATCTCCTCCCAGTAAGCTTACAATCGCTGTACTTTTCTGTTCTATCTTCAAAAAGACAAGTTCGTTCAGTGCTATAGTATTCTTAGTGATTTTCATCCGATGGCCAATGATGATTATGTCTCGTGACTGAGTGAGTTCAGTGTCATACTGTTCTATCTACATAAAGTCACTTCCCTAGGAGAAATTGCTAAAAATTGCGGTTACCTCCCTTACATAAATTTAAATTTCCTAAATTGAAGCGGTTTGTCGGTCTTATGACGAGCAAATGGCTATATTGGCTTCTTTTAGGTCCAAATAATCCACATAGTCAAACTTATGACGCAAATTGATCCATGGACAGAATCATAAGGTGTAGAAACAGATTACCTCCCTTACACATATCTAAACTGCTTTAATTGAAGTAATTTGTCGATGTAATTACAAATAAATGATTATTATATCTTCTACTTTAAGGTCCAAAAATCAGTTTAGTCTAAACTATTATACAAATTAACCCCATTGACAGAAAAATTAACTGTAGAAACAGATTACCTCACTTGCATAAATTTTAATGGCATAATTGGTGCGGTTTGTTACCATTATACCAAATAAATTACTAAATCTGCTACTTTTAAGTACAAATAATCATTTCTGTTCAGACTCATATATAAATTGACCCATAAACAGAATAATAAGCTGTAGGAAAATATAGAACACTATAGCACTGAACGCAAAAGGCGATTTTTAAGGCATAATGTTCTATCTGCAAACTGTAAAATGCCTGTAAATTCCATATTACTGTTAAACTTTCTTCAAACCGATGTCATTTAGACTGTATGTATATGGTATGATTCAAAGGTCTGTGATAAATAAGGCACCAAAAATCAGAATGCTAAAATTTTCTAACTCGTTTTTCATAAAACTTGTGCAATGGTAGATAGAACACTATAGCACTGAAGCGACGATTAGGCACTATACTGTTTACAAACTCCTTTAATTCAGCTAAATTGGTGTAAAGATTCGACTCTTCATTGTTGCGAAATATTTCTGGAATTGATGAAAAATATTCATTTAGTTTTGCAGCAATATCTTCAGATTTTGTATACCTTATATCGTCTATGATTACTTTCTTATTATTGATTTTCTGAAAATGTTGCCATATTGCTCTTGTGTCTAATGAGTGAGTGACTGAGTCCGAAAAATGTTGTGCTTAGCTATCTTCATCAATTGCTGTATTTTTTTTTGATATGTTTTGAAATCAGCCCATAATTTTCTGCATACAAAGTCATCTCTCTTTCTACGTGTTTATGCAATTTCCTCATTATACCAGTCGGACAACTTGCTTGTTTTAACATGTTTTCTTTTATAGGGCGCATGTTGATTGACATGTTTTGGAATTATGCCAACTAGAATGGTCCTCATTATCATCTGAATTGTTAGCTTTAAAACATATATATATATATGTCTATATAGTATTCTCCATTTCTGTTATGCAAAATACCTTCTTCTGGAGATACACACTGTTATAAACACTTTGCTACTGAATTGTTAGATATGTTTTATACATGTTTGCAACAGTAAACAGTATTCTCCATTTCTGTTATGCAAAATACCTTCTTCTGGAGATACACACTGTTATAAACACTTTGCTACGCAACATGCTATTATTTTAAAACTATTTTTAAAATGTTCACATCAACATTCTTCAGACAGAACTGAATGAAAGTAGAGTTTTTGTACGATCTGCTGCTTCTAATATTTATAATTTATATCATCGAGACACAGTTGTAAAGGGCCCAATAGGGTCCAATAGCTCTGGTAGAATGGGCTTTCACTTTCATATTTTCGTCAATTTATGCCGTTTTGATTGTTTGCAGTATTCAGCTTGGAATTGCTTGAGAAGAGATTAGAGAATGTAGTTTATTTAATGGTAAAATATCTTTATTTCTCTTGAATCACCTGATTTTACCTTCAAGAGATTTGTTTTCTTTAAGTACCAGAAAAGAGCTCCCTTCTGATCCAGTTTACAATTTTCGGAGAATGCTAGCTTAAAGAACTTTTAACCTTAACTGTCTTCTCTTGTCTCACAAAAGTACCATCTTTTTTCTGTACACAAACATCTTCCTCGCCTAAGCATAAGGACCCCCTGATCATTGCATCTTCTGAAGTACAAATTGACATTAGAAATATTGTTTTAAACGTGGTAAGTTTCACAGATGCCTTGCTCAAAGGCTCAAAGTTTTTTTTCAGCATTTGGGAAATTAATGGCGAATCCTTTAACTATTGGAGATCTATAGTTGGACACTCCCAGAAGTACTCTTATAACCAAAAGGTGTTGCCCAACTGAAAAATTGCCAATATGTTGTAAAAGAGCTAAAGCATTGAACGATAACCTGCTATAGTTCTGTATTGTAGTATACTATTAAATAATAATGTCTATCTATGATAAAGTAGTAGAATAGGGATAAGCTTGTTTTGAACTACATAAGCTACATAACTTATAAAATTTGCTAACATAATCTTCCTGTGTCCCTGCCCTCCAGGGTGCTGATAAAAAAGGTCTAGACTGGCCAGAATACCCTTTCTTTTGGAAGCTTCTGTCTATAGCAACCAAGCATGAAGATTGAAAACATCTGGATTGGGATAATGAATTAATACTTTGTGTTGATGAAAAATACCCCCCCCCCCCCCTGTGAGATAGTTCTCTTGAGCAAACAACCAGAGGTTGTAGAAGCTGTGTTAACCAAAGTCTGCGAGGCTATCGTGGCGCAATTAGACTAATCTGACAATGAAATTGTGTTATGTTTTGTAAGACCTTTGGGATCAGACAAATTGGTATGTTTGCATGCCCAAACATTTTTTCCCATGAAATTGACAGAGCTAAAGTATCCATGGTTAAACAATCTGCGTTTGGCGATTCTCTCTCAATCTTGACATAAAATATGTTTAAATTGGTTTTCTACCAGCCAGTCGTCTAAGTACAATGTATTACGCTAGTCTGATGCTCTGAGTCTGTAGATGGGCTGCAACGACTGCTACTATCTTTGTGAAATACCGAGGTGCCAAGTTTGGACTGAAATGAAGAACTTTCAACTGAACACATTGGCCTTGAATACAAAACTGAAGATATTGTCCATGTTTTGGAAAATTGGTATATGCATATAAGCATTACTCAGATCGAAAGATATGGCCAAATTTTGTGGCTTCACTAAAGTCAATGCTTTTGTCATTGTATCAATTTTGAAATGTATCTTCTGACGATACTTGTTCAGGGTCTCAGATTTATCACAGGTCTCATCTTTTCATACTTTTTATACTAGGAAAACAAGCTGAAAAAAAAAACTGAATTAATTGCATGCCATGTAAAGGTTTCTATAAACATCGTTTTTTTAAAAGTGATTCTTCCACTTCTATTTTTTTTATAAATCTAAATCTTGATTTTGAACTTTGGTGCGTTGTTTGCCCACTTGAGGAAATTTCTGTATGAATTCGAACTTGTAACCTTCCTCTATTACTGACAATACCATCTGTGGTCTTTTCAGTTTTGTAAGAAAAACCTGTAGACAGCCTCCTACAGGCATCTCTGAAACTGTAGATTTATATTTACCCTGAAGTCATTTTCATGTCATGATATGGATCCGAAAATTTGGCATTCGTCCCAGTATTATCTAATTTCCTCTCATCATTATGTCTGAAAGAAGACTGTGTGTAGAATCTTGATCTATAAGATCTCTCTGGTAGCGGATTAAAAGTTTACATGGATGATTACTCCAAAAAGATCTGTTATCATATGAAGAGTTCCTCTTGCGCATCTCAGACTTGTTTTCTGAAAACTGTTATTTCTTTTTCTTTAAGTTATTTTTTAAGCCTTTGCAGAAGACACCGCAACCAGATAATGGAAGATATGTTATTTTTGGCCTGCACTTCTCTCAAATTATTCAAACCGGTGTCTGATGTTGCTGCTTTCCTTCAAATAGTATGGTGAAACGCTCCGTATCATCCCATTTGAACTAAAGCTTTTTTTCACAAACTGGCAAAACCCACTGAACCGCACTATCCACATTTAGACTATCTGACTGCAACTTGATTAACAAAGGCCCTAATGGTTGTTGCATGTAAGTTATAGAAATTACACCATAGTAAGTTAGGGTGCAAAGATCAGGAATCGATACAATCAAGTACCACATCTGACCCAGGAAACCAATGAGAAAGTGACAAACTCACAGTTAGACACCTCAAACGAGAGCCAAGAGGTCAGCCCTTTCCCAGCAGGTGACCACAAGGCACACATAAACAGACGCGCACAAAGACATAGCAAACACAAGACAGAAAAAAAACCATAAAAGATCCACAAAAGAAGTACCACCTTGGAACGGTCAGTAAATATAATAATTTCACTGGAGGGCTTAAACCGGTTTTACGGTTCCAACCTCACCCTTAATTCAGATGTGGATCAAGACACATAGATAGCGGCCATCTATCGCTAGAAACCTATACTTTCAATTGCTTTTAGAGGTTGTGACGTAAGTTATACTTTCAAATGCTTTTAGAGGTTGTGACGTAAGTGTTCTACCATTTCCCAAGCCTCTTCCTGATGTTTTACCATGTCTTTTGTTTATCAATGGCTCTAATAAATCATCTAATTGTGGCACTTGGAGCAAAGTTGCTCCTGCTAATTCATGAATCAGGAAAATGTGTCTGTACTTGTCTTTAAATGCAGAGAGTCTTCCTGGATTTGTACAATGCCAGGATTTCTCCAAGATATTAATTTGAGCTTGATCAAAATAAGTGTCATTTGATTAAATAGACTTGTATCCAGCGTATTAACAAAATCGGTTGGATTTTCTTTTGTCCATCACTGGTGTATTTGAACATAAGCATGAAATAGCATCCTCATTGTCAGACAAAAGGCTTAAAAAATCTTTCTCCCTCTTGCCTGGCATTTAAGAAACAGTATTCCCAGACTGTTCTCCTAGACTATTAAGACTGTCTTGACTTTCTCATTGTCCAAACGCAAAAAATGTCTACGCATTCCTGACTGGCCCTGTACATCTGAATTTTAAGGTCCATTCACCCATGGCCATCCTTTTCATGAGATACTGAAGAAGGTATCTACATGGTAATAGACGAATTCTCCCTTTTTAGTCTTACCTTAGACTGGCTCCAGTCTTTAAAACAATTTTACATCAATATGTCATACCATATACTTGTAGCCAGTCTAATTCTGATGAAAACAGAGCCATCAGAACTAGACTGGCTACAAGTATATGATATGACACATTGATGAAAAATTGTTTTAAGGACAAGGGCCAGTCAAGTCTCACCTGAGAATTGCCAAGAGATTGGACCAACTGGAAGATAGAACTGTACTATTCTTCCATTTTCTTCTCCATAGCGTCCAAACGTTTTTCACACCAAATCTTTCTTAGGGTTGGCTGTAGACAAAAAGAGAAGATGACTCGGATTTGGTCGACAATGCCTTCTTTGAAGAATTCTTAGTCGACGAGTTACATCCCATTAGCAAATACTCACTTTCGTTTCCACGGAGTCTATTAGCCAAGTACATAATATTTCTTCTGTGGAGACCGTTTGAAGCTATACCTCTGCCATAATGGCTGTACCATATTCAAACAAACAAAAACTCAAACTGAAATTTGATTGGAATCTTATTTTTCATTAAAAGTCTGAGAGACTTTGACTCGTCAACGTCATTTTGTCTTGCAGGAAGAAAAATCTGATTATACACATGTGTAGATCACTGGAGATAATTATAGTGCTCCAGCTTGATTAAACTCTTGCATGCTGTTTATGTGTTGTCAACGTAATTCCAGAAACATATCCTTATGTGTATTTCAACTGGTAAATAAAACGAAATGAAATAAAAAAAATACACAGAAGAGCCTGTAAATTGATACTTGTTAAGGATTATACATCATTAGAGTATGCTAAAAGACAATTAAATATGTTGTCATTTGAAGAGTTAGTTTTCATAAACAAACCTAAAGTAGTGTTTAAAGCGACATTTCATTTCTTCAGTAAGAGTCCCCCCTATAATGATGACCTGCAATTAACAGTCCTCAAGGTCATAGCTCACATCAAATAACAGTCTTATCTATCCCATAATAATGTGATTAAGAGGATTAAAAGTATCTCTGTATGGGGCCTTGAAAGGGGTTATTAGATAAAAACAGATTAGTTTATGGGTCAATAAATACTTAATATTGAGTTATTGTTTATTTATCTCAATTATTTTAGTGTCCTTATAATATTTATTTTACCATAATCTACTGAAGTGAAATAATAATAATAATAATAATAATAATAATAATAATAATAATAATAATAATAATAATAATAATTTGAGTATTAAATTTTTAAATATTAACAGTCTAAATCTAAGTTCATTGAAATCCATGAACTTCCTGCGGACTAGACTCATCTTATCTTGACTCTGTTTTTGAAGTTGCATGATATAAACTTGAGAGACGAGACCAAATCCCACATTGGATGGGACTGTCTTGCAGCCTTCATTCGCAGTGACATTCTCTCTCATAGGAGAGTCTCCAATGCCATGATATAGAACTGTTAAGGTAAATCTTAACAAAACAAAATGGTGTTTTCTATGTCTTTATAAACCACCTGATTTTTCGAATGATCTGTTCCAAAATGACGTGAGTAAAACCCTATACAAATGCTTATTACTATATTATAGGTGACTTTTAAATTATGACATGTTGTCTGATACGAAGAGTAAAGGTTTGGCAAACGTTATGAAGCTTTTTAACCTCTCTTAAATCTAATAAGCGAGGGTATTTGTTTCAAAATAAAAAAGGTGTACCTTCGTACTAGATATCATATTAACAAACTCAAAAATCCTATTTATGAGGACCTTAAACTTTACAACTGGTGGCAGTGACTGTCATAATATGATCTGCATAGTAATAACCAATACTATCTCAAACATTGGAAAAACTAGATCAAAAATTAGAAGCTTCAGAAATTTTGACAATGGTGCTTTCTTGGAGGAAATTGCAAATATACAACTCTCAAATTCAAATATACACACCCCAGACCAAGTAAATACTGTCTACAACCAATTTGAAAATAATTTTATAAAAATGATTGGTCGGCATGTGCCAAATAAAAATTGTTATAAGAAAAAAAGAGCAACTCCAATATATGTATAAAGAATTAAGGAAAGCAATTTACTCAAAGAAAATGCACCACAGCAAATACCAGAAAAACAAAAATTAAAGGTAAAATAGAAATTTGGTAAATAAACTTAAAAAGAAAACATTAATTAACTATTTTATAGAAAAGTGTACTAAAGGTTTTAAGCCAATCGATATTTTAAAAACAATACAACCATATTTATCAAAAAAGTCTAGTAAAGGTCAAAACTCAATTGTTTTAAAGGAAAATGACCAAATTGTAACAAACGAACAAGACGTCGCAGATATTGTCAATGATTTAGGGGATAACTGTATTCAAAATTTTCATTTGGGGATGTATACCGTCGGATATACGGTCGGAAATTTAGTTTTACGGCGACGTGCGAGCGGAGCCGTAAAACGTGAATTCCGAACGTATATCCGACGATATACCTCCCCAAATCAAAATTTTGAATATGGTTATCCTCATTCTAATGCGCCTCGAATCGGAGCGTTGAAAGCCGCATAAAGCCGCACGTCATCCAACGAAATATGACGTAATTGATGACGTCAAACTATTACCTGCAGTATATCGCAGGATATACTGTCGCAAATTTTTGACAATATCCAATCAGAGGTCGCGTTACAAAAGCAAGTGCATAAGAATTGTTTTGTAAATGTTGCTAATGATTTTGGGCAAAACTACTCTTTGATAGGGCAAATCACTCGAGCATTACTAAATATAAAGAACAAAACTTTGTTACTGGTGTATTCAATTTTTGGCCTACAAATCAAAAAACAATTTCAAAATTATAAACAACTTTAATGTAAAAAAAGCTTCAGGTTTCGAGCAAAATCCTTAAACTTTGAAAACAGTCTCTAGTCCCCTAGCTAACTGATCTCGTTAACTTTACTATACTATGCACAATAAATTAAGCAATTGTTTTGTATGGGTGAGCCCAACCACATCAGATCTCGAGTTTCATTTGCTGTCATGAGGATACAAGCGCCGATCATCTGACAAGATTTTCCATTAAAAAAAATTACAAAATTACCAAACTCTGCGGCCGTGCTAAGGTGACATTAAATATTAAGACTAGCGGGTAACGTGGGTATTTCTGATCATTGGGGGAAGCCGAAACCATTTTCAAACGATTGTTTGGTCACTGAAAACCAAAAAAGCATAGCAAATGCTGCAATTTTCTGGTCTTTCTCAGAGAAATAAAGGACCAAGTTTTCACATTTTGACGTTTTTTCTAATGCTTTTACGTTATCACATTTAAACAGTGTTTCTAGTCGGATTTTTTAAACCACAATAACAAGTAAAACTGCTTGATGCCCTCGAACACATTCAGACAAATAATGTTGAATGAAACATCTTCACTACTACAGTGCACGAGCCGAAAGATAAAATCTAACGTCACCATTATCTCGCAAATGCGTCGCACCATTTTTCAGTAACTTCGGGTTTTAATCAACCATAAGATGAGTTACATTGTTAGCCTATGATATTTTTATAAACTGAGTCTCTGTTGAATTGGCACGCCAATTAACATTAGAAGTTAAATCAAATGATGACTACGTTTTGACGTCATTATTAGCAGCTGATTTTTTTTCAGCATGAAATCTCTATCACATCCGTCACATAACCAATAGCTTTTATATGCGTATGATGCATGACGAAGATGAAAGACCACCAAACGACAAATCACATGCCAGTCATTTTAGCATTACTTACAACGGATGTGATTTTTGCATAATGACCCCTTCTGCAATTATTGCTCTCCCCAAATGCCTGTTTAAAGTATGGCGTTTGAAATTTCGTGGTTTCATTTGCCTAAGATCCTGTTCTCGTCATTGCAATTGAAATTGATCGGCACTGCACAACGATGAGCACAAAAAAGAAATTGCTAAACTTATTGTGCATAGTATATAACATCAGGGAAAGTCCCAGACAGACAAAATTTTGGCCAAGTCACTCCAATTTGTAAGAAAATGACCCCATAGACAAGCCAAATCACAGACCAGTGACCCTTCTCCCAGTCCATTCAAAATGTACGAAAATTTTTTAGCAGAACAACTCTCCAAATACTTTGATGGGATTTTTGATAAATACATTTGTGCATTCCAAAAAGGCCATGGATGCCAAGCAACACTTTTAAGATTAATAGAGGACTGGAAGATGACATGGAAAAGAGCCATTATGGGGCATCAGTCTTAATTGAAATCCAAGGCTTTTGACTGTCTGCTACATTATATTCTCCTGTGTAAGCTGTCTGCCTATGGTATATCTAGTAGTGCTGTAAACTTGATGGCAGGATAACCTCTGCAATAGAAAACAAAGAATCAAAATAGTAAATATTTCAGCTCATGGGAGGACATGTTAAGAGGAGTACCACAAGGGTCTATACTTGGCCCCCCCTTTTATTCAATGTTTTATCAATGACATATTTTACTGTATTTTGAGAGGTACCATATATAATTATGCTGATGACAGCACCCTTTCATTTCAGTCCCCTGATTATGATGAATTGGTTAGCATCATGCAGACTGAAAGTGAACTTCTAATAGATTGGTTCTTTCTAATCAAATAAAAGACAACCCGGAAATTTGAGGCAGTTGCCATGACACAAAAACCCACAAAAAATCAGCAGTTTTTAAAGTTGGAAATGCAAATATAGAAGCTGAAGAGTTGGTGAAATTATTGGGTATAGATATTGATTTTAATCTAACTTTTGATTTTCATATTAAAACATTTGTAACAAAGCAGGTCAGCAACTCAATGTTCTAACTAAAGGAGAATAGGCAAAAATATATGCAAATTAAGCAGAATTACAATTTACCATACATTATATTTTCAAATTCAATTGAGCCGTGACATGAGATTTCCAACAATGTGGTATGTGTGACCAGCAAAGGCCCAGACCAGCCTGCGCATACGCGCAGATTGATCAGAGCCTTTGCTAGTCGCTTAAAAGTTATATGACTATCAAGCTACTGACCGAACATCATTTGAGGTACCTACGCTTAAGAGGATGCTGCACAGGCTCGTCTGAGTCTACACTTGTCAAAATGCCACATTGTTCAGGGTGGGTAGTCACGTGGTTTTTGCTTGGATACACTGTACGGATGTTCGAATACACTGTACGGACATTCTGATCGAATGTAGGAAGATTTCTCTATGTTTTCTTATCTATACCCAGAAAGTTATACACCATTTTCCAGCTCACATTTCCCCTATCAAACGCTACCAGGATAGCATCTTTAAGCTTCTTACTTTGAGTACTAACTCTGTCACAAATGTTGTCCGTACAGCTTATTTCCAAATTTAGGCCCGATCTTCACCGCTAAAAAATTTGTGACAGAGTCTGTACTCAAAGTAAGAAGCTTTATGAGGATATCCTGGCATCGTTCGATCGGGAAAAATGGGGGCTGAAAAATGGTGTATAACTTTCTGTGTAAAGATGAAAAAACACGCAGAAATATCTACTTACTTTTGCTTAAAACATCGGTGTGGAAAGAAGTCCGCCATTTTTCCGTACAGTGTATCCTAACAGAAACCACGTGACTACCCACCCTGTTGCTGGAAATCACGTGTCACGGCTCAATTTTTGTCCACTTCCTCTTTGTACTTCTGCTCCAAAACAAATACAAATAAAATTGAAAAAATCCAAGAAAGAGCACTCATGTTCATCTATGTTGATTACAATATAATAGAAAGGAAAGCGTTTGTTTTCTGTGAAATTAAATTACATCTTAAACGCGTAATTTATATAGACGTATCTGACTGCAACGATACAGGGTCACTGGAAGCTTGCATCTAAAAAAAACAGAGCTAGTTTACCTGTATTTGCCGACTTTCTACTTTCGTTTTCGCCACTGAGCAAGCAGGACACAGCATTAGCAGTAACCCGTATTATTATTTTTAAATACCATTTGGGGTAGACATACAGTGGTTAAAACTGATAACATGACACTTTTTTATTCTTAAAATATGTCTTGGGACCAAAAAAAATCTTACCTGTTACCTCTGTTTTCCCCAAGGAAGCTAGTGACAGGAAAGTCTCAAGTAAACACAGGAAGAATTTCATTTTCAATTTGAAAGTTTACAGGGCGTGATATACTATGCTTGTATTAAAGAGGGCATCAGGGAACATTGGTTATACCAACTGAGTCACCCTCATAAAATAAAGGCATTATAAACTTACTTACTTTATAAGGCATAGAAAAAAGTAAGTGAGTATGATCAGAAAACACCACAATCACATATCGCAGACCAACCCACGGCACTGTGAGGAAGCCACAGAACATTAACAGTCACAAGACATCAGGAAGACAATTAAAGCAGGACACAAAGTAATACATACCAAACAATGACCGGACACAGAACCCCAACAAACAATGGAAGGTACATAAAACAATAAATCAACAAAAACAGAACCAACCACCGCCTAAGAACGGACAGTAGCCTAAACCACTGGGGCTTAAATGCATTTTACTGGCGCCAAATCTGCGTCATAGATTCTGTTGTTATTTAAACACAAAATAATTGTTAAGCTCGCATGGAGGCTTCCTAACTAACACAATGCATCATCACTAAGAAACAATCTGTCAAATTAACACACTATGGTGAAACAAAGAAAAGAGCTCATGGCTCACAGATAGTCAGAGCCAAAGAATACCTCAAGATGAGCTACGATGGGCCCACCAAAAGACAAAGCATCAGGCAACGACCAACAGATTAAAGCTTGATATTTGGTATGTAGCATCATATAGTAGGCTTCTTCCAAGTTTGTTCAAATTATGTCCCTATGGCCAAAATGGCCCCTCCCCGGGGGTTATATGTTTTACATAGGTTTACTCGTATATAAGGGAAAACATAAAATAACTCTTCTTGTTTTAAACTGCTAGGCTTAGAACCTTGATATTTCTTATTTAGCATTATCTAGTAGACATCTACCAAGATTGTTCAAAGTATGCCCCTGGGGTCGAAAATGGCCTCAGGGGTCACATGCTTTACATAAGCTTATATAGGGGAAATGTATTAAATACTAGGCATAGAGCCCTGATATTTGGTATGTAACATCACCTAATGACAATGATCACAGTTCGGTTACATTATGGCTCTGTTGCCTAATGCCCAGTCCGTGGATCGCATGTATTATATACATTTAAGTTTATTTAGATTTTGTTTGTTTGTTTGATTTGGTTCTTTGTGTACCATCAACAATCTTTCAAAGCTTATTTAGAGAAAACATAAATTATCTTCTTGTTTAAATTGCACCCATTTGTGTGTAACTTTTTGTTGTGGTCTTCAAGGGGCCAGCAAATGTCTGACAGGTGAGCGACTTTAGGGTCCTTTGGGCAACCTTTTTTTTTTTTTTTTTTTTTAAAAACTATGTTCAAGTATTATTTTGAATTGATCAGTAAAAGTAGTCAACTTAAACACTTACAAGACTTCTATCTTAAATTTGACTCACAAATTATGTAAAGTGCATGTATGTCTTGAAACAAGGAAGGTCACGAGCTCACGTCAATTACACCAGATAACGCTGAAAAATAAACATGTACATGAATTAGTTATTGTACAACTTTCAACAAGTCACATACCATAATGCTATAAAAGATAACCAATTAAACAGTATCTATGTCGGTCAGTTTGAAGCGTATTGGCAGGACATACGTATGAGTCTCGTCACGAGAAATCCTGAATTTGTTGAATGCGAGCATCAAAGGCGCAGTCCAGACTGCGCATCCGCGCAGTCTGATCAGCGCCTTTATTATTCGCTCTCTAAAAGTGTAATAGCTAAACTTGCCACATGCGAAAATTCAAGATTCTAGCTAGTCTCGGTAGCTAAGCAGGCTGGGTTGAGCTCCACAAGGTCGCTAGTTCCGAAGATAGGTTTTCTCGCGTTGCGGATTTATATGTAGGTATAAAATGATGTTGAAATTGCACTGGGCATGAATTTTGGATTTGATAAAATAACATTATTCTGTGAGTTTATTATGATTGTAGTTGTCAACATACCTTAAAAGAAGTTCTAAGTGGCCGCTTTTCAATTTCATTTTTTCTGACTGCGCTAATGATATTAAAATATTTTTTTTTTTTTTTTGCCCAAACATGAGCAATTCAATGGACTAGATTTAATTGGTGCATTGGAAGTTTTCTATCACTATACAATTTTTGGGTCCAAAAATGCAAAAAACAACAACAAAATTTTGAAGAAAATAAGGGTTTTGAGTGCAGTTTTTACGAATTGAAATTCATGTGATTTCAAACCCGTCTGGCCGACTTGAAAAACAACAAACCTCTAATTTTTTGCTTGTAAACAATTTTATATGATTTTTTTAAAAAATGCTCATTTTCCACATGTACTGATTTTTTCGAATATAATCAACTTCACAACCTAAAATCATTGTATGCGTTTTATTTCATATACAGCAAGCATGTTAGACCAAGCACAATACAGCTTGATCAGCCCATTTTTAAACAGTTATTCGTTCAAGACTACGAGGGTCATTTTTTATGTTCGTAGAATCGGGCTGTATCTCTCTAAAAATATAGAATTTACGGTACCATCAGTATATATTTTTTGAAAGGTCTAGCTTTTGCCTATCAACTGATATAAATTTTACATCATAAGCGCTTAGTTCGGTCAAGATATATAGCTTTTTATATGGCATGAAAGGACACTGGTCGAAATTCATGCCATTTTAACCACGCAGCAAGCAGGGAATTAGACGCTGTTGAGTTCCATTCGCTATGGTGATGTAAGCATTTTTCAAGCCGATTTTTCTTTTGCACCATCAAAATTAATTATTCAAACGCTAATCGTAGACGAGTGCAGCAAAACTATAAGCATGTTGTTTACTGTTCTATAACAATTTTAAAACACACATAAATATACCAAAATAATTACAGTCAAGTGCTAGTAATGATATCTGTTAAAATTACGATCATGAAAATTTTTTTAAATTTCTTCTGGTTTTGCATAGCACATGTTATACTCAATCATTCGTCAGCAGTTATATTGATGTATCGATTTAAGCGTGTAACTGACAACTTCCGGTACTGGCATACCCCCCATATTATAAAAAGTGGGTGGGGTATATAAACCCCGCGTAGAAAACATAATAACAATCGGATCTGCATAATTTTCTTATTGCAGTGATTTCAACACATGTTTAGAGGCACAAAAACAGTTTAAATGTATTTTCTAAATATAATAACACTCTAATGGCGTCACTTATGTACAAAATATGGGATTTTAGCAGCCCCTAGACAATTTATTTTGCAGTTCATTTCTAATAAAACAAAAACATTAACTTTGTTTTGGGACACAAGTTTCCACAACACTTACATCTACCATATAAACAAGAGAAATTATAATACTACTTTACAGCTAACATATTAAGCCACATTTAAAAGCCCGTATCCAACAACCGCTTGTGTCAACTTTTTACAATAAAAGTTTATATGCCTACTGCTCACTTTACTGAGGTTCCAAACAAATCTTCCATTTCCAATAATTGCTGCGTACTTGCTATAATGTTTATATAATATTGTAGCACGTGGTGTCCTTGATCTGCAGCCAAATTTTCAGAAGCTGTGTATGGCTATGGACCCATTTTCATTCAATTGTTACTGACGGTCTGTCAGAGACTAAGTCCATAAATGTCATGTTTCTACCATATTTCCAGTGTGCGATATACAGGTATGTCTTTGCCTCCTAGAAGACATTAAAGTAATGCATTTTGAAATAATTTTAGGTTGCACGTATAGAATAAAGCTCAATCTTTCCAAATATATGCATAATGTATGCATTTACTTTCGCCGTTTTCATTAAATCTACCTCTCTACGAACATAAAAAACGTCCCTCGTATGGTGTCCACTTCCGGTTTTAACGTGAAAGATTAAAGGGGCGTTTCAATGGCATTTGCCGACGATATATTTGATAATTTAAATAAAACAGTGAAGGCTATCCATTGTAAATAATCGCTCAAAATTCCAATGATGTGCCACAGATAATTAAGCGCACAGAGCAATGCAAAGTTGATTTGCTAATTGCATGGTTAAAGCTTTAACTCTTTGATTAATCCGTTGATAGGGGCAGCCTTCATGTTAACGTAGATGAGAAACGGAGAGTTCAAAAGCCACACAACTTTCGATTCTTTTTTTCATTTTATATTGCAGCTGTTATAACAGCTTCAAACCAATTAAATTATGTAAGGATAACATATTTGAGGAGTATTTTATATCATAGTTAAAAGTGTGACTTTTTGAAATGAAGGTACCTTCACTCTGACTTAGTCGGTGCAAGATCTACCTGTCATTTTGAAATTGAATAATTTTCAGAGTCTCGAAAAAGCCTTGAATTGTTTTATGGAATTAAAATTTTATAACAGCGATGTTTACTTTCTGAACAGATGAAAATAATGTGTAGGTGACCACTTATAACTTCTGTTCAGTGTATACATTTCACCTTAGACACTACTATGAAAAAGTTATAAGATATGTTATTAGATATATGATATGCTATATATGCTATCTGATATATCATATGCTACATTTATATGAATATATCTTACATATTATATAAGTTATCATATATAGCATAGCAGATACCTGATATGTAAAATTAAATAATATATCTCATATCCCATCAACTGAACTACATAAATATGACATAAGATGTATTTATATCCTTATTAAGATATCTTATTTAGGATATGATATAGAGTTTATTAATCGTTCCTTTTGAAATATGGGATTTTTTAAACCGAGGGAGGTGGTAAATCCGATAAAGAAACGAGTGCGCTTGCGATTTACCACCTCCCAAGATTTAATAAACTGTATATTACATGTTTTCTGCTTAATCAAGAAAATACTACGGTATGCGATGTGGTAAAACTAGCGGGATCATGACATGTCTAATTCTAAGCTAGAAGTCCACCATTTTGGAAATCTTCTTCATCGAGTGCAAACAGTGGAGAAACTGATTTAGCGGCGTCTGCTCTGGTTCTGCACTGTTTGCCAATGTCCCTCAAAAAGGTCGCTAGGCATATATGGGTTAAAATCGTGTAAGTACTTTTCTCACTCACGGCCACCAATCTTGCTCCTTCATCACAGTTGTATTGAAGTTTTTATTTCCGAATTTTGAGAGCATTTAGAATTCGGGCAATGCTATTCCTTAAGACACTAATTTAACCTTTCGATACTGATTTCGGCTTCAAGAGGACAGTCTGTTTGACATTTTAAAATGCTTAATAATTTAGAAAAATGGTACTTTCTTTAACTTAAACACAGATTCTAGAATCAGTTTATGTGACAGAGCACATTATTTAAGGTATGTCGAAGATAAACATCAAGGACTGACATCGAATAGCATTAATTTTTCGGATTTCTAAAATTTTGTATCGGTTAAAAAAATAACAATTTTGCTGAGTTAAATATCCAGCTCATTCAAAGGAAACATGTCCCTCTTCCTCATAACACGGATAGATTTAATGCAACGAAAGAGCTGGATTGGTGATCGTGTTACTGCATTATTTAGGGCAATCAAGCTCTAACCCGCTCTAAATTCGCAAGGCAGGTCCGAATCAACAATGGGAGATGTTTCTTTTACTCATCCAATACATATGTTTTATGGACTGTTATCAAAATAGCTAAAAAAATAGGCCCTTTTCTGAATCTATTGTGTCCAAAATTTAAGTCGAATTAGCGAATCGGAGTTCGAATATTCGAGGTTTTGCTGTATATTCTTACAGGTGACTCGTTCTGTAACACAAAATTAGTGTTGTGGGAAAATGTCAGGGACTCTAAAGCCGACCAGCCCACCAGAATGCCTACTGAAGCCTCTAAACTTTCAACCAAAGACTCTAATGGGACCCGGGCCCAGTAACTGCCCACCAAGGGTTCTACACGCCAATGCAATGCCATTGTTGGGCCATCTTCACAACGAATTTTATCAGGTAAATGAAACGATTGATTCGATGTTTGATTGATCGATGATGATGATGCTGTTGATGCTGTGGCTGCTGCTGCTGCTGATGATGATGATGGCGGTGGTGGTGGTGGTGGGGGTGACTGTGGGGTGATGATGATGATAGTAGTAATTGGTCTAGTGCCTACAATTACTACTACTGATTATGATGATGATGATGATGATGATGATGATGATGATATAGGTGGTGATAGTGACGCTGCTGCTGCTGCTAATGATGATTTTAGTAGAATCAGAATAGAAAATACCCAAAAGCTTTTAACTAGATCTTTGTAGATTTAAAATTACTTGCAATATAGGCAATCTAGGAACATTAGCATATAAGAGCAGACGACAATTAAAAGGAGTGGCTGACGGGAAAAGGGTTAAAACAGAACGTAAATCAAAACATACGGCAACACGCACGTAAGAGTATGCCTAAATTGTCCAGCAAAATGTACAAGTTTGCACGAGCGCCCATCTAAGTCTCAGAACAGCCTGCGCATTCGCGCAGTCTGATCAGAGTCTTCGATGGGCCATAGATGGGTAGCCAAGGTGCAAACGTTTCTTCAGACCAAAAATTGGACTGATCAGAATGTACGATTGCGCAGACTGAATTTAAATCTTCGCTGAACGCAACCGGCGGCTCAATTGCTCTGCGCATGAAAAAAGTTGTATATACTACCGCGTAAAAACTCGATAGTTCGAACCGATATGGTTCGATGTACCCGAAAATTTGAAATAAGGTAATACTTCGCAGCGCCGCAGTGGGGATAAGGATGGATACTGCACATGAACTCACTGTGAATTTGTTTATACGCATTTGAATTTCGAAAGTGTGTGAACCGTGCACGCATTTAAAACTCGCGATATGTGACGCACACATTTTCAACCAGTTAGCACACACTATGCAAGGCTATAAAAACCAGCGGCATGATAAATTAAAAACGCAGCCGGGCCATTCGGCGAAAATGCACGCGACATAAACAAGTCAAAAGTGAGTTAATTTTATCTACTTTTTGCTTTAGTGTAGAACGTATTGAAAGAGACATCAATGGAAAACTCTCCAGCATTATTTAGAGAACCACTGTATATGTTTGGTTCCCTTGAAAAAATTCTGCCTGGATCCTGGCAGTCCATCAAAGGTCCGAAAATCGCATTCGTTTGATCGTCGCCGTCAAAATGTCTCTCAAATACATATTTCCTCATAAGATATTTTACTTTCTTTGTTGCAGAATTTAACCTAAGTATACCTAGCGTCTTACCAAACAAATCGTTTAATACATTGTCTTTGATTAGATGCGCAACGAACCCTGGAATGACACTGGGGTAGGGTTTTGAAGATAAAATGTCCAGCCGCATCCATTTTTCGATGATAAATAGAACAGCGAACGAATTTCGTCAATGATAAACAATGACAAGTACATTATAGACAAACAAGTACGTATAGCATATCTAGGATTAGGACGGAAGCTAATAGCTTATAGAGTTCTTTTCCTAGTAAGTTTAAACACTATCATATATACAATACTTGGCAGTTTTGATCTGTTTATGTGAAAACTAATACACGTATTTTAAATATATCAAAAGAAAAAAATGTTTTTCTAAAGATACAGGATGATCTAAATAATACTTATAAGAGAAGGGAGTCTGGCGAATCAAGAAAGGTGAGCTGTAGTTGCCAACGCTGCTATGAATTAGTGAAACATTTTGAATTTATAATAAAATATTGAACGTGTTCAAAAATTATAGATGAATTGCACACGTGGGAAACTGGCGTGTCACCAAACATAAAACACCTTTAAGATAGTACTGTGAGGGCTGAAGTAGCATTGAGGAGGACATTTTGTTGAACTGTCTAGTACAAGGGAAAAAGAAGTGTTGGGCGTCCTCATTGCTTATTCAGCGACAAAGCGATGAGTCTGCTATGTTTCTGGTAAAAAGATCAATGTTCAGTGTACTGCAGTTGGTTCGTAGGAGTGTGTACAATTATGTGCTTGTCGTCTACCAGTGTATTAGTTGTTTGGGACTGTTTTGGTACTTTTTCAATTGGTGCCTGAAAGAGTTTATAGAATCACAGGATTTCACTTCCTCAGACAAGCTATTCCACCCTCGTTTTGCAGTTGCTAGGAAGGAATGATAATACAAACTCGATCTTGCTTTCTGTGTTGGAGATCATTAGATTTCCGTAGGTTATAACGTGAGAAAGCACTGACCGGCTGCGGAATAAGAGATGAGAGATAATGAGGAGTAAGGTTATTGGACATTTTATAAAAGAGTGTAATCTGGTAATTTTACCTTCTTTGTTGTAGAGTTTCCGACTGTTTCATTATGGAGTGCATTAACTGGTATTAATTTGGTCACCCATCGCTATTCTTGCCTGAATTTGTATTTTCGCCAGTTCATCTTTTTCGTATTGTGAACCGTTGTCTCATACAACATCACCATATTCGAGTATATGTCTAAAGAAGGTAAAATAAAAGATTTCAAGAGATTTTCTGTCTAATTTGAATTTACGTTTTCACATAATATTGATCCTTGACCATGTCTTTTCTTTTATGTAACTTATATAAAATTAAAACGAACAATCACTAGAAAAATAGATATCATATACACAGGAGGATGATAGGGATTGATGATTTTGCGTGGGGTTCAGAAGGGATTGGTTTTTAGTTGGATTAAAAGTTTCAAGCCAAGTGGCAGCCCATCTGGTTAACCTTGAAAGGTCAGTATTGAAACAAATTGCTGATGCAAGGGGGTTATCAATAACAATGAAGAGACCCTTATCGTCAGCAAAAATGCGAATATTCGCGCCTATTGCATTTTCAATATCATTAATGTATAATAAGAATAGTATAAGTCTCAAGATAGATCCCTGGGGAACACCAGCTAGTATATAAAGACCCAGTCTGAGGTTGTTCCCGGTAGCACAATCCTTTGACGTCTGCTTGAGAGATAACTCTTAAATCAGGTAAGAGCCTCTCCTGTGACACCAGCAGCTTTTAACTTGTGAATTAGACCAGCGATCCAGACTCGATCAAAAGCTTTGCTGATGGCACAGAAGACAGCTCTTACTTCAATACATGCACTAATTGCTTTGCAAAATGCGTTGTATAAGATGTTAAATGGTTGATACAAGAGTCCCCAGGAATTAATCCGGATTAAAGCGGACATAGAAAGTGGTTGTCCTGAAAGGGTTGGAGAGATGTTTAAATAAAAATCTTTCATCTGAAAAAGGTCGATAATAATTAACGATAGATGGATCACCCTTTTTAGGTATGGGGCATACATTTGATTCTTTATATGAAGCAGGCACTGCACCACTTTACAATGGCTGATTGAAAAAACAACAACATTAATATGGGACAGAAATCTTGTTCACAAGGTCACAGAGTATTTTATTACTTAGCATTTGGTCAACTAGCCTTTCCCAAAGGTTAAAGTTGAAGAAAGGATTTAACTTCTTGAGGTGTAAGTATAATTTGACTCCAATGCTTATCTAAAAGAGGCTGAGGCAGATAAGCAATTATTTCATTAGTGCCATTTAATATTGTCTGACTTTGGAAGTGGTTATTAGGAATGTCTGCTTTGTCATATTAATCAGTGTGTTTCATATTGTTGACTTCTAGTGGGGGATATAAGATTAATAGTGTAGGCCACTGTGTAATCCCGTGGGAATTTTTGGGTAAAAGTGTCAAACATATATTTTCTTGTAGAGAAATGTATTCTGTTTAAGAAAAAAGATGTTTCCAATTTTTTCTTGCTGTTTTAACGTCATGGTGACGTCACAAAGTGACATACTCATTTTCAGCTTATTTTAGGCTTGAAAATCTAATACTATAAATTCCAGCGGAAAAAACATGTACTATTTAATCAGCCGTGATAATACTACTGTCAACATGTTGTTAACAGAAAATAAAAACTAATTCAGAATTATATACAGGTTACATTAACGTCAAAATGACGTCAACATAGGAATATGACTTTGTAGGCCGCTGTGTAATCCCGTGTGCATTTTTGAGTAATAGTGTAAAATGTATTCTGTTTAAGAAAAAAGATGATTCCATTTTTTTCTTGGTGTTTTTACATTATGGTGACGTCACACAGTGATGTACAAATTTTGGACTTATCTAGGGTTTGAAAAATAAGTACTATGAATTCCAGATTGCATAAGCATGTACTGTTTGACCAGTTATGGTAAAATTACTGGCGACATACATATTGCATTTGGAGCATAGACCCTAACTCAGATGTTACATTACCTTCAGAATGATGTCAGTACAAGGAAATGACGTCGGTATCAAAATAAAAAGTCTGTTATAATGAAAGCTCAAATGACATTAGATCACAATATGCTTATAGACCCTCCTCTCCCACTGCTTGGATACTGTACACTATGACTTCCTGAAACTATATTATATAAGATGCAAACTGACACAGATTAGCGCTCTGACTAGTAACAGCTATGTTAGCTGCGTTACCATATTGTAATTTCAAATCATATTGTGCAAACACCAAGTTATATCTAATTCTTATTTATCGACTTGCTGATTGCCTTAAACACATTTATCTAAAAGCAACAAACAACCAGTGTGCGTTTAAACAAAATACTTCTATGTTATTTCAGTTATATATGTTACTTGCTTCAAATGTATTACTACTTAACGCAGTACTATCACTAAACAATGGGCTGCCAAAAGACCTTTGAGTGGGATTTTTACACTATAATTTTCTAAAACTAAAATATAAATTCCACAGAATCATGTATGTTAACTCTATAGCGGTTACAGCGTTACCTTACAATAGCAAAATTTACTTTGTTACCCTGAAATAACAGGGAATCTTATCAAATTTTTCCTTATTCTTACGTGACAATATGATATTTTAATTGTATTCAAATCATTAGCAGTTTGGTTGTATCCAATTAAAAGACCTGTTATTACTGTTATGCACTTTACTTTTTTTAATACATTATGTTAAAGCTAAAACAGCACTGCTAGTGGTTTATTTACTTCCATTTAACTGCAATTTACGGAAAATACCAACAAAGCATTGATGATTATGGGAAGAAATTTGAGCCTAAATTACATAAAGCGTCATCATATCAAGTCGGTGTATTTGATCAAATATTTTTAATGCTTACATGATATCTTTTATCTCACTGACACTCATGTATTTGCTTCTTTTTATACATTAAATGATATATAAAAACATGATTTTTGTCACTCACTTCACCTCATTTTAGATGACACAATAAAATTTAGAATGAAGTAGCTTTAAGTTAGCAAGATCTATCACACATTGTGTAAGCCAGCCAGTGATTACAACAACAATATTGATACCATTCAAAGACAAAAGCTTACCCAGAAATCGTTAAAATTCTAAGTTATTTCAGACGTAGATGAAAATTGAGGCAATTATCCTTGTCTTTTGAAAAAATAAACTAAAGAGTTTTTTTTAAAGCTTAACCACTTTCAACCAACATATGACACACACCAAGCCTATTCCCATGGTTATAATCGCTTTATATCTGAATGATGTCTAGTTTGGTGAGGTCAGAATCCTATTTATAACAAGATAATTTTAAGGAGAGTATTACACATATCATCTATTCTGGCTGGTTCTAAAATTGTGTGAAGCATTGAAGCAGAACAAAATTAGTTCGTTATGGTTCATTATAGTCATACATTTGAAAGAAATATGTTTATCACCCAGAAACACTCCCTCACATTGCTAATATAATACGTATATAACAGCCATTGCTAAATTCATGGACTCAAATAAATTATTGGTTTATTTGTTTTACATTAATCTATCAATTAGATTTAGCCTTGCAATTGACTTTTGTTGCAGATAATATCATTTTGATATTTAGTCAACCAAATGTGAAAATAACTGATACAGAAATACATCCAATTAATTCCTTGCATATTTCCAATAAAACAAAATGAATTAACTGTACTAACATAAAAAATAGAAGGAAGAAGCTCATTTGATTTTGGTACTTTGCAAGTAAGTCTATCATTGGCGTCAGTATAATACTGAGTAGATTGTTCTCTTAATGTTGTTATGCTGGAGCAGTTGACATTTTTGCATGTTTCTCTGAATCTATATCCTAGCGATTTTACAATTTATTCTTAACTTCAATACACATATAACTCTTTGTTATTATTCCCTTTACCATGTTTATAAGGTTCCTGTAATATTTTGCCAAAGCCACAGTCTGTTCAGGTATATAAGTAAGCACTGTTAAAATTAAGTCAGATCTCATGACTGCACTTTCTTATTAAATATTTCACTTTTCAATCAGAACATTGTAAAATCTATTTCACAATAACTTTAATGTCACCTGGTCAAGTTTGGCTAGAAATAATTTTGGTTTATAAAGTTTTTTTTATTTAAATTGGTATTGTAGTATCAATTGACCTGTTTCCTTGGATATGATTATATCTAATGTGGTCATTACCACAGAGTAAAACTCACCACTTCAACCAATTTTCTCATTGTTGGTTGAGCAAGTGATCAGAAGTACAAAATTGGCGTGATTGACAGTTTCGTTAATTGAACAACGAAAGATATGCTGAATGTAAACTTAAATTAATTTAAAAGCTTAAGTAATGCCTCGCCATCTGCATACGCAACTAGAAACCAGGATACAAATTGATTTGGTGACAGTCGTGTTAAACTATAACCGAGCAGAGACAGTTATTATGCATAAGATCTGACTACCTCCCTCAAAACATTTAGTATTCTTCTATGGTAAATTAACCTAAATACACATGGATACATAGAATTTAGCCTTATCATGTAACGTAACTGAATATGTTTATCCATTATATGAACAACCAAAGTTTAAAAAGTTACAAAAATGTTTTTCAACAACTGATAAGAATTATTTAAATTAAACTTTGATTTCTCTACCATTTTAATTTGCTTATAAGTATCAAAATATATTATTTTTGGCAAATCATTATTGTAGATATAAAAAGTTAAAAGATATACTATTTTGCAATTGTTGCATGAATAATTAATACGAACTTAATAAGAATTGAAATATCTTTTTTTTCAGACAAACTGGAATTTGGATATCTATAACAAAAACAACAGTTTTTTCCATGCCAGCTAAACAGTTGTTGTGCTTTAACAACAACAGGATCTCGGACGAAGGTGCATTTAAGCCCCCCCCCCCTCCCCCTGCCCCCAGTGGCTTAGGCAGCTGTCCATCTAAGGCGGTGGTTCTGTTGTTGACGATTCATTATTTATTGCTGCTCCCATTGTTTGTGTTGTTGTGTTTGTTTGGTCCTTTTTTGTTACTCAGCACTTTATGTCCTTCTTGTGTTGCAATCACATTGAGGGGAAATAGAGAAATGGTTGCTTGACTTAAATTGTGTCTGATGTCTTGTGACTATTAGTGTTCTGTGGCCCTTCCTCACAGTGCCGTTGGTTGGTTTACAGTGTATGATTGTGTTTCCTGATCATACTTATTAGCTTTTTCGAAATGATATAAAAATACCATATGGTGTATAATATAAGGAATTAAGCAATGTATATACAGTCGTTAGGGTTGTAATATACGTTACATATTGTCACACAAAGAACAAATTGATAGTTTACACCAGAAACTATGTTAAGTACAGCCCTTTCACTTTTGAATTTCAATATAAAGGTCAAATATTGCGTTTAAAGGGTTTCATATAGCATTACAAGCTAAATTTTAGAATGAAAATATTTTTACATTTAACATGTTATTCAGGGTTTTAATATTAAGTGGTTTACAACTCTAAAAGTTTTTGTGATAAAAAACAGCTGCTTGCAGTTATAAAATTGCCCATAACTTGTCATTTGGAATATATATTTAAAACATGAATGTTAAATGAGAAGCTTATTGAATGGACCTATTAACAACATTTCAATGGTTTTACAGGGGGGGGGGGGGTAGTTTAATTGTAACATAAGTGACACAATGGGCCCTAATAACTTTTATAAACAAAATATATATAGGGAATAAAATGTTCTTGTATACTTCATGAAAGTTTAGCCTTTTTGAATATTCAGGTACTACCTTAACAACCTTATATACATTATATTTGTTTTGAAATGTGAGGGGTAACGTAGTCAACATGCTGTAACAGCCAAACTTTACAACCGCCAGAAATCTAACATGTTTCAAAAAGCTTCGCCAGAAAAATTAATTTATGCTAATATTTGATTTTAATCGCAAGGCACACACAATTTACCTGAATTATATTTCTGTGCACAATACGTTTATTTCCTGCATACTGACATCAAACCGACGTCAATTTGGCCTAAAATTGAAGTCCATGTTGAATCAAATTTTCATTTTGGTCCTCCTATAGACTTTTCAACCACTTAAACGCAATAAACAACACTAAAATGTGATTATTTTAGGTGTATACAGCACTAGTTGATAAAAGCTGTTTGATTCATGTGAAAAGACGGTACGTCACTTTGTGATGTCATTGTGACGTTAATACTGCAAGAAAAAATTGGAAACATCTTTTTTCTTAAATGGAATAATTTCTCTAGACGAAAATCGATAGGAAACACTTTTACCCAAAAATTCCCACGGGAGCCCAAATTTCGACACAGAGGCCTACACTATAAGTTTCTTGAAGAATAAAAGATTTAAGAGTAGACAATCAGTCTTTTGATAAAAGTCTACCAGAAGAGAGTTTGTCAGTTAGTATTCCACTGAATGATTACAAGTAACTTTGTTTCACGAATAAGTTTAACGACATTGTTGTGTATTTTCCTAAATTTATGCCAATCTCTTTCGAAATTCGATCTTTTTGTCTTTTTGTATGCTCGTTTACGTTTTCGAATTTTATTATGCTGTTTTAATGAAGAGGTGATCCAAGGTGGATATATTGTTTTCATTTTACTATGTTTGTTTCGAATACGTTTACCAGCTATATTCATTACTGCATTGTGCAAATTTTCAGCGTAGGCATCAATGTTATCGTGTTTAAGTGTCTCCCATGGACTCTCAGAACCCTTTTACCGCATTAAATCGCAGTTACCACGTTCGTAGTACCATACATGACGACTAAAAGAAGTATTCTAGGGTTTTAAAAATTAAAAATATATATCAGACAATAAAAACGCAATTGTTGTGGAAGAAATAGCTCACTAACTCCCCTGCGAATGACATGAAATTTGTTACTAACAAGAATAAGGTCTAATAAGGAGAAAAAATGGTCAGTAAATTGGTGGAGAGAGTAAGTTTGACATAAGGAATCTATTTTCCTACGGCCAGGTTAACTTGATATATCAAAATTGAAATCGCAAGTTATTAGTATTTCTGCTATATCAATTTCAACAGACAGGCCAAATGAATCCTCCATATTTGTGAAATACTGCTCATCAAAACTAGGAGGTTTTTAAAATAGGCCAAACAAAATGTGCTTGTTTGCTACCTCTATTCAAGTATACTCAACTACAAAAGAAACCCATAAGTCACTTCTCGGGGCAATTATGGAAATCAGAATTAAGAAAGGAAATTATATTTATATCATATTCCGCAGCAATCAGTTCTGCATCATTTCATTGAATAATGTAACAGTTTTACTTAAATCCGTTCATGCTATTTGCCAGTGTTTAGATAAGGGGTCATTTTCAAAAATGGCAAGTTTTTCACTTGAAAATGAATATCTCGTTCTCGTCTAAATCAGTTCACTTGAGTTAAATTCGTCCAAAACAGACATGGCCCTCTCCTGCAGCAATAACTGCTTCATAACGAGGTCGAACCAAATGCATGTGACACCGCACAACGTTCTTGGGAATCCATGCCCGTTCTTTATAGATAGCAACCCTGAAGCTGTCAAAGATTCCGAGGTTGCACTGAACGATCCCGGATGCATCGCCAGAACTCACCCACAGACTGCTCTATCTTATTGAGATCCGGGCTAACTAAACTTACGCGGTTTGTTTTGGCGTCTGCACACACTTGATTGCCTCGTCAGAGAGGGACATACCGGTTATTGGACGAAGTGAACTGATTAAGACTAGAACTCAAGTGAAAAAATGTCTGAAAATTGTCATTTTTAGAAATGACCCCTTGTCTATACACTGGCGTACAGCATGAAAGATTTTAATTAAAAATGTCACATTATTCAATAATTTGATGCATAATTGATTGTTAAAGAATATGGTATAAAATATATTTTGGTTTATTAATCATTTTACCATAATTGCCCTAAAAAGTAACTGATGGGTTTCTTTTGTAGTTGAGTAATATATACATTGAACTCCTCGTACTTCTATATCACGTCACTGTTTTTAATGAATACCATGCTTAATATATATCATAACTCCACCATGACTGTCATCAACACGATCCTTGCGCTCTGGTGTATAGAAAGACTGGAAAAGTAGGTTGTCTGTTTCAACCGCAGGATGTAGTGAATGCTATTATGTCGAAATGAAATAGTTCTGTGTGCAAAATATCCAGCTTAGGCAGTAAAATTTGTATCTTAACCCTGATTTTGCAGGACCCAGGCGTTTTCATTTTTTGACAAAGCCATCTGATCACAATATAAAAAAAATCTGTAAAAGGCACATATAATGTATAGTTAAATAAATTAACTCGTGTAGTGCGGAACCTGGACTTATCCCTTTTTGAAAATACTGTAGGCCCAGCTCAGAAAGCTTGTGATCAGTACCTACATATTTTTCTACTCTGGTTGAAAATGTATGCTTAAAACTAGAATACAAGCAGCAACAGGTGAAGCAGATTTTCTCGTAACATATTGAATGTTGTATTTGACAGGGAAAGGTCATGTTCTCTAATGTAGCGGCCGATATAAAGACACGTTGAATAGAAAAAATGAATGTTGAACTCTACAGGAAGAGGGTTAAAATACTAAACTGATGAACAAATGGGCAGACAGACACATAAATAATATCTCTTCCTCTTTAATCTAAAAGTTCAAGCATTTAAATATTATATAATTGGTGCATTCTTCAGGATTTTGTCAACATGAGAATAGTGATATTATAGTGAACATCACTTTTGAGGGTTGACTAATCCTGATGTTAATCGAAGAAGTTCTTCTAATTGTAACATCGTTTATGACACTGCATGTCTCTCTTTTCCTAGTTTTATACAAAGTCTTTACATATATATTTATGAATTAACTAAAGTCAGATATTCCTTGTGCACTTAAAACAAGATGATTTCTAAAGCTGCTTTTCAAGTTTCTGAAACTCTTATGAGATGTGTAAAATAGTTGCATTTTTAAATTCCAGTTCTCATGAAATGTACAAATTCTTAATTTAAAATATTAATACATGTTTTTTTTTATCTCTTGGATCAGTTTATCCAATATCTGTTTTAGCTGTCAGGCAGCAGTGTAAAAAACTTGATGTCTACCTGTCCTGGGCTAAATTTAATTCAATCTATTTTTATTTGTCTGTCAGCACTGACAAATCATGATGTCGACCTGTCCTGGGCTAAATTAAGCCCATCACTGGTAGACATCAAGATCTGTCACGACCAGTGAAAGCTAGTTTCAGCCAGTTAGAAGACGTATTTTATAGGAGTCATATAACAACCCATTTTGCTCGACACATCTCATTAAAAAGCATGCTGATTGTTACTACCACATCAAGGTCATTTGGGCTAATTATGCATATGTTTCCCAATTGTAATATATTGTTTAACCCAAACTGTAAGTTAATCTACTTTAGATACAATTTGCCTCATAACATTCAGATTAAGTTGTTTGTCACAACATGAATACAAGAAAAAAATTGTCAGCAAAAACCCAGATGAGACTTTCTCTGAAGGAGCAGTCTAAACAGGGTTAACAGTTTCTTTAAAATAGATTTTTAACCTATTTTGTTAAGAAGTGGACCGTTGTTCTCTCTGCCACGTTTGGCAGTGGGTTTTTGTCCAGTAGGATTATGGCCAGTGGGCTTTTGTCCTGGTTGGAGTTTGTCCCAGTGAGCATTTGTTCGTTCCCGTTTAGATCATGGTCTGAAGATATGAATATTTTTTTGATTTAATCCTCAGATTATTTTTTTCACTTTTTTCACAAATGATATTAGTCAATTTTACGGCCAAAGTGATTAGATACAAGTTGTATGCATCTCCTCCATCAGTTTATGCCGATTCCTTTGAAACTTTACATTTGTTAAGTTCATGGTCTAAAGATGTACGTATTGTTTGTATATAATCCTCAGCTTATTTTTTGTCACTTCTTTCTTACAAAAATGGACTTAGTCATTTTTCGGCCAAAGTGAGTAAATATTAGGTATCTTGTGTGCGCAACTCAACTTACAGTTTTATGCCTATTCCTTTGAAACACTAAATGAGTTTAGGTCACGGTCTGAAATTGTGCATACGCTTTGTATATAATCCTCAATTTTTTTGTACTTTTTTTCGAAATTTGAGTTAAATTAGTCGGTTTTTAGGCATTAATTTACTACAAAGATATGAATCTGCTTAATACAAATTCTCAGCTTAAGTTTTTTTTCTGTTTTGTGCACTTAGTCCGTTTAACTTACTTATATTTCAAAAGACAATATAGGTAAGATTAGCATGAATCTTAGATGTCCATCATGATCATCGCCAGTTAAACAAGTTCCAATTTTAAATTATTTCTCTTACGTGGGCTTCAACTCGAGAAAACACTTATCATGTTTCTTAAGATGTTATCAAGTTATATAAATCCAAAATGGCTGTTTAACATGTATAATATATAACGGATGCTTAACAAACATTAATAAATGTACATGTACTTCGTCTTGGGGATAAATAAATATTCTAAATACAAAACAGTGAGCCACTATCGGCCCACCAGCGAAACGCCATTCAAATACAACAGTGGCCTGAGACTGTATGCTGGCTTGGAGTGCAGAAGAAATCCAAATGAGCTGAAAAGATGTTAAAAATGAAATGCTTAAAATGTATGTGACGATTCTATTTTGCTGTTACACATGTAATATCGCAGGAAATGTTACACATATGAAACCTGTACAAAATTGCAAAAGATTCATTTTTGTATATGAGCTGATCAGTGAAAAGCTGCCTTAATGACAATTAGGACTTTTTATGTAAAAAGCATTTAAGAACAAAAACATTAAGAAATTTGACATGTTTATACATTGCATTAACACCTATTTAGGTGGATAGTAAAATAAAATTGGCAATTATTTCTGATTAAACCTCTTCGTTATCAGGTCATATTTTTTTCTATGGCAACAACTTTACCTTAGCAACTGTCAGAATTTTTAAAGTATGGTCTGTCGTGTTCAAAACATACTATCTTTAGGCAAAAATGAATCAGTGTCAGCTTTTCTGCGAATTCCCTTTTACACATTCTAAGGATAATAAAAACGTATGTTAGCAAGAAATAGCATGTTTTCCATGCACCCGACTATAAACCCACAAATCAGAAGTTAACTTTGACGGCATAGGCAACGTCATGGCGTTTCTGGTGTTGCGTGTTAAAGTTTAGACAATGTACACTGAAGGACTTTAAAACGCAAAATCGAAATTCATAATATTCACTAACTTTTAATCTCTCAATTTTATTGAGATTTGGCCAAAATAAACATAAAAATGTCAGCAAAACATATTTCAAATTTTATGGCAAAGTAATAAATAATGTTAGAGCAACAGTCTTTCAAATAGCAATTCCCTATGATTCTAAATTTGCAATTTGAAATTTGTCTAGAAATTGGACACAATTTTAAGCTATTGTGATGAAATATTTTTATTAAAAGATCAGAAACAAATTACCGTTTTAGCCCTACTATTCCTCTGGCACTGACAGTAGCCGGCTGGACCTGCGACGATCTTTTACTGTCTCAGTAGCCTGATAACGATCTCTGAGGCGCTGTATAGTTGACGGATTGCAGTAATGATATCTGGCGACGTCAGAAACACGCTCCCCTGCTTTTAACATTCCAATTGCACCAGATCGTTCATGTTCAGACAAACGTGGAATGAATGATAAAGCTCTAAAACTAAAGCTGCTATGTTTTTTATACTTACAAGTTACAAATTGAAATGATAAAATAGTTTGCTTCATTGATTCATGGGGACGCCACGTGCAAAACATAGCAAACCAGCAATGCAAAGCTGGTGGTAGCCACACAGTATGTAAACTGAAATAAACATCATGTACCGTTCTTCCGCTAGCTCACGCCTTATAAACATGAATAACAGCACTCGTGCGTAACCAGTAGTCGAAAAATGCATGTATTTAGGTACATGTACACGTTTCGATTTATATTGTTAGCGATACAGACAATACACATTCGAACAAGGTAAGAAAAGCCATTTTATCTATTTCATTCCGTTTTATTCCATGATTTTAACGGTATCCTCCTTTGCATTTTGCTTTGTTAAAAAACGACTTGCTCACAATCAGAGCCGTTCTGTGTCGAAAACGAGCTTAAATGCCAGATTGCACGGTTTTAGTGGAATTGGCTATCACATGTTTACATGATTACATGGTTGTAACTGTAACAGTTACTTAGATCTATTGAAAATGAATTTTAATATGTGGGCCCTCGCAATTACAGCTGTACCAACAACTCTCACATCACGATTTCCGACAACTGGTTGGTTACGCACAAGTGCTGTAATTCATAATGTATAAGGCGTGAGCTAGGAGGAACGGGTACAGGATGTTTATTTCAGTTTACATACTGTGAGCCAGTTTCTTTAAAAACACCGGTTTTGGGTAAAGATAGAAGCAGAGTGTCGTTATCATCCGTTTTTATCTGTTAAAGAAGGCAAAAAATGTTCTGGGTGCAAAAAAATATTAATTTTCATCTTTTTTCGTTTTTAAAGTCCTTCAGTGCATAGTATTTTACTGAATAATGGAGATACTTTCATATAATTTTCAAGATAACTTCTTAACACTTCGTAGATTAAGTGTGGGTTATAATCTAAATTGTGACGACTTCGTCATTAAGGCTGATTTTCACAGATTGTGGCTCACATATATTTTGTATAATCGCACACCTTTAAAGTTATGCAAAACATCGTCGAAGCAAACCTTAGTACATATGTACAGGGGGATCGGGGGCCAAAATAATGATAGGTCCTTTAAATGTGCCATTGACCCATTTCGAATTCAAATACATGTAAAGTTCACAATTTTAATGGGCCATTTGAAATTTTGACGGACCCCTTTAGAATCTTTATATGCACGTTCGAGCAAAACAAATGAGATATTTCAATAGCTTTTAATATGGCCAGCCAAAAATAAAGCCCAATTAGGCTTAACATTAATTTTATAGTTTACCTTTAGTAATCATGTTTTTTACATTCATAGAGTACACAAACACGTTTACGAATATGTATAACAATAAATTAAAAAAGACAGGGCAAGTATACCCATATCTATTTAGGTCAGTAAATAGTCGGTTTTATATAGGATGTTCATTGCAGAGACGGGTAAATATAATTGTCTTACAAAGCACTTTTAACTCTGGTCGACATGTTATATAGCTATACTATACATGCTGTTTGTCCGTCTGTACGTGGAGATTATCCACGAGCTTTAGCGAGTTGATCATCTCCCCTACAGATGCACTATACCACTGCATTTTAGTCTAGACATTGTATATTACGATTAATTTCGTTAGGTTTTATAACAATCAATTTTCAGTTTGCATTTGTAGCTATTTTAACTTAATATTATAAGTTTACTCGTGTATGAAACGAGTAACATGATACAGAGAGGATAATTTTGAAAACTGTGATGTTTGTAAACAATTCAGATCCTGACAAGCCGTAACAACGATGTCTTTTGGTAATGCATTGCCCTTGTTGCAACAAAAAAGCATTTGTAGCAAACTGCAACACTTTTAAATCAACATTTGGTTCAGTCTGCAATTCAATGAATTTATAGAAAACCGAAGAATAGTCCAGTTATATATGACTAAAGCAGATAGCATTGAAATTCATTCTTTAAATAGTCCAAGCAAATTCAATGCCAAAGAAATAAAAAGAGCAATCCATCGGCACAGACATGCAAAAGGCCAGAGATCACTCAAATGTTTACTTTCGCGCAGTGCTTTTGCTAAAGCTAAAGCAAGTAGTGCCCTAACGCAAACTTGTTGACATCAAAAATTCTAACTTCGATTTTCTAAGTACTCGCTATTTCGAACAGGATTCAGAGAATAGGAACCATTCATGGGTTATTTTTATAACTGTCTTTTATTAAATATATTTTGGGTGCGTGAAAGAAACATCTCCCTGAGACGTTTCTTTTACGCCCCCAAAACTTATGTTGATAGTAAAAAACTGATAATAATCAAATTTGGGGATTACTGATACATTTATGCCTACCATATATTTCGAACTACTGGTAATTAAACCTTTAGTTCCGAAGACTTCGAATTTGCGAGATTTGACTATACTAGCAGACTAATTGAATAAGTTGGAAATCATCTGAAGACCTAAGTCCAACCTGATCGGCGGTTCAGAGAGTCAAAACTATATTTGCAAGATGGCTTCAATGGCAGCCATATTTGTTTGAGGTGTTCATGTTTAGCAAAATGATTGCCTTCGGTTGGTAGATGACAACGAAGGTTTTGGATTGCTGTATGATTGCTGATATGACCTTGGAGTCAAAGGTCAAGTTAAAAACTAAAATCTGACTCACAATGACATGTAACATGATGCTCTTCTTACAATATTTGATGGAGGGTGTTCATATTTGGCACATTGACTGTTATTGTGTGTAGATAACAACGAATATTTACGATGGCCAATATGACCTTGTAGTCAAAGGTCAGGTGTTTTTGTTTTGCACATTAGTTGCTTATGGAGTGTAGATGACACCAAAAGTTTTGGATCGCCTATATGATCTTAGAGTCAAAGGTCAAGGTCTAATGCTCTTGCTATCTTATGGCTTGTAACGCGATCTCTTCTTACATTTTTGATAGAGGATGTTCATATTTTGCGAGAAACTCTGACTTTGTTGCTTGCGATCAACAAAGGCGCTTATCAGACTGCGCATCCGCGCACTCTGATCAGCGCTTTTGTTATTCACTATCTGAAAAGAAAAGTAACTAAGTCTGTTTTGGTGGGCTTCAACATGATAAAGTCTCCAGTCTCTGAATTGCCACTCTACTTTAAAAGGTGAGCGTTGAAGAGTTTAGTAAAGTATTCCAGTATGGCGACAGTTCTGAAACCCACAGCTCCTCCTAAATGCCTGCTTAAACCATTGATCGTCCAAAGGAAGACCCTTATGACCCCTGGACCTGGCAACTGCCCACCAAGAGTTCTACATGCCCAGACTTTGCCAATAATGGATGAACTGGATTCAGACTTTTTACAGGTAAAAGGCTATTTTAAGCGGTCAGATGAATTTATACCAAATATGCGATAACGTAGTTTAATATTTATTGGCAGCAATATCGAAGGGCAGCGCAATTAATTTAAGACCAGCGCGGTCGATTTACGCCACAAATACAGAAATGCTTTTCACAACACGGCTAAGCTTCTGTTTGGATCGTCGTGCTCTTTGTTCAGTGCTTCAGTGTGCGACGTCTCAAAAGAAACCCAGGCTTCTGCAGGCGACTACTGCCACTTAGGCGAGGAAATTACTTCACCCTGTTACTGCGCAATATGAAACGATCTATCTGAATTTTTCTTGTTAAATTGTGTTTTAATCGTTTCATTTAAAACTTTGTATCATATCTTACAAAAACGCAAACTGGTATGAAAAGAAAAACAAAACAACAAAAACGTATGTATACAGTCAGCATTACCACACCCCTCGTCTAAAATTCACGAATCCATCGAATGCCCACCCAAAACCAAGGCCTCCAGAAAACATGGCCCCAATGAACGCAAGCTGAGACATTATTTCATTTTGTGCCGACCGTATAAAAATCATTGACACAAAGATGTAATAATTATTACATGTACCCCATGCGTCTACATCGTCAACGCAAAATATAATAAAAGTAAAAAGAAACAATTCTTAAATTGTCTCATTTTGCGCTGCAACGATGCTGCCTAAGTTCAGCCTAGTACAATAATTTACCTTTCCGAAAACCGTGCCTACTTTAACTATATTGTCTACAAGAGTCGCTGCTGACAACCTTTGCAAATATTTGAACCCAGATCAGGCCCAACAATACGTCGGGCCTGATCTCGATCCAAACTGTTTGACATTCTGATTGATTCCTGGAAGAAATTTTCGAAAAAGAAGATTTTGAAAGAAAATCAGCAGACGTTAAAAAGCATGCAAAATTACCCAGCATGGAAAGAGTTAAACAGCCACAAACTGAAAGGTAAACCTCGGATAAATTGTTGGAGATTGAACACTTGCGGTTTTGTTTGTGGGACTTTGTCAGGTGCTAAGTCGCCGTTGCATTGGTCTGTTATACACGTGTGTATCGTGACTTGCATTGCAAGATAGACTACTGGAAGTTATACAATGAATCACCATAATTATGTATTTTGCGAGTGATGCTTCACACTAGAGAACCACTGTACTCGATCAGCGCAGTCATCGCGTGGTTGTTGCAGTCGACGAGGACCTAGCTGTAAAAAAAGGTAATATTTTGGTCAATATTTTACTTCTGAAAATATTATTCTCTAATGATTGTCACTTATAAATTCAGCTGTGTATCTGCTTAACAAGATGTGTGTAAGTTAAGCGATAGTCGATACAGCGCCTGTTTTATACCAAAGAGGTGATATTATCTCCTCAAATAAGGATGAAAGACATTTTTGTTTATATTGTATGTCCTGGAATTTATGATTAATTTAGATACAATGCAAAATAACAGTACTTTAAGGGGATGTATCTTTCAAAAGCTCTTACTTGCATGAACATTTTCCTGTTTAAACAAGAATTGCTTTTGTGTCAAGGAGACGGAAACCTTTGGCCACATTGTTGTATGAACAACTTATACATCTCACATAGATCACTTTACGCCCCAACATACAGCTTTTGAGCAATCCGTAGCATGCTTATCAGTCTTTTTAGAGTAACTTCCTGGTTTGATACCGTTTACAATATTGTGACACGCTCGATGAACTTTAGAAAAAAAACAATTGCATGAACATGAACTACAATTGTCCGACTACAATTTTTAGAAGTATTTTCGCCCAAAATGTACATATTTCTGGTAGAAAAAAATATTTTTTTTTCAATTTTCGCCTTTGAATTTTTCAAGGTCAAATTTCAAAAGTGTAAATAATACCAGAAATGCATAGTATGTGGGTCAAAATACTTCTAAATATTGTAGTCAGATAAGTGTAGTTCATGATCATGCAAATGGTTTTATCCAAAGTTCACCCAGGGTGTCACAATGTTGTAAACGGTATCAACCAAGGAAGTAACTCTAAATAGACTGATAAGCATGCTGCCGATTGCTCAAATGCTGTATGTTGGGACGTAAAGTGATCTAGGTCAGATGTATAAATTGTTCATACAACAATGTGGTCAAAGGTATCCGTCTCCTTGATAAAAAAAGTCATTTTTATTTATACAGGAATAATTTTATGCAAGTAAGAGCTTTTGAAAGATATATCCCCTTAATGTGAAAAATGTTCAAAATCTGAGGCAGGGGCATTTTGAAAGTTATTTAAGCTTTTCATACTGTACGCATAGTTCGGTATATCAGGTGTTCTGGCCCAGTGATCGAGTCGTTGACTACATACATATTGATTTTATTATACCCTCGACTACTGGGCCAGAACACCCGATATACAGAACTATGCGTAATGTATGAAAAGCTTGAATATCTTTCAAAATGATCTACTCTCAGATTTCGAACTGTGTGCACATGAAAGGACTGGTATTTTTCATTTTATCTAAAGTAGGCATAAATTCCAGAACATAAACAAAAATGCCTTTCACCCTCTTTGTCAGGAAAAAATCACATTTTTGGCTTAACTCTGTCGCTGTATCGACTATCTCTCAACTCACATTAATCTTGTTAATCGGATATACCTGGATTTATAAGTGACAATAATTAGCGAAGAATATTTTCAGAAGTAAAATATTGACCAAAATATTACCTGTCTTAACAGCTAGGTCCACAATGCTGTCCACTCTTCGAGTGCAACCACCACGCGATGACTGCGCTGTTCGAGTACAGAGGTTCTTTAGCGTATGTTTGGTTTTGCCCAATCAAAGCTAACCTCAGATGAACATTTTAATAGTACAATATTTAGTGATATTATCCCATTATGCACATGTATTTTACATGCGCGGTTCAGAAATGTTTGCCAGGGGGAGGGGGGGGGGGTCCAGCTCTGACAACGTTTTTTTTCAGTTATCAACTTACTTTACAAAGGGGGGAGGAGGTCTGGCGAGTCAATGGTAGCCCAACATTGAATGCTGGCAGGGTAGTTTTGCAATTTCCAGGAGTCCCTTCCAGTATTTCTAAGGGAACCTATAGCTTTGAGATTTTCCAGGGGTGGGGATTCCAGACCCCTAGTCCCCCCTCTGGGTTCGCAAATGTGTTATGTGATGAAGGGAGCGCAGTGACTCAGTGGTAGAGTGCTTGATTCGAGACCGAGGGGCCGCGGGCTCGAGCTTTACCGGCGTGACTGTGTTGTGGTCCTTGAGAAAGACATATTTATCCTAGTTTAGTACTGGTTTAACCCAGGAAGACCCGTCCCTCTTTAACTGAAAGGTTGTTGGTGGGACGTATAGAATCAAATCAATCAAACAAACAAACAAAGTTATGTGATGAAATCGGACTACATGTACCGGTATCTGAATACTTGCTTCACCGAGACGTCGCTTGTCTTGACTGGTGTTAACAGGAGTACACTAGTTAAATAAGTTACATTTATGTTATTATTGATGACCTTGATATCACAGACAAGCCCTAGTACATATTGGTTGAAGGCCACATCACCCGAGATAGCATTGTCTCGATATTGAGCCATGTCATGAAAAATGAGCCAGTTCGTGAGATGTTGGTACTTATAACAAACATTCATGCGTACATAATTATTATACAATTAGTGTAAGTTATTGTATGGTTTGTGCGTATGTATGGGAAGATAATCCACGAGCTTTAGCGAGTGGATTATCTCCCGTACATACGCACAACCATACAATAACTGCCTAAATGCACCAGCATGCATGTGCATTGTAAGATATTTGATGTAAAACATTGGAATAACACTCAAAGGTGCAATAACTGACTTATGTTGAGGTGGACATGGAGTGTTATTGAACAGTAAACGTCATATTGATCGACGCGGAGCGGAGGTCAATATGATTAAGTTTACTGTTCAATAACACTTCATGTCTAACGCAACATAAGTCAACAAATGTTTGATTATACAATAAATGTATGTTTTGCATTTCCTACCATTTTGGATCATTAATTCCATTGACATGACGTCACTTCTCGTAAGCCACACAATATAACCTCGTGTCGCGCCCACCAAACCATGCCACATGCAGTGCATTGTCTGCGCAGGCGCAATACTCAAAGAATCAGTATTTGAAAAAATGCTCCCTATCGTAAGATAATGCATGTAGTTATATCAGCGGCAGCGACAGTGGATAGGCATCTGTGCCAATCAGATTTCTATTTTTAGGTTATATAATTGGGGTTAGATGTCTTTATTTAGATCTGAGCCTTCATCTATTTCTGAATTTTATTGCTGCTTGCATATGCGATAAGCATGGACATTTTATGTACAAGTTCAATACTTTGAAGATTTTTTTTTACATTTCATTTCACACATAAAGTTTCGTACCTAAGAAGCTTTCACTTGACAACTTCAGGCTTCATCAGCTTTGTGACGGTCTGTCACTCACTGACCATCAACACCACTCCGGTTAGTGAGCAATGTTAACGTATTGTGCCAGATTTGTCGCCCCCGCCCCCCTTCAGAGCGGTGTTGATGGTCAGTGAGTGGCAACAAAATGGTAACATTTTGTTTGCACGCAAACATTTCTATGCAAGATAAATTCTGTACCCAAGAGATTGAAAGCCAGAAAAAAACTTACTTTTTTCAGCAATTAAGCTTTTATGAGCAGTTGAAATATCATGCTCAATTGAATGGAGCATTAAAAAGTGTTATAACCTCCGAGCCTTCTAAACGTTAGACTCTTGATAATTAGGATGTTTTGATTACAGCACAGGATTAGCTAAACAATGTTTTTCAGTGTAAACTTGTAAATGTTATCTTACCCTAAATTTTTAGCATCTGTTTTGGATGCTCAAGAACGTCTCATTGAGACGGTTCTTTTGAGTACCCAAAAAATATGTTTTGGTGGAGAAATAAGAATATTTTTTCGTTACGCACTCTTAGCTGTAGTCATCATACACTGCCAACTAGCATATACTTATGTGTTTCCAGGTTATAAGTGACCCCCGTTTTTCTTTTTTTAACAGCTTTAAATTAAACTTAGAAGAACGGCACTTAGCATGTGGATTTAAGTATACACCGCGTAACTAAAACTGATTTTTGGGAGACGCCCTTATTTGTAAATGAAGCCCAAATCCCCTGTGCAAAAGAATAACTTAGTTGTTTTCCCCTGTGAATATACCCATGTGTACCCCAAAGTATACACGTGGTATATTTTCATCGCTATGATGATATGTACTAGCCTACAGGACTATCTATATCCGCTGATTCTATGAAAATCTATTCCGCAAACGTCACTCGTCATCATTTTGACGAACACACGCACACACACATTGTAAAAGTCTAAAGGGTTCCTAGACCGTGCCATATTGAAAGCAGGGAAATATAAGGCTTAAGCATGAAACATGAAGGTACATATGGCACTTTCCGTTTTTATTGACTCTTTTTTTGCCTACGAGGTAATTTGTCATCGTTTTGTGTCTGGTGATATTTTTTCAAAACCAGTCTTTTGTGGGTTTTTTTTCAAAAAAAAAATATTTCGGGAATATCAGTAGAGTGTCAAGCAGTTTGGATCCATATCATGCCCACAGTTTTGTCGGGCCTGAGCAGACGACACTAGTAAGTAAAGAGTTTATGACGACAATTCAAGCCATGTTGAGAGTTGATGAGAAGTAGCGAATCGGGGATATACATTAATCTTTTAGAGCATCAAATATTTGCCTGCTTAAGTAAACTTTGTCAACAGCGGACGCCAAGTTCAGGCTAAAAATGTTAGGCATTATCTGGATCCATACCGTTTATTAACCTACTTGTATTCCTAAAAGACATATTTTTAGTGAACAATTATCTCGAAAAAAATCAGCAGATGACAACAACCCAGCATTTAAGGTTCAGACAATTCGGTTACTTGAATCGTTTTTTGCACACAGGCCATTTCAATGCATCGGTTTTAGATGTATAGTGAAGTTTATGAGTCAGTATAAGCAGTGAATCATAACCTAATGCAGGAAGATTGGGCCAGTTAAGCAATTTTAGCGTGAAGTTGCGATTGTCTTCATCAGTTTAAACACGTGTTTTGGATGCTCCGAAAAACCGTATCATCGAGACGGTAGTTTTGAGTACACACAACATATTTTTGGTTGAGAAATAGGAAAAAATATTTTCTGTTACGCACACTATCTGTGGGACTGACGAACGACCTCCACTGACCTGTATTAGCCATGTTTTATTTATATCGTTAGGTTCAGTTGGGCACTAAGTCAAAGAGGAGCGACAAAATACACCAAAATTCCATCTTATCCAAGCCTATACAACTCAATTAAACTCACCATTAAAGAAAAAATAGCAAAAAACGGGGGTCACTTAAGACCTGGAAACACAGTACATGTCACGTCAATTTAAACCCCAAATCGCACTACAAAACCAATGGAACTCAAAACGAAAGTGCACCAGCTTGCAATCTTCGAACGTCTGTTGCCATTTCAGTGCATACAGTATATTATGTATTTGCAAATTTATCAATTGCCATTTCCATGCATACATGTACACATGTAAACATACCGGTTTGAACATCAATAGCCGCGCTACTACAGTGACGTCATGAACCTGAGCCCAGTACCGTTTCTCTTATAACCCATATCAGATGATAGATGAATATTACACTCTGGTATATATTAATTTCCAGGGCCCGGAATTACAATGCCTCCTTAAGTTAAGTAGACTTTTACGAACTTAACTCCAATATTTCTTAAAGTTAAGATTCTATCTTAGATGTGCATTTATAATGCACCGTTTTTGTGAACCTAACTTAAGTATAAATCCTCGGCTAAAATCGTTAATTTAACGGAAAGGCTAACGAGGACATACGAAATATATAGAGTTTTAATGACTGTAAGCGACCCAAATGTTTCGCGCGTCCTGTATATTAATCAGTGGACTCGAAAAATACTACAAAATAGAGTAAGTTCCTGCTCATTAAAACCCTCCCCACGACGCAGAATTACTTGAGTTGATATTTTCCATTTCATAAAAGAGTGTAGGCGTCATTTTAGAGGAGACTGGGAGGGAGGGCATGTTTGGGTGATCTGCGGTGGGGGGGGGGGGGGAGTACGAACTCGTTCGCGATGATCATGTTTTTGTGTTTTGAGGGAGCAGTTTACATTCATCTAGCTCGTTGTAGACTATTTATGGGCTAACCAATGATACTGTGTTGCTTATCTCGTCCGTTTAACCGAACATAAATGATGCATGATCAGCTATCCAGTGGGGGTTAAGTTCTAAACCATCACACGCGTGCATATTTTAAGTTGAGGTGGATTTGGCAGATTATATGGATCCTTGAGCAATCCATGGTTGCTCGCCCTATGTGATAAGTGCCATAATATCGTGCTGGCTCGGTTGCAGTTTGCTCATACGAATGTTTAAAGTTAAGGTAAACAGTACAATATCAGTTTGTTTGTTTGTTTGATTTGATTATTTACGTCCAATCAACAATCTTTCAGTTATAACGGGACGGGTCTTCCTAGGTTGAACTAGTACTAAGCTAGGATTAATGCTCTTGCTCAATGACACAACGCAGTTACGCCGGTGATAATCGAATCCGCAGCCCCTCGGTCTCGAGTCAAGCACTCTACCACTGAGGCACTGCGCTCCCAAGCAAAATCAGTAATTGGGTGACTTCGAGGTCTACATAAATTCGAGATTTTCATTCGACTTTAGTTTAGCTGTAAAACACTGAAGCCATGCTATAAGCTACAAATAACTCTGCCAAAGTGACACCCGGTTACCCATCTATTTCTCGAGCCCTGTCGAGTCATAACTAATGACTTACATAGCGTAGATGTACTCCTTTTTTGACACATAAATTCCCAATGGCAAGCCAGAAAGTGGCTGAATATCAGATACTTAGCTAGTTTTTTTTAATTTATAGGCGCCAATTGAACCAGAACGCGCTACAATGCATACGTGATAATTCTAAATGAAAAAAACACTCCCATATATTGTAAAACAAATATGTTGCAATAATAAGCCTAAGTTGACCTTGACCTATTTTAATTTAATCAATGAGATCAGGTAAGCGCTACATGACCTTCAGATTCTCTAGTTTGTTCATATGCTTAAGGGGGAGTGTGTGTGTGTGTGTGTGGGCGGGGGGGGGGTAGTTATAGAATACTCGCAGAATTCTTGATGTGATGAATCCTTCAACCTTATTACTATAAAATCATACAGCGATACGCATTATTTTAAATACAAAACAGCGTTTCTAGCAATTCAGTTCATTTGTGATCGCCGCATACAGTGTGGGACAAAGCATGTGGGTAATTCGGTATTTTATATGTGCTAGCAACATTGTAGAGACTCCCTTCACACCCGGCGTTGGGAATGATACAAGATCCCATTGCACAAAACGCCTTTGATACACGGTGCACTACCCTACTCAAGGCATTTTTGATACCCCAAGCGTATCTCCAATCACTAAACAGTAGGACCCTGTCGTTGTTTACCACTGCCGCACGGAACTTGCATCAATGGAGTGAGTGTCCTGCTATGTTTTTGGCCAAGACGATGTGTGGACGAACCCAGTTAACGATGCCACGCGCGGATCCAGAGGAGGGGGCAGGGGTCTGGACCCCAGCCCCCTGGAAAATCACAAATTCTATAGGTTATATAGAAATATGCAATTGGACCCCTCCCCATGGGAAAAGTTGGACCCCCTGGAAATGTTGGACCGTCCTTCTCCATGCAATATCGGAAAGTTATAGTTTAATGATAGTTTTCTTTTAAAAAGCCATGATCACTGGACTCCCGCTGCAAAATAAGCTGAGGACTTACAGAAAAAGAAGAAAAAGGAAAAAACGACAGAGCTTTTTTTCAGTCAGTCGGGCTTGGACCTCCCCACACCGCCAAACCCGACGAAAATTTCCTGGATCCGCGCTTGATATATGTTATCGTGGTGGTAGAGAAACGATAACGCTCCTATAAACCTTCTATAGTGCTGCCAAGATCTAATGACCAAGGTTACATTTGCTTGTTTGTAAACATTGAAATCAAAACAGTTGGCTGACATATTCAGCAGTCAGATGTAGTTTTGAAAACTGTTTGATATCATTTTGTATAGCTCAGAAGGTAGAGTCGCTGACAGCAGAACATACATTTATTTTTCCATTATGCACAGGTTCGAATCCAATCAATGCTTTCATTTCTTTTTCTTCTTTTTTATTGTATCTTATTTTCACATGTGTCCTTTAAGCATTATTGGAAAACAGTTTTAACATTTATACAAAGTGTCCATCAAATGGGACATTATCAAACACGAAAACGCATATGCGAGATGCCACTGAATGCATCAACTCAATAGGGTACGCATTGTTTTCTGTCATTAAAGTAAGTAAGGGTGCAAAGATCAGGGATCGATACAATCAAGTAAAGCGATATTCAGCAACCCAAATGGTTTGGAAATGCTTATGAATTATATCTTAAAATGAGCTGCTACATGAGATTTCTAAAAATGTGGTATGTGCGACGACAAAGCCTCAGATCAGCCTGCGCATACGCGCAGCTTGATCAGATCCTTTGCTAGTCCTTTGAATATTCTATGAATATTTAGCTACTGACCAAACAGCATTTTGACTGTCTAAACTTAAAAGGCGGCTGCACAGGCTCGTCTGAGTCTACACATGTCAAAATACCACATTGTTGGAAATCACATGCCACGGCTCAATAAATAATTGATGAAAAACAAAACAAAACATGGTACTGTGACGGGCTTCGAACTCGCAACCTCTATGACAGTGGACAAGCGATTTATCCACTATGCTACGAATTCTCTTTAACATTTTTGATGTAATAAAATGCATGTATTATTCTAAAAATATGGAGTTATAGATAATTTTGTTATTGGTAATAATTATTGCAAATACAGATTGTCAACATAGTCAAAATAACGCTGCAGGACTCTACGTGTCGTTGTCTTTGCAGTCTCACCAATGTCCGGACGTTCGCTATTGTTTACATTTACGTACATCGATATGTCAAAAAGTTAAATCTTAACTTTAAGGTAGCCTCGCTGCTACCTTAAATATTTAGGTATTTTGTCGAGATAAGGAGACATTTAAGATAGGGAAAATGATTGTAATGCACTTTTCGTGAAATTAAAGTAAGTTCGTCAATTTAAGTCTACCTTAACTTTAAGGAGGCATTGTAATTCCGGGCCCAGATCGAGTATTATAGCAAGATGGCGACTTGCGGCCAGTTTCTAGACCTTATAATTGTTTTTACCTATGATATAATTGAGCCGCGACATGAGATTTCCAACAATGTGCTATGTGCGACCAGCAAAGGCTTAGACCAGCCTGCGCAAACGCGCAGTCTGATCAGAGCCTTTGCTAGTCGCTTGAGTATTCTATGATTGTTAAGCTACTGACTGAACATCATTTGGAGTTTCTAAGCTTAACAGGAGCATGCACAGGCTCGTCCGAGTCTACACTTGTCAAAATGTCAAATTGTCGGAAATCGCATGCCGCGGCTCATATATCCTTTCTATGCTCTTTTTGCGGCCCCAAATGAAAAACTGAGCACAAACAAGATGGTGGCACACCCCCCCCCCCAATTACAGATTGGTTGAAGGCCTCAACACCCTGGCAAGCATTGTATATTCGTAAGGATGAACAGTTTATAGCATTCTTCTCGTATTCGAGGAAGAATCGAAAGGAAGTATAAAGAGCTGGTAGAACGTGTTCATTCACTTCGGCCATATTTGTTTACAGCCGTTCGGATGTAAACGTGCACGTGCATCTATTACGTCAGAGCTTTAGTAGGAACTGTAGGTCGATTTGAAGTAGACAGTTTTATAGATTTACACGTTTAAATACATGTTCAAAAAGTACGTGAACTTCACGGGTACGATTTGAACAGGATTTGCCCTCAATTGACAATGCCTCAAATACTGTCCTACCAGCCAAGAGTGACAGTGACGCCATGTTTTGTTCGCAACGTTATCAGGGACTTGTATTCGATAGATCACTTGTGTATTAATCCTATCCGCAGGATATGATTAATACACAAGTGCTCTATCGATTCCCGTTAGCTCAAGTGAAGTGTACAGTTTAATGCTATACTTAACAATTGTAAACAGAATAGTATGTCACTGTCACTCTTGCCTGGCAGGACCGTAGATATGCAGATTGTAAATGTTATTTAGGCAAGAATATTATTTAGATGATACATGTATAATTACGTGTTTGATGCAACAGCTGAAGTCCTTGACAATTTTAACTACGGTATAGAGATTTTCTATCTTTTTCTACCACACCGGAAAGACGGCAATGGAAACCGTTAATACTATCGACAAATGTTAATCAAAAATAGTCAGGAACAGAGTTTTTGATTGCCATTTGTCGCAAGATTGGCGACAAATGGCAATCAAAAACACTGTTTCTAGCGATTTTTGATCCGCGTTCGCCTATTGTTATGAGCGTTTTCGATTGCCGCCCTCCGGTGTGTCTACGGTATCTTAAGTTGGACTGCACCTACTTGTATATCATTTTATATATATGACCTTGAAAATATTGTTTGTTACATATCTACGCGCCATAGCCAAATAAACAAAATGTGCAAACAAAAAAGTCCAAGATCTGTCATCAGGACCAGTCTGAGGAGGGACTATTTATTCACCAAGGCTGCAGCTTATTCATTGATTATTATTATTGCATAAAAAACCGTGTCGCACGCTATTAACAGCCATTTTTTAACCGGCAAACACCCATGTATTAATCAGGAAGTTCACGTGTTGTTGATGCACGGCTTTTGTACTTTACATATACGCATTTCTGGTAGAAAGATATATATACATGTATTTACAATTTTTGCTTATGAACTTTTCATGGTAAAATGAAAATTTGTTAATAATACCAGAAATACATACATTTGGGTCAAAATAGTTCTTTATATTGTAGTCGGATAAGTGTAGTTCATGTTCATGCAAATGGTTTTCTCTAAAGGTCACATAGCGTGTCACAATATTGCAAACGGTATCACACCAGGAAGTAACTCTAAAAAGACTGATAAGCATGCTGCCGATTGCTCAAAAGCAGTATGTTGGGGCGTAAAGTGATCTATGTGAGATATATAAATTGTTCATACAACAATGTGGCCAAAGGTATAAGTCTCCTTGATAAAAAGGCATTTTTGTTTATACAGGAAAGATTTCATACAAGTAAGAGCTTTTGAAAGATATATCCCCTTAAACGGCACCAGCTTTTGTATACAGCTCTTTATTCGTATAATACTGACCATGACCTGAATGACCCATGACCCTTTGATTTTACTCTGCTTGATTGACCCTTATTTTGAGCAAAATGTATTTGAAGTTGTAGTATTTTATTGTACGAAATCTCATTCATTTAGAGATATATCTATGGGCGTAGCCCATTCGCCTCTGGCGACTCGTTGGCGCCCACAGAATAATTACTATATTTCTCGATGTACCATATAATGTACAATAAGCTCTGTAAAACCATTTATCATATGACGTTGCGTCTGGGAGTGGAATAACGCCATGTATTAAAATCGATAAACCACTAGTGGTTTACCGATTTTGGGGAAACGGCATGACGTCCATAATAACGTTGCGTACACGATGACAAAATTATAAAGTTTTACACCAGAAATGAGATTTCAAAATAATCTTAATGTCATTTGATAAATAGAATCTAACATTCGTGCTCTCGTATTATTGAATTTATTAAACATGTTGCAAAAATGAGATAAAGTGCTCGGCAAGCCTCACATTTTATCTCTTTTCCTAAACTCATTTAATAAATTTAATAAAACATGAGCACTTATGTAATATCCTCTATTTCAAAATAATTTCAATGTCATATGATAAATTGATTCTAACATTCGTGCTCTTGTATTATTGAATTTATTAAACTCGTTGCCAAAAAGAGATAAAATGCACTCATGTAAGATCCTCTATTTCATGTTTTTTTTTTCTTTTTCTTTTTTACTTCTGTTGTATGTTGTTTAAATGACTACAAACATTGTACTGATGTTTAATGCTGAATGAATTATTTGTATTGTATTTGTATTTGTATAATTTACAGATTATGGACGAAGTTAAAGCTGGCATTAGGTATGCATTTCAAACAGAAAACAGCTGGACAGTGTGTATTTCTGGGGCAGGTAAATATAGAGAGGACTTTTCATGAGTTTCTTGTTTTATTGAATTTATTAAACGAGTTGGGGAAAAGAAAGAAAATGCGAGGCTTGTCGAGCATTTTATCTCTTTTTATCAACAAATTTCATAAATTCAATAATACAAGAGCATGACTGTTAGATTCTATTTGCATGTATCATATGACATTAAGAGTACTTTGAATTCTTATTTCTGCCGTAAAAACATTATAATTTTGTCATCGTGTACGCAGCGTTGTTATAGACGTCATAACGTTTCCCGAAAATTTGTAAACCACCAGTGGTTTATCGATTTTATTGCATGGCGTTTTTACACTCCCAGACGCGACGTCAATCGATAATTATTGTTACAATTAAGGACATCTGCTACTAAATAATTCTATGTTGAAATCTGTTTTTTACCTTGCTTATGGTTTGTTTTATGCGTGGGCTATCCATTTATGAACTAAAAAGGATACGACACTGTGTTCAGTTATTCACAATCTCATATGGGTTTTTATAGCAGTTAACCAATTTTCCACAAAGTCATGGCACTAAAAATCAATCCAAAATATAAATTGTAAACATCAGCCAGCTTCTATCTTTATTACTCATACACATGCATGCGCAGATCCAGAAAGTTTTGGCAGAGGGGGTCCAATTTTGAGAATTTGAGAACGGTTTTTTTAGTTTGATGAGGGGAGGAAGGAACAATATACCACTATTAGCTGGCCATCAGCGGACCGCCAGTAAAAATGCCATTTAAATGGTGTATCGCCGGAGTGCTGATGATTGCCCCGGCATTGAATGTTGGCTTGGTAGCTTTGTGGGTTTTATGTGGACCCAGTCCTAGATTTCTAAGAAACCCTATATTTTTATGATTTTTCAGATGAGGGGGGGGGGGGGTGGGGTCCAGACGCCCTGTTCCCCTCTGGATCCGCGCGTCAAATGTTAAAACTGATGGATAAGAACATATTCACACTTTTATACTAAAAATTTTGCAAATTTAAACCAATGATTTTAGGTCATGCGGCTATGGAAGCGTCTGTGTGTAACTTGGTAGAACCTGGTGACACTGCATTGGTTGGTGTGAATGGTCTGTGGGGAGAACGCTGGGCAGAGATGGCAGATCGACACTGTAAGTATTAAAGCCATAAAAAAATTAAGCAATAATAGTGATACCACTCATTATGACTCTCTCCAGGGGTCATACTGGGCAGATCAAAATGACAGTCATAATGAGGTGATTATAACTTCCATACAGGGACAATAAAGTGGTCCGATGAAGGGATTAGGTTATTTATGATGAAATATTGATCTTTATCTTAGTGAAAGAAATTATGTTGTAAACAGGTTAGTCCCCTCTTGAGGCCCCTTTAATTTGCTAAGATACTATCAGTTAATCCTTTAATGATCTCTATTGGACAGGAATATATGTTTTAAAGGCATGCAAATCAGGATATATATTTGTTAGGCGGTAGATTACAGCATGCGCGGGTCCAGAATATTTATCAGAAAGGTCCAACTCAAGTTTTCTTTTAGTTGATGAAGGGAGAGAGGATCCACAAGATACAACTAAAAGTTGGCGATTATCGGCCAGCCAGCCAAACGCCATTTAAATAGCGTTTTGCTGGTGGGCCATAATAGGTGGAATAGGTAGCTTTGTGATTTTCCAGGGGATCCGGACCAGTGCTGCTATGGAAGACTATAGCTGTGTGATTTTCCAGGAAGGGGGGGGGGGGGGCTGGACCCCCTGTCCCCCCCCTCTGGATTCGAGCATGTACATACCCTTAATCTTGTTTATATGGCTGTTTTTATATGTGATCTGGTTTATGATATTAAAACGTCGTGACGTCATGGGGCCCGCAATCATGAAATGAACTTCGTGACGTAATTGACCCTAAACTGACCCCTATACTACTACTGCAGCTGACGTTTTTGACGGAAACAGTAGGTGATGACACAGAACATGGTATTCTAATTTCTTGACAACATCAGGCATGTCTGTGTATTTAAAATTTAAAAAGCTTACATGCAAATATGGAAATTCAAAGGATTAAAACTTGGGGAGGATGATCATGTGATATACTGTAAAGGAAATTTTCGTGCGAGAATTTTATTTTCGCAAAAAGCGTTAAAAGACATAATTGCGATGTTAAAATTCCGCGACTAGGGCTTGATTACCTGCATCAGTAAATGACAAGTTAGAGTGATTTCGTCATTTTGTGAGGATTTAATTTCCGCGAAGATTCGTGAAAACAAAACCTCGCGAAAATATCCAAATTTACAGTAATGCTTAAAGATCTTGGACATATTTTCCAGATTTCTTCAATATGCTAAAAAACTGTTATGAATGAGTGTTGTACTTTTTTCGCTGCATAAGTATTGAGTTCCATGTACTGTTTTTTTTTCAGCTGCGAATGTAGTGCGAATGACCAAGCCACATGGAACAGTATTTTCATTGTCTGAAATTGAGAAGGTAAGGTTTTTGTTTTAGTTTTAAATACAGTAAAATTGGCTTATCCACCAGAAACTATTAATACTCGTATTGTCCAAAATAGCGTCGAAGTTAACTTTCGTTGTAGAAAATATGACTATGAAGAGTGTGCTGATTGATTTATTTTAGCTCATTATATACTATTGGATACTTCCTTCTGGTCGGATACAATAAACTAGATATTTCTGTAGGATGTCAGATTAATAACTAAAATATATAGATTTTTCTGACTGAAGATCTTTTTTACGTTAACAAGCAGTGTAGACACTGATGAAATGCCGCAGTACGCGGCTTTTCATCTGGGTATTCACTGTTTGTAAAAGTACCCGTTTAGGGGTTTCCCGAATACATGGGGTCAATTATATCCTCGCTGCCATGTGAGTGTCTATCCTCTAGGTGTTGTGATCTGTGGTTATGGCATTTTCTGGTCATGTTTTTGAGTACAAACAACATATGTTTAGGTTGAAAAACAAGAAAATTATTTTTCTGGGTACGCACACCTGTTTGTTTAACTAACAATTCAAATTCAACAAACTCTTAAAGAAAGTTGTGATATAATAAATAAGTATTATGTTTCTGTTTTAAACAGGAATTAAAGGAGCATAATCCCAAAGTACTATTCCTGACGCAGGGTGAATCTACGGGCACAGTTCTTCAACCGCTAGAAGGAGTTGGGGTTTTATGTCACAAGTAAAAATTTCATCTTATACATGAATTAATGACTACACATTGAAAGGGAAATGTATTGTGTTATTATACGTATATTATAGCACATAAGGGTGTAATGATTTTGACCTTGACCTCATATATACAGAAAAAACCCATTGAGGGATGTCATTTTTTTTTACTTTATTACCTTTGAGAAAAAATCCAAACAGAGTATTTTTGCATCTGATTTAGCTAACATTATGTAATTCAGCAAAATGAAAAATTAAATTTACGGCTCATTGGGTATGATACAGTGCCACGCCAAATGTTACAACCCTCTTTACCGAAAGTTCACAAGCACTAAATGTTGCGTTTATATTTTTGCTGCAACCTTTACCTGGTCATAGCTTATTTTCTTATTCCGACCGCAGACAAGTTTTCACACCTGTTTATCAGACAATTCAACTAATAACGCGACAATTTCTTCAAGAAAAATGCACATATATGGTAAACCCGAAAATATGGCAGTAAAAACTGACAACAATTACGAAAATATGTGTCATACATTTGACTGAGAGCCAGCAATGATTTTGGAACCAGTCATTATGGAATACAAATGTCTGTGACATGTGTTTGTGACTTTTCAGTACAGAGTTGAACCAGTTGGAACTGTACTGTATTTTACCCATTGAAGCTTGGCTTAAATTAAACATCCATTTCGTTTGCAGATATCTGGAACTATGAAATGCATGCATAATTAGTTTAAATTTATTGTATTGAATGTTAGAGATGGGCCTGAATCAAATATCCCTCAATTGTTTTTTATGAGTATACATTTATAGTCGAAGCCATTGAGGGGCCGCTGCAATTGCTTTTCATAAGGGTATACCCTAGTAAATCAACGTATTTAAGGAATGAAGCAAGTACCGAATGAATAAAAAAGATATGGAATTGAAACCGAATATCGTTAGTCCAGATCATAGGATATGAATATCTCACCATCAGTGTTGAATTTCCACATAAACCATGCAAAATAACAGAACACTGACTAACCCACTACACTGCAAGTCATGGACTTTTCAAAAATATTCGGATACCAAAATAAAGCAGTCTGATTTTATTTAAGCCTTCTCCCTGTATGTATTTAACCCTTTCCTTTATGAATATTCATGCTAAGCTCCACCCACTATGAATATTTATGTAAAAAAACTTTCTTGTCAGGTTAACTAGTAGTGTAGTGTCATATCTAATAATATTTCTTTAAGCAAACAGAGCAAACCCGGATCAGGCAGCTAGAGCTAGAGCTGCCTGATCTGGGTTTGCTCTGTTTGCAAAAGTAATACAATGCGTCTCTAGGAGGTAAAAGGGTTAATATATAATATTGATACTTGCTATGTATTTTGATAGAAATGAGTCTCTTTCAGACAATATACTCGTGTATCATATGTGATATTGTCTAAAGCATTCTTGAACATAAGGTTAAAGAAACCCCGCCGTTACAACCAGGCAACCGCCAAGTTAGCATTTCATTCTAATGAAACATCAAAAGATTAGCTGTCAATAATATAAAATTGGCTATCTTTTATTGTCATCGCGATGATAGCCAAACTACACAAAAACTTGTTCATTTCTACATGCTCATTACAATGAAACATTGAATAGTAGTTGAGAAGTTTGCGGAAAAAAAGTTTATAGTGAATTACACTCACTTATGGAATTGACACATGTTGTAGGTGCACATTGTAATTGCCTCAATGAGGCAATTCAAATATGTACCAACAATATATGTTACTAGAATTGAGGAAACTATTTTGAAATATACACTAAACAAGAATTATGCCCATTGGCTTTGCCTCTTTTAAACATCATAGGCTGCCAATCAGTATTAAAATACATGTCACTATATAGCAAATTGCTTATATTTACATGACAGATATATCATCAAATTTGATTTCATGAACTATGCTTTTACTAAGCTGGTATGGTTGTAAATAATCGAATGTTATTTTCCAGATATGATTGCTTACTTGTTGTGGACTCGGTAGCTGCTGTCGGTGGTGTCCCAATGTTTATGGACGAATGGGGTATGTAATGTTAACGTATTGAATAAAATGATTATCAGGCCTTTAGTTCAGAGTGCGTACCAAATAAATATGTTTTTCTTATTTCTCAACCAAAACATGTGTTGTGGGTACTCAAAACATATGTCATAACTGATGGGTTAGAAAATATTTACAATTTTACGCTCAAAATTTTTATTTAATATCTAAACCTATGGATCCTTATATACAGTATATTAGCCAGCACACTCTAGTCTTGCGCTCATCACATATGCGCAAATGCCTCATTTAAATGCCTATGATGAGGCTTTGAGCAAAACTAGAGGTCAACATATATGCCTGAAGAAGAGACACAGTAAAGCATCCAGCTCTCTCCTCTCTCTCTCCTTCTCTCTCTCTCTCTCTCTCTCTCTCTCTCTCTCTCTCTCTCTCTCTCAGTAGAGTATCTTAGTACCAAGTTGTTCAATATAAAGTCAATATGACAATGAAATCGTACATCTAGCAGATATCTTGTTTGTTATATTTATCGTTGTATGTGGGTGTTTCATGTTTAGTGTTGGTCTTGGCTTCAGTTTGGCAATCGTCCCCTTGAGGAATAAAGAGCTTGCTGCTTTGTGTATTTCATCATGTGTGTGTAAGCAAATTGTCTTCTTGCTACTGTTCCTCCCTTTGTGACAAGTTGCTTAAGGTATCACTGTACAATTAGGCACCGTGAGTGTGGGTGCAATAGGATTTATGAGCATTAGAAACAAGTACGGGTGTACTTTGGTCAACATTAGAAACAAGTACGGGTGTACTTTGGTCAACTTCAATTTTTGCTCTGCTGATACCTGGTCATGATTTATTTTACATTCTAGAAGCTCTCCTTTAGCCAGACAGCTCCTGTAAGTTTCAGTTAATTCTGTATTGTTTCTACTTTGGGAAAAGTATTTTTCCAGGTCAGTGTATTCTTGGGCCGGAGCGGCAGGAATTTGAAAAAAAGTACGGTCTCCACAAACTCTAAGATATTTTAGAAAATCAATCTGGTGAAACCTGGGCTTTCACTGTTTATTTTGTTAATCTTGAGTTTTTGAACAGGAATGAGTGTTGATAAATGAACAAGGAGATGTCCGGTAGAAATAACGTGTGTATTTTGAGCATTAAACTATATAGGAAAACGCAATAGTACTGTGAGACCTTGAAGAAATAACTTGATCATATCTTCTGAGCGCTTGTTGTTATGGTCTGAATGATAATTATACCCCCCGCAAACTTTGTTTGTGGTGGGTATACTGTTTTTACGTTGTCCGTGCGTGCGTGCGTGCGTGTGTGCGTCCGTGTGTGCGTCCGTCCATCCGTCCGTCCGTCCGTCCGTCCGAAACGTTTTGTTTTTTTAATATCTTGAAGAGTCATTGCTGGATTTTCGTCAAACCTTGCAAACATGTTCATATATGCAAGACAAATACTTTAGACAAAAAGTAAGGGCTAGGGGCCAATTCTATCAGAGTTATTTCCCTTTGTAGTTCTAAATGGCTTTTCATATAGGGTTTTATGCTTATGCTATTATAGGCCATACACGGGCCGATCAACTCCTACCACAGCTTTTGATGGAACACTTTGATACTTTGCCTATACAATGTAGACACATTGAACATATGCATGAAGGAGTTTATTTCAGAAAAAAAAATATTTTTTGACAAAATGACAGCTGTGAGAACTTCAGACAATTTTTCCCTAATAAGGCTTTTGTATATGCATAGACGGTGCCTTCATGGGCCGATCAACTCCTACCACAGCTTTTGATGGAGCAATTTGATACTTTGCCTATACAATGTAGACACACTTGAACAAATGCATGAAGGAGTTTGGCTCAGAAAAAATAATTTTTGACAATATGACAGCTGTGAGAACTTAAGACAATTTTTCCCTAATAAGGCTTTTGTGTATGCATAGATGGTGCCGTCATGGGCCAATCAAATCCTACCACAGCTTTTAATGTAGCGATTTGATACTTTTCCTATACAATATAGACACATTGAACATATGCATGAAGGAGTCTGGTTGAATTTTTTTTTTTTGACAAAATGACAGCTATTAGAACTTAGACAATTATTACCTTATATGACTTTTGTATATGCATGGATAGTGCCTTTATGGGCTGCTCAACTCCTACATAACTTTTGATGGAGCAATTTGATACTTTGCGGATACAATGTAGACACATTGAACATATGCATGAAGGAGTTTATAATTTTTGTTTACACAGATTCTGCTGAAATCTTCTTTTCAAAACTTAGGTCTGCTGGTTTGAACTATAACTTGCCAAGTTTTTTCACTGTATCTTACTGTGCGGGGGGTATCTAATAAGCATTGCTTATTGACTTTTTTCATTGTTAATGTAAATTAAGGGATTTTCTTCTTTACTGAGGACCTGCAATGTTAGTCACGACAGCCGATGTATGCAATCAGATGATCACAGTACTGAACTGTACGGTATCAGCATTGAGAGGCTTTTGGTGCACACATAGATTACCAAAATATTGTCATGTCTGTGGACTATATATCTGAATTGAATAATTAAGGAAAGCACTTCTTACATTAATTAGCGTCTTGTCCTGCTGTTGTTGGAATACCATACCCCACCCACACCTTTACACTGTACCTGACATAGTGTCTCGAACGGAGGGAGCCAGCACATAATTATAGAAAAGAAAAAAAACACACACACTTTCGTTTGTATCTATCTTGAGCCAAAGATTTGATTCATTTTTCAACCACATCCTACAGGACTGACCACTTTTGCCGGCTTTTAGCAGCTGATTATGGCTGATTGTATTTTGTTGCTGCTGTTGATTAGCCGTGCGAGCTGTTCATCTGTAGTCTCATTACTGTCGGCTTAAATTCTATATTTAGTCACTCTGCTACTGGCTTAAATTCTATATTACACTGATATGCGATGTGATAAACATTGTAAACTCTTTGCAAATCCACTTGTAGATATTTATGCGCCTTTTGATTAGGCATGTTAAATGTTTGTTGTCAAAACACATTTTTCTTCAGCATATTCTGCATCGATTTAGTCAAATGAATCGCATTGGCTGTGCATTTTTTACTTATCTGGAGCTAGATAAATATTTGGATTGAGCTAGATTCCTTACTTTTTTAATGTTTCTATGTCATATCCACGTCAGTTTCTTTAAAAGTTGTTCAAACCTTCTTTTAAAGTCAGATATCTGAGATTAAATCTTTCTGTAAAAACAATAATTTTTTTCTAAAAATTAGCCAAATACGGCTGTCCGTGTAGGAATATCTTTGACGCATGTTCTGTATCTGGGGTTCCTCAAGGTGACCTTTTGTGTGGTATTTTGTTTTATTATAGAAAGCTTTATATGCAGATAGGTAGGTTTTCAATTAAGAATGTTAAATGTAATCTTCAAGCCTTTATAGACCATTTACCCTTAAAACGGTACTTTCACAAATACAATCGGAACTGCCTCGGCCAATTCCGCGCGACTCCGTGGAATCAGACCACGGATGTACATCGATGATCTACTTGAATAACGCGGGTGATAACGTGACGCTGACGTTATGTACCTTGACGCTGACGTAACAGAAAACACGTTAACTCAAAAGCAAGTGTGACTGTGTCAAAACAAACGGCTTAATGAAGTTCTTTTTTTAATAAAATATCGCAATAGCGATATTTTATTAAAAAAAACATAAACTTCATTTATTCTGCTGATTAAACTTTTCGGGTAATCAGAATAATCGATTTTAATAGAGCTGAACCCACATGCTACAGAATTAATTTTCCATTTGCCAGTTCTGGCCAACAAAATGGAGCTTTTTGGTACATAGTACTACGCTTTATGCTCCTTACATACACCGAGCCATGATTCGATTCTCGAATTGTGGTGGACTTTCCAGAATGTTACAAATAGTGATAACCAAGATAAAATGCCACATGGTGCCACTGGAACTAGTCACAAACTTTTCGAAAAAAAATGAAGACGTGTATCTCTAAAAAGATTTTTAGACTCTTTTTTCTAAGGGTTTGTGACTAGTTCCTGTGCACGGTGCGGCATTTTATCAGAGTCTACACTGTTTGCTGTAACGCAATCGATATTCAGAGAAAGAAATACTATGTAATTTTGGAAACTATAGCCTGTGTACCTAATTATATACAATGGACCTTCCTGACTTTATTGTCAAGTAGAGCAGTGGCTCATGATCAGTGGTAGAGTGCTTGACTCAAGATCGAGTGGTTGCGGGTTCGAGCCTAACCAGAGGTACTGCATTGTGTCCTCATCCTCTGCTTATTACTGGTCCAACACAGGAAGATCCGACATGACTGAAACATTCTTGACTGGGACACAAAGAATCGAAGCAAACAAAGAAACTGACTTTATTAAATGTAGTTTTATGAAAAATTCCATTAGTCTGAAGTCTGTGAAGTTTACATAATCTCATGCACAGATCCTGAAAGATTTGCTAGAATGGGTCTAACTCAACTTTAACAACATTTTTACTTATCAGTTGATGAGTTAATGATGGGAGAGAGGGTCCAAATACCACTAAAAGCGGGCCATTAGCGGCCCGCCATCGAAATGCCATTTAAATGGCATTTCGCTGGCGGGCCGATAATGGCCCAAAATTAAACTTTGTAATTTTCCAGGGGATCCGGACAAGTACTGCTAAGGAACCCTAAAGCTTTGTTATTTTCCAGTGTGGGGGGTCCAGAACCCCTGTCATCATCTCTGGATCCGCGCATGAACCTGGTAATATCCGTCATTTTGGTTTATTTCAGAGATTGATGTTGTTTATGCTGGAGGGCAGAAAGTTCTCAACGCCCCACCGGGCGCCAGTCCAATATCTTTCTCAGATAGAGCCAAGTAAGTCATGAACATTCTGAATTTGTTTTTATCGGCTAAATAAGAAAATAAACATATTAAAATAGTTATCTTTGCAGTAGTTAAGTGATTGTTGACAAGTGAACATTATAGAAATTACCAAGAAACTATGTAATTTCTCGAGTTTTAATTGTTCATATTTTGCAAACTTGTTACGAGCCAGCACTCTCACCTTACATATCTACATAAATTTGATTTAGCATAGCTTCTAGAATGTCATCAATCTCTGACAACTGTGTCAGAGAATGGGCTATTTGTCTCAGTGGTTAGAGCATTGGTCTTGTACCACGGTGGACTTAGGCCTTGAGCTGGCTATAGACCCCCCTCCCCCCCCAGGGGGAATTTTGTACACTATGATTTTCTGAAACTACATTATATAAGACACAAAATAAAAGATGTTAGCCCTCTGAGAGTGGCAGCGTTAACGTGTAACATCACGTTATATACGTTACCCCCCAAAATAGCATTAAATGTCCCTGATAATGTCTCAACCATGACATGTTCGTACATATTTGCATGCTGACACAGGTTTATGATCTTCTTATAACACAGTTACATATTTTTCGTATTAATTTTATAAATATCTTGAGCTATTACCGTTATATACGTTACTTAATGTTTCCTGCGTTATTACCGAGTATCAGTATGGTATTTATTGAATATACTTGTATTACATCTGTCACAGAATATATTTAATCTATAAGACTGCTACTTAAATGATTTAAGTTCTTTATTATGGTCGCTTTCACTATTTTTCAGGCCCATGTTATGTATGTTACCTTCAAAATAGCATTAAACATTCTAGTTAATGTCTCTCACAAGCCCTGTTTATGCTTATTTGCATGCTGGCACAGGTTTATGTACTTCTTCTAACAAGGTTTACCTATTTTAAGTATTCATTTAATAAATGCCCCGAGCTTTAACTGTTATGTGTGTTACCAAATGATACATAAGCTATTCTGAGTATCTGTATAGCAGTTGTTGCATAAAGTCTGTCAGAGAATCTAAGAAATGGACAGCTCAGTTCTGGGCAGGGTATATGGATATAATTCAGATGGTGTTCACACTGATTAGGGCTACAAAGAAAACAACTTTGAATTGCATGTCAGCTCTATCTGTATGCATTGTTCCCAATGTTAATTGCAAACGATCACAACAGATACGCAATATATGTACCTGTGTAACTGATTACACATATAAATTTATCTGATACACATCGCAGATGCAAAGAACTTCTCAAACAAAATGGGTTTATTGTGACACGACCATTGGTTCTTTGCTTGAGAAATGCTTTTGAGATAGCTATGAGGCAAACAATAAAGAGGTATTATAGGCTTCAGCAACTAGAACTACGCTTCGTACTACAGATGGAATGGTGTATTACTCATCTAATCAGAGCTCAATATATTGAAACAACTCTTCAATGCACTGAAATGAAATACGAATACTAGAGGCAGTTTCAGGCTTCACCAATCCTTTTAGTTCTAGTTTTGAAGACAAGAACTGTGCTTTTTTGTCTTTCGGTGTTCCTGCTAAGCCTGGCATAGCTAATATCTTATTGAGGCTGATAACATTGGCAGGAAGGCTGTTGCAGACTGCATTGAACCACTTTTAGTTAAAAAAATCTGTCTTTCACAACCCCATAAAATGCTACAAGCTAATAAAGTTTTGAGGTTTGCGAGGTCAAGCAAGAAGATATTGTCCAATTTACAAAACATAAACAGCCAGCAGCTAAGGGCTTAAAGGAGCGTCTTTGGTCAGCATGACGTCTTTCTATTGGACATATTGTTGACCTTGAGTTGACACTTCGGTTTCTTCTGGGACCTGTACCATGGTCACTGTCAACTCCTGATAGAATTTCCAACAAAACTGCCAAGTCCAAACTTCTGCATGGCTTGCAATCACACATTGAACCAACATTAGATTGGCCATGTAGTGCTGCACATAACTTTGATGTTAATGCCATAACTACAGAGCATAATAGCTTTTCCTGTCACCTTCAAGGATCTGATGGCACCAATATTCAACCAGGCACTAAAGGCAGGGCATGTTGGTTTTGTCACTTATAAATAGCAGCAGTCTATAAAGTCTCAGAAACGTCTTAGAAACATTCAAGTGGGGGGAGGGGTTCTCTATCAGTATAAATGGCAGCAGTCTATAAAGTCTTAAATTTCTAGTGGGGGGGGGGGTGTTCTCTATCAGTATAAATGGGAAGGAAACAAATGTTACACGTTAACGCTGCCACTCTCAGAGGGCTAACATCTCCATGTACACATATACTGATAGAGAACTATCATTACCTGGGTGTTTTGTTCAACACTGGTGTATGAAACAAAAGGTGCACCTTCTGAATGTCAACAACATTGGCAAGGATATGGGGGAAGAGATCTACAGTAATACACTGTTTAACAGATTGTGACACTACCAATGTGCCGATGTGTTAGTACCACAGAAAGGTTGTTCCTACCAAACTGATAGAGAACCCCTCCCCCACTAGTTCAACATTCTAAGCAGGGTGGGAAAACAAATAAAAAACTGCTCTAGGCACTCATCGGTGATATGAAGCCCTAACATGTGCTATTTATGTAATTGTGAATAAGCTGCAGTACGACATGTTTCTGAAAAGAGTACCAAAGCCATACACATATACTTAGTATTTCAAATGGCATGAAAATGAGATTACCTCCACCCTGCTTTTCTGTCCTTAAGATGTACATACAGAGATTGAACTATCAAGTCTTTCCCATGAAAACAAGTGAGCCTATTCAGATATGGACAAAATGTGTGTAAAATAAATGGGAAGGAAATCAAGTATCTCTGGGTGAAAGAAAACTTGATTGTACCCTAACAAAAGAGCCACATAATTATATTTTACATTTTGTGTGATATGGGGTTACCATGTTCAAAACTCAACAACTCGAACCATATAAAAGATAGAAAAATAATATTTGCAGTTTCCAAAAGGTACATAAACATACTTTAATACAAAATGAGTTAGTAAGCACGTTCACATTTAAAAAAAATATCAAACTATATTAGTTTCATAAATCATTTCTATAGGAATAATGAAAAAAAGTAACATACGTAACACTTTGGGGTGAATATTTGTTTTCAAAAGTCCATATCTGTGATGCAAAAATAGCTTATGTGGATGATATAGCCAATTTGTAAATCTTACCTTATGGTTTGCACTTTTCAGATGTCATGTCATTTACTAAAACTATCAAAGATGTTGATGGGTAATATATATAATTGGCTGTTACAAGGTAATGGTGCCATTACCATAATGCTAGCATATTGCAAAATCCTTGCAAGATGAATCTGATAGAGGATTAATATGCTGTTTAGAAAAATTCTTTAAACACTTGGATAATATACAAAGATTTGCTCTATAACTTCTACCTGATGGGGTATCTTTGATCTTTTAAGTTGTTACTCGCATATTGCACTGTATGTTACAAACTTTCCATGAGTATTATGTTAACTATATTTGATGTCTCTATAAAAGAAAAGAGGGTTTATGGTAGTTTATGTTTTGAGTTACTTCCCCAGCAAATGAGCCAGAGTAAAAAGAAGTACATGGACCTGTGCCAGCATGCCAATACGTACAAGCAGGTCATGTTGGAGACCATATCTTAAACGTTTAATGGTATTCAGAGAGTAACGTATGTAACCTGGGCTGTAAAATAGTGTAAGACTCCATAATAAGGAACTTTAATTCATTTGAATAGCAGCCTTATAGATTTACTACATTCACTGATGGATGTAATACATGTATAGTCAATAACTGCCATACTGATACTTGGAAATAACATATGAAACACTAAGTAACATATACAACGGCAAAAACTCAAGAAATTTATAAAATAAATGCTAAAATTATGTAACTGTGTTATAAGAAGTTCTTAAACCTGTGCCAGACTTCAAAAAAAGTCTGAATATGTCATGTTGGAAGCATTTTCAGGAAAATTTAATGTTATTTTGTGGGTAACGTACGTAACATGATGTTACCCGCTAACGCTGCCACTCTCAGAGGGCTAACATATTTCATTTTGTGGCCTTTATAATGTAGTATCTAGAAATCATAATGTACGAAATTCCCCCTGGGGGAGGTGGGGTCTATAGCCAGGGCGAGGCCTAGAGAATTACATTTTACATTTTTGTGTGATATGGGGGTACCATGTTCAACATCTAATAACTCAAAAAGTATATAAGATAGAAAAGTAATGTTTGCAGTTTTGAAAAGGTTATTAAAAATTCTTTAATATGATACCAAATTAATGAACATAAACTGGTTTCAATAAAATTTAAGACAAACTACATTAGATGCATTTATCATTTAAAAGGGGGTTCAATTAAAAAATGTAACATACACTATATCCGGGGTGACTATATTTGTTTTCAAATGTCAAAATCTTTGGCCTAGTAATAGCTTACTTAGAAAATATAACCAATTTGGTAATCTTACCTCATCTTTTGCACTTTTCTGAAGTCTTAAAAAGAATTTTAATTATCAAATATTTTGAAGGGTAACGTATGTAACAGGCTGTTACAGCTTAACGCTGCCATTGTCAGAGGGCTAACATGTTGCAAAATCCTTGCAAGACATTGGGCCTTAAGAAAAATATGGTCTACAAAATTCCCCCTGGGGGGGGAGGTAAACCATATCCAGCCAGTGGCCTAACTAGGATCAATTCCTAGGCAGGGCATGGGAATATTTTCAGCTATGCTATACCCTTGTTACGGCTATAAAGTCCTAAGAAACTTTTACAGTTTTATTCAGTTTGTTATGGTGACCATGCTCTAATAAATCATACAGGTAATTGCGCTCTTTCTGTATGTATATGGGTTTTTTCATGATTTTTCTGCCTACCTGATCTAGATCTTGTTTTTTTATTCTTTTAAGATATGACATTAAGTGCCCCTCACCTATCCTATAAATTGCAAGGGGATGTTTATATTGTGCTTAGTTTTCTGTAGCAAATAATGTGTTGTCCTGACTTCCCCATACTTTCAGAATTGTATAATATTGTATTTATTATATTTTGCAGATAATACTTTGTAGGTTACTTTTGCATTGTAATCTTATACATTTTTAGTTTTTAGTGCTGATACCGAATAAGTCTTCAATTATTTGTTATAGCCTTAAAATGCATGTAGATTCGATACAATTTACAGATTGATATTTGATGCATTTTACTGCATTGCGGATTTAGTCAGGAAGCACTGCAACTAAAAGGAAAGGGGAAGGGTCATAACTAAGGTTGTGAGAACTTGTGACCCAACCCCATTGCTGTATAAAAATTTGGCAATAAAATATGTTTAAACTAACTAAAAGGAAAGAGTGTCAGACTCATAACCAAGTGGTCGTGGTTTCAAACCTCAACTACGTCATTGTATTGTTGCCTTGGGCTTGCCACCATATTTCCATTGATAAGCTCTGGTTAACCCCTATATAATGCCCTGACATGACTGAAAAGTTATTAAATGGGAACTTATGATCAATTCTAACACACCTCGCCTATATAGCTAATGGTTAAACTCAGTGATTTATTGGTTAATAAATCACTGCACGTACTGACGTGACGTCATTCAGCCGCCAGTTTGATTTTCAATGACGTAATCTATCACGTACATCATACTTAGACGGCGTAACGTCGTATTTACAACTAATGGGCATCAAAAACGTACGTAAGAATACGTGTTTCAGTCAAAGAAAGTTTTGCGGGAAATTGTAATGCCCTGTTCAAGATGGCGGAATCTGTATAGAACCTGAAGGAATCGTTCATTCTTTCAATCTTTTTGTGTGTTAGAATCGAAATAGATTCGTGCTGGCAGTGATTTGTTGCTTAATATATCACTGTTTGTCGGTCAGTCGTAAGTTTATAAATCATTCGCGCTTCGCGCTCATGATTTCTCCACTTTAACGACTGACCTCCAGCCAGTGATATATTAAGCAAAAAATCACTGCGAGCGCGAATCTATTTCTTAAATAAAATATCAATACACTACCATCAGGCCTATACCGTCTTGTCATATGTTTAGAGCATATTTACTGATTGTCAGCAAAACCAGTAAAAGTAGTATAATCTATATACACAGTTAACATGTTGCTTGAACAAACATAATTTGATAATACAATGACAACTTAACCCTTAATGCGCCAATCGAAACAAAAGTCGTCTGCTTTTCTCGTCTGCTGAAATGTTTAAGAAGCCTCTATGGCAAACAGTGTGGACCCAGATCAGACTGCTCCTATAGGAGCAGTCTATTCTGGGTCCACGCTGTTTGCTTCTATACTTAATTCATCAGTTATGTTAGGCAATTATTTGCAGCGGACGACTTCAGCAGACGACATTTTTAGATACATTCTTTTCTTGGCGCTTTAAGGGTTAAAGGCAAAAAAGCGAAACTTCTCTCCCATTGTTAAAATGATGAGTTCCGCATTGTAAATGATGGTTTCATTAGCCATTTCATTAAATCAAAACGGACCATAAGCGTCGTTCCATGCGGTAGCATGGGGCTCCAAATGACATTAATCGTTTGAATAATTGTATCTGCTTCCAGAAACAGAATTATGAACAGAAAAACAAAAGTGGTCTCGTTTTACTTTGACATGAACCATTTGGCAAACTACTGGGGATGTGATGAGAAACCTAGGCGGTAAGTGGAATGAAATAAATTACAACAACACATGAATTGATCATGAGAGTTTGGTGTCTGTTGAGGAGTTGGACAGCAAAGTATTAGTTGCCTAATTTTTCGTTTAATATTGTGTTTTGTTTAAGTGCAGATTGTTTTAGGATACATTGTTTATTTTCATAATCTAATTTAGAAGGTGACTAGGGTCTGACAATTAGAGATTATCTGATGGCGTTTTGGTTATCGCCCGAAGTATCAACCCTAGACCCCATTATCAGCCCGAGAGCTTTACTTAGGGCGATAGCGAAAACCCCATGTTATAATCTGTTTATCACATATTCCATTTCACTATTTCAACGCGGTTTGACGTAAAAAATGTAAGTAGAACAAAGGAGTGACGTAAATTTTGCGTTACGTCAAGCCACTTGTTTACATCTGACGTTATCAAATGATCAACGTTACGTGCCGGGCATGATAATCTCTCTCCGTTCAAAATACATGACTTCGGGTTATCATCACGGCAGGCTAATAACCAGTTGGCGGGAAAGAGCTTATCGCATATGCAGACTTTGGGTTATCGCGGCAAAAAATGTCTTAAATATGTGATAATAGCATTTTCTATTGATTTCTTCTCAATCATTTGTTGATATAATACCATCATATCTGGAATATACAATATCCAAGCTGAGTTTGCTTCTCAGAATCACTATTCAATATTTACATTTCTACTGTGAGTCTTTAAACGATCCTTTACATTTGAGATGTTGTTCATACCTTCATGAACAAAACGATTTAAGCCACACCCACATACGCGCCATTTGAGTGGGCTAACGTCAAGTCCATCCAATAACGTTGCTTGTCTACTGACGTTTGCGTGACGTTGAACACGTATCGTCGTGACGTTAAGCGCGGAAATTTGGCACTTTGGTTATTCCAAACCCTACGTTATGTCTGATTTAATTCAAAATATCTGGAAAAGCAGCCAAGTTAGGTGAAAATTGAAAATTGATACTTGACTGATAGTATTAAATGTAAATATAAGTAATACATTCTTTTTTTGGAATGTTCATGGAATTATGAATACTTCGGGTCTCTTGCAAAGTTAACGTAAGCCCTTCATGCTTCACTAACTTTGCTAGAGACCCGAAGTATTCATGATTCCACGGACATTCCAAAACTTGAACTCATTTCTTAAATAACTACAACACGAATTGATACACGACCTTTCCCTTTACTAGATAGCTGATTATGCAAGATTAAGGGATTCAGCATGTATGATAATTACCAAACATTACTGAGATGGGACATATATAACGCGTATTGACAAATACGACATCATCCACGTCAGTAAATTTAAGACTGCCATAAAAGGTCAGTGGCAATGTTAAAATAGCATACTCTATTAAGACAAATACCAGTATCAAGTTTGTAAATGTATATGCTACTTTGGATAATTAGTTCCATTAATATTAAATTCTGCATTTGTAGATATCACCATACCGCTCCAATATCTACCGTCTATGCTCTTAGGGAAGCATTAGCAAGGCTTGCTGAAGAGGTAAAACATTTTATAATAATTTTAAGTTTGAACAGAAAAAAAAATCGCCTATCATTTCACAATAAAATCGCAATCGGAACTCAATCGGCCAATTCCGTGGAATCAGACCACGGATGTACTTTGAGGATCTACTTTAATAATGCGGGTGATAAAGTGACGTTGAAGTTTTATAACGTGACGTTGACGTCACAGAAACCATGTTAACACAATAACAAGTTTGATGCAGCAAAACAAACGGTTATAAATGAAATTTATGTTTTTTCAATAAAATATCGCTAAAGTGATATTTTATTGAAAAATACATAACCTTCATTTATTCTGCTGATTAAACTTTTCTGGTAATCATAATAATCGATTTCAATAGAGCTGAACCCACATGGTACAGAATTTATTTTCCACACGCCAGTTCCGGCTAAGTTTTTTGGTACATAGTACTATGCGTTTTGCTCCTAAAAAACACCAAAGTCATGATTCGATCCTTGAATTGTGACTGACTTTCCTGAATGAATGAAATCCTATACAGCCAGCATACATTCTCTGGCCACTATCTGCCCACCAGCGAAACGCTATTTAAATGAATTTATATACATTTCAAAATGCAAAATACTATATAACAATAGTTTAAAAACAGTTGCTGAAACGCGTGAGAAAGCCCTTTAGTTGAACATGACTTCAACAATACAACACACTGGTCTGTCATTATACACATGCATAAAAAAAACGTACAGGTTATGAATAAAATGGAGGGAACACATTGCAGCAAATCCGTATCTGCATATTAATTTACTAATTTGCACTTAATGGTAAGGGTTTCAAGTATGCCAATGCTCTTATGGGCCCACAAATGATAATTATTTTTATTTGGCATATCTAAAAACGTCCCTGGTGCGGTATATCGGTAATAACTTCATACAGTTACTTTGTTGTGTTGTCTGCGAAGCATGTCGACACATAGGGATCAGGACTCCGTTTGTGTTTTCGTCGTCGTCGTTGAGGTCGTCAGGGCGTCACACTTGGTTTCTGATCAATAACTTTTGAAGGAAAGCATCAATTTCATTCAAACTTTACGAAAGGTAAAGCATTATTAAATACATGTCAAGTTTGAAAAGGGAGGTCACCCATAATATTTTGTTTGAATATGGACCTTTTTTGACTTAGATTTTGACTGAATTGTGACTTCTGATCAATAATTTCTGAAGCGATGTAACAATGCCATTCAACTTTTACAGAAGGGTAAAGCATCATAAAATACAGGTCAACTTCGAATTTGGAGGTCATCTGCAAAATTTAACAGAGTTATGGCCCTTTTTTAAATTTGGTTTAGGCTAGTGCAAAAGCTAAATTGGCTTTTTGTGTGTGCTAAACTTTCCATTTCCCCAAAGCTTTTATATCTGACAGCTTCTCACTATAGGCCATGATTACCCAGTGTCGTAGATATTCATGACAGTGATTAATATTTCACCCCACCACCCTGACCCCTTAGGCAGGGTCAAAAGTCAAATGTTAAACTTCGCAATAACTCAGTCAGTTGTCAATATTTTATACTTAAATTTGGCATGCAGGCAGAAGTGCAATAGATATGAAACATATTAAACGGGATTAAAGTTTGAAGGCCTGGGTACGGTCTGGGTGGACTTGGGGTGTAGAGCAGAGGCTAAAATTCAACTTTTTCAGAATATGGTCATGTCGGGGAATGACGAATGCAGCAACATGCAAGCACATATTCTGTCCTAAAGGCCCCTTTACACTATAACGAATTGACTGGACGTTCCCTCGACGAATTGCAAAAATATAAAAAATCTGGAATATGCAGACATTCACTGAAAAATACGACAAACATGTTCATGGAGGCTGACATAACGACCTGAACACGAATTTGAAACGACCCCAAAACATGTTCATAACTTACGAGAAACAACCAACGAAAGAACATTAGCGAATGAGTAACGATCTGTTAACAAAGGCTCAACTCTCTGGGTGCGCTCTGCGGATCAATTGCCACGCAGTTAAGGGCAATTGCGGGAAATATTTCCCACATTCAGATCTTTTTAATTCTTTGCATACAGTTTGTTTTATGTATGGACCGTCAATTAATAAAATAAAAAAGGATATGTCATTGCGCTCGATTTTTCATAATCTGACATGGAAGTTTTCAGCATTTAACCAATTTTCTGAAAAAACCCAAGTCCTTAATATTAAGTTTAAATAGTTGTAATCGCCATCCAGCTTCTTTATTTTAATTTTAATTATTACTCACGACATCAAGCTTTTTAGGAAAAGAGAAAATTTATTTGTTTTCTCAAGCCGTGACAAGACACCGAATGATAAATTTTGGTATTTCCCTCAAAATAGGAACACGATTTTAGATTAAACTGTATACTAAAACATCTGGATTTAACAATCTCTTATAATTGTTTTTATTTCATAGACTTTTATAAAACGTTATTGAGTGTTCTTTTAAAAAATCTGGCATTAACAATCTCAAAGTTTAGTTTTTATTTCATAGACTTTTATATAACCTTTTAGAAAAACGAATAAAAAATGGGGGTCACCGAACTAATTTACTTTCAGGAGAGCAAAATTTACCCCTACCCCCACACATTTTGAGGATAATTAAATATAAAACGTTATGAGTGTACTTTTAAAAAATCTGGCATTATCAATCTCACAGTTTAGCTTTATTTCTTAGACTTTTATATAACCTTTTAGAAAAAGGAATAAAATATAGGGGTCACCAGACCAATTTTCTTTCAGGAGAGCAAAATTTACCCCCTACCCCCGCACATTTTGAGGATAATTAAATATAAAACGTTATGAGTGTACTTTTAAAAAATCTGGCATTATCAATCTCACAGTTTAGCTTTATTTCTTAGACTTTTATATAACCTTTTAGAAAAAGGAATAAAATATAGGGGTCACCAGACCAATTTTCTTTCAGGAGAGCAAAATTTACCCCCTACCCCCGCATATTTTGAGGATAATTCAATACAAAAAGTTATGGAGTGACCTTTTTTGTCATTTATATTAATTTATACTACTGGTAGGATGTAATTAATTATTATAAAGCTGAAAAAAAGAATAAGAAAAAAACAATGACTTTTAGGTGCCCACCCAGGAATCGACCCTGGTCCGCTGGTGTAAGAGTCCGAAGCGCTATCCACTAGGCTATGAGGTCAGATCGTGCCCCGCCCAAATTAACCATATATATTGGACACACAATCCGAGTTCCGGCCATATATGTATTCACAAACACGGTATAAACTTGATAATTTTGTATATTGTTTGATTCGCCAGATCTATTTATCAGTATTTGGAACAGTATACTGAGAAGATCATTTATAATAACGGGTCAATATATATTTCGGCCACTCTTTAGTTACTTTATTTTGTCCAGAAAATGCGGAAATATCCACCTGACGTAAGTGTATCTGAAACCTGTATTGATGCCAATTTGAAAACGGTTGAAAGACGGGACCCAGACAATTTTCCCCGTTTCCCGTTGCAGGAATGATGCGCATGGACAATACTGGAAATTGCCCTTAAATGTAAATTAACAAGAAATCAAACCTCGAGTTCTTTTCTTTATTTTCCTTACTAGTTTCTTTATCAAGAAGCATTTTGTAGGTAATCAAATAACATATATGTATATATGCATGTACAAAATGGCTGTAGACATGTCATTTAGTAAAGGACACAACCAAATGTTGACCGCCAGTGACCATTTGGCCACTGCGTGTCCACAAAGCTAACTAATGCGCAAGTATGTCCTAGATTTAATCTACTGTTAATTTGTGATTCTATGACTCAATTGCAAAACATTGCATTCGACAAAACCAGCTTTGTAAGTCTTCGTGTGGTTCATTTTCAATCGAACAGCTAAGGAATTCTTGATGCGTTCAAAAGACCACAATTTGGTAGGAAGAATACTATCTTTGAGCTAACGAACCGTTGTCGCACTGCTGACGACCAAACCGTTCAAATTGCGGTCAGTAAAGAGCCCTTAACGTTCTGCCGACGATAAAACCGTATGCATTGTGTATAGTGAATGAACCCTCTGCGTATTGACCGTTCGTTGGCGAACGTCGAATTTTTTGTGAATGCACAAAAATCTTTCACGCACTGGGCCAACACCAACGTACGGGAACGTTCTTCAACAAACTGAAAACGACCTTAAACCGTCGATCACCGTTGAGCTAACGACCTTAAACGCACACCAGCGTGTGTCAACGAATGTCAAAATATCACCACACACAGAGCGAATGCTGAGCCAATTCGTTAAAGTGTAAAGGCCCCTTTACACGCACCTTTGACACCTGGGGTGGGGTCAAAGGTCAAAATATTTTTTCTGGAAGCAGTCATGTTGCATATGAAATTAATTGGAATGGAGCCTGGAGCACCATGAAAGCACATATTCTGTTAAAACATACATCATTGGCCCCTAGGGTGGGGTCAAAAGATCAAAATATTTTTTTTCCTGAAAGTACCTTGTCATGTTGCATATAAAATGAAAGGGAATGAAGCGTAGATCACCACGCAAGGACATTTTCTGTACTTACACACACCCTGGACCCGTGGGGTTGGTTCAAAAGGTCAATCATTTTTTTCTAAATGTGGTTATGTTGCACATCAAATTAAAGGGAAAGAAGTATAGACCAACATAGAAGAAAAAACTTTGACCTTACACACACCCTGACTCTTGGTCTGGTTGAAAGGTCAGATTTTGAAATTGTACAGATAAGTATTGAACTTAGCACTAAAATAGTTGACAGTCTGAGGGACGTTTCTAGATATCCCAAATAATATTAATTACAATTTGTGGGGTATGTAGGAGTATTGGCACATTCGAAACCCTTACCGTTAAGTGTAGATAAGTAAACGAATGTGCATTTATGGATTCGCCACAATGTTTTTCTTCCATTTTTAGCTCACCTGAGCCCTCAAGTGAGGTATTAGTATGTCTATTTCATTAAAAAAATACCTATTGGGAGGTGACACAGCAAATCATGTCAGTTTCAAGCAGTCCATCCTTATTTCATGCTCATGCTATTTTTAGCCTTTCTAGAGGGTGATATAAGAAATAAAAATGTCACCATATTAATCTCTGGAAATCTCTTGAGCTGGTTTTCATCTCGTTTCAACCTGTAGGCCAGTTTATACTAGTTTTCCGGTAGACATAAAGATTTGTAAAAACAAATTCACAAATATGATTAAGCTTTGTAGATTGTACGAAAAAAAAACGTGACGTCACCAAAAACTAAATACTGTTCTAGTACTTAGTGAAGTTTAAGTATTAATGCCAATTTAAAAAGTAAAAAAGAATAATAACCACTAATCATAAACTACAGATAACAAAAAAAAACAAATATACTAGTCAAAAGTTCTAACCGGCCCCGTATGTTTTTACCGTTTGTCTGAAGCTATTAACACTATATCAATTCCATTTGTATTCCCGGTTAGGCCAATCTATCAGTGAAGAATACATAAAATGGCTTAGCAAAATTCATAAAACTGTATCCTGGAGGCTTGCGGAACACACGTACCCTCAATTTCAAAATTCACAAGAATTTGCATTGGGTGGTGGGGTAATTTTTGACACTTTTGTCAATAGCAACGAGTCTTATGTAGATGGAGTGTACATTTCAGCACTTTGGTGTTCACTAGGAGTCTGACTTTTGAAATGAAAACATTTTGCGTGTGAAAAGGGGTTATTTCAAAAAGTCGTGATTCACAAATTGTGCCAAAATGCGAATTTTGAAAATGGGGGTACCACTATTCAAATTGGCATCCTGCATGTACTGTTGAACATTTTGTCAATATCTTCAATGTCAATGGTACAAGACACGTCTGGCTATTTCGAGATGCTAAAAAAGTAGTCTTATCATTCTAAGTTGTGAAGAAAATTTAAAAAAAAAGCAAGTGGCCGGTTAGAACTTTTGGCTAGTATATTTAAGGGAAGTGGATAAATCAAACAATACGTAAACAGCAACGTTATCCCTAGTCCAATGTGAACGTTTAACTAATGACAACATATTCTGAAGTATGCATTGTGTCTGCAATGGTTTAAGTCAAATTAGGAAATGTTTAAAATTAGAGTGCGAATAAATCAATAAAAAGAACAAACATCATATTTGATTTTTTACTAGCAATAATCTCTTATTGTAGATGAATAACCATTTCTTTATAAGTGCCATTAAAGTGTGTTTGTTTGTCAGTGTGTACCCCACATAATTTCTGTAAATATTGAGAGGAATGTGTGTTTGTTTGTTTGATATGATTTTTTTACAACCCAGTCAACAATTTTTCAGTTATGTTAGAACAGTTTTTACTGGGTTGAACCAGTACTAAGCAATGATAAATGTGTCTTTCTCAAGGACACACTGCAATGACGCCGTGAGAGGAATGTGAATGTTCGTTTCTATATAATATACAAACAGGTGCTATTGAAGCTTGAAAATTTAAATATTTTAAAAACTGTATTAAGAAGCTGCAAAATGGTAATATATACTCAGAAGAAAAAGTTTAGTCAGTACAGACACTGTTTGCAATAATTTTGTAAGACAGTCTTAATATTGACAAAAACCTTACTAAAAATAAAATTAGTGTAATGTCCTACAAATGTGAACATTTTCAACAAACCACTCCGAAAATATACCAATTTTCTTCATCAAAAATACACAAAGTGGTCAATATCAAAATTCAAATTTCATAACTCAAAAATCAGTCTAGCGCCCCTCAGACGATTTCTGGTAGTACAGACGGAAATTCTCGTATCTTTTGCATGACTAAGGAACTTAAGAAGTTTCCAAGCCACCATGAAGCGATTACGTCATGTTGACGTCACTATGACCCAAACTTCAAATGGTGTCGTTATCCGTGGTCTCCCCAACGGAGGCTTGTCATTTTTACCGCCAGGCCCGTGAAAACGTGTTTGCAGACGATAAACTGTTTGTTCACTGCATCCAAAACTGCGTGTTACGTCAGCAACACGTGTACCTGTTTCAAGACGTCAAAACGCGGTATTTCTGTAATTTGTAGATACCTGGACCAGCGAATTAAGCTGCTAGCACTGAATTTTCTCCGGATTATTGCAATAGGAACAACTCTCTTTCAATAGCTAACAGTATATGAGAAAATAACCCTGCCAGTTTACCGCAGCACGTGCACATCGTGCATTTTTAAATTTGGATGATACAGTCTAATAGAGGCATTATTTGTCACGCAATGAACAGGTAAATGTAACGTTACGATAATACAACTCATGTAAAAAATTTGACAATGATATGTGCAGTATTGTGGATTTTATGAGAAAACATAAATACTGACTAAACTTTTTCTTCTGAATATGTTTAAACGATACTAACGGTATAATAATAATAGTAGCAATCAATCTATATGCATTTTGTAATATCTGGCTGTTTATAGGGGACATATTGCCATGGACATATCATTTGTACAGTTGAATTCTTTAAAACGAGTATGGCATAAAATGCTTTCGCTTCCTTGTGTTAGCAATATAGCATTCACATTGCACGTACCATGGCACGATTCTAGACAGCTTTTTAAGCTCAGAGAAACTAGTAATCCTGGATATTGATTATGGCATGCATTATATCAAGGATTTAATAGTATTTCAAAAGTTATACTTTAAGTTTGGAGATGCTTTAAGCAATTATTAATAACTGACGCAAAATACTTTGAATTGCTGGAAGTCTGTACCACAATTATTGATGTGCACTAATGTAGCTTGTAACCAGCATAAGGTACAGGATGGCATGTGCGTTCAGTGAAGATTTAAATTAGTCTGCGCATTTGCATAGACTGCTCAGTGTCTTAGTCTTCTTCCTGAAGAAATGTTGGACACTTGGCTACCCATCGAGCGCCGACTGAAGACAGCGTGGATGCCAATAATTATCCGAGTCGTCATTAGACAGTCATGGCAACTTGCACCTTTTGTTGGACACTGGCTCAATTAGAAAGTATGTTTATTTTTCTAGGGATTAGAAAACAGTTGGGCCAAGCATAGAAGATGTGTTGAACTGCTGTATGAAGGTATAGAAAAGCTAGGTTTGGAGTTGTTCATCAAAGATAAGGTACTGGTATTGACAGATGTGCCTATAAAACAAAACTATCGATAATCAGATATTATGGATTACAATCAGTAGATATCAAAAGATTTTTTCTGTAGGGTATTCTAACTGTAGTATTAATTTAGAGAAGTTCCCAGATTTTTTTCTCCCTCTACAGAACACACTTATGTGTTTCATTATGTCTCATTAGTGATAAGCTCTTATATAGTAGTAAAGTTAATGGGTATTAGAGAGGATATTGACTCAACTGGTTTGTTTAAGCTCACTTACTTTGATTAGAGGGACTGTTGTATTTAGGAAATTTCTCAACAGAGCAACATATCAGTGAAACTGGCATGCGCACGGAATTTAAAAACTTCATAAATAACAAATAACGAAACAAAGGGCAATGCTCTTGCTCAGAACAACAGCCTTTGGACCAAATATATTTGTAACGATTCTTAAGCCAAAAAAAAAGGCTATTCCGTTGAATCTTGCACATATGTTATTTACCTGCGTCGCTTTAGCGAAAGCAGGTCTAGTAGTGGGTGCACTCCGTCCGTCCATCTGTCTGAAACACTTAAGGGTGCCAAGTTTGTATAATCTGTAACTCCAAAAGTTTCATTCTTTTTATTCAAACTTTGCCTGATGATTGTTCATATATTGAAGATGTGCACCTCCTATTTGTGCACGTTTCATAAATTTTTTCTCATTTTTGAGGGGTGTTGAACTTAGACATTTTTTTACATCCGCAATGCTTAGGGGGTGCCTAGTTTGTGTAATCTGTAGCTCAAACAGTATGCATTCATTTATATTTAAACTTCACACAATGATTGTTCACACATTGAAGATGTGCACCATCTATATTGTGCACATTTCATATTTTTTTCTCATTTTTTACGAGTGATGAACTTAGACATTTTTTCCATCTGAAATGCTTAAGGGGTGCCTAGTTTGTGTAATCTGTAACTCCAACAGTATTCATTTCTTTATATTCAAACTTTGCATAATGATTGTTCACACATCGAAGATGTGCACCGATCTATTTTGTGAGATTGTTTCATTGTTTTTTTCTCATTTTTGATGGGTGTTGAACCTAGACATTTTTCCCATCTGTCAGTTTGTCCGCAACATTTTAGGGGTGCCAAGTTTGTGTAATCTGTAACTCCAAAAGTTTCATTCCTTTTTATTCAAACTTTGCCTTATGATTGTTCACATATTGAAGATGTGCACCTTCTGTATTGTGCACATTTCATAATTTTTTTCTCATTTTGACGGGTGTTGAACTTAGACATTTTTTCATCTGAAAGACTTACTGGAGATTACATTGCGAAATTTGGGTGTAATCTGATTTCATTCCTGTTTATTTGAACTCTGCATATCGACTGTTTACACATTGACGATTTGCTCCCGCGACGCAGGTCCAGGGCAGAGTTTGGTCTTGTTTTAAATGCTCACAACAAGTCAGTGAAAGACCAAAGCACATACACTTAACCCTTAAAGCGCCAACTAAGACTGCAGCACTGGACAATTTTGTAACATCAATCTTAATTTTCGAAAAAATAATGTATGATATTTCATGAGAATCGTCTGCCAGCAGACGATTCTCATGAAATATCATGCCTTTTTTTATTATTTTTGAAAAAGCAGCGAAATTTGAAACTGCAGTCTGCTACAAATTATAGGTGTCGCTTTATACACTTAAGAGGTTTCTGGTGAGTTCAGCACGATTTCTTTGTTCTAGCACATTTTGTTAGGGGGTTACATGACTAATTGATCGCTGACGTGTGAAATTCGTGCATGTTTTAAAATAATTTCATTGCATCTTAGTCTACCATAATTAAACTTTATGCAATGAAAAGACAAGCGTGCGACGATTTCATTTTCTACTAAAAGACAAACACTACTTGTCAGGTTTCTGAAAGTTTCTCAGAAAGTTGAAGAATATGCGCAAATTGCTATGTGACTACTGGTTAGTTCTGAGACAGAAATGATAGTTATATACCATGACCATTAAATAACTATAAAGACAAGTGCCAAAATATATACTAATTATTGTTTGTCATTTGCAGGATATTAGATTGCCATGTGTAACAGGTATACTTGTTCCTGAAGGCATGAACTGGAAGGACGTTGCTAATTATGCCATGAAAACGTATGTCAGCAAAGAAGTTATATATTATGTTTTATTTTGTTTAATTTTGTGAAGTTACCAAATGCATTTGATGCTTTATATGGCCTAATGCACAATGGGTAACTAATAAACAGACTATGCTAAATGTTTTTGGCATATGGAAATAATAACTGATATACAATGCACGAGTGACCCTTGGCAAGTTGTAAATTTTAGTATTTTAATTGTCATATGTGTGCGAGAGTGCTAGACAAACCCATATGAGCCGTGATATGAGATTTTCAACAATGTGGTATGTATGACCAGCAAAAGGCTCAGACGAGCCTGCGCATATACGCAGTCTGATCAGAGCCTTTGATAGCCGCTTGAATATTCTATGACAGTTAAGCTACTGGCTGAACAAAATTTGAGGTTTCTAAGCTTAAAAGGAGGCTGCACAGGCTCGTCTGAGTCTATACTTTTCAAAATGCCACATTGTTGGAAATCACATGTTACGGCTCATATGAGTATCACCAGGAAATACCATAATCAGAGAATGCAGTATTAAACCATGACAGCTAGAGGTGAGACACAACTACTAGCACACAGTCAAACAATAATGCGTACATATATTTGAGCCACGACATGTGATTTCCAACAATGTGGCATTTTGACATGTGTAGACTCAGATGAGCCTGTGACGCCTCCTTTGAAGCTTAGAAACTTCAAATGGTATTCAGTCAATTGCTTAACACTCATAAAATATTCAAGCGACTAGCAAAGGCTCTGATCAGACTGCGCAATTGCGCAGGCTGATCTGAGACTTTGCTGGTGGCATATACCACATTTTTGGAAATCACATGTCGCGGCTCATTTGTAAAAGCATGAACAAAATACACATATAATTCAGCTCAACAAAATGATATTTGCACCCAGCAAAACTTCACGTCAGCATTGTAAACCGCCCAGTGTATGGATAATAGAATGTTATTTTTTCTAATCTTTCAATATAAACATATCGTTTGAGAACTCAAAATAACTCATTGAGATTGTACATTCAAGTAGCTACAACATATTTTTTGTTTGGGAAAGAAGTAAAATTTATTCGACATCAATCTAGTATTTACAGGCCTTTGTATCTTAAGGTCTTGGATCCATAAGGAGATCGTCTTTTATCGACATACATCAACAAACATCAGCTCTACTTTATGTGCAGCCAGCAATGCAATATGTCTGCACATAACAGGGAGACATTTTTTTTTCTTTATTTTCAGATATTTGGTTGAAATTGCTGGCGATCTCGGCAGTATGGGAGGTAAGATCTGGCGCATAGGGCTTCTCGGATATAACTGCACGCCAGATAATATCGCCTTGGTACTAAAAGCTTTAGGGGAGGGTTTAGCTCACGTCAGAAAGACAGGATGTTGATCCAGCACATAACAAAAGACAGACAATAGATTCAGATAAAAACATTATACATGTACCTCAGTGTGTTTGTAGAAACACTTATAGATCTAGAAGGCTTGAAACAACTGATCTGTGATAACCGGAATCCTAATAGCGTGTTGTTCCTGTTAAAGTTAAAGGGATTGTGGAACGTTCTCATATCAAAAAGTGTCTCTTTAACATGCACGGATCCAGAGGGGGTCAAACTTTGACAACGTTTTTTTTTCAGTTTGATGAAGGGAGGAACAATCAAAATACTACTAAAAGCGGGTCATCATCAGCCCACCAGCAAAACGCCAATTAAATGGCGTTTCCCTGGTGTGCCCATGATGGCCATACATTGAATGCTGGCTCGGTAGTTTTGTGATTTTTAAGGGGATTCGGACCAGTATTACTAAGAAACCCTATATTTTTGTGTGATTTTGCAGGGGGAGGGTCCGGACCCCCTGTCCCCCCTCTGGATCCACGCATGTTTAAAGTAATATTAATATTTTTGGTGTTAGCCATGGTTTGGTGTGATTGTGGCATATCTTGGTCATATTGACTAATTTTGGCCAGAATTATTTTATTAGTTGATTTACAAACCCTCCTACTGTAATTTTCCGGAAAGTAGAAAAAAAATAATTTCTAAAAGTATTTTTTTTATTTTACCGCCAACTCTAAATACTATTTGTTTAGTTGAAAAAAAATGATATATTTTTGAGTTTCTGTCTGTGTAGTTTTGAGAGTGACGCTGTTAAAAGTGATTGTCCTGTCCAGATTTTTAGGAAAATGATGAAATATATAATAATTTAATACAGTCTGTTGGCTTACCTTACTTATAAGTTTTACTGTTTTTGGAGATATTAAAAAAAAACTCTGAAAATGACCAGTCAACTGGTCATTTTCACCTTTTTTTGTCCCCACCCCACGACCCTAAATCTGAAAAAATCCCATAAATTAACTAATAAAAAAATTCTGGCCTTTTTGAATTTGTATACTAATAAAAGTTTAATGTAATGTATTAAGATGTTCACATTTCATTCTAATCTTTTACTCATCTCCTTACTAGGTATAAGCGCAGTCGACAAGCAAGTAAGGAAGAATGCAAAGATCAGGGATCGATAGAATCAAATACCATACCTGACCTAGGATATTATATGGGAAAGTGACAAAACACATCTGCAGGATACTTGATTGTAGAAGGATGTCAATTGGTAAAATAACAAGACACACAGGTCCAGATAAGGAAATTTTCTAAGCGTGAAATTGTAATTGTTTTCTTACCCATCAATTTAAACATGTGTTTTGGGTGCTCAAAAGAACCGTCTCATTGAGACGGTTCGTTTGAGTACCCACAGCATATGTTTGGATGATGGGTTTTGTTTGTTTGTTTGATTGATTCTTTACGTCTCATCAACAATCTTTCAGTTATGTAAAGACGGGTCTTCCTGGGTTTACCAGTACTAAGTTAGGATAAATGTCTCTTGCTCAAAAGCCACAATGCAGTGACGCCGGTGAGGCTCGAACCTGCGGCCCCTCGGTCTCGAGTCAAGCAATCTACTACTGAGCCACTGCGCTCCCTAAATGGATGGGTAAGAAAATAAATACAATTTTACGATCAAAAAATCCTTATCTGGACCTATGGCTACACTTAAAACATGTTTATGTAGACGTTTGAAGCACATACCAGCCGATTCTTTCAGGAACCAGTAAATGTATACGGCCCTGAACAAGTCCCTCGGGGCCACATGTCCATCACAGTTAACTCATTATTGGTGAATCCAACATGTATCTCATAGTCCTTCCAACCTCCATACTCCCAAATATTTCTCATGGTAGAGATAATAAATTCTTTGTGTCCACCTTTCTTGCTAACTTCGCTTCTGGAATCAAATGGATAGTACACCTGAAGAATAGAACAGAATAGAATGCAATGAAAAAGAAATGAATAGAATGGAATTAAATACAATATGCAACATAGCCTTAGCCGTTTTAAAGCATCAATCACAACAAAAGCCGTGTGCTTTTTGTCGTCTTTTGAACTATTTTGCAAGTCATTTTGGCAAGCAGTGTAGACTCAGATCTGATTGCATCCATAAGAGCAGTCTGATCTGGGTCCACACTGTTTGCTCGTATACTTACATTAATCAAATAACATATTAGATTTATGCAGACATTTTCAGATGATTTTCTTGCAGGCGCTTTAAGAGTCCATGATCAGGGCTCACCCTGTCATTAGCCCTTGAAGCCATTTGCTACTAAAAATGTAGAATGGCTACAAATAAGTCATTGGCTAAAAGTACAGACTAGGTGGTTCCAAAGTACATATTTGCGAAAAAGTATATTTTGATCAGCTTTTGGATTTTCGATTATTGCTTTTATTATTCCTTCACACTTAATTATTGTGCCATAATTTACTCTTTGGATGCTGGATGTTTTCAATACCATCCGGGTGTCAAACATTATGGATCCAGGTCAGGCCAGACATTTTGTCGGGCCTGATCTGGGTCTAAACTGTTTGCAAAGGCTATCAGTAGACATAGCGGGCAAAGAGTTAAATACAAAACAACAAAGTGTTGGCTACAACAAATTCTGAGCCAGGGTAAGCCCTGTGTCATACGGGTAGTTAGAAATATACACTCTATCCATCATATACATTGTAACTGACAAAACATATCTAATGGGTGCCGCAATTGTTATGAGCTACTGATGTCGACTTATCCTTCGCCAACTACCATATTGGGCTTTGTCGTGTTCGGGGTTTATGACAATATAATGCTCAACTAAGTCTATTGGTCTTCGCATTTGTTATCTACAGCAAAAAGACATGTTTTCACGTGTTCAAGCCCATGTGTGTGGTACATTGTAGCAAAGGGGAGTCTGGTGAAATTAAGTGGCACTGGAGTAATTTCTGGTAGTATTAACCCTTAATGCGCCAATCGCAGCAAAAGTTGTCTGCTTTTCTCGTCTGCTGAAATGTTTAAGATGTCTCTATGGCAAACAGTGTAGACCCAGATCAGATTTCTCCTATAGGAGCAGTCTGTTCTGGGTCCACGCTGTTTGCTTCTATACTTAATTCGTCAGTAATGATAGGCAATTATTTGCAGCAGACGACTTCAGCAGACGACATTTTCAAATGCATTTTCTTTAATCTAACCTAGCACCAGCTTCAGCGGTATTGTGCTTTCTCTCAGAGCCAACATTCATGTGGGACTAGAATATGAAAACAATTAAACAAAATATGAGTTTGATGGCTTTGCCATTGATGACACTGAAACAAATATAAAGGACTCTTTCCAAGGAATATTTTACCATGCTATACCACTGCAGGAGGGAACCAATATCTTGTTCTATAACAAGCCCATGATTTATTATATACTGGTAGTGTTAAGCAAACAATTCAAACTCCCACAGAGAGCAACCAAGAAATTCTCCGTTAAAGCTCATGTGGACAGCAAAAGTTGTAAGAAAAATGTAAAAAGGGATGTGACCTCTTTATGTGTCAGTGGTCCAGGACATATTTCATGGATGGAGAACGTTTTAGACGGTTGGTAGATAAACTGTTTACCACTTATGTAAAGGAAACCAGTACATTACTTAACACAAGTACGGACAGTCAGAATAAATCCAGTGTAACCACCAGCCAAAAGTCTACACATCCTTATGAGTCTTTACTACCATGCTACTACCAGCTTAGCAAAAGCATAGTTCATGAAATCAAATTTGGTGATATAGCTGTCATGTACATATCAACAATTTGCCATATAGTGACAGGTATTTTAATACTGATAGGCAGATTGAGATGTTTAAAAGAGGAAAGCCAATGAACATGATATTTAGTTAGTGTTTATTTCAAAATTGGTTTCCTTAGTTTCAGTACCATATGTTGTTGGTACACATCGGAATTGCCTTATAGAGGCAATTCCAATGTGCACCTACAACATATGTCCATTGAATAAATGAGTGTTTTTTCACCATAAAACAAGTTTTTCACAAAGTTCTCAACAATTTTTTATGTTTCAGTGTAATTAATGAGCATGTAGAAATGAACACGTTTTTGTGTAGTTTGGCATGGACCTGGATGACAATAATAGATAGCCAATAATATAGCATTGCCTGGTTGTAATGATCAGTACAACACAAGCACCTGAAGAAGGGCACCCTATTAAGCCAGAAGAACAGCAGCCAGGTAAGGTATTAACACAGCTACAAGACTCACCAATATTAAGACAAGTCTCAGCAATAATGGATATGATTTCTACTCTACAAGGGCAAATAACTACATCAACTACTCAAGTTAACTAGCTTGTTGAGCAAGCTGCCAGCGAATCTTTATATCTGACGGTGGAAATACCTCTATAGACTCTTCAAATATAGCTCAAAAACAACTCACAACGAACCAGTAGCAGACATACAGTGTTTGGGGAATACAGATGCTATGGCAGAACAGAATTCAAACCACATAGAATTGCCTTATTTAGAGTTAGAGATCCGTGACCCCCAAACTCATAAATAAAGTGAAGTGGTACAAATGACATCTACTCCCAGAATACAGAATCACGCTAAGCCTCAAAGACTGCTCCCTATTCAAAGAAAGACAGTCAGAGCTAAGAGCCAATTACCTGAGAATCAGTCATTGAATGACACTCTTTTGATAGGAGATTCTATATTCAGATCAATAAATCAAAAAGGACTAAAACCCAATGTAATCAAGAATGGTATTTCAGGTGTTAAGCTAAGCCATTTTATCTGCCAGATAAAAGTTTATGACATGAAAATCTTCTGATGTAACAATTTATATTGGCTGCAATAATGCCTTGAGTGGATCAGATTTGGAGTATTTTGAGGAGCTGTATGAACAGGTGATACAGCATACCAAACAGTCAAATGACAAGTGTCAAATCTTTCTGTGTAATATCTGTCCACGAGCAAACACATGTGTAGGAGATATTAATGACATAATACAGCGACTCTCTGAGCAGCATAATGCCAAATTGGTTGATCTTGACAGTGCATTTCATGACAGACATGAAAAGATAATCGAACGCTATTATGATACAGATGCGATCCATTTATCATCATCTGGAGTAAAGTGATTGCTTGGAGCATTAAATAAGCATGTTTTACTTGTGAAGGACTTTGATAAATCTTCTTCCCAAAAATACACTGCAAGAGACCAAACCACATCCGAGGAAGACTTGGTCAAAATCGGTATAGATTTGGTAGAAATAGTCATCAATAAGGAAGGGACAACTTACATGTACTCTGCTAAAAATGCTGGGAAAATAATAACCAAACTAGTGACTGTAGACAGAAAACAATAAAAATGTTATCAGTGTGGCTTCTTTGGTCACAAATCTGGACGTTGCCTTCAGAAATAGGGACTTGGCAGTGATGCCTCAATTCAAGTTCTATTATCAAATAATAAGTATTCATATTTGAGCTCTATATGTGGAGAATGTGGCATGAAAGACTGCTGCTATGAAACGGATTATCTACTCACTTTGGTTGATAATAATACTCATTCAGTCCTCATCTCAAATGCGAATTATTATCAATCTTAGACTAACCAGATACTGGATGATAAAATATGTGACAATGTTTTGTAGTTATAATTCAAATGAAGAGTTTAATATTGAATTGCCTATGAGGCCCTCATCTTCTGAAACAGGTAGCTCAAGTATGCATGAATTATTTAGTTCAATTAATGATGCTTCAGTCAATATGCAACCAACTGCTGTGGCAAATGTGTGTACTGATGATCACTTTCATGGTCAGGACAAATCTTGCACTACTTATAATGAATTAACTAGGCCACCTGATCAGAGCTTATCTGTTACTAGTTTTCAGGTGTCCAATAACTTTACCAGAAGTACAACACATGATAGATGTGTAAATAATTCAAGTTCAAGGGCTGAACAGACTGCATCACAATTATCTGCATCCAGTTCAATTTTGTCTGGCAATGTTACCCATAGCATAACATCTGGACAGTCTGTTATTTCTTTTAATGTGTCTGGTTTGAAATAAGAATGTCTTAAAGTAAACCTTTCCCAATAACCACCAAATTCAGCAGTTCAGTGGAATGAAATCTTTCGAAGAAAATATTGAAAATGTGTTAATAGAGGATAAAGAAATATTCCTGATGGGTGATATTGATAGGGACCTTTTAAATAAGCAGATCAAGCAGGCATGGTCAGACTTTATGTAACCTTTTTGTTTAGTACAAATGGTCTCTGAGGCTACAAGGGTAACTCCAAGTTCAAAAACTCTGATAGATCATATCTATACTAACTGTTCAGAAAATGTTAATTTAGTAAATGTTCCCAAGATTGTATTAGGTGACCATTTTTCTATATTCTTTACTCGCAAAATACATGTGCGACCCCCGAAAGGAAAGCATTTCACAATATCTTACAGAAGTTTTAAAGATTTTGATGAGACTAAGTTTTCTAATGATCTTCTATCAGCACCATGGAACATAATTAAGCTTTTTGACGTTATAGATGATTTACTTGAATCATGGTTAGATCTTTTTTCTACAAGTTGTAGAGCAGCATGTGCCAATTAAACAGCACAGAGTAAAACGTAAAAATCAACCTGACTGGATTTCACCTGAAATTCTTGATGCTATCAAGACCAGAGATGAACACAAATGACTAGGAAACACGGATGAGTACAACATTTGGAGAAATAAGGTAATTTAATTGATAGAAAGAGCTAAAGAGATCAACATCAATCCTTCATTGAAAATAATAAATGCAAACCCGCCAGCATTTATATAATATTTCAAGAATTGGGTACTGGAAAAGGTCTTAAAACAGTCAACCATAGGATCTATTAAAGGGAAAGATTCTCACACTGAAAGTCCAAACGAAATAGCAAATGCATTTAACGAGTTTTTTTGTAAATATTTCCTCAAAGATAAAAGAGCCTGTTCAAAATACTAGTCATGAATTTTGTCAATAAAACCTTCCTGCTGACACCAAATTTGTAATCTCTAATGCGTATTGAAAAGGAAAAGGATCGACTGCAGCATACGACAAATTCGTTGACACCTTCTCCCAATTTTCGAAAAAATAGGGTATGATATTTCTTGAGAAACTTCTGCCAGCAGACGATTCTCATGAAATATCATGTCTTATTCATTATTTTGAAAAAGCATTAAACTTTGAAATTGTCGACTGCTGTAAATTATAGGTGGCGCTTTATATGTCAATATAGTAATCAGCGTATTTCACAGAGGGTCGGCAGCGTCACTGCGTTGTGATCCTTGGGCAAGACATATTTATCCTAGCTTAGTTCAACCCAGGAAGACCCGTCCCTATATAAATGAAAGAGTGTTGATGGGGCGTAAAGAACCAAATCAAACAAAATCACAGAGGGTTGTACGGACCTCCATCAAGAAGTCAATGGGTTCAATCGCTTCTCGAGGCTGGTCCGTACCAGATTTTCTAAGTGAGATTTTCCAGGGGGTTATACCGGGTTCCCTGCTGCCCCCCCCCCCCCCTCAGGATCCGCCTAAGCGTTACGATCTATATATGTAGTGAAAACGGATAAATGAACACTTTACTTGGCAAACTTACCTCGCTGATGTGTGTTGCGTGATCATCCATCGAAAGTTGGATAAAGAATCCTTGAAACTTCTCCTGCGGCGTGTAGTTTACTGGCAGATACAGTCTACATGTTACAGATACGATCCAGAACTGTGACCCCCATGGCTGCCCCCATTCACTGTTTAGGTGTAGAGCTGTAGCCGGGGCTGAGGTGACAGTGTTTTCATCTAGAATAAACATTATGACGTGAAACCCAAAAAACGATGTACAGTAAAACCTGTGTTAAGCGGTCACTCAAAAAACGGACAAAACAAGGTTTTAAAGACAAATGGTAGCTTAATTAAGGTCGAAAGTATTGCAGAATGCTCTCTTGGACTACTCCTTGGGACGCGCACCACAAATCATGCGTGGATCCAGAAATTTTTGTCAGGGGGTCTGGGGTCTTTTTTCTGCACAACTGAGTATGAAATTTCAATTGCTCATAAGAACTAGAATGCTGAAAAATATAGACGGTTCCTGCCTTCAAATTCTCAGATATTGCTTATCTATACTATTAAAGTAGCCGATTGCGCTCAAAACTCGGAAACGGTATATTTTACCAGCATTTTTCTGCACCGAGTTATTCAGATATTGCCCTCATTGATAACTTAGATCTAACCTTCTTTTACTTTTATTTTGTTTTTGAGGTTTTTGATACAATTAAGTTTTAGATTCCATAATCTTCCATCAATTTCGACAGGGTAACGCCTTCTTTATCAACTAATGATAATGGACGATATCGATCTATGTTTTCATATTCTCCAAACTTCTACCAAGAAAGGCTGCAACGATTGGCCGTAAGATGTATTACCATATGTCATGCGGTCATACGTCACTTGCAGGGGTCAAAGTTGACACGTGATATGATAGTTATGAAAGCCATAACCGCATCGTGCCTCCGTGTCCGATCTGCCGCGCCAGAAATCCAATTTCTCACAGAACAAAGAGGTTTAATTCTCTATTCATTTTTGCTCTATCCTCTGCATAAAATATTTTCTGATTTGCAAAATAAAAAGGTACGTAATAATGTTTTTTGTATATAAAAATAGATTTCTGGCACGGCAGATCGGGAACTGTCATGGCTTTCATACCCGATAACATTTCTGCGCATGTCCACCTATTGGAAGATAATGACCCAATTAAAAAAACAAAGATGGCTGCTGTCAGCTGGGTTTTTCCGTCTGGCTGATTTTCCACAAAAACAACAAGAGTGTTTCAGCGAAGATCATGACAGGTTTATCTCTGTCGATTCTGTCGGCAGAGAAAAGTCAATCTATACAACTTCCAACTTTTTCAAGTTGTGGTGCTCATATTAGAAGCGGCGATAACATTTTTCTGTTCAAGTTGCAACGACAACAGTGTGCATGCAATGGCCCACTAGAGTCTTTGTTATTCACTAGAAAAATGCATTTGTATAGACATTTAAGCAGATTTCTTGGCCGATTACTGGACTTTTCAAGTGTTTGAGATGGGTCTTGAATCTGAGCCTGTGGGTGGGGAAATATTGTTTGGGGGGGGGGGGGTAACTAATTCCAAGTGATTATTGGCGTGCATAGGATATCATCCTGCACCACAGGAAGGAACATAGAAAGGAATGACAAAGTCTGTCAAAAGTTCATTGGTTTTATTTCAAAATAATCATTATCATTAAGTCTATGTTATGAAAAAAAAGTTTTGAAATTGATTTAGATTTGGAGGGTCCGTCCTTACCGAAATTGGCCCAATTACTGAATCGGACCTAATCAAGCCCGAAAATGCCATGTTTTGTGTTTGTTGATCTGAGTGGTTTCTTTTACTAGAAAGGTGGAAATGAACGAATATAATGGTTCTGAGTTATTCGGTATGCATTATAATATATTTCCCGGCTGTTGTTGTTGCATACGTCCAACGTATATTGTAACGGTCAGACAAGTGACCATGTCATTCACATGGCGTAGGCTATGACTATCGTCCTGGGCCACAGTAAGGGACACAAAAAGGAACAACAAAGTCTGTCGAAAGCTCATTACTTTTATTTCAAAATAAACATTATCTCTAAATCTACTCCAGCATTTGTATTGACACGGATTTACATATGGAGGGGGGTCTGTAAACTTACCGAATCGGACCCAAAATGGCCCGAAAATGTCATATTTTTTGTTGGCCTGATGAGTGGTTGCTTTTACTAGAAAGGTGAATATAAATGAATAATGGTACTTACTCGTAGTTATTTTGTATGCAGTAGAATATATTACCCGGCTGTTGTTGCCTGCTGTGTTGAGTTCCATACTTCCAGATAAACAGTGTGGACTAAAAGGCAGTCTTATCTGTGCCTACACTACTTGCCACAGCAACATTTCAAGTCATCAACAGATGACACAGCAGACGTCTTAAAATTTGCAATTAGATGATGTGGGTAGCATCAGTTACAATAGGCGCTTAAATTCATGTTCCAATGAGCGCCTTGACCTAACATGCCCAACCCTCACCCCCACTCCCCCACCCCACCCCCCCCCCCCCCAAAAAAAAAAAAAAAACAAAAAAAAAAAAAACAAAACAAAAAACAACAGATAAACAAGCTAATTGACCATTTTCAGGCTTGATTCGGTAATTGGATCCAATTTGGTAAATTTACAGCAACATTTCTATTCTAATAGACCATTTACAAACAGTCTGCCAAATAAGGTTCCAATCAGATTCTATAAGTATTTTTTGCTGCAGTTCAGCTCTTGCGACAAAAGTAGTATGGCATTTAATTACCCCATGTTTCTCAAAAAAAGTTTACCCCACCATTAACAACTTATTTTGATATTAACTACATATATACATGTAGGTATACCCTGCCTTTTGCTCATTTTCTGGATTTTCAAAGTTCTGAAAATGAATGATGCACGACGGTTTTGCTTGGAACAGGAAATGCATACTTTTAGGGGTGAAACAACCAGGGTGTGTGGTTTCAATACTTAGTTGGCACCTAAAGTGTTATTGTTAGTCTATTTCCGGCACTTGCAGACTTTTTCTTACCGATGTTCCATATATTTTGATCATCATACGGGTACCTGTCGAATTAAAAAACGTAATTAACCCTCACAGCCTATAGGCAAATAAGATAAAACTTACCTGCCCTGAAAGCAGAGTTTTGAAAAAAAAAATGCTGACCTACAGGCTACAGACCCCTTATATTTTGGGTTCTCAAGTCTCTTGGGACGGTTTTTCGAGCACCCACAACATATGTGGCCATATGTTTTGGTTGAAAACAATTAAAGTGCATCATACCGATTTTTTGGCGTTTCAAGATAAAAGCTTTACAGTGGTATCATCTATTATAATGAAAGAAGATAGTTACAGTGAACCCGCGATTCGACATGTAGAAATGCCGTGTAGCCCTGAACACACCAAACCACTTGAAACTCGACTGTTTTACCGAACCACACCATTTTTTTTGCTTTTATGCACAAATCATTTGCAACCATGCCCCGCTTTTATGCACAGGTCATTTGCAAAATTGCTACCATGGTTTAATATTTTGAGTGCTCAAAAGAACCGTCTCACTGAGATGGTACTGCATATTTTTTAGTTGAAAACATTTAAAGCGTATATACCGATTTCTTTTTTGCGTTTTCAAAGATATAAGCTTTACAGTGGCATCACTCCATTTCTGGAATTCGTGTAAACGTTTACAAAATCGTAGAAGCCCTATTTACAACCATGGTTTTATATCTTGGGTGCTCAAAAGAACCGTCTTTTTGAGACGGCACTTTTGAGTACTCACAAGATATATATTGGTTGAAAACATTTAAAGTGTATATACTGATTTATTTTTTGCGTTTCAAAGATATAAACTTTACATTGGTATCATTCGATTTCTGGAATTCTCGTAAAAATTTGTAAACATGGAAGTCCTTTTGCAACCATGGGTTTATATTTATGGTGCACAAAAGAATTGTCTCATTGAGACGGTATATTTTTTTGTGTTTCAAAGATATAAGCTTTACAGTGGTATTATTCGATTTCTGGAATCCGTGTAAACGTTGACAAAATTTGTAAACATGGTAGCCATATTTGCAACCATGGTTTTATATTTTGGGTGCCCAAAAGAGCCGTCTCATTGATACGGCACTTTTGAGTCTGATACTTTTTTGTATTTCAAAGATATAAGCTTTACAGTGGTATCATTTATTATGATGAAAGAAGTCTGTTGTTGTCTGGTAGTTACAGCGGATGTATATACCGATTTCATTTTTGCGTTTCAAATATAAAAACTTTACATAGGCATCATTTCTTCACATTAAAATATGACCCAAGGTCTGCATCCCCTCAATATCTGGTCATCTGAGGGGAATGAATAAGCATTGGAAAAGGACTAAAGTTGATATGAAAACTTACAGTTTTCATTGGCATACATATACGTTGGTTGTCGTACGGTACAGTCACTTCGATTAACACTATAGTAGTGCGTTATGCTACATGCGTTGTTTCGATCAAGATTCACCCTTGGGTCGTTACCGCCTTATTTTTGAGTTAGGTTGATAGAAATAGATGATATGCTTATTACAGAGTTATGGCCATTGATTCATATCAGAATTTCGTTAGTATTTATCCTACTCTTAGATATTGAAATGCTAACAATTGTTCCCAATTTTAATATTTAAGAGGACATCTGCCATGCTAAGCCGAGCTCAGAACACTTTTCACCATAACCCGCGCTTGCGCGGGCCCGTTTCTAGTAAATGTTAAATGTCTTTAACATCGATGAGCATGATGAATTTTATGCTAAGTTGAGTTTAGCATGAAAAAAGTTTTTTACCTGCACGTAATCTCCGAGAGGGGGGAATGCAGTAGAGATAAATAGATAGATAACCTCAGCACCAGGGCGACTGACAAAGTTCAGACAACGCTTTTTTTTACTTATTTTAATCATCAACTTATTTTACACAGCTTCTGATTCTCAAATGGGCGGGTCCGTACCAGTAGCCTAAAGGAACCCTACTTGTGATTTGCCAGAGGCTTTTTGTGGGTCCAAACCCCCGCCTGCCTCTGAATCCGTGCTGTATTTGACGCGAATCACATCAGAAACTGCACTGTTTGGTTTTCCAAAACCAGTGGTCGTTTGTTACAAATGTAACTATGATCTTAACCCTTAAAGCGCCAAGAAAAAATGCATCTGAAAATGTTGTCTGCTGCAAATAATTGCTTAGTATTACTGACAAATTAAGTATAGAAGCAAACAGCGTGGGTCCAGAACAGACTGCTCCTATATGAGCAGTCTGATCTGGGTCCACACTGTCTACCATAGAGGCTTTTTAAACATTTCAGCAGACGAGAAAAAGCAGACGACTTTTGTTGCGATTGGCGCACTAAGGGTTAACTATATAACGGGCCACCGTTTTATTCGAGGTTAAGGGTTTATAGTAGGTAACACATACCATTAACAAGCAGAATTCCGAATACTTGTACAAGTATTTTTAAGTGTAACCAGATTTCGTGGAATAAGATACCAATATCCATTTGAATGTGATTATCCTATGTTAATCTTTTACTACACACTGCATTGTGAAATCAATGAAGATAAAATCGATCTATAGGCGAGTTTCTCAATAAAATGCTAATAAATGACTGTACAGGTGACCCCTGGTCAAGCTTTATTACTGTCCTGCCAACCGAGAGTGACAGTGACGTAATGTTTTGTTTACAATTGTTAAGTAAAACTCCACTTAAGCTAACGCAAATCGAAATATCATCTGTGTATCAATATAGGGATCAAACATGTTTTTCTATGCATTAACATCTGCTGGACCCCGAGGGTGGTGTTGAAACACGAGCCTGAAAGGCGAGGGTTTTAACGACCCCCGAGGGGTCTAGCAGATGTTAGTGTATCAGATAACCATGTTTGATCGTTATTATTGCATAAAGTCATTTTGTCACTTGAAAACTTTGGAAAAACGCTTCGAAAAGTTCATTTTCATATTACTATAATGGCGCACAAAAGCATGAAGGATTCGTAGGTTTTTAAAAACGCCTGTTCCAAAGCAAAGACTCACGTCATCCTATCGTCACTATATAACGTTCATTTCTTTACACGTTACTGTTGATGGCGTTAATTTTTATGGCGGCCTAGAATGCGTATATGTAAAGTACAAAAGCCATGCATCAAAAGCACGTGAATTGCCTGATTAACAGTCAGGGGCATAACTTGTATAAGTTACAATATATATCACTCGAAGAAGTTAAAATTGTGTCTTTTCAACAATGATTTCAAAGTGAGGCTATCTATAGTAACTTATTTAGGTTATATCTGAAATTATTTACGCCACGGTCAAATTTTAGTCCGTCAAAAATATAACTTACTCAAGTTAAAAAGTAGCTTATTTTCTGATTTTCAATGACCTCGCGTACAAATTTCTAGACGGTGCGTACACAAATTTATTGCATAATCGTAAAGTTATGTAAAAGGTCTTTTAGATAAAATTACTCACATGGCCGTGAAAATTGCAGTAACTCCGGAAAATGAAGATGAAAAAAGACAGTTTCACTCAAACAGGTTACTTTTGTTTTTGTTGCTAAAAAAGTTAACTGCTTTAAGTGAAATATTTTTTAACTTTTAGAAGTTATTAATACATGTTTTTGCCGGTTATAACATGGCTGTTAATAGCGTGCGACACGGCATTTTATGCAATAATCCTATCCTGCGGATAGGATTAATACACAAGAGATATATCGATTCTAAGTCCCAGATAACTTTGTAAACAAAACATGACGCCATTGTCACTCTTGGCTGGCAGGACAGTACCAACATGACTGTTGGGAGGTTTATACTGATCACTGACTTCACTGTAATCTCTATATGCTGGTGCATATAATCACACCCTATACCCGGGATGCAACATTTTTGTTTACATCGAAGATCAGAAACAACCTAACACGTCGCGTGCGAGAATAGATTGTGGTAAGTTGACATTGTTTTTACTTTTACAGACGTTAAAACGAGGAGTTGCGAGTCAAGGTTTTGCAGAGAAACATAGTGTACCTACCTTTATGTTTCGCCATAAGTAGTAGTTTAAAAAGGATCCCTTTGCATCAGAAATAATATGTTTTTCATGAGAATATTCCACCAAAGACACAAAAATTGGTTACACTTGCTAATTGTTCGAGTTCTTTTTGTCCGATTGACATGGTCGAAAGTTCAGGATATACCTGAAACATTCTTTGTTACGTATCATCAAGAGACAATAGTGAAATCAAGCCAGCTTTTACAAAATATGGTGCTAAACACACACAGGGTAGTTCGACTGGGATACTATCACCATCGATGAGTGAATTACCTGGATACAAGCAACATCGGAGAGGTTTTTTTGAAAAATGACACAACTTCCAGCAAAGAGTACGGCCAAAAAGATATAGTTTACATCGGAGACTTTTGCATATTGAAAAGCGCAAGTTCCACGGACGCCAGAAGTTTCCAGATGTGGTTGGAATGATCTCAATTTAAACTTTACATTTTAGAACAGCTTTGCTATTTATGAGCCGTGACATGTGGTTTCCAACAATGTGTCATTTTGACAAGTGTAGCCTGTGCAGCCTCCTTTTAAGCTTAGAAATTCCAAACGCTGTTAGGTCAGCAGCTTAACAGTCATAGAATATTCAAGCGAGTAGCAAAGGCTCTGATCAGACTGCGCGTATGCGCAGGCTGGTCTGAGCCTTCGTCGGTCGCACACACCACATTGTTGGAAATCTAAAGTCACGGCTCAATTATTTATTTTACCAATGGGAAACACGTACACTTATTTGACAATTCACTTGGGGAACACGTTTCCGTTACATATTAAGAATTCACGATACGCTATTTAATCCATGAAGTAAAGCTTGTCAGAGCTCTTTTCTATCAGTTGGGCTGGGACCTAACAAGCCCCCTTCCTGATGAGAATTCTTGGACTCGCGCATGTCGGGTCTGTTCTTGGTCCATACTGTTTAGAAAGGTTATCAGCAGACAACACTAGCAGGCAAAGAGTAAATTAATTACTTCACGTGTAAATGCAAGCCATTTGTATGCTGGGACGTCACAGTCGTGAAAATACAGTAAGCTTATGCCAGGGTCGGGCAACAAAGGCAACTTTAATTAAGTTTTGGTTTCATTAATATTAAGCACACACGGGTGCTTTACAGCCGTTAATATACGGAAAAGAATGTTATATCGTCATTGTTATATATCTTTCTTACTATCACAAGCAGTTCCAAATAATTTGATTCAATTGTAAGCCGAACTCATGAAGCGGACAACGAAACCAAACTGGATAGGCAATCGAAAACGTCAATACTTTCGACGAGCGTAGACCAAATATAGTTATAAACATGGTTTTTTGATTGCCATCTGATCCGCGTTCGTCGATGAATAGCGTTTTCGATTGCCGTTTATCCGGTGTGGAAACAAAACTATTTTTTCAACTGTAAATTATTCCTAGTAGCCCTAGTTTCGGATTGTTTTGGCTACGTTTTCAGTATATTCAACACATCAGATAAGTGGCAATCAAACACGTTAATACTATCGACGAACGTATAAGGTATATAACAAAATGCATTAAAAGCCACCACCACCCCCACCCCCCCCCCGGTGGCTTAGGCTGCTGTCGTGGTTCTATTGTTGTGTATTTATTGTTTTATGCTCCTCCCATTGTTTGTAGGGGTTCTGTTTTGGTCTTTGTTTTGGTATGCATTACTTTGACTTTTCTAGTTTTGTAATCATCTTGACGAGGACGAGAAAGCTGGTTCCTTTGCTTTTATTGCATTTTGGGTGTCTTGTTACTGTAAATGATTTGTAGCTCTTCCTCACGGTGCCATGGGTTGGTCTGATTGTGGTATTTTCTTATCACACCCACTAACTTTCTGGTCGGTGTTTTGGACAAATGCCACCACTACCCAAAAGAACCATAGCATATGGTAAGTGCAGAGCTAACTATGCAAGGAGACGTAAACGCTCTTTAATTCTTACTTACTAGATATGTGTGCATGGGTGGACAGAGGCTGGATATGCCAGTTGATCTGTCGTGAGCGATTTTGATGTGCTTGTGCGATTAAGTACACTCATGTATGTGTGTGTGTGTGTGTGGGGGGGGGGGGGTTGCAGTCAGGGGCATAACTTTTATAAGTTAAAACATAGGTCATTTAAGCAGTTACTATTATTGCTTTTCACCAATGGTTTCAAACTAACGCTGCAGAAAGTATCTCTGAAATTATTTATTTGCAATAAATAAATAAAACCAATCTACGTTAAAAAGTGGCTAATTTGCTGGATCAAGGGGTTAGACTGGAATTAGTCCAGCCAATATATAGGCACTCCTTCACATCTAAAACTGAAACAAAAGCTCGGTTTCCGAAATACTTTTACCAAACTGTTTGACACTCTGTTTTTGAAAATGAGGAAGTTTCGCTTAACAACCAGACAGAAAAGGGCTTGCGAACTTATTCAGCATGCAAATCGCTACACATCATTTTCCGTTGTACGGCAAACTGGGCCAGCACATGTGAGATTAGTACTTTACGCATTTGCGTAACATGAACATTTAATGTTGGTTGTCATGTGATTCAAATTTAAAAAGGTAAATATGTTTAATTTGCATAGCCAGCTAGAGGATCATCTAGCATTCATTTGTGTTTTATTATAGGGCCTCGACGCGAGAAAACCTGTCTTCGGGGGGATACGGACATAATCCCCCCCGGACAAAACCCCCCCTGCTCATTTTTGTATACGTGGACAAAATCCCCCCCATGAATTTTACAACTAGGACATAATCCCCCCCGCTGAATTTCACAACTAGGACATAATCCCCCCCGCTGAATTTTACAAAAAGTACGAAAAGAACTTCGAGAAACCGGTACACTTTCGTCGCCGCAACGTTCGAAATGGGGACAATACAAACCTGTGGACGACCTTGATGAGGTTGTTATCAGAAACAATGTGCATGCGTTTTACATCAACCGCCATCAGCTTCCGACCATAAATAATCTCTTATCAGTCTTGAAAACAGACATCATGTCAACTGTCCATCAAAATTAGAATAAACAAGAAACAATATTATCATAACTCAAAAAGTATATAAAGGGGGTCTTGCATCTGTGCCCACGCATGGATTTTCTTTAAACTTTGCATAATAATGACTCGTTATATACAAACTATGAAAATGTATGTATTGAATTAGATTGTTAAGAATAAGGCTTAGGAAGCATCCCTGACGTACTCCACCTTTAAGGTGGCACCTGTCTCAAAATTTCCATGTCCTAAATCTATAGTTTTGCTTATTTCTATAATTTATCATCCAGATTAAATCCAAAATACCATAGGCATTATATTAATACCAAAAAACCATTTGGATATATTATGATTTACGTTTTCTGAAGAAGTGATTATAAAATTTCAATATTTTTTTCAAAAATTTACAAAACATTTAGCATTAAATTCCAAAGATAGATATGTTTTAGTCTTTGTCAAGATATCATATTATCACAAAAACATGCCATATATATCCTACTGATCTGAGCCAAATTTCATGAAAATCCAAAACCGGTAACTTTGTCATTTCCTACCTCTTATGGGTATAGGTCAGTTTTAGCAAAATTAATTATTTAGTTGAAATGAATCAATAACTCGACAGAAGGGGGTTGTTTTTAAATCTACTTCCACTTTTCTTAAAGAAAGACATTTTTAGATAATTTCAAATGATTCAATGGCCGGAAATGCCAAAGGTCATGGCCCCATATCATGGCACTAAGGGGCCAAGACAATGTGTATCACTTTCTCAAGTCCTGCATGATATTGTTTAAGAAACATATATCCTATCAATAAACGTGTGAAAACAAGAAGACCGAATATTTCTATACATCCCAACTGAGCTAGAGTAACCACATTTTGGTGCCGTGACCAGGATTAAGTGTAACAGAGTCATATCAAAGGTATCACAGAGCAGTGTTCTACATGAATAAATGAGGTCCAGAAACGAAACTGTATGCCTGGTATATACATCCAGCCAAAGAATAAATGTTGCCATTTGATGGAAATCAGCATCAGTTTTACAAAACAGAATAAACAGAGAAGATTTAAGCATTAATTTAGCAATACCTTTGAAGCCAAGAGTTCTCTATGACCAAAATGGGTAATTTTAACCAATAGGTTTGACACGGGCTTATTCTTGTGAACCAGGTTTATTAATAAGGCTTACAATTATGAAACCATCGATATAAGGTTCTTCTCCTGTATGAACTGACTTGTCATAAGGTTTCTCTTCTGTATGCATTAAAATTCTTCATAATGTTACATATTAAGTGTAACATTGGTTAGATGTAGTTTTAACTTTCTAAACTAGATGTGGTAAGTCCAGTGTCACCATATTGTATCGTTTTGGGTAATATTATTGTGTTATCACTTCATTAAATAAGAATCATGACACTTAATACGAAAGAATATTGTTTTTTTTGTCTTTTTCCAATCAGTAATAGGGAAAAATACTGAACATATCAACTTCTACCAATAAACGTACTAGCATGGTGATTCAAACTAAGCAAGTATTCAAGTATGTTTTACGCAGAAACATAATTATTGTATTTTTTACATTTTGATGAATTAGGGCCATGTGTTTACATCAAGTTAAAAAAATATGTTACCGGTCCTTGAATTTCATGAAATTTTGTCTACATATTCCTCACATATATGGAAAGTTTATAAGTTGAAATGGTATCTTGACAAAGACCGCAACGTGTGGAACTTTTATTTCCAAATTTGACAGAATACAAAATATACAGTTGAAAATTGGGGTACCATCTCATGAAAATGATTGCCCAACCGCTATCCTAATACATAGAAAGCCATTTATAGTATCAAGGAACTTATCAATGATATAGTTATTTAATAAAGCATTTCTGCGCCCGTTACGTGATATGTCAATTGCTTTAGAAATGATTATAACTGGATACCCTAAGGTATTGTAGTGATATCATACATGACGTCATAAATTAGCAATGGAATTGCATAAAAACTCAAATGCACCATAAATATAAAAGTCACACCCCAGACAATTAATAAACATAATATTATCAAATTCCAAGCGTGGGCAGACTTCCATGTTAATTTCCCATACCATGAAAGAGCCCCTTTGAAAATGATGCCTAAAATAACTATATACCCAGTGGGAATCGAACCATCGCAATCTGGAACATGAGTTAATCGTCTTACCACTACATCACTGCCTCAGCATTGTCAGATCACCTTGCTAAAAGATACTTGTTCCATACATTAATCAATTAAAATAGCTAATACACACCGAACGTGACCGAATGATGTACCAAACGTGACCGAATGATGTCGAAGATTAATGAGTGCCAGTATAACTTTGTATATCTATAGATGAGAATCGATGTAAACAAACACTGGCAAGTTTACCTTGATTTTGGGCGTGCAGGTAGTGTCAGTTTACAGTTATATTGAACCTACCACAGATTATTGCATATGCGCGTAGCAGTGAAAAATCATGCTTTACCTGTTTATAAGAATAATAGAATAGCCTCATTACTATGCATCTTTGAAAACTGACGCATGTTGAAGATTAAATAATCATATCTCCATTACTTCTCTGCATATCTTTGAATTTTCTCCAAAAAGCAATGGTTCAATATACTATCTTTAAGACTGTATTGTTATATTTATTGAATGTGTATCCGTCTTTATGAACATCAGCAAGAAACCTAGGTACCCTTTTTAACTATTTTCGGCATTTTTAGCCGAAAAATTGTTAGAAATCAACCTAAAAAGATGTGAAAATTTCTTTTTACTATAGCTTGTAATATATCAGCTTCGCATACCGGAGTAACCTCTTATAATCTCGTGTATGTTCAGAATCAATTTTATTGCTGTAGTACTTTCAAATAGCGCTAAAATAAAGCCTCGACAACATAACTTTGTATTTCCGTCAGTGACCAGTCCGTTTATACTGGGTCCGAGCCTTTATACATCGTCATTAACAATGCAGTGGTCAGTGGTTTGTGCTCTGTACATTAAGTACATGTAAATAATAACCTGATCCTGACCTTTATGCATGATAAATTATACTCAGAAAGACAATTGAAGGATATTAAAATTCTTTTGACTTTATAACATTTGGGAATATAATTTTCAAACAGATTATTTTTGTCATTGATAGAATGATCACTATGCAATTCACCAAAATGAAAAATTGAAATTCACGGGTCATTGGTTACGATACAGTACTACACCAAATGTACCGACCCTCTCTACCCAAAGTTCACAAGCAAAAAATTTAGCGCTCTCAATTTTTGCTGCAACCTTTACCAGGTTATTGCTTATGTTCTAATTCCGACCACAGACAAAAGTTAACACCAATTTATCAGTCATCGCCTCTAATAATGGGACAACTTCTTCAACAAAAATACACTAATATGGCATACCCCGGTAAGTTTAACTACAAATTTGCAGTAAAACACTGAAAACAGCTTCAAAATTAGGTGCCATTCTTTGGAGGGAGAACCAGCGATGATTTTGGAGCCAGTCATTATGGGATACAAACGATAAAAATAGGTTTCAATCATTTTTGAACGTTTGTGACTTTTCAGTATAGAGGGTTGAACTATTTGGATAAATACTGTACTTAAACCATTAAGCGTGACTAAACTATAGCATCCAATTTTATTGCACATATCTGGAACTATGAAATGCGTGCATAATTAGTAAAGTTTTTATTGTATTGAATGTTTGAGATGGGACTGAATCCAAATATCCTTCAATTGTTTTTCTGAGTATAGTTATACTGTGTTATACTTTATGGAAAATCGATCGTGTGTAATCAGTATGTTCGGAGCAATTACGGAAATACATGTCATGGGGTTATTGCTATAACATCCGCGAGGTTGTACTTTCCGCCGTGGTTGTGTGGTTTGTCAACATGGGCCCAGACCTGTAATTGTTTTTCAAAAGACCTCCATTATAGGTTTTAAGTAGGCTGTGGTCCTCACAACTCTTCAACCACAATGAGGCTGCATTGAATTACAGATTGGACCTAGTTCAGTCAATTAACAAGAATGAGATACCAAGGTGACCACCATGTTTTACCACTTTTTGGCCCCTGAAGGTGGGCACCCTACATGAGAGGAAAATTCTACTGAAAAAAATACCAGAATGCAAGGTCCTTTTTCTAAGCCACACCAGTAAAGTTAATCAACAAAAGCAATGAGATGTTGTTTCAAAAGGTATAGCAAAGATATGCCCGTCTAATATATACGGTATATTTCCTAGTTTTATTATTGATCAATCATGAAACACCGTACAACTTAAAAATATTGTGCCGAGCTTCCACCCACCTTTTTAGCCAATCACTGCCCTTTTTACAATTACAGGTCTGTGACCTACAGACATAACCCATTTCAGATAAAGGACCAAGAAATTTTTTTAATTCAAACCAATAAACATTTAAAGCACATCTATATTGTTTGTTTGCATCATTTACCCCTAAGTTATTATAGGGAACCCTCAAAACAACCCTACCCGCGTACACATATTACTGGTAAGCTCATTGTACAGCAAAATAATGAAAAGGCAAAGTAAACATATTCATTTTCTTATATCTCTTTTATTATATATCAGACAAGCTTTAAATTTCACTCTTATTAGCTTATGGCACCTCTTTACAATATACTATGCCAAAAAGATGCATGTGCTTTACCAGCATGAGTATAATGTGGAGTTACCCCAAACAGAGTTACTTCCCCTAAGCAAATTCTAGATTTACAGTTGTATTTTAGTGAAATATTAGTGAAGATCTTAAGAGTTATTTCCCCTATTGAATTCCAGAATTACAGATGTTAATATACTTTGTGTTTAAATTTAGAGTAACTTCCCCTTAGCAAATTCTAGAATTACAGTTGTAAATATACTAAGTGTAGCAATTTAGAGCCATTTTCCCTATTTGATTCCAGAATTACAGTTGTGAATATACTACGTGTTGAAATTTAGAGTAACATCTCCTAACAAATTCAAGAATTACAGTTGTGAATATTTTTAGCGTAGATATTTAGAGTTACTTCCCTTTAGCGAATTCTAGAATAACAGTTGTGTATATACTTAGTGTTGAAATTTAGTGTAGCTTCCCTTTTGCGAATTTTGAATTTAGAGTTACTTTCCCTATTTAATTCCAGGGTTAGAGTTTTGAATATACTTTATGTTTAAATTAAGAGTTACTTCACCTAAGTAAATTCTAGACTTCCAGTTGTGAATATACTGAGTGTAGAAATTAAGAGTTACTTCAATTTTTTAATTCCAGAATTACAGTTGTGAATATACTTAGTGTATAAAATTTACAGTTACTTCCACAATTTAATTCCAGAATATTAGTTGTGAATATATTTAGTGTTGAAACTTGAGTAACTTCCCCTTAGCACATTCTAGAATTACAGTTTAGAATGTACTACGCGTTGTAGATTAGAGTAACTTCTATTTAATTCCAAATTTACAGTTGTAAATATACTTTGTGTTAAAATTTAGAGTTACTTCCCCTATGTACATTCTAGAATTACATCGGAATATACTAAGTGTTGAAATTTAGAGTAATTTCCATTTTAACAAATTCTAGAATAACAGTTGTGAATATACTTTATTTAATTTCAGAGTTACTTCCCCTAAGCAAATTTGAGAATTACAGTTGTGAATATAGTAAGTGTTCAAATTAAGATTAATTTCCCTTTAGCAAATTCCAGAATTACAGTTGTGATTATACTTATTGTAGAAATTAAGAGTAATTTCTCTTAGCAAATTCTAGAATTCAGTTGTGAATATACTTTGTTTAAATTTAGAGTGACTTCCCCCAAGCAAATTCTAGAATTACATTTGTGAATATACTAAGTGTGGAAATTTAGAGTTATTTCCCCTTTTTATTCTAGAATTACAGATGTGTACATACTTTGTTTAATTTCCTGAGCAAATTCTAGAATTTCAGTTGTTAATATCCTTAGTGTTGAAAATAAGAGTTATATCCCTTTAGAAAACACTAGAATTACAGTTGAAAATATAGTTAGTGTATAAATTTAGAGTTACTTCCCCTGAGCAAATTCTAGCATTGCAGTTGTGAGTACACCTTGTTTAGATTTAGAGTTACTTCCCCTAAGCAACTTCCAGCATTACAGCTGTGAATATACTTATTGTAAAAATAAAGAGTAACATCCCCTTTTCAATTCCAGACTTACAGTTGTGAATAAACTTAGTGTTGAAATTTAGAGTAACATTCCTAAATTCAAGAATTACAGTTGTAATAACTTTGTTTAAATTTAAATTTAATGCTCCTAAGATAGTTCTAGAATAACAGTTGTGAATATACTTAGTGTGGGAATTAAGGGTTACTTTCCCTATTTAATTCCAAAATAACAGTTGTGAATATATTTATTGTAGATATTAAGGTTAACCTCCCCTATTTAATTCCAGACTTATAGTTGTGAATATACTAAGTCTTGAAACTTAGAGTTAATTCCCCTTATCACATTCTAGAATTACAGTTTCGAGAAACTTCCCCTTAGTTAATTCAAGAAATACAGTTGTGAATATACTTTGTTTAAATTAAGAGTTACTTCCCCTGAGGAAATTCTAGAATAACAGTTGTGAAAAAATTAAGTGTGATAATGTAGAGTTACTTCCCCTATTTTATTCTAGAATTACAGTTGTAAATATACTTATTGTAGAAATTAAGAGTAATTTCCCTTTAGCAAATTCTAGAATTACAGTTGTGAATATACTTTGTTTAATATCAGAGTTACTTCCCCAAAGCAAATTTTAGAATAACAGTTGTGAATATACTTAAGTGTTGAAATTTCAAGTAACTTCCCCTTAGTAAATTCAAGAGTTACAGTTGTGAATATACTTTGTTTAAATTTATTGTTACTTCCCCCTAAGCAAATTCGAGAATTTCAGCTGTGAATATGCTGTGTGTGGAAATTTAGAGTTACTTCCCCTATATAATTCCAGAATAACTGTTGTGAAGATACTTATTGTAGAAATTAAGAGGAATTTCCCTTCAGCAAATTCTGGAATAACAGTTGTGAATATACTAAGTGTGGAAATTAAGAGTAACCTCTCCTATTTAATTCCAGAATAACAGTTGTGAATTCACTTATTGTAGAAATTAAGAGAAATTTTCCTCAAGCAAATTCTATAATTACAGTTGCGAATATACTTTAATTTCAGAGGGCCTTCCTCTAAGCAAATTCTAGAATTGCAGTTGTGATTATCCTTAGTGATGAAATTTAGAGTAACATCCCTGTAGCAAATTCTAGAATTACAGTTGTGAATATACTAAGCTTGGACATTTAGTTATTTCCCATGAGCAATTTCTAGAATCGTAGTTGTGAATATCCTTATTGTTGAAATTTCGAGTAACTTCCCCTTAGTAAATTCAATAATTACAGTTGTGAATATACTTTGTTTAAATTAAGAGTTACTTCCTCTAAGTAAGTTCTAGAATTACAGTTGTGAATATACTAAGCTTGGAAATTTAGAGTTACTTCCCCTATTTAATTTCAGGATTACAGTTGTGAATATCTTTTTTGTTGAAATTAAGAGTTTCTATCCTTATTTAATTCTTGAAATAGTTGTGAATATTCTTACTTTTAAATATGGAGTTACAAAGGCCTAAATGACTTCCCTACCTCATTTTTACTGTTCCATTTGGAGTCCTTTCCCTCAGATGGTGAACGATGATGACGGATGGAAGTACCAGCGCCAGCAGCAATTACCAATGAGCATTAAGGCTCATGTGAGCTTACAATGTGATCCCAAAGGAGTGTGTTTAAATGAGCCACACTCCAGCTAAAGGTACAAGTTGGCATCTGTATACAGCTAAGATTCGAATCAGCCTGTGCAACGACACAGTGTGATCAGAGTTTAAGATTTTCACCAGAAGAAACGTTGGATGCTTGACTACCCATGGATGCGCAGGCTGACCCGAGTCTTCGGTTGGCATGCATGTCAAAGACTGGCTTCAGTCCTTTAGACGATTTTTTCATCATTGTGCCACAGCATACATATACTTGTAGGTAGTCTTACTCTGATGGCTCTGTTTTAAAACAGAGCCATCAGAGTAAGACTAGCTATAAGTGTGTGATATGGCACATTGATGAAAATTTGTTTTAAGGACTGTAGCCAGTCTACACATGACACTATACCACTATGACTTGCTACCATTTGCATCTGCATGTTCTATTGTTGAACCACCATCCTTAAACTTCAAGGATTCAAAACCTCGGCAACAGTGTATACCCTGATCAAGTCTAATAAGGGTTTTCAATGTTTACCATTCAGTCTGTATCTTTTGGATGCATTTTGTCGGGCCTAATCTGGGTTCAAACTGTTTACAAAGGTTATCGGCAGACGACATTAGTAGACAAAGAGCTAAGGGTAAAATGGCGTACATGTAGTTGAGAATTACTGAACTTTTTGGTTACTGTAAAGGCGAATAGGACATGGGTAAAAGCTGAAAATGAGGTGTGGTTTTATTCGAAGGTAACTGCATCGTTTTACCATGACACCTTAGTAAAGACAGTAATTATTTTAAACTTTAAAATCCCAGATCATCGAACCGGGATGAACCGGCACCTTAAACCGGGACTTAAGCAAATTGAGCCAGTGTATGAATTTTAGGGCGCCTTGCATTTGCGCACGGTTTGCAGTTAGCGATGATATCTTTTGCGCACTTTTTGCGATCTCATTTGTGCACTATTTTCACACCCCAATCAGGATCAATGAGTGAGTAGTTGTCGTGAAACGATGACTTGTACAGGTAAATGTATGGGTAAAATGCGTACGTGATTTTTTGTTCTTTCTTAATCTACAATGCCTGTGCATACAGTGTGCATACAGTACTTCGAGAAGCTATTCCGTCAGCTATCATTAAGTGCTGCAGAGGTGGATGGATGAATAGTTTTTTTTATCTTCTCCCTCCCCCCCCCCCCCCCCTCCAACCTCGACAACTGAAAAAAAACGTTGTCAGAGTTTGAACTTTCTAGATCTGCGCATGCACTTCTCGATCAACTTGCTACTTTACGCGCTGATATGGATCTACATTGTTACAAAAGACGATTTATCCATCCCCCTTTGGTGATACAATTGTACCCACTGAGCTACTCCAAATGATCATTATAGCTGTATAATTCACCATCGCTTCAGCGATGGTGATATACGTTAGTAAACTTCCATGGGCGCGTGTTCGATTTGGGCCTGTTCCATTAGCAAGTTGCGGAAATGCTGGCCACAAATGGATAACTCCTCAGCAGCAGTGTATTTACTGTCCTTTCTCAAACTCCCTGTCGATCAAGCTACTTTCAAAGGTCCACCATTGCGTGAGCGATGTTGATATACATTGGATACCGGTTTGCTTCTAAAAACGAAAAGGCCAATTAGATACCCTACAACTGAGCTTGATACTGACTTGCATCTTAAAACGAAAATGCCAATTAGAGACCTTACCACTGAGCTAGAATCCAGATCAAACGTGGAGCCTTCGATATTCTAGGCTGTGTGATGAACTAACTAGATGTAGATGGGCCAGTTTCAGTATGCCCCTAGGCATTATGTGCATTGACTTCGATTGAGGAATACGTTTGTATGACCTATACATACTGCTGGGGAGGGGGTTAACTCTACCACTATTCAGTGTGTTCATGAACAGAGTCTTACTTGAATATGCATATGTCTTATTTTTTATTTGTTTCCACCTATGTACAAATTGTTAACTATGCATATGTCTTTTGCTTTATTTGTAGCGGATAATGTTTAAATAACCTTTCGTCGCGCAAAAATGTTGAGTTGTTTAGTTCTGTATTCAAGAAAATTATTCCTAAAAATACTTTCCCTACTTTTTACGAAATTGGTGGGGTAACTCAACCCCATGTATTTTGTCGAAAGCGTAAGAATTTCTCATGGTACTTGTATCACGTTAACCTACATAAAACTGATTTGATTTCTTCTCTGAATGTATTCTTACTCTTTTGTTTACCATGGTTTTCGAAGGACCTATCACCCGAATGTTGAGCTGAATGTTGATTGTCGAGCTAGACATTGAATGTTGAGCCGAATGTCGATTGTCTAGCTAGACATTGAATGTTGAGCCGAATGTCGATTGTCGAGCTAGACATTGAATATTGAGCCGAATGTCGATTGTCTAGCTAGACATTGAATGTTGAGCTGAATGTTGATTGTCTAGCTAGACATTGAATGTTGAGCCGAATGTCGATTGCCTAGCTAGACATTGAATGTTGAGCCGAATGTCGATTGTCGAGCTAGACATTGAATGTTGAGCCGAATGTCGATTGTCTAGCTAGACATTGAATGTTGAGCTGAATGTTGATTGTCTAGCTAGACACTGAATGTTGAGCCGAATGTCGATTGTCTAGCTAGACATTGAATGTTGAGCTGAATGTCGATTGTTTAGCTAGACTTTGAATGTCGATTGTTGATTGTTGATTGACTAGCCAACTTCACGCATATCACCATTATTTGCATCAACAGCTGCTAATTGATGTGAGCGCAGTGGCTCAGTGGTAGAGTGCTTGACTCGGGACAGAGGGGCCGCGGATTCGAGCCTCACCGTCGTCACTGTTGTGTGTCCTTGAGCACGAACATTTATCCTAGCTTAGTGCTGGTTCAACCCAGGAAGACCCGTCCCGCATAATTGAAATATTGTTGAGTGGATGTAAATGATCAAAAAAAAAAAAAAAAACAAAAAAAAAAACAACACAAAAAACACACAAGCTGCTAATTGAGCAGTGCATGCGTTCTTGGTACGTATCACGTTGTCGAGCGACGTCGGCTGAGATGAGCCTGTGCAAATACACAGACACACCAGAGCCATGGCTGCTCGCATACACAGAGCATATATGTAGATGAAGACTCAGACAAAAATTTAAAACTTCTAGACCCGCTGGGTACATCAGATCTTGGGCATATGCCATACATATACGTATAAAAATTCATACATTGGCTCAATTACACATACTGAAAATACGAACGTAAGACTGCAGTTTTTTACTTAAAGCTGCATACTCTGTAACTTTTGATATTTTTCGAAAAAATTTATTTTCTTTTTAAATCATTTGTAAAAGTAGAATTAAGTTATGCTTTTACAATAAATCTGTTCACTATAGCTGAAAACTGCACGGAAAAGTGAATTATCTTACAAAACAGGTGTGTTTTTCTCTTATTGGTAATTATTTGCCAATAGTTATAGACAGGTAATTTTAACATAAATGCTGTTGTTTTGATACTGATAATTTGTTAAGATTTACGAAATTGGTATAATGTTTACCTGAATTTTAGTTATTTTACTGTGTTCTTGAAAAATAGAAACATTAATTCTAAAATTTAAAGATCAAAAGTTACAGAATATGCAGCTTTAAGAAATAAACAAAGTTATTTTCGAATCCACACTTTTGTCTGGACGCCTGCCAATAACAAAATGATTTACAAATATATGAGCCGCGACATGTGATTTCCAACAATTATGGCATTTTGACATGTGTAGCCTCCTTTTAAGCTTATAAACTCCAAATAATGTTCAGTCAGTAGCTTAACACTCATAGAATATTCAAGCAACTAGCAAAGGTTCGGATCGGGCTGCGCGTATGCGCAGGCTGACCTGAGCCTTTGCTGGCCGCACATACCACATTGTTGGAAATCTCATGTCGCGGCTCAAATATATGCTGTTTACTTCGAGCTCATACAAGTGATATCTCAAAATTAAATAGCTTTGAATAACGAGAGACTACTGTGTTTGTCACAAGCAACCCCCTCCGCCGGCCCTTAGCAGATGAAACATGTCACATGAGCGACAACGCCATTTTCTATTTTGAATTATCGAGTATCTACAGTGTTTGCCCTCAGGTCATTAACAACACCCCATTCTTCTTACCGATGAAACATGAACGGCAGCGTCATTTTCTTATTAGTTCAAACAATATTTATTACATAACTCAATACATTTGCATACACAAAGTCACAGTATGAAAAAGAACTTTTTAATAGGATTTGAAAACAAGCTAACGTGCTTTTTTAAATCATCTCCTGTAATGCAAGTATATTTTATGAATGGAGTTAGTCAGACCGTTTTGTACTGGTCGGATAAACATATTTGTTGCATAGTTATAGCTGTAATGAAAAAGAAAGGAAATAAAGAAGGAAAGAAGGAAATAAGAAGAGAAGGAAGGGAGGAAATATAAAAGAAACTACTACATATTATTAGCTGTAAGTATGGACAGTGTCTTGTTCTAAGAAAACAATACTATTTCAATGCACAATGCACAATAGTTCCAGTTACATGTATGTCTACTGAAGGTATTAGTTACCAGATGAAAACCTTTTATACTATGCACAATAAGTTTAGCAATTGTTTTTTTATGGGTGAGCCCATCCACATTAGATCTCAAGTTTCATTTGCTGTCATGAAGATACAAGCGGCGAACATCTGACAAGAATTTCCATTAAAAAAAATACCGAATTACCAAACGCAGCGGCCGTGCTAAATTGACGTTAAATTTTAAGACTAGCGGCTAGCGTGGGTATTTCTGATCATTGGGGGAAGCCAAAAACATTTTCAAGCGATTGTTTGGTCACTGAAAACCAAAAAAGCATAGCTAATGTTGCAATTTTCTGAACTTTCTCAGAGAAATAAAGGACCATTTTTTCACAATTTGACGTTTTTATTAATGTGTTTACGTTAACGCCTTTAAACGATGTTTCTAGTCGTTTTTCTTGAATCACATTGACAAGTTAAACTGTAGGATGCCTTCCAACATATTCAGACAAATAATGTTGAATGAAACATCTTCATGGCTATAGAGCACGAACCGAAAGATAAAAGCTAACGTCACCGTTATCTCGCAAATGCGTCGCACCATTTTCCAGCAACTTGAGGTTTTAATCAACCATAAGATGAGTTACATTGTAAGCCTATGACATCTTTTTAAACTGAGTCTCTGTTAAATTGAAATGCCAATCAACATTAAAAGTTTAATCAAATGAAGACTACGTTTTGACGTCATTGATGGCAGCTGATTTTTTTAACATGAAATCTCTATCACATCTGTCACATAACCAATAGTTTTTATAGGCGTATGATGCATGAGGAAGATGTAAGATCACCAAACGAAAATCACATGCTTATCATTTAAGCATTACTGACAACGGATGTGATTTTTACTTACTGACCGTTCCTGTAATTCTTGCTCTCCCAAAATACCTATTTAAAGGATGGCCTCTGTAAATTCGTGGTTTCATTTGCCTAAGATCCTGTTCTCGTCTTTGCAATTGAAATTGTTCAATATAGCACGAAGATGAGCACATAAAGATGCGAAACATAACAAAATTGCTAAACTTATTGTGCATAGTGTAGTTTGATGAATATATTAATGTCATTTAAGGACAGCTTTAAATACAAGTTCACTATATCTGGTAGGTTGCTATCACCATATAAAAGGACCGTTTCAGATACATCGGCAAACCTACTGATTGTTTGCAACATTTCCCTACGCATAACATTATACCTTTGGCATTCCAACAAGAAATGGAAATTATTTTCTACGTTTCTATTTCATGCAGATTAAGATGGCTCGAAGTTGATAAACAGTCGACAACACCAGGAAGTTGATCTTATATAAAATGGCTACAGGGCACTCGTGTCATTTTCATTTCCGGTGGGCCTCGCCAGATAAATAGACTTTTATGTAAGCCCAATAAGTCAATGGATGTTTTTGTGTTTGGTCCTCTTTTGCGGTGTGGTTCTTACTGCGTCATTTCTAGCTTAGCAATCATGTGTGTGTGAGAGAGAGAGAGAGAGAGAGAGAGAGAGAGAGAGAGAGAGAGCCCATTGGCCTAGGATCTGTGCTATCTATAGAACTTCATTAGGCTGCTATGAAATCTGATCTACACTGAACCGAAGTTATAAGTGGCCACTTTTCAACTAGAAGCGTTTGTTATTCAATTGAATTTTGTCCAAATATGTGCGTTTCAATGGACAAAAGTTAAGCGGTACTTTGGAAGAGTTTTCTTTCACTTCATGATTTTGGGGTTCAAAAATGCAAAACTAAACTTTTAGAAGGAAATTGAAGTACATGTGATAACAAACCCATCTAGCCGACTTGAATAAAAAACAAATACTTGAATTTTTGCTTATTACAGATTTTTAACGATATTTTTAAAAAATCTCATTTTTACGCATCGGCTAATACGTGAAAATGTGATACGCAATATAAGACGCAGGCGTGAAGCCACATATTCACAGTAACCAAAAAAAAGTTCAATAATACTAGTGTTCTGAGATGCACAAAAGCCACATCTTTACAGTAACCAAAAAGTTCAATAATACTAGGGTTCTTAGATGCACAAACTTTAATGTTAATTCTTATCGCCAAAAGTATCTTTTCAGTCTATCCACTGGGGCAAAAGGTTTGAATTGTTCACTGAGTCTTCAAGTACATCCACATTTTGCGTATGCTACACCAGCAGCGAAATCTATTGTGAGCCTTTGTTGCTTTATAATGCCAACATTGACCCACTCAGTCTCTTGCAAAATTGTTTTTTTTTCTTTCCTTATTATCTGGACGTCGAGTATATTTCTTCCAGCTCTTTCAGTTCCATTCAAAACTGTAAAAGAACATTAGGCGTGCAAACAGTAAATACGCTGATCAGACACCACTTTACCGGCGTCTGACCTTCTCAACATGGATTACTGTCTTTCTCCTTTAAAAGGGACGCTTGACTTATATGGTTCAATTGTATTATATTTCACCATTATTTGGGCATCGTAGCAAGAAAAGCTAATTTTGTTACATGCGAACAACAAAGGAGCAGAACTAGTCTGCGCATCGATATCCGTGCTGTTTGGTCAGCGGATTTGTGATCCTCTATAATATTTGCAAAGTATTATAGCTCATCTAACTTCATGCCAAGTTTCAGTATCCTAGCAAGTCTCTGTAGCTGAAAAGTTGGTTTGAGTCTTATTACTTGGTCGGAAACCCCGCAGACAGGTTTTCTCGCGACATGCCCCATAACGAGGGCTCAATTAAGCACCGAAAAAAATGATTAAAAAATGTATGTTATCAAAACTGCATTTTATTACAAGAGAAACAAATAAAAACCCCACAAAATCCCCATATCATATCTACTGTTTCGATGCTAAAAAGCTTTATTTAGTTTTGCACTATCAACAAAAAATAAAAAAAAAGTCAAATTATACTGCTTAGACGCTCAAAAGATATGCTTTTGTTTAAAGGGAAAATTCGCACTTTTTTCAAATGCATTTATTATAAAGCTTACAGTATGGCAGGAACAATCCCTCCTTAAATGTTTGTGAATGCTCTTCAATCAGCCTGCAATTAATCACTTTTGCTTGTTCATGGGGGTCTGGCTATTTTCAGGTAAATGAGCTCTACACAAGAAAACTGGAAGCACTTCCATCTGCTTACACACAACACAAGCATAGTTACATATCATCGAACCTGTCAAAATAACAATGCTTCAGAGTAATATTTTAGCAGTGGGTGCATTGTTAAGTATATTTTGATACCTGGCCGATATTCAATATTTATTTCTAAAATTTAACCCTTAAAGCACTAATTATTACTGTAGCAGACGACATATTTTGTGACAATTTTCTTTATTTTGGGAACAAAAAGATAGATTAAAATTAAATGAAACTTATTGAAAAATAAAATACTTTTCTTTTGGCAGTTGTAACATTCCAATTTGCATTGATCTGACCAATGCTTGTAATTAAAACAGAATATTCACTATCCAATATTAAAATGCAGATATTGCCTGAAGGTGCTGCTTCAATCATTTAGCTGACCTGCTTAAAGAGGTAAACTCAGGTTAATGTGTGTCTGTTGCTGTAAGATGGCTGCTCCCGGAAGTATGTATAAAGCTGCTAAATAGTCCTGTTATTAAATTAGCAGATGAATAAATGATCTGTGAAATCCGTACGTAATGAAATATTTTTTTTTGATTCAAGTAAAATGTTAAAAGTCAAGAAAATACACTTTAACAACATCAATATTCTAATAAAAGAACATTTTAATGATATCAAAATAGGAATATTACATGTTTATGAACACTTGCTTGGTCCAGCGGCATATGATCGAACGCGAAGTTGGTCGGGCGCATTTTCGGATACAGAGAGGAGGGGGACAGGGGGGCCGGGCCGCCTCGAAAACTAAAAGTGGCTACAGTTGTCTTAAGAAATGCTGGTACAGAGCCCCCTCGAGAAACAATTTGATACCTCGGGTCCAATTGCTTCTCGAGGGAGATCTTTACGGTCCTCTGTGAAATACGTGTACGGAGCAAAAATATAAAAACGTTGTGAGTACCCCCCCCTCCCCCGAAGGAATTTTCCGGAGCCGCGCGTGGGGTAAAGATTCTAATATCTTCAGAGGAACCCCACATGTGTTTATACAATAATCATTGCTCTTAAGTATTATCTTCTTCCAACAAAAACCGACCCAGAAAAGTCTTAAAGCATCATTTAATGAGCCGCAACCTGTGATTTCCAACCTGTGGCATTTTGACAAGTGTAGACACAGACGAGCCTGTGCAAACTCCTTTTAAGCTTAGAAACTCTCAAGGATGTTCTGCCAGTAGCTTAACACTCATAGAATATTCAAGCGACTAGCACAGGCTCTAATCAGACTGTACGTATGTGCAGGCTGATCTGAGGCTTTGCTGGTCGCGACATACCACATTGTTGGGAATCTCAAATATGCATTGTTTTTACACTGAATGGCGTCAGCTTCCAAATTTTCGATCGTCTGGCGTTATTTCAGTGCACAGCGTTTACGCGAAAAGGGCAACGGTGAAATCATCCATTTCGGACTTGGGCGCTTTCCCTTTAAACGTCATGCATACAGACCGGTGGTCGTTTTAAGGGTTTTCGAATTAAAACCCATGCTTACTTTATGAATTGAACACGGATGTGCTCTCATAATTAATATGGCAATGCCTTCGAACAGCTGTGTGTATAGTTATTTATGCAGTAATGCTGATTTGATATTTTGCGACGGATAAAGATGTTTTGAATGGCACTGTGCTTTTAAACCGATTTAACGAGTTTATACACGAATGTCCCTTTTCATTTGCGCTTTCCAGTTTGACAACTCAAATTTATAAACTTAATTTTATTAATGTTCCAACGTCAAATCAAACAACTGGACGTAACGTAACATAATTGGATCAATAAAACGCATAACGTTACCTCAAACTGACCAAAATGTTGCCACGTTCATGACGCTGTTAGATCATACTTTACACTACATGTGCCTTGTAAGTTTTCGAGGCCGTGCCAAGTTATCAAGAATTTGGACGATGGAAGATAAGATGAGGCTGGCAAACATAAATTGATATCAGACCGGAACCCCCTAAACGGGTACTTTGGCAAACAGTGAAGATCTAGATGAAATGCCGTGTCATGCGGCATTTCATCAGCGTTTTCACTATTTGTTAAGACAAAATCGATCTTCAGAGAAAGAAATACACTATTTTGGGATATTATAACCTGTGACCCCTCAATTTATATAATGCACGATCCATCACACTTTATGGAAAATTACATTGGTCATAAAAGGGACAGCAACCCTAATAGTAAGTATGTTTTATCAGAAAGAGCTATATGAACCATGAATTTTGATACAAGTATCATCAAAATCGGTTGAAAAACGGGGAAGTTATGGGTATTTAAAGAATTCATTATGGCCAACATTTAGCCGCCATTTTGAATATTTAATTAGTTTTCAGAACTTTTTCAACCGCTTAATTTTTAGTTATCAATACTATCACAGCATCTGTGTTTCAGAAGAAATGCAGCTTTATACATAAGGAAAATGTTTTATTAAAGATAATTGCAAGTAATCCATTGGTTTGTCTTTTATTTTGATTACGCATATTTAATTAGGATGTGTGACGTCACTAAGCCTACAATATGGCCGCTGCCATTACAGTCCATTTGCAAATATTAAAACGCCCACAACTTTTACGTTTTTCAACCGATTTAGATAAAACGGGTATCAAAATTCATGGTTTATTAAGATCTTTCATAAAAGCATAGAGATCATCAGGGTTGCCGTCCTTAGTTCGTTTCAGCATCTTTCAAATATTTTACCTTTGGTGCAGACATTTCAATGCGTCCACTTTGCTCTAATTTATTTTTAAAAAAATCATCAAAATCAAACCCACTAGTTGCGGTGGTCGTTTGCGATCGTCCATATAAGAGTCCTGCAAATCACATGCTTGAAGTATATCTTTATTAGCTGCCGAAAAACGAATGAGGAACCAATCTTGATCCGCAAGTAAAACAACTAATCGCATGTACAGATTGACCGTTCTTTCCTACAATGTAACTTGGAATAACCTCAATACCGAAGCTACCACAAAAGCACTTCGGAGATAGTTGATAGGTTTAAGTCCAAACTATAAGACCTGTGTTTTGGGCAGGGACAAGACTTAGATACCTGTCCTGAGTAGGCTATTGCTTGTACATAGTTCACTTACGGATCCAGATATTTCCGCCAATGGGAGGGGGTGGTTCTCCTGACAACGCTTTTTAGTCATCAACAGAGGTATGGACCGCTTCCTTTTCGATGGGAGTCCGTACCAGAATTTCTCAGGACAACTATAGCAGCTTTTGATTTTCCAGGGAGTGAACGGACACCCTCCTCCCTCTGCATCCGCACATGTAACAGTGATCATGGCTATGTCAAAATTGTATAAATGTACTTTTTTAAAGTAATAATTGCCACATCCAAATCTGCCATCATGGCCAGATGTTACCGAGAGTTTATGTCAGTCACAAGCGAAATTATATGCACAAAGTACTGGCTAACCGCTTAGTCAAGCTTGCCCAGGAAATAAGTGTGGTTAGGTAAACTGACCGTCCCGACATGCTCATAGCTGTTGACTGAGACGTAAAGCATCAAGCCAAACAAACAAACAGGACAAATGTACATTAGCCTAGGCTACAACAGGTGGAAACCTTTGGCAATTGCTTGTTGTTTTTTTTTTGTTTGTTTTTTCAATTATGCATTTATTTGATCTCTGAAATCGTGGATTTTGACTCCCCCCTATATCCCACCCGGATCCGACATTTGGTCCCTGGATTTATTCTTTTTTCAGTCTTTAGACAGACTGTGAATCTAACGTTGTGACTGGTTCTCAAATGTTTCTATTTATTATCATCTATCAAGAAAGATGGCATACATGTATATAACTGACTAAGTTTGCAACCTGTATAATAACAGTGGCTAATTGGTGCAGCATGAGCTAGCCCTTTCTGTGAAAATTTACTATATGTACTATCACATGGTGTCGCAAAATTAAAATGTCACACCCATGTCTAGCGGAGATGGCGATGTGATGGGTGTGTCATTCAATAAGTTCATCACTTTCCCTTTGAGACAGCTTTCAAATGGCTTCTGTAGTTTGTAATATGTAGACGTTACGTGCTGAAAGATTGTAAGCTTTTATTCTTGTTGTATGTCTAGCGAGGAGGCTTCTTTGTACAACACTAACGCCAGTCAAAATTAAAACCTGTTCACAGTCACGGCCTAATACAAATGTACCCCTTTTCCACACAGGCCCCGAATCTCACGAATTGCCAAATAATTGGATTCGTGGCTGAAACGTACTCAGTTGGTGAAGATCTAATACCCCTATTCCACACAGGCCCCGAATCCCACGAATTGACATGAATTGACAAATATTTGGATTCGTGGCTGAATCGTACCTAGTTCGTGAAGATCTTAACTGATTCACACAGTCCGTAGTGAGTTCTTGCTATTCTTAGGTCTATCTGGAATTCGGCTCAAAAGTTTTGAACAGTTCAAAACTTTAGCATGCCACGAATTTCCTGATTCGAAAAATCGTGCTTGATTCGTAACACGTTCCTAATGCATTCTTGGACATCGTAACTTAATCGTAATCGATTCGAATGCGTTCTTAGACATTCGTAGCTGATCTTAGCTCATTCGTGGGGAATCGGGAGATTAAGACAAGCAAAAGAACCAAAGAAGAGATAGTATGGAAACCGATTTGGCAGATTCTGGAGCACAATCAGGATCAGTCAGTAACTCCTGGCCAATGGCGAACTGCCTATTTTCCAAGTCAAAGAGTCAGGGCCAGGGCCTCTTTCCTTTAATGTAGTTGCTTTCTTCTAGCTATATAAGTACAATGTAGCTGTTTTCAACACTCAAGTTGCAGGATCAATTCTACAGCTGCTTTCGATGCCAGCACTGGCGTGAACCTTGCAGTAAGAAAATGCATCTGTTTCCGAATTGAAGAATGCACAACAAATGTACATATTCAGTCTCAATTCATTTCCTTTATGTAGCACTAACAGAATTCTATACACATGTATATATGTTATTCATGCATTATTATTTATGTTATATTTAAGTATTTCTTGTAAATCTTCTTATCATGCTTATGGAGGAAATAAAGATAATGAAAAAGAAGTCTAAAACTTAGCATTTAACTATATTATAAATAATATAACATTAATATTCGCTTACAACATATGTAAATGGGCAAGCCCAATTTGTTTTCCTGCTGGTTCATCTTAGTCAATTATTTTGCCAAAAGCAAACATCTACCATAGGTTTAGATAAACAAAATTGTTGTGCGTAAATATTATTTGTAAACATTTTCTTACCCATCAGTTGTAACATATGTTTTGGTGCTCAAAAGAACCATATAAAAAGAACCCACAACATATGTTTTGGTTGAGAAATAAGAAAATTATATTTTTTGATACGCACTCTTAAAGGTCTGGGCCCGGAATTACAATACCTACTTAAAGGTAAGGGATACTCAAGTTACGTATTGATACATGATATATACTCAACAAAAAAGTTGAGGAAATCTCAGAAAACCATGCAACATAAGAACACCAAAGCAAACAATTATTCAATTTTCATCTATTTGTTTAGATACATGTCATCGGTTGTTTGCTAGCACCAATACTTTTGTTGTGGCACAGTGTCAAGTAGCCCAGGGGTCAAAGTAATTTTCGCAAAAAATGACTGCAGAGTATTCCCTCATAAACACATGGAAAACATGTAAGATTTCAAAGCTTGAAATGCAATTCCTTTGAATGTCACATGGAATTAACTTGACAGCCTTAAAAATCACATTCCGAAGATGATAATGCCTTCATCAGTAACGAGTGTGTCCCCAGTCAGCGACAAATTAGGACCGGTTTCGCATTCTCTGAATACTGGTGATTTGGTGCTAAGGGATCAGCATCAATATCTAATGCAACGCTGCATCGAGAAGCTGGGGGTTTCTTGATGCCATTATTACTCTCTGTCCAAAATGTCATAGACCCGTTAAAATTGTAGACATGTCTGATGAGCGAAATGGCCAGTCAATGCACACAACATTGTTTTTGCTGATTCTAGTAAGGTGTGTTCTGACATTGTCATCCTAGGCCTGGTACTGCCACTGGTTTTCGCAAAAAAGGCAGGACAACAGACTTCAACGCCTCATCCATGTACACTTGCCTGATCAGGTGTCCCTCTATAACCAACATCTCCATCTCCCAAGGGACCTGGCGAAGGTTAATGTATGAAAACCTATGTTTGCTCCCGTAAATTGAATTTCTGCGAAAAATGGAGTGAAGACCAGTCAACTTTGACATGGATTTACTAAGCGGCTATGTGCGATATAGACCCAGATAAAGAGTCACTTTCAAGAAAAATGGTCACATTATACTGCATGTATTGTGAAATTCAAAAGTCTTTAAATGTTTTAGATCTTTTGTCATAGCCACTCAAACACAATTTCCTTAACTGTTTTTGTTGAGTATATTAAATGCTGAATAAATTGCCAGGGTCGTTGCAGTCCTTGTGGTCAAAGATATCATTGTGATCAATTATTTTGATTTTAATCAGTTTGAAACGTTATTTTTGGCATCCTGAAAAATCATTACTTAACTTAAGTCTTCCTTAACTTTAAAGCTGCATACTCTGTAACTATGAACATTTTTCGAAAATTTTTATTTTCTTTTTAAATCATTTGTAAAAGTAGAATTAAGCTATGTTTTCACAATAAAAATGTACAGTACAGCTGAAAACTGCATGGAAAGGTGAATTATCTTATCAAATAGGTGTATTATTCTCTTGTTGGTAATTATTTGCGTCCCTCCAATAATTATAGACCGTTGAATTTTAACATAAATGCAGTTGTTTTGAGAGTGATAACTTGTTAAGATTTACGAAAATGGTAAAATGTTTACCTGAATTTGAGTATTTTTACAATGTTCTTGAAAAATAAAAACATTATTTTTAAAATTAGAAGATCAAAAGTTACAGACTATGCAGCTTTAAGGAGGCATTGTAATTCCAAGCCCTGATCTGCCAAAAGTGCTAGTTTAAAGACAGCTGAGCCCTCTGGGCCCTGTCTTCATAATGCATGATACACAAAATTTTGTTGTGTATTGGGGGCTCATCTGTCATATTTACCTTCAAAGATCTGAAGATGTTGATCTTATCATACATTATACATGATTTGTTCCGTTAATTATAAAATCTTTCTCACTCTCATGAATGGGAAGTGTTGTATTTAATTGACAATCCTGATTGATTTTTATTATTTTGCTAGTACATTTCCAAAAATAAAGGGCCCTTCTGTACATCTGGTTTTCAACGATTACGAAAACTGAAAATCGCATTAAGATCCAGGGGCGGATCCAGGATTTCCGGAAGGGGGTTCAGATTAGTAGAGGAGGGGGTTCGCTTTGCTGATTTTATCTCATTTTTCTTAAATATCCCATAAAATGAAATAATTTGGTCTCAGTGAAACCAAATTATTTCATTTTTATGGGATATTTCAAAACTGGGGGCGGGGGTGGGGGTTCGACTAAACCCCCTGAACCCCCCTGGATCCGCCCCTGAGATTATCCAATGATCATGATAGATTTGAGGGTGACCATTTTTTGAAAAAAAATGTTTCTCAACTTCAATTAACACGTAGATTAGCCTGCACATAGTACAGTTAAAAATTAATCATTCGAATATGAGATATTTTCAAATGCCCTTTTCACTTGATACACACTTAATTTTAGTCTCGCTCGACGGCACAATATCATGATCTTGAGGCAATTTAAAATTTCCTACCGTTTCCTTCTACGTCGCGTTGCCTCCCCACACCTATATCTTCGAATCGATACGACGTCAACGCCAGTGACTAACCGTCAAGCGCCCTGTTAGTAGTAGGAATATAAAGTCACACTTTTAATAAGAAAGTTTGAAATAGTTTCAAAGCTTGAAGTGACCAGGGCAGTGTAACCATTTTTTTTATAATTTTATCATTATGTGGATTATTCTTACGGTTTTAGGTAAGTATGTTAACAGTTCTTTATTTTTTTCATCGCTTAACCGTGAAGGGCCCGGAATTACAATGCCTTCTTAAAGTTAAGGAAGACTTAAGTTAAGTACTGGTGTTTCAACATGCTACATTAGATGCTTAATAAGTAGCCTGGGTCGATGCAGTACTTGTGGTCAAAGATATCATTGTGATCTACAGAAAAAATGAAGCTATTTTGATTTTAATCAAGTTGAAACGTTATTAAATCAATATTTAACTAAAGTCTTCCTTAACTTTTAGGAGGCATTGTAATTCGGGCCCAGAAAGGCAAGAATGATGCACGAAGTTATTCATTTACATACACGATGTACATATTGTGTTTTTCGAAAGACGTGGCATGTAATCACCATTAATTTCTTACCTACTAGTGTCGTCTCTTGATGATCTTCGCAAACAGTTTGAACCCAGATCAGGCCCGACGAGCCGGGCCTGATCTGTATCCAAACTGTTTGACCCTCTGATGATATTCATGAAAAAGAATATTGAAAAGGTTAATTTTACAAGAAATCGGCACAAAAATACCCAGCATGCAAAGAGCTATTTTAATAATTATGTAAACGGTATGCAATGACTTGCGAATATGCAAATTGAAAGGTTTTCATTCATATCAAAGAAAATGGAATAAAACTTATAAAACGGACTTCCTTTTTTTCGTATCATCGAAAACTATGAAATATTCGTTCAGCCTGCACCATAATACAAGCCTAATAATTCGTCTACTTCATCGCATATACCTATCCGGCTAAACGTTCTCTTTCTTGAATTTGAGAGCAAAAGGGCTACATGCTTTAAAGGTCTAAGAATAGCCCAAGTGCAAAATGCAGGCATTTATTTAACTTTATAGTTGCTATGGTAGCAAAAATGGCCGACAAAATAGGCTAAAAATAGAGAAATTGCCATTTTGGACCAAATTTAAGACTATGGGTGACCGAAGTTTTAAGAAGTAGATATCAGCACCGCTTAATACCAAAACAACGTCTAATATGATGTGTGTCGTGAAAATATCATCATCATCTGTTAAAATATATTGTTCGTATTTGTTTGTGTTATATGTTAATTTCTCTGTTAAATGTGCCAAAACTGCCACTTTCCTATTTTCAGCCTATTTTGGCAGCCATTTTTGTTACCATAGCAACGGTTAAAGTCAAGTAAATTCCAAACTTTTACACTTGGGCTATTGTTCGAACGAAGTTGTGAAAAACAATTTTAATCTTTAGCCCCATGGGGGGGGGGGGGGCAAAACAGCCCCTTAAGAAATCGAACTTTTTGGCACTAATGTAATTTTATGGACATTATGCATGAAACTGAATCTAAATGTTTTGTAATGAAGAAAAGATGCATGTTTTCAACTTCAACATAGCTTCTAGAATCAGCCTACGTGTATGTTCTAGGAGCACACGACATTGTATTTCAATAGGTACGCCGAGTGTTAACATCAAGGCCACCGAACAGCATTTTTCAGAATTTTAAAATGTTCATTTGTCATGAAAAACATGCGATTTTTTTTAAATTTACGGTTTATCTCATTCATAGGTTATAGGTCCCTCATTTTCATGATACAGGATTGATTTTATGCTATGAAGAAAATGTTTTGGTTTACAGTAAAACCTGTCTTAAGCAGCCACTTAAAAATAGACAAAACAAAGATCTTAATGTCAAGTGGTACATGTAACTTCATGGAGGTCGAAAGTATTGCAATATTCAGCAATACTTTTGACCTGCATTAGCCATAATCGGTCTTGAAAACCAATTTTGTCTTCGTTTTGAGTGGCTGCTTCAGACAGGTTCTACTGTATATAGTATACGGACCATAAAGATTATTCTTATATTTTTCAAATACCGGTACCATTATTCATATATTGTTAAAACAGAAATAAGTTTCTAGACGAAGTAAAAACGTTTTTTATTCATGCTTGCTAATTAATTAAATTGCTATTTGATATAACAATTGAATCATGTAGTTTTTTGCATACTAACACCAACTACAAAGAGCAGCATGAGCATCTGAAAATTTTGATAGGCCTTTTTGTTATAAGCTTTCTGGAAAAAAGTGTTAATTTCGATACTGGTCGCATCAGTGAGAAGCGAAGGCTTAGGCATGTCTTTGCGTGTGCAAATAGGCAAGCATTCACCAGAGCCTTCCCCGCACGCACAAAGTATGATCGCAGACAAAAGCATTGTCCAGAAGCCTAAGCCTCTTTGCCACTAGATAGCTGTGTATCTTAAACAATTATAGATTATCAAAATTTCAAAAATATTTCCAATATAATATCATATACGTATGTATGAAGTTAGCCCACATATACATTAAGTGCTTGTATGGGACATTGGAAAAAACAGTGCAGATCAAGATCATACGCAGCATGATGTGGCCTACAATTGGAAATTGGCTCGTCCTATTGACAAGGGTAGGCAAGTCAATTTGGCGGATAAATAACATCACATTTTCAATATATCCCATGTTTGTTTTCAGGTGTAATCGTATCAAGTTCTGTAAATGCACAACCCGGGCAACCCCAAGCATCACCATGTGTGACGCAGTTCGACACAAGTTTTAGAAAATGTTTCATGGACACAGTCAATACCAACCTGGAAGCCATCTTTTACCTCGTAACCAATGGTAACGGGGGACGCTTAACTCAGGACCAGCAAAATAACATTGAACGACTGAAACAAAATGTTTGCGGGTACGTACATGTTCATTGCATATACACACGGTTGGCTATAATAGGACATGTAATATACTCAGAAAAACAATTGAAGGATATTAAAATTGTTTTGACTTTATTTACATTTTGGAATATAATTTTCAAGGAAAATATTTTTGTCATTGATAGAATTATCACTATGCAATTCACCAAAGTGCAAATTGAAATTCACGGGTCATTGGTTACGATACAATACTACACCAAATGTACCGACCCTCTCTACCCAAAGTTCACAAGCAAAAATTTTAGCGCTCTCAATTTTTGCTGCAACCTTTACCAGGTCATTACTTATGTTCTAATTCCGACCACAGACAAAAGTTAACTTCTATTTATCCGTCATCGCCCCTAATAATGGGACAACTTCTTCAACAAAAATACACGAATATGGCATACCCCGGTAAATTTGACCACAAATTTGACGTAAAACACTGAAAACAGCTTCAAAATTAGGTGCCATTTTTTGGATGGAGAACCAGCGATGATTTTGGAGCCAGTCACTATGGAATACAAACGATAAAAAAGGGTTTCAATCATTTTTTAACGTTTGTGACTTTTCAGTATAGAGGGTTGAACCATTTTGATCTGTACTGTACTTAAACCATTTAAGCGTAACTAAAATAAAGCATCCATTTTGATTGCAGATGTCTGGAACTATGAAATGCATGCATAATTAGTAAAGTTTTTATTGTATTGAATGTTAGAGATGGGATTGAATCCAAATATCCTTCAATTGTTTTTCTGAGTATAGTTATACCATGGGTTGTCCGCCTGTACGTGGAGATAATCCACGAGCTTTAGCGAGTGGATTATCTTACGTACAGGTGGACGAACATGGCATAACTATTTTATACCACCTACATCAGTGTAGACCTTGCATATCAAGTGATATTTCATGCTAAAGTTGGTAAAGGTGGTATAAACGCGTATATTAATAAATACTTCACGTGTTGAAATCTGTAATAGTCCATGCATAAAACAAACTGTATGCAAAGTTTGCATACAGTTTGTTATATGCATAGGCTTATCATTTATGAATTAAAAAAGATTGTCACTTTGTTCAGTTTACACAATCTCGTATTGGGTTTATACAGCATTACATGTAATTTTGACAAGCTTTTTGACAGTACTGGTACTACATACCAATCAAAAATAATTGTAATATCCGGCCAGCTTCTTTTCATTAATCTTAATAATAGCTCATGACCTCAACCTTATAGAAATTGTGCAAATTTATTTCCTCTTCTAAGACGTGACAAGATACTGCTTGAAATGTTTGACAAATTCTCGAAAATAGGGTGTTTTTTTTCAAACAAATTCCCATGTATATAAATCTGTGTTGAAAATCTCAATAATTACCATATTAAATTTCGATGAAATGATTTACAAAAAGGGTTTCAGTGAACCTAGGAACTATCAACATTGGAACAATGTTGATAAAATAAAGATAAACATTGTATAAACTGGGGTTTTGCCACAGTCATGCGCACCAACATTTTGTTTTTCAACATTAAAGCTGCATAGTCTGTAACTTTTGATATTTTCATTTTAGAAATAATGTTTCTGTTTTTCAAGAACACAGTAAAAATACTAGAATTCAGGTATACATGTTACCTTTTTCGTAATAATTAACAAATTATTAGTGCCAAAACAACAGCATTTATGTTAAAAAATACCTGTCGAGAACTATTGGAGGGACGCAAATAATAACAAACAAGAGAAAAAACACACCTGTTTTATAAGATAATTCACATTTCCATGCAGTTTTCAGCTGTAGAAATTAGATTTATTGTGACAACATAAATTAATTCTACTTTTACAAATGATTTAAAAAGAAAATATTTTTTTTTCGATAAATGTTCATAGTTGCAGACTATGCAGCTTTAATTAAGGAATGCTTGGCTATACGTGATTTTACTGACTGAGCGGAGAAACGGCAAATCTTTGATACTTCTAAGACATTGTTTTTCTTTAAATCTTCAGGAATAGAGAAGGCATTGTCCAGTGTATTGGGCCCCTACCTCCCAAGATGGGATCTAGTTGTACCCAGAGTGACATTGGGATGATGCAGGGAACTATTAACTCTATGACAAGTGGACTGGGAAATCTCTGCGGAGTTGGTGAGTCAATTAATCAATCAACCGATCAATCAATCAGACTGTTAGAAACTAATGGAACAATCGCTGAGTCAGTCATTAAATATATCAATCATTCATCCAATCTTTCATTTTATCAATCATTCAATCAATCAATCAATCAATCAATCAATCAATCAATCAATCAATATCAATCAATCAATCAATCAATCAATCTATAACTTGGGCTCACAGTTAATCACACATATGATTCAGTTTAAGAAATGGAATTTAAACAACCACTTTGACGCCATGGGTGTATAATCATCGCCCTGAGCAGTAGTAGAGGGTTGGAAGAATAAAACATTTGTACATATTTGAGTACTTCATAATCAGTTTCTACCCTATACCCCAAGATATCTCTGAAATTGAAAAGTATACCTACCCAGAGCCAAGCTTGAACCCTTTATCAACAGGGTTATTGTAATCTTAATATTCAGGCAGATGCATGGTAATTCTGCCAAAATATTGATTGTGCTGATTCAGAAAAAGTACTCAATATCCCATTTCTGAGTATTTTAGCTCTTGTGTCCTTTGACATCGCAGCACTTTTTAAAGAGCTACTTGACGCATATGCGATAGGTATATGACATGTACCAAAATTTAATGTGCTGGCCCAATTTCATGTTACGCTGTCTGATTTTTAGATTTTCTAAATATTTTTCGATGTACAAGACAATTCTTTTTTTTCTTCTTCTGAAAATCTCATATATGTATCTTCAGAGCCAGACGAAACAACGTGTAAGTGGTTGCTTTATCGCTTTGGTAACAGGCGTTTTAGGAATGAGGTGTACACGGAAAATCTCCATCTGTCCAAGTTGAGATATGCCAAGTGAACTTCCCGATTAATATCATTTGGAGGGACCCATATTAGCTTTTTGTGAGAATTGTCTAAATTCTTCTTAACACCACAAAAGTTAAAATGGGATCCTACTTTCTACGATGTCGTATTGGCATAAAATTGTGTCCCCATCGTTGCTGTCGGTTACGCCGACGACACGCATATGCCAGAGTCTGGTTCACTAAATTTTTACAAGCATTCATAAGTAACGATTCCTGTGCTTTATATTGAGATAATTCCTGGTACATCTCAACCATTATACACTTCTAATTGATCGGCGTCATGTATAATTTGTATATGTATGATGAAGTCATATCACTATTGGTGTAACTTTACACCAACGTTGAGATGACGTCATTTGGGCTACTTCAGTGGTCACTGAACAGTCGCTTGTGCACGCTTCCAACATTTTTGTGCCCCATCACAGTGCTTGAAACAGAATGCAAGTTGCTCAACCTATTATCGCTTTTTGCTTGGTAATTTAACACCATACTGGTTCTTAGAACGCATATGCGTAAAGTACCTCTTTAATCGTTAAACACAGCTATATAGTGGGGCTACAGGGTTTATTGCGTGCATTAGGCCTTTTATTCATCTAAATCTATGATTTTTAGCATTTTAGTAGCGAAAGCTCTGTCGAGAATGAATGTGATACAGGCTCGTCTCAGCCTTTGCTGCTCGCTTATGCGATTGGTACATTTACCAACATTTCATGCTGTCCCATGTGTTTCTTCAGCATACGCGTGTTGCGTAATAAGTTAACATTTTTATTTCCTTGAAATCGGGGAAAATCCAGCTTCATCTCGGCCAAAAATTCCAATGCTCCTTTTTTGAGTGCTATCTTAGTTCAGTATATGAAAAGTAAGCTTTCAAACTTATTAAAATTAAAAGTGTTTCATATATATACTGTAGATCACAATTTAGACATCCTTGACCGTGCCTGGCAATATAAATTCTTTAAAAATAAGACGTTAAATACCAATAAAAGACATCCATACATGTAGTGTTAGATCCACCCGTTAAATTTTATTTTGTTAAAATATTAAAAAATATAAATAATAAGCGAAAACAACAACACATTTCATTTGTATTAAGCTTTTTTATATTTCTTCATCTGCAAAAAGTGATATAATATATCATTAAAAAATAACTTATCCTTATTTTCCATGATTTTTGTCGTCTGTTGCCTTTTTCCAAAATAAACTTTTAAATAATATATTTCAGGAACACAATCAAAGTGTCAAAAAGTTTAGATCCGGATCAGGCCCGACGTTTTGTCGGGCCTGATCTGGATCCAAACTGTTTGCATAGATTATCAGCAGACGAAAAAAGTCGCATCTGGCAGGCAAATAGTTTAAAATTGTTACATGTTCGAAATTAAGATAGTTGCGCTTTTCTTCTCTAATGCAGCCGTCCCCCCACAAAAGTGTCTGGGAACATTCGACTCAGGATTTCGCCAATGTCTGCAGCAGCGCCAGATTCTTCCAGACAATTTCTTCAAGCTTCTTGCGAACCAGAGTTTACCAGCTAATGTTAACAAAGACCAGCTCAAGCAAATGATTTGCAGGTATGTGATTTTTGTTCAAGGGATAAGAATATCTCAGCCAATTCCATGAAATTCCGTGGAATCAGACCGCGGATGTACATCGAGTATCCACTTTGCTACCGCGGGTCATAACGTGACGCTTACGTCATATAACGTGACGGTAAAGTCACTGAAACCATGTTGACACAATAATAAAGTGCAGTGATCGCAGCAAAAAAAAAAAACAAAAAACAAAAAAATCAAAAAAAAAACAGTTATAAATGAAGTTTCTGTCTTTCAGTAAAATATCGCTATAGCGATATTTTATTGAAAAATACATAATCTTCATTTATTCTGCTGAATAAACTTTTCGGATTATCAGAATAATCGATTTTGATAGGGCTGAACCCACATGCTACAGAACTAATTTTCCATACGCCAGTTTCGGCTAACAAAATGGAGCTTTTTGGTACATAGTACTACGCGTAATTCTCCTTATATATTCGATTCTCGAATTGTGACGGACTTTCCCAAATGCTCACAATCATGATCGCCAAGTGATTGTTTAAAGTGACATAATCAGTTAATAATGCATAGCTCTTATAAAAAATCAATGTTGAGCACAAACAATCATAATTTGTGTAATGGTTGAGTGGGAAATCTTTCTCTCGTGATCACCCTTTGTCATCAATCGTCAAGCTTTGTGATGCCAAACAATTGTTCTCGGGCTAGGGCTTTTCTACGATCAGCATTCACTATAGATTTCTATCAAATGTGGCCAGCTTTACTTTTCTCTCAAACCGGACCGGGATATCCATTGTTTTAACCAATGTGTCACATACCCTTACCAGTCCTAAAGAAAGATAAAAATCGAACAGCTGGTCGCACGTCGATCCGTGACGTCATTGTACTCTTTAAATTACGTCATCAACTCGCATCTCAGCGTATTCAGGATTTTCTGGAAGTCTTTTTCATGTTTCTTTTTCCATTATAAAATGAGCATTTAATGGTGAGCAAGAAAAAGAATCCATTATTCGTTTGAGGATGGGATAGAAAAATCCGTCCCTCCCGATCACCGTTTGTCATCACTCGGCAAGCCTCGTGATGCCAATCGGTGATCCTCGGGACGATTTTTTCTATCCCACCCTCAGACTAACGATGGATACTTATATGCTTGTTGGACAGACGATTTCGAAAATAATAAAATAATAATCCATTTATTCTGATTGTAGTGGCACGACTAGAGATGAATTGATGAAGTGTTCCACAAAGATTGTTACCCAGCTTCAGAAAGATTGTAAACCACAGGAAACCATCATGGTGGGAACCACTCTGCAAAATATGCTGAGTGCCTACGAGGGTGTATGTAAGTACATTATTCATTATTTCAAATTTCCTAGTCAAAACATATTTCTTTGTTTTGGCCTTACAATCTGCTCCAGATATGATACTTTTAGCATTATATGATTTATTTCAGTGGTCTCTGAAAAACTTAAGATGACATGTACTTGCACTGTATGAAAACCCCAAATAAAACTACTGATACGTGCATATTAATCGTCATTTCTCCAATTGTTTGACATTGCAAAATTGTTATTCCCTGCAGGTAGCGGTAAGCCAGTCAATCCAAACAAGTGCATGACAGCCTTTGAGAGTGGAATGAACCAGTGCGCTCAAACAACACTCAAAATGGACATGAAGGTCATTCTAATGGTCCTCAACAATCAGACGCTACCCCCGGGGGCGGACGCTGCCACCATGAAGAAGCAGATCTGCAGCCAATGGCATAATCTTGAGAACTGTGGCAAGAACGCTGTGGCCAACGCTGGATGTGCCCGGATGCAGCTTCTCTCAGTGGAAGCCACTTTCGCTAATATGATGATCACCACGGCTACATTCTGTGGAGATACGTGTAAGTATGAGCATAGTTATATGAATGTCTGATTTTGCTTCATGTAAATTATAAAGGCACGTACTCGCCTACGCAGCGCCTCTGAAACCTGTTTTTGTTGCATGCTAACAACAAAGGCGCAGACAAGCCTGCGCATGCGCAGATGAAAGATTACATTCTACATGCGGAAATTCGAAATTTTAGCTAGATTTTGTATCTTAGCTGTCGCGAACCATAAAGACAAATTTTCACACAATGGGGCTCATCTCGCTATGTACTACAGCCACCCCCCCTTATCCTATTATAGCAGAAAAGAATTAAGTTATAAGCATGTGCCTTCATGCAGAATGGAAACAATGTAGATCCTGATCAATGGAGATTGAAATTTATTATCATTCAACAAGAGTAAATGATGGTCTCCGAGACTTATTAGGAGCACCAACACAAAATGTTAGCATAATGAATGATGCTATCATGATATATAAATGACAAACCATCTCTAAACATATGCCATTAAAGAAAAATGATTATTTAATGTTTTATTTCGTTGTAATTGATTTCATAGAAAATCACTGTATTAAGCCATTTAAAGAGAAACATGTCTATTTAGTCATTTATGCTATATTAGAAGTAGATAAGTCTTACTCAAACAAAAATAGTGCTAAGTATTGGTACACTGCTTTAATCTAGTTAGCTTTTTTTTATTGAACTGTCATAATTATGTCTGTTCATTTCAGCTCTCCCTGGGGCCTGTCTCCTCACCCTCCAGAAACAATTCGGTGAATGCTTTGGAAAGGTCGGTTTGGAGCCAGCAGTCTACCTTGGAAACAAAACAGAGCACAAAGGAGCTTTGATTGGAAGCAACACAGCCGAGGCTGAAAAATACTGCAGGTAGGCTTTATCTCCCCTTCTATACTCTTCACATGATAATGTCGTTTATATGGACTCCATTTTGATTACAAAACTAGGAGTAACGCAGATGTCACATTACATATGCAGGAACAAAGACAAGAGCTATCAATAAATGAGTCAGTGTATGAGATTTCCAACAATATGGCATTTTGACATGTGTAGACTCCGACGAGCCTCTGCAGCCTCCTTTTAAGCTTAGAAACTCCAAATGCTGTTAAGTCAGTAGCTTATCAATCAAAGCATACTTAAGCGACTAGCAAAGGCTCTGATCAGACTGCGCGTATGTGCAGTCTGATCTGAGCATTTGCTGAACGCACATACCACTCATGTCATGGCTCAATTATGTTGTTGTCCTTATGAAGTAGGTACCTTAGTAGAAGACCAGTGATCTCTCAGAACAGGGAATGATCTAGGGAACCTGCAAATGCGCAGGCTCCCCAGCGTATTCACTGCTTGAACATTCGCAGATAGTATGGATAAAGATAAAGGTTTAGACTATGACAGATGGCATCTAGCCACTCTGGTTGGCTGCATATATCTCAAGAATATTTTTATATATAGAAGACAAGCACATAAATTTAGTGAGTACGACCAGGAAATATCACAATCACACCCGAAGATCAACTCACGGCTTTGAGAGGAAGAGCTGCAGATCACATACAGTCACAAGGCATCAGGAAAGCAACGTACTGTAAATTCGGAAATTTTTGCGAAACTTCGTATAATTGGAGTTTCGTGAAACTTTCTGAATTTACAGTAATGCAGCCAGCCCATTCTTCCTCATCAAGATGCTTGAAAAACAAGAAAGAACGCTTAGATATGCAAAACAAATAAATAATTATTGAAAACGATTCTACATTGTGCAATGGTTATGTGTATATGTACGTGTGAGGTGGGGTTACTATTCTAGAGATCAGTCTTCTTATTCATCTTAGATTATTACAATTAACGCTTTTCATTTTCAGCAAAAAACACGACCTGTTTACATGCATGCAAGAGATTATGCACAAATGTCCTGGTGCCGAACAGACACTCTCGCTGACAGGGTTTGATCTTCATGGAATGGAACGAGCTGTCGGAAAATTGTGCCACGATATTCCTCGTAAGTTATTATGCTTTAGTGTATCCATTTTTACTATCTTTTCTATTCATACTATATGTAACAATCTTTTCAGCAATTTGGACGACTCAATAATTTCTATTTAGGAGGTACTGGTTGCAATTTCAAAAGTTCAGCTTTGATCTGTTCCTGAATAATGTAGAAAGCGGATCTTTTAGAAAAAGAGAGACCTGCATACTAGTAATTTAGAAAAAAATGTTTCAGTTTCATTGAGTCTTTGCGTGAAAATTAATGGAAAATGCAAACACTCACATGCCTCCATAGAATAAGTTTACGTGTATTCTTCTTTCTGCGAGAACCCAATATTACTGAAGACTGGTTCTAATCTAGTAAACACTGCAGCCTGTGATTAAATGCCACGTTATGTTATGTAGCATCCTGTCTTGTTCTACACTGTTTGCTAAATGTATCTGTTTATGACGTGCAGGAAAACGATTATTTAAATCATAATATACATAAAATGATGCCATATAAAAACTTGAGTTCAATATATTTTATCTAATTTTCTGCATTTTGATTATCTGACTGTGAATTTTTATTGGCTTCTTGTTTTTGTGCATTTGATTGGCGCATTCAAACTAAAAATGTCAGAAGATCCAAGTAGGTTAATTTCTTAATTTTCCTTCTATCACGTCTAAACGGAAAACGAATGTCAAACCTTGATAAATGATGCCAAAACTTAGTTAACAATCATACGTACCCTTACTTCTCATTCAAACAATTTTAAATAGATATTATTTCTTTTTAGGTTATCTTGATGGGCTTATATGTTTTGAAAATCCTACTGATGAAGCAAAACAATGTATGGATGAAATGACTATGTCCATCACAGAACTGTCCACCAAACAAATTACCCAGAAACTCTCCATGGACACATTCTTTGAGGATTTCTGCTCGTAAGTACTTATACTGAATATGCTAGCTTCACCGATACTCATAGCCAATGCTTATGCAACTTCCTTGTCATACTGAATGATTTTGTTATATCAACACACAGTGAATGATCATGCAGCATCGATAATCATCCTTAGTGCTCTGCTCTATATTACCAATGCTCAAATTGAATATTATAATTACATAAGCTATCACTCATAATAAAAAATCTTGCAAAATTCGTAATCATATATAATTAGTGCACTAAATAAGCTGTACAAAGAATAGATAGTACTCATAGCGAATGATCATGCAACATCTTCATATCACACCTACCTTTCCTATACTTACTTAGTTTTATGCAGATACTTTTTGTTAATATGATAAAGCTATTACTCGCCTACTTTTATGCAGATACTGTTAGTAAAATAAGATTAAGCTATTAAACAACGTCCACTTTTATGCAGATAAATTTAGTTAAAAAGGACTTAGCCATAAATCAGTTGGATATACAAATTATTATTATGCATTCTGAAAATATTAATTCATATCTATTTATTTTTTTCAGAGCACGTGTGAAACATGTAGGCTGTGATGCACAAGCCTGGCCAACATGCAACAAACCAGCTGTTGATCTGAAGAACGAATTTGAATGTGAACTCATACCCTCAAGATGCCATAATTCACACAGAGACAACGTTGATAGAATATGTCCTAACACAGGTATGTGTAATAATGTTAATATTATATATAACTATGAGATCGTACCAAGACCAATAAAAGTACAAATTAATTATAACAATGATGTATAATTGTTGAGGCAATGGGATAATCTAGACCAAATAAAGCTACTAAAAACTATATTTACAAAAAGCAATGCACAAGATTTGTATACCTAGTGTGTCTATAGGTCTTCTTTTGACGGTACCAACATCTATGTCCATACGTTATGCATAGAAAAAGGGAAGGCTCTGAGTCAGCCTTGGCCACTAGTAGATTCAAAAAGTATTTTTGTTTTATTTGCTGGCTCTTTTATAAATACACATAATCATTTCAATTCATTTGTATGTACCACAGGGGTAAATGGATGGATATGATTTTTGTACTGGTAACACTTGATTGGAAATCAGAGAAAACACAGATGAAACGTCCCATAATGAGACTTTAAGGCTTATCTAGAGATGAGAGAGTTAGGGCCTGATGTTGTGTCTGTGGCTGGGCCCACCTTGGTTTAACTGTTTGATTTATTTTTCTCCGGTATTCAGTTGTATATACTGTTGAGTCCTTATCTTTGTTTTAACTCCTTTTTATATCTCGATTTGTATTTACTAGGAGATGATACATTGATAAGTTAGGATATTTTATGTGAACTAAACTTCTATTTGTCTTGATCTACCTCAGAAATAAGGGTGAGGTCGGTACCACATAACTAGTTTAATCTCTTCAGTAAAAACATTTTTACTGATCATTTCAAATGGTTCTTCTTTTGGGGATCCTTTTGTTATTTATGTTTCATGTCTGTCTTGCTGTCTTGTCTGTTAATTGCAGTCTTGTGGTCACCTGCTGGGAAGGTGCTAACCTCTTGGCTCTCTTTTATGTGATGTAATCTTGTGTTTTTGTCACTGTTCCATGTAGTGTCCTGGGTCAGGTGTCAGGTGTGGTACTTGATTGTCCTGATCTTTGCCTTCTCCCTTACTTTAAATAAGGTACACACTGTTTTCTTTATGTTTTTCTAAAGAAAAACAAGTATGTTAGTTCAGAGATGTTAAATTTTGAAACCAAAACTTATAAAATGCAAACTTTAAACAGGCCTGCAGATAAGAGTGCGCACCAGAAAATTATTTTTCTTATTTCTCAACCAAAACATATGTTGTGGGTACTCAAAAGAACCGTCTCGATGAGACGGTTCTTTTGAGCAACCAAAACATATGTTTAAACTGATGGGTAAGAAAATTACCGCAATTTTATGCAAATTATTTTCGCTTAACTGGCTCTATGTAAATAATTCTATTTTCAGAGGTGTTTATTCCTACTGGTGATACTAAGATGAAAGTTCACGAGGTTCCTCGATGTGCCCAGGATATTGGGTATACCATGAACAACTGTTTCTCCTCTCATGGTCTAGAACCAGACATGTTCCTTGTCAACATTACACACGACAGAAGTAATTTTATAGGAGACAAAGAAAAGGCTAGAAGTCTGTGCAAGTAAGTTTACACTTATAGAGGATTTTACATGAGTGCTCATATTCATGGACGTCATAACGTGTCCCGTAAATCTATAAACCAATCGATTTTAATGCGTGGTGTTTTTTCGCCATCAGACGTGACGTCATACAATAAATCTTTTTAATATATGAGCCGCGACATGTGATTTCCAACAACGTGGCATTTTGACAAGTTTAGACTCAGACGAGCCTGTGCAGCCTCCATTTAGCCTTAGAAACTCAAAACTATGTTCGATCAGTAGCTTAACACTCGTAGATATTCAAGCGACTAGCAAAGGTTCTGATTAGACTGCGCGCATGCGCAGGCTGATCTGAGCCTTTGCGAGTCGCACATAACACAGTGATGTGGCTAAATTATCTCTATAAGTAGGTGACTCTCAGTTTGCACATTGCATATAGTGAAAACGTGAGACCTGGGGTAAATATTAGATCGTTTGAAAGGCGTGCTTCACAGCAAAGCCAAAGTCTGCAGGCATTTATGCACAAACGAACTGTATTAAACAAAACAATAAGATTGTCTTTTTTTTAAATGTTATTATAGTCTTTATTCTTCATTAGTACAGTCAATACTCGTAAGTTATGACAGCAGACTGTTTTACTTTGAATTGTCATATTTTGAGTCACAACGAGTTTGTTGTAAACACGTTATACCAAAACAAGTTAATTTTGTCTCAATATGCTGTTCAATAGTATATTGTCGTTATTTTAAATCTTACATCAATAAATTAAATTTTGCTCGTTTCTTTTCACAGTTCCCGTCAAGATGTTTTTATGTGTATGAGAAATGCACTGAAGGCTTGCCCTGCTGCTTCAGACGTTTTATCATTCTGGGGTCATCAGCAATCTGCATTGGAGGCAGCACTCAACCTGGTCTGTAATGAGCTACCATGTGAGTAAATTATTCATTATGGACACACACATATTCCTAAGTAAATCATTTATTATGGACACACACATATTCCTAAGTAAATCATTAATTATGGACACACACATATTCCTAAGTAAATCATTAATTATGGACACACACATATTCCTAAGTAAATCATTTATTATGGACACACACATATTCCTAAGTAAATCATTTATTATGGACACACACATATTCCTAAGTAAATCATTAATTATGGACACACACATATTCCTAAGTAAATCATTAATTATGGACACACACATATTCCTAAGTAAATCATTTATTATGGACACACACATATTCCTAAGTAAATCATTTATTATGGACACACACATATTCCTAAGTAAATCATTTATTATGGACACACACATATTCCTAAGTAAATCATTAATTATGGACACACACATATTACTAAGTAAATCATTAATTATGGACACACACACACATTCCTAAACCCTTAGAGCGCCACCTACATTTTGCAGCAGGCCACAATTTCAAATTTTGCTGCTTTTTCAAAAATAACAAATAAGGCATGATATTTCATGAGAATTGTCTGCTGGCAGACAATTCTCATGAAATATCATACCTTATTTTTTTCAAAAATTAGGAAAGATGTCACAAAATCTGTCCTCTGCTGCAGTTGTGATTGGCGCTTTAAGGGTTAATCCGTTTAACTACACATTTTGCGCAACTTGTGTTTAAGTATTCCAATCAAATAACATAACAAAATATGGGTTCTTGGTTTGAGCCCTGGTCTCAAAGTACAAAACGTTTCTCATGCTCAAATGAACTGAACATGCTATTTTAAACAGTCCAACAACTACATTATATATTGCTGAACATATTGTTGTTGTTGTTTTTCTTTGCTCTAAACACTCTGATCTTGTATCCTGCTAATAAATATTAAACTGCCAGCAATTATTGGCAATTTATTATTAGTGACCTGCATAAATTTAATGCGAAATTAACACCCCAAGGTCTGTTCTGACCTCATCCTTTTGTAAATATAAATATCCCGCTACATCCGTTTCATGCAGAGCAGTTGTCAGTTACTGGCTAAAGTATGAATAAACTAGGTACTAGCACACTCCTGAGGAGTCTGTCAATAAACTGCGATAAGACAACTTACTGTAAATATATGACCAAAACCTTTTTTAAAGCCACCATACACCACATATCATAATAATGATATAGAACACTGCATCTACATAGAAAGTGCATATGATCAGGAAACACCATAATCATACACTGCAGACATAGTCTGTAGCTTTTCGTTTTGTTAACCCTCAATGTGCCAATCACGACAAAAGTCATCTGCTGAAATGCTTAAGAAGCCTCTATGGCAAACAGTGTGGACCCAGATCAGACTGCTCCTATAGGAGCAGTCTGTTCTGGGTCAACACTGTTTGCTTCTATACTTAATTCATCAATAATGTTAGGCAATTATCTGCAGCAGACGACTTCAGCAGACGACATTTTCAGATGCATTTTTTTCTGGCTAAGGGTTAACACATAAATACATAAGTGAACATTAAATACCTTCTGAGATATGTTAGACACCACATGAAATTGTTGCTTTTATCACTCTGGAGATCATGTGCAAATGAAGATGCTCGGCATTGCTGCCCACATGGATCTAGTATTAGAGAAGATAAAGTTTCACTCAAAGAATAAATTTGAGCCAGTGCATGACATTTCCAACAATGTGGCATTTTGACATGTGTAGACTCGGACGAGCCTCTGCAGCCTCCCTTTAAGCTTAGAAACCCCAAATGGTGTTCAGTAAGTAGCTTAACAATCATACAATACTCAAGCGACAGGCTAAGGCTCTGATCAGACTGCGCATATGCGCAGGCTGATCTGAGGCTTTGCTGGTCGCAGATACCAACTTGTTGGAAATCTCATGCACTGGCTCTTTATTATTATTTACATTGGATAGCTGCGTATGCCAATTCCAACTATTACTACATATGACAATAAATGATACATACTCTTATGTGTTAAGTGTGAACATAGACTAACCCAATTATGCAACTTATCTCAATTGTTTCTTCTTTTCAGTATACAATAAAGGATACAGCTGTTTCTCAAATGCCAATGCACAAGTACAACAGTGTGTCTCAAACACTGAAAACAAAATGATGATGCTAGCCGACAAACAGGTTACAAAGAACATGTCACCCGATGCCTATTTCAGAGATTTTTGCACGTAAGTTGGACTTAGCCAATTGATGCCGAATGAATTTTCCATCCTTAGCAATCGGACAAGTTCATTTCTAATTTTGGGGTTGTTGGGTGGTATTTTTCTTTTAATTCAAATTAAAAAAAAAACTTCTGTAAGCAAACATTGGAGAACCTGATCAGATGCTGTATTTTGCGTCGTATGATTTGGTTTTTTGAACTGCTTGGCGATGTCCCACAAAAAGGACGCTAGGCTTATATGGTACTTGATTGTATCGTTACCTTATCATTGTCTGCTTCCTTACTTAGTATGGGTTAATGTAATTAATTGAGCAGTTTTATTGCCCATTATCACATTATAATTCCATAATGTCACTAAACATGGTAAAAAATAGTATAGCGTTGGTACTGGCTTCATCTCACAAAAAAGTTTCAAAAGAAAGATAGATAACGAACGTGCAGATGAGCATGTGCATGCACAAAGTATAATCAGTGAATCTGTTGGTTTATTTTAAGATAGATTACCAAACTAGAAAAGAGGGGCAAAGTCTTTCTGGTTTCTCAGACTGAGATAGTGGGCTTGAACATTATTCTTTGTTTGACCAACCAAAATGTTAAATTATCAGGAAAACGTTTCCTCGTGGCCCCAAGTTTGCACATAAGACATAGCAATAACGATGGAAACATCGAGTAGATCTTCAAAGAGACATAATCATATAAAACTGACCTCATATTTGACCTACTATACGAACAGTACGTGGAAGTTTCGGTTGGTTTTGATATAATATGACAAGCCCATGTGTCAGGCTACACAACAATTTAGGTACTGTTTAGAAGCATCTCAAAATGTTCTATTAGAGACACGCGTTAGAACGCTATGTAGTTGTACCATGGCATTACAGTGATAACAAACTTTATACCAAAACAATAAATGTTTTAACGTCTTTGTCTTTGCTACTGCAGCAATATTGCTCACGTTGACTAATCTTGCTGTTTTTTTATCTTTCAGGATTCGAATTGAGCATCTTAAATGTGATCTAAATGGTTGGAGCTCGGCTTGTTCTACAGATGTACTGGGTCTGAAGACAGAATACGAATGTAGACTAATTCAAGAACACTGCAGAAATCTTCAAGTTGCAAACTTCAAAAACATTTGTAACGACCAGACATTTTCAAAAACCAATCGCCTTACAGGTGGTGGATCAAATGGGTCAGGCGGAAACGGAAATAACCATGCCATGAGTACCGTGTCTACTTCCGTTGTAACAATATTTACCAGCATAATAGCTGCCATAGTTCTTGTGTTGTAGAAAGTAACGCTTTACAGTCATAGTTGACAGGTCTGGCTGTCTAGAAACGTTATTCATTACAGCGTTTTATTCCGTTTAACTTTGGTAGGCTCGCAGTTTACAACTGCAGAGAAGTCAACTGAGTAAAGACGGAAAGAAACGATCGTATGGAACGTTTTTGTGGTCATCAATGTCGTAAAAATTATGCAAAATAAAAGTCGTATCGTTTGATTCATATACTTACCCCAAAAAGAAATGATGCATATATAGCATTTTACTAACTTTTAATGTTATATATGTTTCCTAATTATAAACAAAGATTTATCGTGTAATTAGAAAACAAGTGTGCTGGTAGCTAATCTACATCTACTCTGTTTTATAAAGAGGACATAGCATTTTGAAATAAAAGACCCCATAGGGCCAGTTAAGCAAAAATAATTTGCGTAAAATTGTGATTATTTTCTTAGCCATCAGTTTAAACATGTGTTTTGGGTGCTCAAAAGAATCGTCTCACCGAGACGGTTCTTTTGAGTGCACACAATATATGTTTCAGTTGAGAAATAAGAAAGATAATTTTCAGTTACTGTTCGCTGGAGGCCTGACCCCCTCTGACGAAATTTTCTGGATACGCACATGGAGATGTACCCTATGTGCAAAGACAGCATAAAGCACTCCAGATGTCATGGAGAGGAATACGCAAACGCTTAAGTCCTTACTTGGACATGTGGTAACCACCAAACACAGAGTCATTAAACGTGGTCAACATAAGTACAGTCACTTTGAATTGGTCGCATTGTAACGTCACCATAATGTTGTCTTTTGTTCTTGGTTTTATAAGAATATGATTCATTTGGTTGGGTAATTTACAAGCATTATTTGGAACATTTACAAAAAGACTGTTGACAATAATTCTTGTTTCAAAATGTAGTCACATGGCAGTTTGCTCATGTGCACAATATACAATACTGGCAGAAAACGATGACTTTTATTTTGCATAATTTGCGTAATCATTGAACCAAATATAAGCTTCAAATGTTACTTTTCTAGGTATATTGTTTATGTACGTGCATGTACATATTTTGAGGGTATTCCTGTCTCAATCCTGTAAATAACCTTTCAGGTAGACGTTTAGACACAAGTTCATTATTCACATCAAAAGTCATGTTAAATGAACTAAGAATAGACCACACAACTCTTATGTCATGTCACTTCTATACAGCAAATAACATGTCAAACTGCAAACTGTATTTCTATCAATTAACTATTTGTCAATTACTAACTATCTAGATGTAAAAGCTATGCCATCAGACTATCAGGGACTGGTTTACTGTCATTCAATCTGAATCTTTTATGGACCTGGTACCATGATGAAGCCTTATTTGGTGGATAAGAGGAGCAGGCCATATTAATTCAGTGTCAATATCGTGGTATTGATGTGTTCTACATGCTCTGTGCCACAAGAACTCCTGCCTTTGAGGCTTGCGACCGAGTAAAATTAAATCCAACCTGACCTTGTACAATTGCATTCTAAATTTTGAAGCTTTGAATTTAGGAGTTTTAGCTATTATACAGTCTAGCCCATATATAGCAGCTTTTGTTACTGCCTGGAGAAGAAGTCAAAATGAATCAACGCATCAATTCAGCAGTTAATACATATTCTATCGACGACTGTTTTGATGTTGTTAGCTAATTAGATAGTGTAGCAAGTGTGACATTGGTATTTAGGAGAACTATTTGTTTTGACTGACTTTTGTTGTGGAATCGAAATAAGGCAAATCTATATCACCTGTAAATATGTAATTATTCACAATATGTGTTGCCGTTGCTGGCAATTGCAACACTCCATATTTATTATATTTATATCATCGTAAGTTCTAATCACTGTTGTTATAATTGATCATTATTATTATTATTATTATTATTATTATTATTATTATTATTATTATTATTGTCATCTTTATGAATCAATATATTATTTCCTAGTCAAATTTCAAGGCTGATCGATAGCTGAATTTTTATTTCGTATCATGGGTATGTAAATGAGAGGAAAACAGTGTAGATTCTGAACATCTTCTTTGCAAACTAGCTGCTCTGGATCTACATTGTTATCGATAGAGGATATATATCTTGATTAATGGGACAATAGTTTAGGTATATCATTCAGCGTGACAGCTATATCTTATGTCAAGGCAAATTGAAAACTGCATCTGGATAATCGAGTGGGTTATTTAGTAAATGACATTTGTTCTTAGCATTGGATGTATATATTACGTTGTGGTGAGGTGGTCAATTTTGTCTCCATAATGGAATAATGGACAAATGCATGATCCAATGCATGATCAATCGAGGAATAGCTTAACCCAGTTTGGGTCTGGGTCTTAATAACAGAAACCAACTGATTGCAATTAAAGGTATGTCAGATAACCTGTATTGGAGGGAAGAGCAGTCCCTCTACTGTCCTGCCAGCAAAGGGTGACAGTGGCTTCATGTTGTTTCACAAAGTTATCAGGGACTTAAACTCAATAGATCTCTTGTGTATTAATCCTATCCTCAGTAAAAGATTAATACACAGTTGATCAATCGACTCGCGTTAGCTCAAATGATGTAAACATGTTAGTGTTTTACAAAGCAATTGTAAACAAAGTATAACGTCACTGCCACTCTTGGTTGGCACGACTGTAGGTCATCTTTGAATCCGTCTTGGAGGTGGTTGTCCCCCTCAACTCAAATTACATCATATTATATTTATGTATGTATTTGTTAATTAATGCCTTAATTTATATCTAAAGTTGAGTTTGTAAGCTTTCTGAACTGTGCTAGGTAAATCGGCGTCTCTTCCAATGCTTGACAATTTTTGACACATAAGCCTTATTTACACCTAGTCGGCTTAAAGACTTGTGTGCCAAGCCTGGCAACATTTTATATTGGCATTATTGCAACCGATCTGAGACTTCGTTTTGGTCAACACTCATAACAGTGACTATGAAAATGTGACGTAATATCCTGCAGTTGAATAACCGATTTTCCTAGCATTTCAGAAAGTTTTGCTGTGCTAATTTCTATTTATTGTGTGTATATGGGCCAGCCTGAATGATATGGGTACTTGAAGCATAGCAGTTATTTCATTCTTTAAATGGACATATGCAACTACCTACTGAGACTGACGTCTAGTCTTTGGCGTGGATCTTTAACTACTAACGTACATTGTGTATCCTGTCCATGAAATATAAGCCTAAACTGGTCGTCAGGTGCCAATTTCGTCTGGGTTGGCTCATTAAATGCTTATGATTATGCAAACATGATACTATTTTAGGAATCTTATAAAAAAACTTGTGTAGATATGTGGTTATGCGAACAACAAGGGCGCTGGCCAGACTGCGCATCTGCGCAGTCTGGTCAGCGACTTTGTTGTTCATAACCCATGCGATATACACTGTAGTAGTTGTCCATGCAACATTAACTTGCTCAAAAGTTTACCAGGGCTCGGCAGCTGGACATAGTGCTTTGCCTCGCCTAGTCCCCAAACCATAATACAAGTTTTATCTCAATGTGGCCTACTTGTTGTTGAAAATACATGCAACTTTGTAGTTTATGTTAGCCTCGACGCGAGAAAACCTGTCTTTGGGGGTTTGCGTACAGCAAAGGCGCAGACCAGCCTGCGCATCCGCGCAGACTGATCAGCGCCTTTGACATTCGCTGTTTATATTGTACCATATCTAGACTTGCTATAAGCGAAATTTCAATTTTCTGGCTAGTTTCTGTAGCTGAGAAGACTGGTTTTAGTCTCGCTTTTTTCAGAAACCCCGAAGACAGGTTTTGTCGCGTCAAGGCCCACTGATAATGTAGGCATATTTACATATTTTCCTATTGTCAGTAAGTGTCATGATATGCATTTCATTAATGAAATAAACGTTGAAAATTACAGAATACATTATTAACTTCTTTATTCAAAGGTGTTCATTGATCAATTGAGCAACCTCTAATGGCAAGATAGCTTGACGAAGCTGAAAATGTTGATTGAGTGAGAATAGGCAGACATACATATACCGAGATACAAAGGAAAGTATAGTAACCGAAGCTACTGGTGAGGAGGGGCTTGTCTTAATTTTACATGACAAATCTTCGACCTGGATTCTGCTGAAGCTGAAATGAGCCGCGGCATGAGATTCCCAACGATGCGGTATGTGTGACCAGCCAAGTATCAGTCCAGCCTTCGTATATGCGCAGACTGATCAGAGCATGTGATAGTCGCTTAAATATCATACATGTATGACTCATTTGGAGTTTCTAAGCTGAAAAAGAGGCTGTACAAGCTCGTATGAGTCTACACCTGTCAAAATGCCACACTGCTGGAGAACACATCCCAAGGGGGGGGGGGGGGGGTACTCTCATTTTTTGTTCATACGTAGGCTTGGACCCAGCATCTACTATTTACCCCTCAAAAATATCTGAAATGTCAGGCATACCCCAAAAAATGTTTGAAATTTGAGCAACCCCCAAAAATATCCCAATTCGGTACATTGACCTTAAGAAAAGATCCTAAATGCATAGAAATGAACCCTAAAACCAGTCCAGTTTTGTGAAGACCCCCAAAAAATATCGACAAAATCTAAAAAAAAATCTAATTTTGAACTCCCAGAAATGGTTCAAGTCTACGTATATATGAAAACATCTGAGTACCCCCATCCCCTGGGAATCATATGTCGTGACTATTATATCCCCTATATGCCTCCAGAGCTTGCGCTTTAATTAACCTTCAGTGGCTCGAACTACCTCAATCTCGAAAACAAAAGTACGGTCCCATAGGTCGATCGCCGATTTTTCAAAATTCTCGCTCATTCGAATTTGATTTCGGACTCAATGGACTGAGAGAATATGGTCTACTTATGAATTATTTCAACATTTATCTACAAAAACAAATGTTTTGTGTGCGTTAAAGAAACGTATTTTTTACGCACACAAAATATGTTTGATAGGGAATTATGTTTTGTTTTTGTGTTGTAGTTGTTGTTTTTTTTGTTGTTTTTTTTTTGTTTTTGTTTTTTGGGGGGGGGGGGGTATACACTTTTCTATCTACCTCCCTATGATTTGAACTACTTATAATTCAAATTAATACCTCAAGTCCTTAAGGTAACGACTTTAAGAGGTTCTACTGTAAATATCACGAAAAGTGTATTCTGGTTTTCGTCACGATTAGCACTTTAAACGTCAACTCGTGTTTTCTTACTTTGTTTGAATAAACCTAAAATCATTTACATATCTTATATGCACTATAATGGTCTATATTATATTTCGTCTGAGCTTATCTATATTTTTGCGCAGTGTAAATCTTTTGATCATATTTAGATAGCGATGATACTAAAATTAGAGATAACGCACTGTCTGTCTGTATGGTGTTTGCACAGTACGAGTACACACCTTATTTTTACTTATTGTGCTGTAAAAAGAGAGTAGGCCCCGATGTTATCAAACTTTATTCATGCTCAACTCAACTGAGCATGAAATATCAGCTGCCCACAAAAAGAAAACATACGGAAAAGTAACGAATTTCTAATGCTTAAAACTCTCACACGTTGTATTTATCGTGCTTGGTATAATGGTAAGTTCTTAAACAGCATTCTCAGTGACTGGGACTCAGATGAGCTCAAACTAAGGCGCACTTCGAATCGAACTATAGTTCCTACTATATTAACTAAAGTTTGATTCGAACATCGATAGTCGCTATTATAGTCCTACTAGAGATCAACGGTGGGTCAGAGCACCGTTACTCCAGTAGGTTGTCTGGTTCCCTCCTCTAGTCCTATCTAACAACATGGGTTCAAGATCTGTCAGTAGCCTGTAGAAAATAAATACTCGCTGTGCTCTATTCGCGGTCCTACTTATTCGTAATTATTAATTAGAGTTGGCTGTGCAGTATATGAACATCATTTTTGTCTGCAATGAAGAATTGAAAGGGGCATGCAAGGCTATTCACTTTGTTTACTTGGCAACCAACTAAAGTTCCAACTGCAGCCGTTCGGATGTAAACGTGTGCGCGCACCTATTACGTAATAACTATAGTAGGAACTTTAGTTCGATTCGAAGAGGGCCTTGCATCAAAGTGGATTTGCTACGACACAAGGCTACGCCCATTAATCTCTATTCTATTCTTATTTTGAGTCTGATAAATATTTTGATGTCGTTTTAACCATGTTTTGATTTATGAATTATAGATAGGAATTTTCAATTGTAAAGGAATAGAAAATTTAGTATCGTTCAAAGTACTCTTAATAAACTCAATTGTGATTTTATTTTTACCCTTAAAGCGCCAATCACGACTGGAGCAGACGATAAATTTTGCAGCATTTCCCCTAATTTTCAGAAAAATAAGGCATGATATTACATGAGAATTGTCTGCCAGCAGACAATGCTCATGAAATATCATGCCTTATTTGTTATTTTTGAAAAACCAGCAAAGTGTGAAACTGTCGTTTGCTGCAAAGTATATAGGTGGCGCTTTATGGGTTAATGACCAATTTAGCACCATGTAGTCTATTGGCAAAATATGAAGTCCTATTCATTAACTGAGTGAATGAAGTAAGTTAGTGATGGGCGATTAAAAATGTGTGAGTGGGGGATTTAGTGCGTTAAAGAGTGCGTGAGCGTGAGTGCGTGGGTTAGTGAGTGTCGGTGTGAGTAAATGAGTAAGTGAAAAATATGTGTTAGAAAGTGAGTAAATGAGTGAGTGAGTGAATGTGTATGTGAGAAGGTGAATGGGTTTGTGGGCGGTTGGGTGTGCATTGTGTATGTGCGTGTATAAGTTACATGTGCGAATCCAGAGGGGGTCCGGACCCTCATCTCTGGAAAATCACAAGTTATATGGGTTTCTATAGAAATTAACATTTGGACCCCCTGGAAAAAGTTGGACCCCCTGGAAAATGTTGGACCCCCTCTGGATACTTGGAAAGCTACAGTTTTCTCTGTAATAAAACCATTGAACCCCCGTTGTAAACTGTAAAATAAGTTGAGGACCTAAAAAAACACGTTGTCCAGGCTGTTGTCTGGCCTGGAACCCCCCCCCCCCCCCCGAAAAAAAATCCTGGATCCGCGCATGAGTTAATCAGTGATTATGTGACTCAGTAGGTGAGAGTGAATGCGAAATTGAGAAAGAGTGTGAACGTGAGTGAGAACGCGCGCATGTGTTTGTGTGTGTGTGCTAGCGCGCGCGTGTGTGTGTGTGTGTGTTTGTGTGTGTGTGTGAAAGAGAGAGAGAGAGAGAGAGAGAGAGATAGAGAGAGAGAAGTGTGTGTGTGTGATAGAGTGAGTGAGTGTGTGATAGAGTGAATGAGTGAGTGGGTGTATAAGTGGGTGAGTCAATGCGTGTGAGTGAGTGAGTGTGTATGAGTGAGAATAACGCTTTCAGCTTTTTAAAAGATAACCTTGTTGGGATTGAGCTCTAAAATGTCTAGTCAGTGGGTATGATAATTGGGCATCGACGCGAGAAAACCTGTCTTCGGGGGGTTGCGAACAACACAGGCGCAGACCAGCCTGCGCATCCGCGCAGTCTGATCAGCGCCTTTGCTATTCGCTTTTTGAAAAGTATCATATGTAAACTTGCGTGAAATTTCAGTAGCTGAGGAGACTGGTTTGAGTCTCGCTTTGTCGGAAACCCCGAAGACAGGTTCTGTCGCGACGAGGCCCATATTATATCAGTATCAGGATTTTATCTCGGGTAAACGAACAAGAATACAAATGACTCTTTAATCACTCTACCCGTATCGCTTTCGGAACAAATCGACAATATTCGTTTATTAAGCACTTGACCTCCCGTAAGGTCATCATTCATATGATAATACTATTACCTTATACGCTGCATGTACAAATTAATATGTAGGGAATCCCATTCATAAAATTGAAAGGACTTAAATAAAAGAAGTGGCATTTTATAGATAGTTTAATGCACGAAAGATATGAGGAAGGGATAGTAGCTCGTATTTCGTTTTATTTGAATTTACACATTTACTTGTCGTGAGGCGCGTATGAATGCCGTATATGTACTGTTTACGTTTATACCTATAAACAAAATAATTACTGGATTAAAAACAAAAGGAATTAAACTTACAGGTTTGGTGTTTGAAACAGTGGATAGTTTTTCTAAATGCTTCAACCTCGAACTTTTCATTCAAACCTTTATTCCTCCAATATTTTTTCCAGAAAATGTCGTCTGCTTTTTACGCCTGCTTCCGATATATTCAAGTGCACTTCCGACTAGAATTGTGTTATGGAAGCAAGCAATATGAACCCTGGTCACACTGCTGTTCTGGGTCCATATTGTTAGGGATATAGGCTAAGAACATAAGCATACGAGAGCAGCAGACGACAAAAGTCGTGGTGTTTAAGCTTTCTTTTACCCTATCTCTCTCTTAAAACTCGTTGCATGCTGGGTAATTTTAAATGCGTAATATTGATTGCATCTTTAGATAATTATTCTTTTTTTTGAAAAAAAAAAATATTTCAGAAAAAAAAAACGCCAGAGTATCAAGCAGTTTGGATGCAGATCAGGCCCAATGATTCGTCGTGTCTGATCTGGGTACGAACTATTTTGAAAATTTAGCAGCATACACTGTGCACGCAAAACGTCGCAACAAGCGGACAAAACGTAACTTTTGAGGCAGACTAGCCATAGGTTGCAACTAACCCTTAAAGCGCCACCTACATTTTGCAGCAGACGACAATTTCAAATTTTGCTGTTTTTTTTTTTAAAATAACAAATAAGGCATGCTATTTCATGAGAATTGTCTGCTGGCAGAATATTCTCATGAAATAGCATACCTAATTTTTTCGAAATTTAGGAAAGATGTCGCAAAATTTGTCGTCTGCTGCAGTCGTGATTGCCGCTTTAAGGGCTAAGAGACAAACTAGATAAGATAACTAAAAGTTAAGATAATATGTTTTGAGATTGTATATAAAATGTGCTGATTTGATTGCAAGAATGTGCAACTGGATTGCGAGCATGTTACTTGCATACAACGAAACACAGGTTGTCGCGCGTGACAATGTTAAAAAATGAACCCTCGTTAGTCAAGGTGTGGGTTGCATTGTCCTTCGATTGTAGTTACGGATGCAGCCCAACAATACTACACATACCCCATTCATATTTATGGGCTCCATTAATAGGGACTCAGTCATATAACAAATACACATAGAAAACTAGTTTTGTTCACTGAGTTGCACCTCGGAAAATGTCTAAGTAATAGTTATACCACGGGTTGTCCGCCTGTACGTGGATTATCTTACGTACAGGTGGCCAAACATGGTATAAATATTTTATACCACCTACATCAGTGTAGACCTTGCACATCACGAAAGTTGGCAAGGATGGTATAAATTGCACAAATGTACAGCCTCTGTTAACTAACAAATTTTAAATTACAAATAACCCCATGTGAAAGGAGACTTGTAATTAACACTATAGTGTAGATTTTATTTTCTTGTCCTTTGGGATCATGGGTTTCATTTTGGAACTTTGAAACTATTAGAGGGTCACTGATGAGGCCTAAATAGCCGAAACTAGCTTGTCTGGCCCAGACAATTTGCAACCTCTAGTTTCAGTTCTTTGGTGCATACTTTGCTTCCAAAGGATGCATGTAACCTTTTAAAGAACATATTGACTTCACTACAGCTGGTGACTGGGACTGTGTGGCGGCGGTAGAACTAGACTTCGAGCTAAAAAAGGTCCTGCTCCCCCCCTAGGGAATTTTGCAGACATATCTTATCTTAAAGAAAAATTCAAGCCGCATCTTTTAAGAGATGTTTGTACTCTGTGCTCTGGGGCGTTAGTCTCTGACAGCCTGTTACATATGTTACTGTAACAAACTAAGGAAAAAGTCAAAATGAAAGTTTGAGCTACAGATAGAAGACATTAAACCATCTAATTGTTCAGATTTCTTATGTAGTTTGCAAGCTGGATGCCTAAGCTACATAAAAGCAGCATTTTAAACAAAATTACAGCCCTCAATGGTGTTATATGCGTTACATAGATTAAATTTCCCTTTGAAAGTTGAATCGTGACTAACATCATTCATTTTACAGACAATTTGTGCATTTTTACAAGTATTTTTAATCTTAGTTTACTAAAAATCCATTTGACTAATAGAAAAAACAAAGTTTGTTTATTTATCTCAAATACATTGTTTTATATGAGCGATTAAACAACCCTACCCCCAATTTTAAGTTTCCAATTTTGGTATCTATTATTGAAGAAAAATATATGAAAATATTTGACTGTCGTGGATATCTTACATTTTTGGCACTGTCTTGCTAATGCAATAAAGAATCATACATTTGCAAGTTTGACATCAGGATCAGAGCACTTATTGAAGTATGTAACGTATGTTACATGGCATAATGAATGAGCTAGGAAATTTTCTTGGAAGTAAGAGATGATATTTCAGAAAAATACCGTTTTTCACATGTTTTCCTATTAATCTCTAGCCTCTGGTGCCTTTGTCTTAATAATTACAGTCATTGCTGATAACAAGCCCATGGAATTGTGTTACATATGTTATATATAACCTTTTTAATCAAATATTTCCTTATGCCTATAATATCAAAATATATAGACATATAGATAGAAAATAATAGATCTTATTTAAATGACGCAATTTAATAAATATTCCTATTAAATAAAATCATTCAAAAACAATCTTTATTCAAGTCACCCTCACAATGTCTATCATTGTGTCTGCTTCTATGGCAAAATAATCATCCATTTCATCACAACCAGTAGAATCATGGTATTAGGACTGCAAACTGAGTACAATCCTGTTCCTCACCACCCCTTTGGGAATTGTGCAGACATATCCTACCTTAAAGAACAATTCAAGCTGCATCAAATAAGAGATGTTTGCACTCTATTAACTGGGGGTTTAGCATGACTGTAATGGTTTGATACGTATGTTACCATATCAATTTAAGAATAAATGAATTGAAAGTCTGAGAAACAGAAAGAAGACATAAAACTATCTATTTATTTGAATTATTCATGTAGTTTGCATGCTGAATACCTTTGATACATAAGAAACGATTTTTTAACAAATATACAGCTTCCTATGGTGTTATATGTGTTACATTAATTAAGATTACTTTTTAAAATTGATAATTGTGACAAACATCACTTATAAGCATTTCTTGTGATCCTCTTCTTTTGCCATCAAAAGACTTAATTTTCTTTGAATGTGTGGCCAGTGCCAGCGTCAAACAACTTGACTCAGCCAAACTTGAATCCTTAGCATTCTTCAAAAGCAGAAACAGCATGTCAGTGTCATGGGATCAAACACCTGATTTAATATGGGTTTAATGCCATTTCACATATATGCATACAATGGAGTATGACCCTGGTATATATCTCTTCCTGTGAAGTGGCAAGAGCAATCTAACTGCAACTGCATCTGCATCCGTGTTAGTCAAATGATAACTTTGCTCTGATTTTGCAAAATCTATGTCTCTACCATGTACCTCTAAGAATACTTTAAGATTTCTGATATTGGTCAAACAGAAATTTGATAGGCTGCTTTTTGGCATCATTTGTCATGGAACCTATCCATTCTTTTGGTGCTTAAGTCCTCAGGTCTTAGATCAATAGTATTTTGCTGCGCCCAAAGAACTTTATAAGTTTTCTTTAGTTACAATGTTGACTCTTGATGGTTTTGACAGACCGTCTGAAACAATTTCTGTTACATCTTGAAAGTTATCTGGTATAAGAGAAATAATATGAAGTTGGACATTGCCATCAATTATGTTTGTTTTTGATGTCAGTACATTAAAGCATGTCTTAAAAGCCATATCATTAGCCGTTGCATTCAAAAGAAGGAAAGTGGACTATTGGTAGAATATGATAACCAGTAGTTCTATAGTATGCTCTATGGAAGATTTATACAGAGTAAACAAGTTGATAAGGTTGCCCCATTTCTTGATCCATTGAAAACACTGAAATTGAAAACACTTGCCTCTGACTGTGTAATCAAAAATGATGTCACGACCATGCCCTTGCTCATTTATTATGACGAGTTATATATGTTACATCATTTAATAAGCGCCCTTATCTTAGAAACTTAGTGAATAATTGAATTGAAAGGGTCTATTTGCGCTCTGTCCATCCTGCATTTCATTGCTTTACCTGCTGTGATACATCTAGTTCGTTTATCTGAAGGGAAAGAATTACCTCAGTTTCAGCACTTCAGAAGTACTAAGACTTCAAATAAGTTTTTGAATGCTTGGGGAAAGATAATAAGTGCAGAGACATTATTAGATGAAAATATGTGGGTTGCATGTATGGAAAGGCTACATTTATAAAAGTTAACCAGCTAAGATATGATTCTTTATCACAGAAATATCAAGGTACGTCAGTCCAGGTACTCATTGCTCTTAATGGCATAGTTTTCCTCCTTGTAAACTTTAAGCTTTAGTCTTTCTCCTACTTGCAGAGTATCACTTGAAACACATACTCAAAAAGCCAACTATTAGGAATTCATATCAGTTTCCGAATGTTCCAACCCATAAATGGCAAAATTGGAAAGTTGATAATGGCTCATCAATTTTGAGTGGACTGGTGGTAAAATTGAATAACAGTAAATGATTGAAATATTGTGTGATGATTTTACTAGTTGCAAGGAGGCGTGTGATAATAATGATTACCACAGAAGCAGACAACAACAAACGTTTAACATGAGTGTTAAATCGATGAGAAATAGTTTTGACCATTTCATTTATTGTATTTTCTTATAAAAATGTAAAACTATCTTTTCTATTTGTGGCTCTATATTTAGCATTATATGCACAGTATTAGGAAATGTGTCCAAAAGGTCATTGATAACATCTGTAACAACAGTCCATGGGCTTGATAATCAGAAATGAATATAATTTCTAGTGTTTTGGCACCAAAGACTTATAAGGACACATTAAGTGTCCTGATCTTTAACTTAATGACATCTTGCAGATATATGAGCAAGACAGACTAAGAAAATGAAAAATATCCACATGCTGTAATCGCTTTCATGTGTTTTACTTAAACGGTAATAACAAAATTCACTATTCTGTAAAACTGGGAGTAGCTCCTATAAGACAATATATTTAAGATAGAAAAGCAAACTTATTTTTTCCTATTCATCAAATGAGTATATGTTTGTAAAATCTAATAAAACAGTTTGAAACCGAGTCATAGAAGTTGTTTAACTAAATGACGATAGCCACAATTATAGCTTTTAAATTATAATTAGGTTCATGTTACGCACTTAAAACCACAGTTAGCCGTATTAATGTTAAACAGCGTCCATATGTAGTAAAGACATCCAGTATAAAGACTATAAGAATGTCAATTTATTAAATAATTTTAATGTCTTCTTTTAGTAGCTCAAACATTCAAATTTCTTATTCTCAAATTGATATAGTAACATATGTAACACGCTGTTACAGGCTAACGCCCCGACTTACAGAGTGCAAACATTTCTTATTAAATGCACCTTGAATGGTTACATAAGATGTAATTTGTCTGCAGAATTCCAAAGGGGATTAGGATGGAGCAGGCCCTTACTCAGCTTGATGTCAAAATACTGTTTGATGATTTTACTTATCACGCTAACGTATGTAACGCTCTCTGATCTTTAAAACTTGATGACAACTAGCAGATCTATAAGTCTTTATCACAGGAGCCAGTTTAAAATCCCTAAACAATGTAAGATATCCAACAGCTGCAAGTTTTTTCACAATTTTAGCTCAAACTTTCAAACTACATTTCCTTTATTTGATATAGTAACGCATGTAACACGCTGTTTCAGACTAACGCCCCAACATAGAGAGTTCAAACATCCCTTATTCGATGCAGCTTGAGTTGTACTATAAGAAGGAATATGTCTGCAAAATTCCCTCGAGGAGATTAAAACATTTTTAGGCAAATCTTACGTAAAGACAATGAGCTTGCCCATTTATTACATTAGGTAACATATGTTACAGCCTCTGATATTAAAAATTTTGCAACAAACTTGCATATTTATGAGTCTTTACATATAAGCAAATAAATCCCAAACAATGAAACACATTCATCAACTGCAAATATTTTTTAACTATTTTTACTTTAGTTTTAATTCCAAACATTTCACCTTAAAACTGGGTAGGGGTAGGGTTGTTAAATTGCTTATTCCAGAAAAAATATTCAAGCTAGGGAAACAAACTTTAATTTTTCTGTTAGCCAATTGCATAAGCTAGTCAGACATGGTTAAAAACATTTTGCAAAACACACACAGAGATTGTGAATGTAAATGATGTTAGCCATACTTGCAAATTTTAATGGGTTATCTGATTTATGTAACGCATATGACACCTTAGGAAGCCGCAAATTGTTCAAATGGCTGTCATATGTAGTTAAGATATCCAGTATGCAGACTATATGAATGATTTTTAGAAATAAATATTTTAATGTCTTTAATTTGTAGCCCAAACTTTCAATTTACTTTTTCTTAGTTTGATTAAGTAACGTATGTTACAGGCTCTTACAGACTAACGCCCCGGAGCACAGAGTGCAAACATCTCTTAAAAGACTCGGGTTTCAATTCTCTACAAGATAGGATATGTCTGCAAAATTCCCTAGGGGGGGGGCAAACCCATTCTCAGCCATCCGTCTAAACGTTTCCCTGCTCTTCAATATAGTGTAAATTTTACTATTTTGTCCTAAGGGATCATGGGTTTCATTGTGGAACTTCGAAACTATTAGAGGGTCACTGATGAGGCCTTAATAGTCGAAACTAGCTAGTCTGGCCCAGAAAGTTTACACACTCTAGTTTCAGTTCTTTGGTGCATTCGTTGCTTTCAAAGGATAACCTTTTTAAAAACATATTGTAGACTTACGCCTAATGAGCTACTGGAATTTAGTAAAGCCACAACATTGAATGATATTTAATTCATAATAGAGAAAATAAACACTACTGATGTGAGTCAACATGGTGTGGTTAACTCAAAAAGCCTCTCAAGCTGAAAAGGATGTCCTATTATTCGGAAATAGTGGGTTAACGACGGGTTTTCGCATGACTTGGAACCTATGTGGTTGGTTTGGTATGTCTAAAATGAAAACATGGCCCACTAGTGCATGCACTTGTGGTGCTTATCGCATTGTCTGTAAATTCACACTTTTGGCATGCATGTTCAACTCTTCACATAAAACCACACTTGCTTTAGCTCTTCAATGAGGCTAGATCAGAACCATTCCTCCACTTTCAAACTTTAAACATACGCGGATCCATAAAGTTTTGTCAGAGGGGGTCCAACTTTGACAAGGGTTTTTTTTATGAAGAGAGAGATACCACTATAAGCGGGCCACCATCGGCCCGCCAGCGAAACGCCATTTAAATGGCGTTACGCTGGCGTGCAGATGATGGCCCAACATTGAATGCTGGCTTGGTACATGTAGCTTTGTGATTTTTCAGGGGATCCAGACCTGTATTGCTAGAAAACCCTATATATTTTTGTGATTTTCAGTGGGGGTCCAGACCCCCTGTCTCCCCCCTCTGGTTTAATTGATTCAATTTTGAAATACAAAACTCTGTGATATATTCAACTAATAAAATATGAATGTGACATTGCGGAACTGTAAAAGAACGGTACGAACATTTATAAAACAAAACAAGAACTAATTACTGATAATAGCGTTTGATTGGATCAAGTTAGAAACACAAAACTCTGTGATATATTCACCTAATAAAATGGAGGTGACAGTTCGATACTGAAAAAGAACGGAACTTAAAACAGGAAAAACATTGACAATAGCCTTGAATTAATTCAACTTAAACATGGTCACTACATATAGGAATGCTTCCATGACTTTGTTTCTACTATTTGCTATACTAATTATTAAACCAGGTCAATCATTTTGGTTCACGTCAGATGATGATCACACCGATAAACCTATCGATACGCCAATTAATAATATCGATAAAGATCTAGTAAGTAAAACAATAATAAATATCGATAAAGATCTTAATAACGATAATAATCTCGTAACTCATTGTGTAGAAGATCCCATTGAAGAACGTGAACAAAAATGCATCGTAATCGTGTCCGCTAAAGTGCTGAATAAAGAGCCAGATCCTAAGAACAATGAACTTGAAATCGCCCATATACAAATAAAGAGGGTCTTTAAGGGAGGTGACGTAATAGATGCAATTGATGACGAAAGAGCCAACGTCATTTCGATGGGTCGTTTCAATAAAGTGATTCCAATTCATGGTATAGGAGAACGGAGTATATGTGAGAGCAGTGTAGATAAGGGGGATACAAGGATATTCATGTTAGATTTGGAATATTTTGGAAATTTACGGATTAGTTCTTCTGTTATTCCTATTTCTTCGTATAATTTGGATAGAACAGATGCTGCTGTAAAAGGTAGGTGACTGTGATTTCTATTTACTCATGCCCAGTAGACACACAAAAGTAGTAAATGAGTATGATCAGGAAATACCACAATCACAAACTGCAGACAACCCCGTGGCACCGTGAGGAAGAGCCGCTCAACCATCACGAGACACCAGGAAGACAAATTAAGCAAAGCAATCAGCTCTCTCTTCCCCATCAAGATGATTGCAATACTAAAATGGACATAAAGTAAAGTACAACAAAACATAGAACAATTACAGACTCCCACAATGGGAGTAACAATAAACAGAAAGTCAACAACAACAGAACTACCGCCTTAGAACGGACAGCAGCCTAAGCCACTGGGGGGCTTAAATGCATTTTACTGGTACCAAATCTTCGCCCTAGATTCTGCTGTTGTTGAAGTACAAAAAATGTTCAGCTCGCATGGAGGCCATCTAACTAATGCAATGTATCATCATGGAAAAACACTCTAATCAAATTACTACACCATGATGAAACAAAGAAAAGGGCTCATGACTCACAGATAGTCAGAGCTAAAGAAAACCTCAAGTTGAGCCACGGTGGGTCCAGCTACAGATAAGCATCAGGCACCAACCCACCGATTAAAGCTTTACGTCAGAGCCGTCATAGAGTCTGAGGTCCGACCCACCGTCGTGCAATTAAAGAGGAAACCATAGCTATAAACCGTGATTGGGTTTACAACTAGGCATGCAGATTGTCGCATGATATCCAAGTTATATCCAACCCTTATATAACGTTTAACTATCTTTTTGAATTGATCACTAAAATTAGGTTTTCCAACAATTCGTTTGAATTTATAGACTAAATCACCATAAAATATAGGTTCTGATATGCCTCGTTGCAGAAGACTTTTTAACCCAATGTTGTATTTAACAATTAACTCTGAGTGTCTGTGGTAGAATTTAGAAAATACTTTTCGAATTTAATGATATCTATAACCTTGTTTTAATAATTTAGCAGTTAAAAATAAGTTTCTGTTGTTGAAGTCATCAACATTAGAACATACTCTAGCAAAACGAATAAGCTGAGAAATATATACACCATAGGAAGGAGAGCGAGGAACATCTCCATCAAGAAATGGGAAATTTACTATTTCAAAATTAAAATCATCCCGTTTATCATAAATTTTAGAAGAAACTATGCCATTTGTTATTGACAAGTTCAAGTCCAAAAACGGAGCTTCAGTATCAGAAGAAAAGGTTAAAACAACGTCGGATCGACGTCGATGCGACGTAATGCCGTCGCATCGACGTCGATCTGACGATAAAGATACGATGTTGTTTTGACTGATTGTGTTTGCTTGGCGGTGCTTGCTATGATAAGCGCATTAACTATTTATATACTGAGGCCCTGGAAGTGGGGTCCCAGTATCCCATATCCCTTCCATTATTTTGAAAAATATCCCACATCCCTAAAATAGATATGGCACATATCCCCAAATTCCAAAAAGCATTGTATTCCCATATCCCTAAAATTGATCCAAGTATCCCGTATCCGTTTAAATATTTACAAAAGTATCCCGTATCCCTTTAAGTTTTCGGCCAATATCTCTGTATCCCTAAAAACCGTACCAGGGCCTCAGTAGACACACAACCGGTTAAAACAACGTTGGATCGAAAGGAGCAATCTGGTCAGGAATTATATTAGATTATTTTCGTCAGCATGTTATTAAATGATATCAGAAGCTATGAACAGCGTTGATTGAATATAGACTATTTCCATTGACGTCTAATACTCCATAATTTCGTAATGAACAATATTCGATTCTTGGTCATTCAGAACGAGCTGAAAATCATAAACCAGGTGTTTCTCATTAGAGAAAATGGGGGGGGGGGGGTATCACGATGATTATGGTAGTTTTAACAGCAGGTGCAGCAATTAAAGACAGGATTCTTTGACCCCCAGCAGGGGATGACCTATCTGTATCAAACAGGAAGTGGACATAGCTCACGTTACTCTGATACCTTGCCTTACGATTGGTTTATTCTTATTCTTAATACTGATTTGTTAAAATAATGTTAATAAGCCAAAGAGAGATGTCACACATGTCACGGTATAAGTCCAGCAAAACAACGGCCAATCAAATTGGAGATAATAGATAATAGAGCTACTGTATATGCTTTTTCTTTGGTGGTTATTGCAAAATGAGAATATGTAGCTAATCAGGTTTTTTATAGTCCACATTCACTCCTGTCGAAAATTTTGATAAGGTTGCAACGTTTTGCAATGTGTCGACTCGTTACAGGGGGCGGCAACCCTGATGATTACTATGTTTAATATGAAAGATCTTAATAAACCATGAATTTAGATACCAGTTTCATCTAAATCGGTTGAAAATGTGGAAGTTGTGGGCGTTTGAATATTTGCAAATTGATTGAAATGGAAGCGGCCATATTGTAGGCTTAGTGACGTCCCTCAGCCTAATTAAATATGCGTGATCAAAATAAAAGACAAACCAATGGATTATTTGTATTACTCTTTAATGAAACATTTTCCTTATGATTAAAGCTACATATCTGCTGAAACACAACTAATGTGATAGTAGTGATAGCTAAAAATTAAGCAGTTGAAAAAATTCTGAAAACTAATTAAATATTCAAAATGGCGGCTAAATGTTGAATTCTTTAAATGCCCATAACTTGCCCATTTTTCAACCGATGTTGATGATACTTATATCAAAATGCATGGTTCATGCTGTATGACGTAATGAAAGTATCCATGGCACATGGAGATCTGCTATGTTAATTCCTTTTGGCGCAAACATTTAAATTAATGAAAGGTTCGTTTACGTGATGTTTTCTTTATGGTTGTACATGTATCATAAAATAGGAATTGCATTCAAGTGAAATGCCAGAGCTTTTAATCTAATACATTTTCAACAAAAATGAAATCAGGCTGCTCAAGTGAGTTTGGTTATTATCGCATATACGAACACCTAGGCTCACTTACAAAGTAGTTACATGTACGTACATACACGTACAGGCTAGGGTAGCGGCCGATACGTCTTAGAAGAGTAATTACACGGCCACCAATCCATCTTCTTCATCGCATATATCATATGTTACCTAATTTGAGAAATCAGGCAATGCTTTTCAATGAGACACTCATTGAACCTTTCGGGCACTGATATCGGTTTTGAGAGGATATTCTTCTTGACAGTTTAAAAAGTTTTGTTATGAAGAAAAATGGATTTTTTTCAACTTCAATCATTTTATGTGCCATGGCACACTATTCAAGGCATGTCGAAGGTAAACATCAATACCATCGAATAGCATTTTCGGATTTCTTAAATTTTGTATTGGACCGTGCATTATACGCATTCTTATTCATCATTCATCATTTTTCCCCTTTTTTCTTAGAGAAACGAACATGGTTCTTTTTTAATAAGCATATGATACCATTGTAAATTTCGACAGGTATCATACATTAGTTTATGAACATGATTAATGATAGTATCAAATATAGGATGAAAACTTGAATATGCGGCTTACACCGAACGACAAACGACGGGTACTGTACTCGTATATAATCACACTGGTAAATGTATACGTCGATTTGCTGGTATTTACGCGTATTGCCGATACTTCATAGACCGGAAGTGGTATCTATTGGTGTTAAATCATATATAGAAAAACATGCCATATGCCTAAAGGACTATAGAATTAGATCATTTTTAAGTATTTAGCATGCACATGGCGATTTATGTAAGCATTTAGGAATAGATTCGAGTACCGATCTGGATGATCGGTACTCGAATTTATTCCTAAATGCTTACATAAATCGCCATGCACATACTGAATATTTAAAAATGATTGAAGTCTATAGTCCTTTAGGCATATGGCATGTTTTTCTATATAGTATTAACACCAATATCTACCACTTCCGGTCTATGAAGTATCGGCAATACGCGTAAATACCAACAAATCCACGTATACATTTACCAGTGTGATTATAGGATGAAAACATGGATATGCGGCTTACTAAGAACACAAACGACGGGTACTGTACTCGTATATAAGACCATTATCAGATATGGATGTTCAACTAAATCTTTTCAGATTATCACCATGATAATAATATTGCCTATATCTATATTGACACACATAAGCCTAGTATAGTTCAACGACCGTAGTCAGTCTGTATGTCTGTCCGTCTGTCTCCGTGACAGTGCACTGCAACTGCAAACTGGCATTATTGATCCAGTAAACTATCTAACCTGGGCATTATGCCACGGACTGGACGCCGGATTAGCAACGGATACAATCCGGCATCATTCGTGGCAATCCGTATTGTTCCGTAGTTTTCCGTATTACATCCGTAATCATACGTAGTAGTAGACTGGTTCTCTCCCTTTAATAGCTTGTCAGCATATCGAGACAGGTAACTACTAGCCGCCATTTCGCCTACGTTTAGCATACACACTGACGTCATGGGTGACATGGTATTAGAAAATACCCTTGACATTAATTGCATTTTTTAAACAAGCCGTTTTATTAAGTTTATTTTGTCCTGGGAGTTTATATATTTTTTTCTTTTATTTGATTATCAAATTATAGCAACTGAAAAAATCTGAAGTATGTGTTGAAAAGTCTTTTCTGGAGCATGCGCAGTCGCATGAGTAGGATACTTGTAATTAGATACACGTAACCTGACCCTAGATAGGTAGATCTAGGGGAGGAAACCAGACTAACGTTGTAGTACTTAATCATACGTATATAGTGCATCCGTATCGGACTACGGAAATTGGCGTTTCCTGGCTCATCCGTGAGATTTAATCCGTAGTAGAACCGGCGAGGTGATCCGTGAATGTGTGACCTGGGCATTATCATGTAGTGTCGAGCCTATCCTTTAAGTGTAATGGTCAAGCTTAGACAACTTCTGACAAACACGAAACACAGATAACAAAAAGGATCCACAAAAGAAGCACCGCCTTGGAACGGTCAGTTAGAAAATAACTGAAGGGCTTAAACATGTTTGACGGTACCAACCTAACCCTTATTTCTGATGTGGATCAAGACAAATAGATGTTTGGTTCGCATGAAAGGTCCCAAAACTTATTGGTGTACATGTATCATCTCCTTGTACATACACATCGAGGTATTAAAAAGAGATGAAATAAAGATAAGGACTCAGAAGTACATACAACTGCAAACCGGAGTTTCAGAAATCCAACAGTTAAACCCCGGTGGGCCCTAATACAGACACGACTTCCGGCTCTAACCCTCTCAGCTATAGATAAATCTTTAAGTCGAAACTGTCATAGAGTCTGAGGTCCGACCCGTCAGCGTGCAATTAAAGTGGAAAGCAAAGTAGCCAACCGTGATTGGGTTGACCACCAAGCATGCAGCCTGTTGCAATACATTGTTGTTAAAACCAATCTTTTTGTGGCACATACATGTATAGTGTCGGATCTCCTCAATGTCGTCAGAGCTTAAAGCTGGTTACAGTAGAACCTGTCTACAACGGCCACTCTCAAACAGACCAAAAATGGTTTTCAAGGCGAATTATGCTTAATGCAGGTCAAAAGTATTGCAGAATGCTCCATGGCATTCTGCAATACTTTCGATCTTCATTAAGCTACAATTTGTCATTAAGATATTTGTTTTGTCTATTTGTGAGTGGCCGCTTAAGACAGGTTTAACTGTTTATGGCACAATATATGGACCAAATTAGACGAGAGCTCATTTCATACATAATGCTTGACCCACTGAATGAATAATTGAGCCGCGACATGAGATTTCAAACAACGTGCCATTGTGGCAAGTGTAGAGTCAGACGAGCCTGTGAAGCCTCCTTTTAAGCTTCGAAACTCCAAATGACGTTCGGTCAGTAGCTTTACAGTCATAGAATATTCAAGCGACTGGTAAAGGCTCTGATCTGACTGCGCATATGCGCAGGCTGATCTGAGCCTTTGCTGGCCACACATACCACATTGTTGGAAATCTCATGTCGCGGTTCATATCTATGTATGTTATATCCAATACAGGTGTCTGAACTGTACCGATGCATGCTTCAAAATAATTCTGAAAGTGTATACATGTAGCTTGCCTTTTTCCTAAGACGAACTGTTCGAGTTTAGCAGAACAACGGTTACATGTAACTTAATGTACTTAAAGCGGGGTGATTTATACATCATTGAAACTTTATAGCTTTGAGCATGTCTTTTGATGTGTGTGATTAAGCCACCCATCAACTGTATTTTTGTCTTTCCTGGGTGGCGATACATTGAAATTTAGATCCAAATTCCTTGTTAAAGAATTTATATTACTTTCACGAGAATGGTTGCTTTCATATATTGCACATATAGCTACGTTGGCTGTCACCTAGACTGACACTAAATCTCCATCTGCAATATTACTGCCTATCATCTAAAGGGCCAGTAAGCATATATACTGAAGGACTTTAAAAACGCAACAACTACTTAAAAGCTAATATATGTCGAAAATTGAATGTTTTCATTATGTGAAAAATAAAATTGATAAGTTCCGTCATTTAGCTTGCATTCAATAAGAAAATCGAACCGCTGTGGCTTATGATTGCTGCGACGTCGCGATAATTCTGAGACAACTCAAATTAAAAAAGTCACAGAGTACCAATACCTTCCATTATGAACAAAACATTTTTTTTTCGAAACGATTCTTGCTCTTGAAAGCAAAAGTATAGACAAAATCAAATCATGAAGTTTTAGGCTTCTGGCAACGTCCATTACGTCTACATGACGTCATTGATTTTTGGCGTAATTGGCCGTTTATATCCTAAGGATCAGGAATAATCAAAATATTTTATTGCCAACAGATACTCCTCAATCAGTTGCATAAAAGACAAAAGTATCGCGACATACGTGGACGTCAACCGTCTGTTATTGATGTTTGAAAATTTAAGACCGACGTTCGCAAAGAAACGCTGCGAGTGGGAGTGTAAAAAAAAAAACAATTGATTTTGAAAACTTTGGTGTTTTTTCATTTGTTAAGACATCTGGCTACCACCTAAAAGTGTTTGTTTTCAAATTGAATCAAATTCACATTTGTCAGACGACAATTGTTTAAAAACACTTACGTCGATATTACGTCAGGATGAACAGCATGAGCAAATCGAAATCATGGCAGATCATGGTCCATTTTGCAAGAGGATAAAAAATGATAAAGAAAACATCCTCAAATTAATCATGTGGACGAGACAGTGAATGAAAATGGTGCGTTTCTAAAGTCCCTCAGTATAGTTTAGACACGTTCGTCTTATTTCATCTTCAGATGGTTTGATGTACATGTATCATCTAATAGATGATCTCTGAAACACCCTTTAACTCTGGTACATATATGTAGCAATACATATAAAACGCCATCCGGCCCACCAGCGAAACGCCATTAAAATGAATAGCATTGCACTGGCGGACCGATAGTGGCGCGCTTTCATACCACCCTTTAAAACTTTAGCACAAACTATCTCGTTATGTGCAAGGTCTACACTGATGTAGGTGGTATAAAATACTTATACCATGTTTGCCTACATGTACGTAAGATAATCCACTCGCTAAAGCTCGTGGATTATCTCCATGCACAGGCGGATAACCCATGGTACAAATATTACTTGTATGCTACCTGGGATCTTACTTGGTGTTAAAACTACATGTAACAATCAGAGGCTCAAACTACACCTCTAATGTATGTGAATGGTCCCAAAGATGTTCAAGATATTGAAAAGTAAGCGAGTATGACCAGTAAATCACACACTGCAGACCAACCCACGGCACCTAGAGGAAGAGCGACATAACACTAAGAGTCATAAGACATCAGAAAGACAATTAAAGCAAAGCAACCAGCTCTCTCTTTCGCGTCAAGATAATTGCAAAACTAGAAAGGACACAAAGTAATGTATAACAAAACACACCCCAACACAGAACCCCTACAAACAATGTGAGGTACGTAAAACAATGAATCAACAACAACAGAACCACCTCCTTAGAACGGCAAGCAACCTAAGCCACCGGGAGCCTTAAATGGATTTTATTGACGCCAAATCTTCGTAATAGACTATGATGTTGTTAAAACCCAAAAATGTTTAGCTCGCATGGATGCTTCCTAGCTAATGCATCATCACAGAGAAACATTCTAATCAGATTGACACACTATGATGAAACAAAGAAAAGGGCTGATGACTCATAGATAGTCAGAGCTAAAGAAAACACCTAGTTGAACCACGGTGGGCCCAGCCAAAGACCAGCATCAGGCACCAACCAACGGATTAAAGCTTTACGCCAGGGCCAATAAACCGTGATTGGGTTTACAACCAGGCACACAGACTGTCGCATGATATCCATGTTGAATCCCACTTATTTTTAATAACGCTTAATTATCTTTTTAAATTGATAACTAAAATTAGGCGTTCCAACTATATTTTTTTTAATTTACAAACTAGATCACCATAAAATACTGGTTCTAATTTGCCTGGTTGCAGATGAGTTTTTTAACCAATATTGTACGTGTAAGTGATTTTATGGTTTGTGCGTATGTACGGGAGGATAATCCACGAGCTTTAGCAAGTGGATTATCTCCCGTACATACGCATAACCATACAATAACTGCCTTATTGCACAAACATGCATGTGCAATTTGTGCATTGTTAGATATTTGATGTAGAACATTGGAATATCACTCAAGGGTGCAGTAAATATATTTAACAATCAACTCTGAGTGTCTGTGATAAAATTAAGAAATAACGTGACGAAGTTTATAGTATCGCTAACATTGTTTTAGTAACTTAGATGTCAAAAATTGGTTTCTATTGTTCAGGTCACCAACATTAAAACATACTCTCGTAAAAAATGTATACACCATAGAAAGGTGAGCGAGGAACATCTCCATCAAGAAATGGAAAATTAACTTTTTTAAATTTAAAATCATGAATTTTAGATGAAACTATGCCGTTGGTTATGGACTAGTCCAAGTCCAAAAAGGGGACTTCAGTAACAGAGGGATTTGCCTGAAGTTCGGCTGTATATACATGTACTAACCCTTGTATTCTGTGCCATTAACCATCCTCTTAAGGGTCCAGAAAGAACACTACTTCATGTTTTATGTGTGGATTTATCCAATTTGGGATCCGTTTTGGTTAGTTAGCGCTATCATGAACATAATGAGCTTTTGATCAAAGGTATATGCACCTTACTTACTTAGCCATGACGGGTGTAGGTTTGCTACATATGTTCTGATCAATTCTTCTTAACCCTTAAAGCGCCAAGAAAAAAATGCATCTGAAAATATCATCTGCTGAAGTCGTCTGCTGCAAAAAATTGCCTAACATTACTGACAAATTAAGTATAGAAGCAAACAGCGTGGACCCAGAACAGACTGCTCCTATAGGAGCAGTCTGATCTGGGTCCACACTGTTTGCCCTAGAGGCTTCTTAAACATTTCAGCAGACGAGAAAAGCAGACGACTTTTGTTGCGATTGGCGCATTAAGGGTTAAGAATTATTTGGATACAGCCAAACTTTAATGGCTTGAACGCCTTTGGGATCATTAAAATTTGGTCGAGATTGGGGTAGTTCGAGTAATTTAGAGTTAATTATAGTCATCGTAAGCCTTTAGGAAGGAAACTTGTTTGGCTTTTCATTAAAGTGTTTGTCATGAGTAATCATTAGAATCGCATGAGTGAGACGATTCTAATGATTAAACACAACATATATTTTGAAAATAAAATGGACCACATGCCTAAATCATCTTAAACATACATCTGGAGCTATGTAAAAAAAATTAAAGGGCCTCAAGAGGTAGTTCGAATAAACCATTACCATTGATTATCGAGTCATCATTGTTAGAGCCATTAAACAGAGAGAGAGAGAGAGAGAGAGAGAGAGAGAGAGACAGACGAGAGAGAGAGAGAGAGAGAGACAGACAGACAGAGAGAGACAGAGAGAGAGACAGAGAGAGAGAGAGAGAGAGAGAGAGATGGTTGGTTTACTTTCAATCAGATTGGTTGTCTGTGTTCTGTGTCTCTTCCCCACGGTGCCATGGCTTGGTCTGCGATTTGTGATTGTAGCTTTTTCTGGTCAAGCTTGTTTGCTTTGTAGTTCGGCGTGTATTCGAAACTTACCCCATTTACCCCTATTGTACGTTTCACCTTTTCACAAGAAAGGACGAACCATGTAATTAACATTTCATTTCAGTTCAGCGTTCTAACCGTTGGTAAAGTTTGGTAGTTTTCTTAGGTGATATGTATAACAACGCACCGTTTTTGTTTATTTTGCGATCTTAATCCAATATAGGGCAGGGAAATAGCCCTCGAAAACATTTGAAGTATCTTGGGTAAACATAACATATTGAAAAGCTTGCGTAAGTTAAATCTTAGATAAACGTTTAAATCTCCATTAAGTAACGCATGCAACCACGGGTACCACATATCTAGGTAATTGCCCTTTCAGAAGCAAGTAGAAGCTAGGTCAGTCACACAGGTATGATTACACATGAAATGATTAGCTAAGACAAGCTTTGGTATAGCAGATACATGCGTTATAAACCTCTTCAGTTGTGCAGTGATCAAGCTTACCAAGGAGTCTTCTGTGGGGTACTCGATTAAGTGGTCAGACCAATCTAGCTACAATAACTGCCTCTGGGTTTGATCGACCAATGGGCACAGCTCTGAGAACCCTCTGCTCTTTCTTGAGGAGTGCCCCTCACTTTTATTTAGAAATTAGAATATAAGACTGGACAGCCCCTGCTTGAAGTGTACAGGGGTCTCAGCTATAGTAGCTGGTATAGAGTTCTATGACAGGGATGTCCTTGGGAATATGAGCCAGTGCATGAGATTTCCAACAATGTGGCATTTTGACATGTGTAGACTCGGATGAACCTCTGTAGCCTCCTCTTAAACTTAGAAACTTCAAATTGTGTTCAGTCAGTAGCTTAACAATCCTAGAATACTCAGGCGACTAGCAAAGGCTCTGATCAGACTGCGCGTTTGCGCAGGCTGATCGGAGGCTTTGCTGTTCGCACATACCACATTGTTGGAAATCTCATGCACTGGCTCATATGCTTTATTTGAATTTATACCACCCTTACCAACTTTAGCACGAACTATCTCATGGTGTGCAAGGTCTACACTGATATGGGTGGTATAAAATAGTTAAACCATGTTTGCCCACCTGTACGTAAGATAATCCACTCGTTAAAGCTTGTGGATTATCTTCACGTACAGGCGAACAAACCATGGTATAACTATTACGTATCGGATTTGGCTGGATACTGCCAGAGCTTCATTGAGTGTAATGCTCTAGTCCGTGTGCGTACAATTTCCCTTCCTCACTATTCGGTCTATGTGGTCTTTCAATTGGAGGTTATTTAACATGTCCATTCATGGGTACTTTGCAGTGGTCACTTCTTTCAGTTGATGCCCTTTCAGTGAATAATTAAAGCTAACAGGACGCATTCTTCTCATGACTCGCAGCACATTACATTTGTCCTGGTGAAAAGCCATTCCCACGGTTGTCTCCCTTTGTGTTAGGCGTTGTAAGTCATGATGGGATTGTTGGCAGTCTTGTGTGCTAATATTCGTCCCGTAGAAAGGTCGGGATTTTGAGTTTACACTTAAAGGTAGGTCGTTGATAAAGAGAAGAAAGAATAGTGGTCCTAATAATGTTCCTTTGGGGCACACCACTTAGCACTCACTCACTGTCTGGTGCTTTCTCAGATGTCGCTCCATCCACTATAGCCTGCTGTGTTCGTTGTCTCAGGATGATATATTCACTGGTATTAAAGTGCTACCCCGGATACCGTAGTGATCAAGCTAACCAAGGAGTCTGCTGTGGGGTACTCGATCGAAAGCCTTGGCAAAGTCCAGTATAACAAGATCCATCTGATCACCCTTGTCAATTGTCTCTGCAATGTCATGTCATAATGTGAGCAGTTGGGTTTCGCAGCTACGCCTGGCCCTGAAACCATGCTGTCAGTCAATCGGAACTGCCTCGGACAATTCCGCGGAATCCCGTGGAATCAGACCATGGATGTACATCGAAGATCTACTTAAATAAAGCGGATGAAAAACGTGATACTGACGACACAGAAACCATGTTAACACACTAACAAGTTTGATCGCAGCAAAACAAACGTAATAAATGAAGTTTATGTCTTTTCAAAAAATAGCGATATTTCTTATTCAAAAATGCATGAACTTTATTTATTCTGCTGATTAAACTGTTCGGATAATCAGAGTATCGATTTTAATAGAGCTGAACCCACATGCTACAGAACTAGTTTTCCATACGCCAGTTCTGGCCAACAAAATGGAACTTTTTGGTACATAGTACTACGCGTAGTGCTCCTTACATACACTGAGCCACGATTCGATTCTCGAATTGTGGCGGACTTTCCCGAATGCAGGATCACCGTTTGTCATCACTCGGCGTAATTGTCATGAAAGGGACCTGTTCACCATAAGGAGACTCAGATCAGCCTAAACAGCAATCCTGTCAAATCACAGTTTTTGCTGTGCAACATAAAATGGGTAAGCAAAGAATCATTGAGTTTTCATGTGGACAGCCTGTGCTGACTGGGCAGATCAGACTGAGAGAACATGTCATACAATTGATTTTATCATGCACTTGTTTAGTCATGTTACAATTTATCTAACATGTCAAACCTGTTTCCGAAATTGCAACAAGGTAACACTCAGGTATACATGTACATGTACCTGCGTAGCTAAGAGACTATCAAAAGTCTTGAAAAAATTGATGTTTAAAGCGTGGGATTGAAGAAGTTTACAAACAAAGGGCGAATAACAATAACATGGGTGAACATAAAATATTTCTAGAATCCTGAACATTAAATTCAAATTTTAAAACTTGCATTATGCCTATAAAAATCACAATTTCTAGTTCAAATTGGCATTGCCATAAATAAATGAAAATAAACCAAAGTTATCTGTCTAGACTACATGCAGCTGCTAGTCTGATGAAGGAAAATCTGATTTTATTTCTGTAAAAGTTAAATACTGGCACTGTCTGATAGCAAGTCTACCATACATTGGTATATGTTTTTGAAATAAACTAGTGGTGCGCACAACATGCTTATAAGACCAAAGATGGTAAGTCTCCCGTAAAGTGCACTATGTCATATTTGAAAACATTCATGATTTTAACACCTGCCATGCTGAATATTTATTTGTAAAACACGTCCCATTTTTATCCTGTTATCCTGCAGTATTCCAGTTACAAGCATGCAATTTACATGAGAGTGGAAAACAGTTGAATCCAGATCAAATGGCTTCATCAGAAGCCAGCTGATCTGGATCCCCACGGTTTGTAATTTAGGATCAATATTGGCTCAGCAGCACAAGGGATAACAGGACAGGATGCTTGCATGCAATGCAACAATAAAACAGTTTTAAATGTTAACATGTTTGAAATGTAACCGACTTAAATACTGACATTTAAAATAAAAAGAGCAAAGGTTGAGAGCATCAATAACCGAGCCACATGGCGAGTAAACCTGTTTCTTGTGAAGTGTCAGATCTGAACCCGGGGTTACATGTAAAAACATTTTTCATAGCATGAAATTTCAATTGCTCATAAGACTAAAATGCTGCAATCTAAATATTTTTTCTTGTTTTGAGACTGTCGGATGTAATATTCCTGCTAATAAATGTCAAAATGCCAACACTTATTTGAATTATAAAATTTATGAGCATAATAAATTGCATGCTCAGTTGCGTTGAGCATGAAAAGCCTTATAATCTTGAGGCCAGTTTGGGCATCTACACAGTCCTATCACTACATTTGCATGGGTGAAAAGTTTCAGGATAATTCCAGATTTTCAGGATTTTGAGGCTGACTTTCCTTAGAAATTTTGAGTTTTGTACAACACATATTCTAAAATGGTATAAATAGTGATTTGAATTTTGTTTACCATGGAATATGACAAATTTAGTGGCATTGTCTCACCCCAAGATTTTAGAATAAAGTGTCATCAATACACCGTGCACTGACCCATTGTTGTTAATGCTCTTTACTGCCAAACTTGGCTCGACGAGTACACTGTTAAAAAAAGCATGCGCGGATCCGGAGGGGGGGGGGGGGACAGGGGATCCGGACCCCCCTGGAAAATCACAAAAATAAAGGGTTTCTTAGCAATACTGGTCTTGATCCCCTTAAAAATCACAAAGCTACGTACCAAGCCAACATTCAATGTAGGCCCATCATCGGCACGCCAGCGTCGCTGGCGGGCCGATGATGGCCCTGGTATTTTGATCCTTCCTCCCCTCATCAAAAAAAAAAAAAAAAAAAAAAAAAAAAAACCTTGTCAAAGTTGGACTCCCTCTGAAAAAAAAACGTTGTCAAAGTTGGACCCCTCTGACATAGCTATCTCGATCCGCACATGCCCATTGAACAACAGACAGTGCTGTTAATGCTCTTTACTGCCAAACCCGGCTCCACAAGTAAACTGTAGAAAATAAGTGATACTTTACACCACATTTTGGTGGCAGCTGAACTGCCACTGATCTTTGTATAACGTTTCATTTGCTTCAAAAGCTATGTTCTGTTCGATTACATTGATCAGGAGAATGTCTATATCAATAACAGGTAGAAATGTTTGACAATTATCACTGGAAAATGTTAGCATCAAGTTGTCAATGTAACCTTTCCATTGCTTCAAATAATCTGTTCGAGTATATCGATCAGTTGAATGTCTACAACATAACAGGTAGAAATGTTTGACAATTATCACTGGAAAAATGTTAGCATCAAGTTGTCTTAGTAGGAAAGAAAGTGTAAGTTTACACCAAAAGAGATGGAAGCTCAACTGCCACCTCTTTTGGTGTTAACTTACACATATTTTTACAGTGTACTTAGAACGTCACACCAATCAACCAATCATTCAATATTCTAATGCGCATGCTTTTGTAACGCGACTTAAAGTTGCGACAGTTTATCATGCGATATACTGTAGGAAACAGTTTGACGTCATTAATTACGTCACATTTCATTGGATGTCGTGCGCATTATGCGGCTTTTAGCGTTCCTATTTGATACGAAACTGCAGAGGTGCATTAGAATGGGGATATCCATACTCAAAAGTTTCATTTGGGGAGGTATATCGTCGTAAAACTAAATTTCCGACGGTAAATCCGACGATATACCTCCCCAAATAAAAATTTTGAATAGTCACATTACATTTTACAAAATATAGATAGATCGTTACATCGCGTTAGTTCCTCAAATATTAGTAGACAAAACAACAGCCCAACAAACCAGTGTATTTAATTTCAATATGTTAAAATGTCTTGACCCAGTTATAAGAATATTTATTGAAAAGCTTAATGGTTAAATTGAATGTGTTTTATGTATATTTATATAAGGGATTACAAAAAATAAGGACGCTATCATTAGAACATACTCGAGTTGACCACAGATTTAGATAAACAAAATCTTCAGCGTAAAATTGCAAATATTTTCTTACCCATAAATAGGGGCCCCAGGGGTATTGGGATCTGGGGAGAATGGCTTTTATTTTAGGGGAGCTAGGGAGCAAGCTCATAATTTTGGAGATTTAGGGAGCCTTGCCAAAAAGCAAAAAAGAAAATAAGGAAAAGCCTCCATTTTGTTTGATATTTTAAAAAAAATCTTCTGCTTTTTTTTTTTGGGGGGGGGGGGGGGGGGCTAACCCCCAGACCCCCTTGTAAATTCTAAATGCATTTATTTTAGTAATAACATGCTCATCAAGATTGAGCTGAGAGAGAAATATGACAATTAAGTTTTATTGTTGATTTTTTTGCTTAAAATTTTTGGGTTTTAAGCTGGTAATAACATACTTTGGGACTGGACTGTTATATAAACGTGTCCTAATTTTGACGCCTGTGGAGTCTTATGGGGGGTAACATGGATCACAGTTACGTGTATATTTGTAAAATTCTTATTCAACTATAATTGAAAATTATCATTAATTTCACCTTTATTTGTTTAAACCATTTAAGACCCCGGCGTCTGATCAGGTTCTTCATCATTTGCTTTTGGGATGTATTTTTAAATTTTAAACGAGGTTGACCAAAACTACCCAACAAGCCTTACTCGAAATAAATTCGTCCAAGTGATAAGGGTGGGGTATTCCATTAAACATAAACGGGTTATAATCTATTTTTTTTTTCATTTCTATTTTAACCGTTTTGATTTTGTTATTACCGTTATATGTTATTACTCGTATTTCCTGGCTTTATCTGTCTAGCAGTCATTTTTTCTATAGGTCAATTTTGAACTCAGACGGATCAAAGATCAGACTATTCGAATTTACAGCACGTGAAAGGGGAAACGGGTAGAAACCGTTATAAAGCGGTACCATTGATGTTTACATAATACATAAAACATTATATAGGTAACTTTCAACCGTTTAGTCAACGTTCTCTGTAGCTCAGTAGGTAAGCAGCACTACACTAGTATTTGTTTTATAAGTTGAAAGAAATAAATGCGAGTTCGAGTCTCGGTCAGGCATTTTTTTATCTTTTTTAATGTGCGCGCGTATGTGCGTGCGTGTGTGCGTGCGTGTGAATGTGTGTGTGTGTGTGTGTGTGTGTGTGTGTGTGAGTTTTAGCTTTTTTATATTTTATTTTTTCATCATGGCATATATTTTATTTCGTAATTTATTAACTTTCAGATACATTTAATTTCATATGCCCTCAGTCTCGCTGGCAGTGTCAGTATCGGAGCTGTAGTCGGTTTCTGACGCAAGACTAATCACCACTGGCTCATGTTCTTCCTCTATCGCGATCTTCTTTAACCAGTATACACGGTCTACTGACAAAACATGCTCAACGTACTTCAAAGTCGTCCAGTTGTACCCTCTTTCGTGCCAGACCGTTAAGGTTTCTCCTCTTTAGTCTCGGGTCTCGCTTCATCATCCGCTCAATGGCACGCATGCCTTGGTTGAAGTCTTTCCTTTTTCTGGTTCGGTGATATTGTCAGCCCATTTTGTTATGAATCTTTTGCATCTGCACTGCATCGGTATGCTGTTTGCTTTGCGTCGAATGAAATGAAATAGATTCGTTTGCAAATAGATTGAGCACACGTCAAATAGAAAAAAAAGCCTTCGCGTAAAGCATGAAAAATTCAAGTTTTCTCGAAGAACAAAAATATATGCTAAAAAGAAAAAAAAATATTTGGGACTCGAACTCAGGCATTATAACTCTGAAACTTTCCACGAAATATTTGCAATTTAAGACGTAGACCGCTCGACTAAGCCTGTAGATGTTGTTTTGGTCATGTCATTACATATTTAGTGGAAATTTTGTTACTTCGATAGCATGAGCAGCAAGTGTTTGGTGAGAAAACAACCGTTACCTTTCTCGTGCTCCTAAGTAGACTCGTCTGACCTTTGATCCGTCTGAGGTCAAAATTGGCCTATACCTAGGAACTTGTTGTTATCTTTCGGCTAAGCACAGCTGTATGTACCAATTGGGGGGGGGGGGCAGCTATGGGTTCCACTGTTTACATATAGTGGTACATTCTCTCTCTCTCTCTCTCTCTCTCTCCACACACACTTGTTTCATGCATGTCTTCTTTTATTCATCGAGTCTACTAAACATGCTGCATCCATCCATCCATCCCCTCTCTCTCTCATTCTCTCTCTCTCTCTCTCTCTCTGCACACACTCATTATTTGATGCATTTCTTCACCCCTCTCTCTGTCCAAACACTCATTTATTTAATGCATCTCCCTTTCTCTCTTTGCACTGTATCCCCTTCCCTCTTTCTGTACATGTGTTTATGTGCGAGCGAGCGTGCGTTCGCTTGTATATGTACATCCATTTATGGTTCTTTCCCACTATGTATACTATTTCGCCATGACTATCGCTTTTATCTCGTGGAATTCCATTCTCAAACAAACCATGTCATCGGGACATTGTAATTTCATCTGAAATACTTGTTTAATAAAGACACCTCGTGCCGTAAATTGTTTGGGATTATAAAGCCATCATAAAGACTCTTACTGCTACTCAAGGGTCCTCCAGACGATAAACGCCTATTTGCAAGCGTCTGCTGGGCGCTCGCCTGACATTTAACCCCTATCATGCTAGTTTTATGTACAGCACTTCCACCCATTTTTTTATCATGTTTACCTGCAGTATTTCCGTTGTAAGAATGCCATTTCAATCAGATTGTAAAACAGTGTGGATCATGATCAGATGGCTTCGCTAGAAGCCAGCTGATCTGGATCTACAGTGTTTCCAAAAAGGATATATCCTGTTTCAGCAGCACAAGGGTTAATTTAGCCGTTATAAGACACAGTTATCGCAGAAACTAGAATTGGTGTTTATGTACTCGTGCATTGCTACAATGCGTGGGCTGCCATCGGTCTGTGCGTGACATTGAGCTTGTAAGAACTTTCTAATTCTAGATCTTATCCTTTTGGATACTTTTTTATACTACACTTATCACCATTTTTCATACAATCAAACTGCATGACTCCAGTTATTAGCATGTATCCTCAAGCAGACTAAAAAAAGAAGTGTTGTTCCTGATCAGATGGCTTAAAAGCCATCTGATCAGGATCCACTCTTTCCCAGTCTGCGTGTAGATTTATGCTACATGTAATGATCTGTACTGTTCTTCTTTACTGTTTTCAAAACATTTTATATACATGGTAGGGGTTATGTTGAGACCCTCCTGTACAAAAAGAAAAAAAAACAACTTGAAGTGGGTGCTAACTTGGTGGTTGCCTGGTTGTAAGCTACCCAGCCATCAGTCAATGTTTGGCCACCATCATCCCGCCAGCGAAACTTATGACCCAGTCATTTGTAACCTACGCGGAATAACAGAGCATATGGCCTTTCAATTTTCAGTACCTTGCGATAACCCTCATTCCTGCTGGGACCAGCTGGTGGTTATAGCCCTGCTTTTAGCTTCGACTAACATGACAAAAAAATCCACTGAAGTAAAGACTCAAATGTACAAGTTCCAACACTTCCCCTGTACTGTGGGGAAAATCTGAAATTGTATTGCCCTACACCTTAGCACTGCCGCCCCACATAAACCCGCTGACGCTGATTACACTGCGCGGATGAGCAGATTTGCATTCGCCTTTATTGTCCATATGCTATAAAAAACAAGCAGGGCTTTTTCCAGCAATTTTGGTAAAATGCCCCTTAGGAAACTTAGAAAAAATGATCGACTGAACATCAAAATTGGGAGAAATTAACGGCATAGAAAAAAGATGACAAGGGTAGAAATTTATCCTTAAAATCAAGTTATTTTAGATTGTATTATGCCAAGCATACCACTTAAGCACAAGTTTTTAAGTATCCTTCTGATCTCATAAGTAGTGGTTTCCAAAGAAAAAAAAACATACTTTTCTTAGTTTGGGAAAAATGGACATGGTATTGGGAAAAACGGTGGCTATTTTCGATTTGGAATGGGGCCGATATTCGGCCTCTAGAGATGGGGCGAAAATCCCCTGACAAGGGTCATAAAGGTGGCGTTTGAAAGGTTACGGTGAATGTTCTAAAATTACAAACACTTTTCTCGCTTGATTCTCAAATAAAATGTTAGCTACCATGGCAAGGATTCACCATATTCTTATCGAAATAGCAAACAGAGAAGACTCAGATCAGATGATCTAGGTCTGCGCTATTTGTCTAGGCTTTTCGGTAGGCAGCTTGTGTGTAAAAATCTAGAGCATTTACCCTATTAACTAGATGAACTGGGAAACGTGCTGATTCACAATCAGGTTTTTGGGATGATTTTCTTGCCTGTTTTTTTTTTTTCTTGCATAACATAACATCCATATGGACGTATTTATTTTCAGTAATTTGAACTAAGACCGCAAACTATACACTTCCTTCCTGGGTAGATTATACCATCATTCATCCGTTCATATGTCATTAACATTTTTTGAAAAAGGGTATCATATTAAACTTTGAAATTTCAATTTGTGAAATATTCATATCGAAGAGCCCTGCATGAAATTGACACGATATATGATTCAACTCTTCAACTCATGACAGGACACAGCACGAACTCACCAATGTTCATTTACATGTGGGCCTTCTTGCGAGTCCACGCAAACCTGTCTTTTGTTTAGCCCCGGTTACACTGTCACGATTCAAGCCCCGATTCACCACGACTCATCCCGATTTGAGACAGATGGTAAAATCGGGGTGCATCGGGATGCGTCGGGATAGAAAATAAAGAAATTTCAGCATCAATACGATGTCTCACGATGCTCCTACGGTGTCTGCACGATTCATCTACGGATCCACTACGACTCATGACGGCAGCGCTACGATTCACCACGGTGGAGCTACGAATGCTCACGATGCCTCCGCGATTCGATACGGTGCTAGTACTATTCAAGCCGGTAGCGCTACGGTAGCGTCACGACCTCCCACGAATGTGCACGATTTAGTGGTTGTCATGCGACAGTCCTAGGGGGGAGGGGTTACTCTCATTTTTTCTCCATATGTAGGTTCGGGCCCAGCATCTAACGTTCACTCCCCCCCCCCCAAAAAAAAAATTCAGGAATTTCAAGCACCCCCCCCCTCCCAAAAAAAAAAAATAAATTCTAAATTTTAGCAACTAAAAAAATATTCCCCATTCTGTACATTGCCCTTACAAAAGACCCTTAAATGCATAGAAGTGGTCCCTAAATATAGTCCAATATTGTGATGACCCCCCCCCCCCCCCCCAAATATTCACAAAAATTTAATACCCAAAAAATATTCATTTTTCTGAAAACCCCAAAATATATTAAAATTCAAAATTTTGAACCCGCCCCCACCCCCCCCCCCCCACAAAAAAAAAAAAAAAAAAATAACCAGGGCCTACGTAAGTATGAAAATATCAGAGTAACCCCCCTGGGGTGACAGTTTGCCAATATCATTATCTCTTCAACCTTTGACGATGTCAGTCATGCCATCAAAAAGAAAAGCTGCGGGAAAATCAAAACAGTCACCGGACCCACGGGCTAGGCTCAGTCCTGTCCCAAGTCCAGTGTCATGTCCAGTTGTATCAGATGACTTCCAGGTCAAGCTGCGAATTCACAATTTGAAGTCTCTGGACATAATCCATGATGCGTTGCACTAAAATTGAGCCGTGACATGTGATTTCCAACAATATGGCATTTTGCATGTGTAGACTCAGACGAGCTTGTGCAGCCTCCTTTTAAGCTTAGAAACTCCAAATTATGTTCGGTCAGTTGCCTAAGGGTCATTAACTATTCAAGCGACTAGCAAATGCTCTGATCAGACTGCGCGTATATGCAGGCTGGTCTGATTCTTTGCTGGTCTCACATACCACATTGTTGGAAATCTCATGTCGCGGCTCAATTCACTTTTGAAAATGATTTTCAGCAATGATACCTCTGTTTTTATACCAGAATCTTGTGTCAGTGATAACCCGATTCGCTACGAACGCACACGAACGCCCACGAATGACCACGAATACTACCACGGTACCACTAGGAATGATCCCGATCCTGCTACGGTAGAGCTACGATTTAGGCCACGCCCACAATCCAACACGATTCACCCCGACGAGTTTAAACGGTTTAAACTCGCCGTAGCCTTGTCGTGGAGGTTGCCGAATCACCAGGAGTCTTCACGAATCACCACGGTACTACTAGGATTCGCGCCGATGTCTCTACGGTGCTGCTACGACTCATGCCGATGCATCACGACTTGATAAATCGGGGTGAGTCGTAGCTCCGTCGTGGCCAAAATCGTGACAGTGTAACTGGGGCTTTTGTTTGTTTTTTGTTGTTGTTTTTTGCTGCCCCTGGAAAATCACGAAGCTTATAATGCATTTCAGCTAACATTACATAAAGCCAAATTGTAAAACATGTTTTGCTGTAAGTTACCATGAGCAGCCAACGTCTATTTAGTTGGACAAAGCCAAACATTGAAGGCCCAGATCAACTATGTCATCCAATGCTACATGTACACACAAACCGATCCCTCTTTGGCACCAGTATATAGATATACATGCTTATTTGGGTTATTAGATGGAGCCATCTCATAATTGCAAATGTGATAAGCGAACCTCATAGCAGTCTCATCATTCGTCTTTTTTTTCGCTTCAACGATCGGCCTCTACAGTGTTCCAATGTATTGCGATTGTTTGTATCCACTGCATCATGTGGCGTTTCATCTGGGTCTTCACTCGCAAACACGAAAGCTACAAGAATTTGTCAAAGGATAAACCTGAACTCATCTTCACTACATTGCATCGGGAGTTATCTTTCTTATGCCATATCTGGTACATGTATTATATGTTAGTGCCTCTTGAGTACGAATGTCCCATTGGATGTGTATCGATGGTGTGACTGTCTGGTTGTGGTGGATTCACGGGAACGCTCCGCAGGCTGACTCCGCAGGCCGTCATCAGTAGAATCGGCGTCTAAGAAGCAGAATTGCTCAGTCTGACGTCTATCTCCTGCAACTGGAAAATAACTGAAGCTGCAACGTTATACTATTCACTACTAATTTTTGAATCACGTCTTACGAATGGCAAATTCGTTCGTTGATTGAATTAAAGCTGCAAAGTCTGTAACTTTTGATCTTTTAATTTTAGAACTAATGTTTCTATTTTTCAAAAACACAGTAAAAAAACTAAAATTTAGGTATACATTTTACCAATTTCATAAATCTAAACAAATTATCAGTATCAAAACAACCGCATTTATGTTAAAACTAACTGTCTATAAGTATTGGAGGGACGCAAATAATTACCAATACGAGAAAAACACACCTGTTTTTATAAGACAATGCGATTTTCCGTGCAGTTTTCAGATAGTGAACATATTTTTTGTGAAAGCGTAACTTAATTCTACTTTTACAAATGATTTAAAAAATAATAAAAAAAAATCGAAAAATGTTCATAGTTGCAGACTTAGTTTCTTTAAGAGTAAGTATTGTTCAATACCAACTAGAAGAAAAGTCCAAGTTGAACTAATTCGTTAAAAAGTATAAAACCGCGGATCGCGCTTCAAGGCCAAAAAGGGTTTTAAGAATTGCCTAGTCGCTGGACTTAGCAATCAAATAATTCTAAGCCGACAGTGGCGTTGCTTACTATCCGCATTAAATCTGTACTTCTCTTGTTGTTTGTTCTTTTTTGTTCTTTCATGTTGCTCTTACATGTGTTTGGAACTTATTTTGTGGTTTAGATATGGGTAATTTCTGATTTGGTAATAATCTCATCTAGCTGCGCTATAATTGCATTGCCTATTATGGTCTTTGATCACGTACATGTAGAGCGCAGCACAGGCTAGATTAACCAACTTATACCTAATGGAATTCACACCCATACCATTTGAACGAATCCATTTCGCATTCAAGGGTTGTTGGATAGTATTAATTCAATTTCGTTCAAATTTTAAAAGTATGTTTTGTAGACAAGCAGTGCAGAACCTGATCAGACGCTGCGTTCTGTGTCGCCTGATCTGGTTCTGCAATGATAAAATTAAGGGTTTTGGGGTAGTAAGTTTTCAATTTCGTTCAAATTTTAAAAGCACATTCGGAGAACCTGATCAGACGCCTTGTTCTGTGGCGTCTGATCTGGTTCTGCATTGTTTGCAAATGCCCCATGAAAAGGACGCTAGACTTAAATCGGTTAATCAACTACTCAACTAAAGTCCAGCTGTTAAGTTTTTAGACTCAATTTTTCGCAATAACTTTTTTATCTTCAATTTTAGCAAAATGTGTTCGCGATGAAAGTTGTAGAGGAGAATTTCCGCCAACTTCTCCAAAAGGTTTTGTGCTTGTGGCGCAAATAGATTTTTGTGTATATAGATGAAGATTTTGCAATAAATTGAATTCGTCCTAAATTTCTAAGTCTTTTAATGACAGGTATAATTCGTATAGGCGTGACAGAAAGGGGTATTTTCAAAAAATATTCGGAAGCGGTGCATATTCCCGTTCTTCAAAGGCTGTGTATAACATAAAACTGTCGTTAACATACTCAGAATTTACCGTGCATATGCAGAATCAACTTAAAGCATGCTCATTTGTAGGAACAAAGGCTGGGTTATCGTTTGACGTGCAATTTTTCGCTTGTGCACGTGCTATGAAATAAACGGTTTTTAGATGACCCTACTAGCTTAACGCACGAGCGAATAAGGCGCGATTTTTATTTTATTTGAACAAGCCATCCATCGCTTTAGTAATTGAATTAGGGCGGTGCAATGTAACTTTTTGACTGACATCTTGGACTTGGTTTATTTGCGCTTTGCTTAAAATGTTCAAAGAGTGCATCTAAGCACAGATTAACCTGCAGCATCTAGGATGTTGGAACCCTTTGGAGAAGTTGGCGGAGATGTTTCTAAATACTTTTCATCGCGAACACATTTCACTAAAATTGAAGATAAAAAAGTTATTGCGAAAAATCAAGTCTAAAAACTTAACAGCTGGTGGCCTAAAAGAAGAGACAGGGCGTGTTAAGGATTGACCGAGTGAAGTTCGGTATAGTTTGTTTGATTTGAGTCTTTACATCCCAGTCAACAAGAAGTTCGGAATGGTTTACATGGATCCTAAATATCGCTCTCTGTGGAGATTGCATTTACGAGGAAAACAAGCCAGGCAGGCCCCACACTGGGGAGGGAATGTAGGTTTCGTATTGGCCCAGTTACAGATCTTCGGCCACTGGGCCAATACGAAATCAATTGATTAATAACATAATGATATAGAATCACTCTTCTAAAACTCTTTGCAATCTGATTTTTTGTCTTCTGATTTTTTTTCTTCAAAATTATCTTTCAGGAATAACAACACAGTGTCAAACAGTTTGAATCCATATCAGGCCTGATATTTTGTCGAGCCTGATCTGTGTCCAAACTTATTTCAAAGGTTATCAACAGACGCCTTAGCAGGTAAAGAAATTTAACCCTTAATGCGCCAATAAAAATGCATCTGAAAAATGACGTCTGCTGAAGTCGTCTGCTGCAAATAATTGCCTAACATTACTGACTAATTTAAGTGTAGAAGTAAACAGTTTGGACCCAGATCAGACTGCTCCTATAGGAGCAGTCTGATCTTGGTCCACACTGTTTGTCATAGAGGCTTCTTAAATATTTCAGCAGGCGAGAAAAGCAGACGACTTGTTGCGATTGGCGCTTTAAGGGTTAAGTAATATTCAGAAGCATTTATATTAATCTAAGTCATCTGGTAATGAAAATAGATATGTGGATAAATTATGTATTATGTTTTCTCGCTCATGGTAAGCAGTTAGTCTCACCAGGGTTGTCGAGATACGCAAAAGCGTAACTTGGACAAATGCTCTCTCCCTTTTTATACCCTACCAGTGGAATTTTCCATAAAGTTCGATACTGTTAAGCCAGGATGGTTCATTGTGTATATTGGGGGGGGGGGGGGTCACAGATGATAATTTTCAAAACTAATATTGAATTTCTTTCTCTGAAAATTGATTTCATTCTCGCAAACAGTGCAGACACTGATTTCATCTGGGGTCTTCACTGTTTGACATTCTATCCGTTTAGGGGTTTCCGGTCTACAAAGGGTTATTTCCGCTAGGGATGCTGAAGCACGCGAAGGGATAACTTGGCCAATTTTCTTCTTTATTAAACTCACCCGAAAAGATCACGCGATTTTGTTCTTGTCTGAAGCATATCCTTTAACTCGCTTCCTATTCAAAATGTTTACCTCAGAGGTCCACTTAATACACTAAGCCAATGAATGGACAACTGAATCGCATCCGACACCTGTTTGGTAACGGTATGCGTCAAAGAGAGAAAACGCTATAGGAAACTACAAATGTACGTGCCAAGAAACAGAATTACAAGCAATGAAGTATACATCAAACAAAGGAACAGAAATTACATGAAATAAAGTATATGAAATAGCGTTCTGTCCCAAACCAATCAAAAGAACAGAAATTATACTCAATGAAGCACATGAAATAGTGTTCTGTCCCAAACCAATCAAAGGAACAGAAACTATAATTAATGAAGCACATACAATAGCAATCTGTCCCAAACCAAACAAAGGAACACAAATTACACTCAATGAAGTACAAACACTAGCGATCTGTCCCAAACCAAACAAAGAAACAGATATAACACGTAATAAAGTATCAAATCGAGTTCTGCCCCAACCAAACAAAGAAACATAAATCAAAAGCAATAAAGTACAAACTAAACAAGGAAACAGAAATTACAAGCAATAAAGTACAAACCAAACAAAGAAACAAAAATTACAAGCACTGAAGTTCAAACCAAACAAAGAAACAGAAATTACAAGCACTGAAGTTCAAACCAAACAAAGAAACAGAAATTACAAGCACTGAAGTTCAAACCAAACAAAGAAACAGAAATTACATGTAATAAAGTACATGAAATAGCGTTCTGTCCCAAACCAAACAAAGGACAGAAATTTCACGTAATAGAGTACATAAAGTAGCGTTTAGTCCCAATCCAAACAAAAGAACAGACATTGCACATTATAAGGAACATTGAATACTATTCTGCCCAAAACAAAACAAATTACAAAAATGTTATAAGGTTCATGTAATAAGGTAAAATAAACCCTCGACACTGAATTCACTGAAGAGTATGGATTCTGGTCCATTCAACATAGTAGCCACCTGATTTAATTGTCTCAAGAACCGCCCATGAAAGACCTTAGTTCTAGTGCTCATACACCAGCAGACAAAAAAGACAGTGAGCTTTTTATTCTGTCTGGCACATTTTATGGCCAATATGTCAGATTTTATCAATGTAGTTTGTTGTCATGTCCTACATGTACCGCCTGTCTTGTCAGCCAAAAGTGACAGTGCCGTAATATTTTGTTTAAAATTGATAAGTAAAACATTAACCTGAGCTATAGTTACGCGAATCGATAGGATAGGATTAATACACAAGTGATGCATCGATTATAAATCCCTTATAACTTTGTAAACAAAACATGAAGTCACTGTCACTCTTGGCTGACAGGACACTAGTGCATGATTATGTAGACCTCTTTTTGTGTTTAGCGATACGTTGATTTTTTACATCACAGTCGACAATTTAACAGTCATGTACGCATGAAAAATACTTTTAAGGTCATATCAGGATAAGTATCTGTCATCCTGGGCTCAACCAGTTAACTAAGCCTTGCTCAAGGACATGACGCAGTGTCTCCGCTGATTTTTAAACCAGCTATCCTTCTACCTCAAGTCTAACACTCTACCACTGAGCCACTGGGTTTCTATATACATATACTTCATTACGATATTAAGCAACTTCTTGCATCTCCACATATTATTTGCAATATAAAAGTTAAAATCTAAGTCAAAGACAAAAATATTTAGTATCAATCAACAGAGCATCATGACTGAAGATATAACTTGACAATCACATACATAAACATGTATCCACGCTACACATTTATTGCCATATATGAGTAGTGAGTCTCTGTTAAAATACATATTGTTTATATCCATGGTGGCTGGTGAATCTACAAGCATTTATGAATAAAGTACATAGTAGCATTAATACTTTAATGTAATTTGTAGAAATTAAAACAAGACTTGACTTTAAGTTTAAACCCTCTAGTAAATATCTTTACTGACCGTTCCAAGGCGGTACTTCTTTTGTGGATGTTTTGTACTATGTATGTCTTGTGTCTGTCATGCTTTCGCGTCTGTTCATTGCTGCATTGTGGTCACCTGAAGGGAAATGGCTGACCTCTTGGCTCTTGTGTGTGATGTTTATTGTGACTTTGTTACTTTCCCATTTGGTATCTTAGGAAAGGTGTGGTACAAATGTACTTTATTGTATCGATTCCTAACCCTTGCTGTCCATATGTTCGCTTCTTACTTTTGTGTGAAATTTTTCTGATGGAAAATCATCATATGACTCTTCAATGTTGTGGTTATCTACCATGATGCTAATCTAACAAATTCAGTCTATTTGGACTCCAAATGTCTGCACAGTATAAAATATTGGTTTAACACACGTATCAAATAATCGGCACTGAAGTATTGCGACAATTAAAGATGACTGATTTTTTCTGGTCATAATGAATAATTTAAGGGCTTTATTACTTAGTTCTGATATTCATTTGATGAAGACTCCAGAAGCTTTAATTATTATTCGTAGTTGCTTAAATTCTTGGACTATTTCTATTGTTTTTCTTTCAAATGTAAAAGTATGCGCAGACTGATCTGAGGCTATGCTGGTCGCACATACCACATTGTTGGAAATTTCATGCACTGGCTCATTTATAATATTGTTATCGCTGATGTGTTTTACGATTCTATTGTGCATTTTTTTTAGACCAATTGATTAAGACAGCTTGAGATAACCATACCCCAAGCATATGCTTGTAGTCTGGTAGTAGATTGTTTCAATTGTTCATAATTGATTCTGTCTTGTCCAGATCTTGTGTTGTTTTTCAGAGTTTTCATTGCAGACTGTAATTCACTCACATATATTGATCTGATAATTTGTTATGTTAGTGCAACTGTAAATAGTTGGGCCAGTCCTCGGAGGAAATGATGCATGACTTCTCACTAGAAGTTCCAGCTTCATTTTTAATCTACCAGTAACTTTCCAGTATTTGTTAGGGTTAGATGTTTCCATGTCAACAAGATTATTCAATCACTTAGCTTAATATTGTCTATATATTGTCTATAAGGGTTTTGTATCCTTTCTGTTCTTTGTATTATTGTTTTATTAACCCAATATATAATTGTTTGCTGCCTGTTTAAAAGCTGCGGATATATCTTTTTAACGATGAAACCAGTTTTTAGTCTGTTTCAGTCTTTAATTTATGCGTAATTATGTGCCTTATAGTACGTAGTATAGCTCCTGCCTAACTATATATACGTACAAATTTCTCAGTCACCCAGAACATGCAGGAAGGATATGTGTCGATATCTGCGCAAATCAGTATCAGACAGACAGACAAATACTTTTATTTAGGCTCAAATCAAAACATAGACTGAAGAGCTAATTACAATATCACACTACATTAAATAAACAAACGAACGAGAAATGGAGTGAAGCATTGGTAGCTTGAGGACTTTTGGTCGGGTGCCGCCGCGTCAGCGCCAGTGCGACATCAAGTGGAAACTTGAAGTCGCAGTGTCGCTGTAGCTGCGGCGATTAGATTGGGGCGGGCACCAAAATGCCCTCGTAGGGAGCTGGAACTGTTAAACGCTATTTCAAGGGAGGCGAGTATTAAGTACATAGGCAATTGTTTGTATGCTTCGCTGCATAACAGGCACGTGCGCTACCATATTTACTAGCTAGCATGTATTATAATACAGTTTAATCAGAGTGATGAAAATTCCATAGAGCCTTAGATATGGTCTAAGGGCCAAACTGATATATATTGGCTATTTTGCGAGTTTGTTGCATCCCCCAGGAATAAAAACTTGGTTACTATTTTCAGTTAGGGACATGTTTTGGGGCCTAAGAAACCCATGTTTTACTAAGTTTTCTGTGGTCAGCTCTCTGTAAATGGCCTGTGATCAACGTTACCCTACTAACATTGAAAATAGTAGTACTTAAAATACAAGACTAATAGGACATTTTACAAAAGTATCAATGAAATTATTTGAACTTTAAATGGTTGATTGTGTCATAAACATCAATTGCAGACATCTGGGAGATGTATTTCTGCTCATCAGTGTTACTTTAGTTACATTTTAAACAAAATTGCAGATAATGACTTTAGAGATTGCATATAAGAATGAATCATGTTTCCCAGTCCCAGGAAGAAAAGCTTGGTTACTATTTTCAGTCAGAGACATGTCCTGGGCCTAAGAAACCCATGCTTTTCTACGTTTTCTTTGGTTCATTCGTCTGTAAAAGACCTGTAATTAATGTTCCCTTAATAACATAAAAATACCTACAAAAAGACAAGGCCAATATGATATATGCAATAGTATTGATGAAATTATTTGAGCTTTACACGTTTCAGCTAGACATATATATATATCAATTGCAAACATCTATGATATGTACTTCTGCTCTACAGAGTTACTTATGTTACATTTTTTATGAAATTGCAGATAATAACTTAAAAGATTGCATATCGGAATAAACCGTGTTCCACAACCATAAATGTGTAATAAAGATTTCGATTCTAATGATGAATTTTCATTTTCACATATTTGAAGCAATTTATAAATGGCAACTGGCAATAAAGTGTAGAAAAATAAATATTTCCTTGTGCTTATAAGCGTCTCACTTCTACTGGCGTACATGTTTTATTTTCGTCCATTTATATTGCACTGGGATGGGCAATGTCTTCTTTCATCTCTTTCACAATGAAATAAAATAGCGACTAAACAAACAGGTTAAACTAGCATGGGTATTTAATTTCTGTCAATATATAATTAAGGTAACGTAGGTAACAAAATGATGCTTTGCATGAATGGATAAAGAGTTTAGAATTTGTGGAGAATAGACTCAAATCTTTTTCCTTTGCCCGACTACACACAAGGTAAAATTTAAGGCTAATCTCAACATCATTTTAATGACTTCAATTACAGACAAATTATTCTAAATAAACACTAATATAAGAGTTTTGTATGTTTGGTTCTGTTACTTTGATATGGCTATTTGCGTTTTTGTCAATGGTCTATGGCAATATACATGATATTTATTTCATGATCCAAATATTGGACTGAAGATACCGTATATCATTTAAGATTAAAAGTAAATCTCAAAGCAATATTTCTTGCATCTGGTGGCAGAGATGAAAGTGCGCTGCCTTCCAGAGCAGGGGCTTTCTGTTGATTTTATACAGAGAAAGACAAATCTTAAAGCTAATAAAGTTCTGGTTAAGCCTTCTTTTAACCAGAGCGAATGGGTAACATATTGGTCATATTTAATGATTAGCTGTTTTTCAAGTTATATACTCTTTACACTAAATGTATATGTAAGGTAAGTCCATAACATATGTAACAGCACACTGCCATTATTTTAGCTTAAATATATTTTTCCTGCCGGCTCTTTTTGCCATTTTATTTGTCAAGTGTTTTATCAGGCTTGAAAAAACTATGTTTGCTAAAAAGTGAGTATGACCAGGAAATGTCACAATTATCGCAGACTGCAGACCAACCAATAGTACCTTGTGGAAGAGATACAGAACATTTTAGGTGTTGACTGCATTTTGCTATACATGTAATCTAAAATTTCTGACTCATTTTTCAAAGACTGCAAACATAATATCAACCAAAGTATTTATCAGAACAGAAGAAGCACGGTTTATACCCAAATGTACCTGATGTTTTGTTGATCTAGCATAAACAGGTTTCTTTGTTTCATCATGGTGTAGTAATTTGATTAGAGTGTTTTTCTATGATGATACATTGCATTAGTAAGATGGCCTCCATGTGAGCTGAACATTTCTTGTACTTCAACAACAGCAGAATCTAGGGCGAAGATTCGGTACCAGTAAAATGCATTTAAGCCCCCCGCTGGCTTATGCTGCTGTCCGTTCTAAGGCGGTGGTTCTGTTGTTGTTGACTTTTTGTTTATTGTAACTCCCATTGTGGGAGTCTGTAATTGTTCTATGTTTTGTTGTACGTTACTTTATGTCCATTCTAGTATTGCAATCATCTTGATGGGGAAGAGAGAGCTGATTGCTTTGCTTTATTTGTCTTCCTGGTGTCTCGTGATGGTTGAGCGGCTTTTCCTCGCGGTGCCACGGGGTTGTCTGCAGTTTGTGATTGTGGTATTTCCTGATCATACTCATTTACTATTTTTCTTGTATGCTTAATACATTTAATTTTCACTGTTGGCAGATACATTGAGAAAACAAATAACAACAATGTTTCATCTGTCACAATTGCAATCTTCTCTACTTTCGATAAGCTCAATTATTTTGTTTCATATTGTAATGCTTATTATTTATCAGATTATACAGCAATTTGAAAGAAATTTATTTTGTTTGGTGATTAAGAAAAGTTAAGGTAGAGCCATACTCATAGACTGAAAAACATAGAATGTGGTAACACTAATTAAAAAGCTTTAAAGATATTTCATGGTAACATTAATTGCAAAACTTTTGTCAGTTATTGAATCTTTTTGAACGTCCATTTTCAGAAGTTACAACTTGAATCATAAACATGACACAATAAAATTAAGCAACATGGTTTGAATCTCTGAAGCTCACAGATTAAGTTGTCAAATGATTGTCAGTTGAAAAAACAACAAACACACAGCTATTGGCTTTCTTACATTATTGTGTTGTTGTTTTTTGCACTGTCGGAGTTATTTGTAACAATTATACATGTTTGCACATGACCAATGAAATGAAAAGTATGAGACTTATGGTCAGTTTGTTGGATGCAGACTCATCCGAAAATGTGAATAATACTGCGGATAACAGCTTATAGACAGCATTTTAGTCATAAACTGACTCATTCTTTTACCCATTTGTTAATACTAACCTTGTTTGAGGGCTGTCTTGTCTACAGGGAAAGAAATCATTTCCATTTAATTTTAAGTGCAGTGCCATATTAAGATTACAAATATTTAGTCATGTATGTTGCCAGTTACAAGTGCTAGCTAATCTCGTATATTGCACTGGTTAATACATGTAATATAATACTATTATATAAAGTCAAACCTTATATGCAACAAATCACTGTTTCAGCAAACTGATAATCATGGAAAAACAGATTCATTTTATGTGAGGATGGCGAGCATCCTAACTAAGAGATTGTTTTCAACATCATGCAACTCAGAAATATTAAAACAATTAATTATGTTTGTAAATTTGTATTAGATAAATCTTTCGTCATGTAATTTTTAAAAACATGAGACATGACCTCTAATTAACTAATAAAAGACTGGGTATACACTGAAGCTGTCAGCTGATCCAATGTGGTAAATGACAGCTGCATGCGTAGCATGTTTACATCGTTAAATAACTTTATTAAGAGCCTTTTTCACCTAAAGACCAAGCAAGACACACTTACCTAATAGGATATTTTCCAATAGTATCAATGACCTTATTTGAACTTTAAATGTTTGACCTAGAAATAAACAATAATTGAGCAGATAATGACTTTTTAATTGCATATTAGAAAAAAACATGTTCCCTAACCTACATTTTATAATGTTGGTCTCTATTATAATGGTAAATTACCATTTTAACATATTTGCAGCTGCTTATAACTTGTACATGTAGTGAAATAAATATTTAAATACGCTTATTAGCATGTAACTTGTACTGGCTTACTTTCTATCCTGGTTTTGTATGGTAACGTAATTTACAGGCATATGAATTTGACAACAGGAAACGTAATATAACATTTCGGTCTAATATTTGAATCATGAAGTAGATATTATGTTTATTGTTATGAACCTTTGGTAAAAAAATCTGCAAACTGTTATATCAAAGTAACAGAATCAATCATGATTGCAAAACTCTCTTATTTTATTGTTTATTTAGAATAATTTGACTATAATTGAAGTTATTTTTAAAAACAATAGAGAGTAGACTCAAATGTAACCTTGTCGACAGGCTATGTCGTCAGGCTAAGAAAGAATTTGAGTCAACTTTCCACACTTTAGTGTTTTTATCTATTTATGCAAAGGATAATGCTGTTACCTACGTTACCTATATATATTAACAGCACCAAAATTTCCATCATCATTGAACCTCGGTATTAAATTATTATTTTATTTCACTGTGACAGAGATGAAAAAAGACATTGTACATTCCAATGCAATGTAAATCAGGTCAGATAGAAAATATTTACGCCCGTTGAAGTAACGTGCGAATAAGCATCTTTAAACGTTTATTTTGCTACCTCTATCGCCAGTTACAAGTTATAAGTAGTTTTATATGTCAGAATGGACTTTCATCATTTGAACAGAGATCTTTATCACATATTTAAGGTTGGGGAATATGGTTTATTCTAATATGTAATCTATAAAGTCATAATATGCAATTTTATAAAAATGTAACATTAGTAACTCTGACAAGCAGAAATACACTCCACAGATGTCTCAAATTGGTGTTTAAGTCTAGCTCAAACATGTAAAGCTCAAATAATTTCATTAATACTATTAGGAAATATCCCATTAGTCTTGTAGTTTGTGTTGCTATTTTTAAAGTCAGTAGGGTAACATTGATTACAGGCCATTTACAGACAACGGACCGAAGAAATCTTATTAAATCATGGGTTTCTAAGGTCACAAGAGATGTCCCTGACTGAAAATAGTAACCAAGTGTTTCTTCCTGCGGTTAAAGGAACATGGTTCATTCTCATATGCAATCTTTAAAGTCATTATCTGCAATTTCGTATAAAATGTAACATACGTCACCCTTTTGAGCGAAAATATATCTCTCAAATGTCTACAATTGATGTTTATGAATAGATCAAACATTTAAAGTTCAAACAATTTCATTGATACGTACTTAAAATATTTTATTAGTCTTGTATTTTGTATACTACCATTTTATATGTTAGTAGGGTAACGTTGGTTACAGGCCATTTACAGAAAATTGACCACAGAAAACTTAGTAAAACATGGGTTTCCAAGGCCCCAAGACATGTCCCTGACTGAAAATAGTGACCAAGTTTTTCTTCCTGAGGGGTGCAACAGAACTCAAAATTTGAGATTTGGCCCCTACACTAATATGGTCGGCTAAATATGTTAAGGTACTATGCTCAAATACTAAACCCATTCATTGGAATACAGAATAAACGTATGTATTGAGATGAACGAGAGCCTTCAACACTTAAAATCATATTGCACTCAGAATGGCCAAAACTTTATAGAGCTTTAGCCAGTCTGAGTGGGATATGTTTGGGTGAATGCTTTACGACATCATATACTCAAACACTTAACTCTTCAGTTATAAATCAGGGAAAAATTTTATATTGAGAAAAGAGAGTTTTTTACATTGAGAATGGCCAGATCTCCATAGGGCCTTAGTCAGTCTGAGTGGGATATGGTAGGATGTATGCTTTAAGACACAATGTTTAGATACTGGTAGGGTAAATTGGTCAAGACCCCATGTTTCGATATCTAACACTTCATATTGCACTCAGAGTGGCCAGGGTGGCCAAAACTCCATAGAGCCCTAGCCAGTCTGAGAGGGATATGGTTGTATGGATGTGATAAGGTACCATGTCGAAACATTTGATCTTTCAATGTTTAACAAAATAAACGTATTTATTTAGGAGTATGAGAGTCAGTTGGAGTCATATTGCACTCAGAGTGGCCAAAACTCCATAGAGCCTTAGCCAGTCTGAGTGGGATATGATTGGATGAATGTGTTAAGGTACTATGTCCAAACAGTCTTTCAATGTAAAACAAAATAAACGTATATATTTAGGAGTATGAGAGTCAGTTGGAGTCATATTGCACTCAGAGTGGTCAAAACTCCCTAGAGTATTAGCCAGTCAGAGTTGGATATGGTTGAATGGATGTGTTAAGGTACTATGTCCAAACAATCTTTCAATGTAAAACAAAATAAACGAATATATTTAGGAGTATGGGAGTCAGTTGGAGTCATATTGCACTCAGAGTGGCCAAAACTCCATAGAGCCTTAGCCAGTATCGATTGAATTGTTTCTATATACTCTTGATAAATTATGGGACTCAATTTCATGTTATTGGTCTATAGGTCTTATAAAACATTTTTCAATGTGTTTCAATCAAAACGTGCAAATATTTGGTTGTGATCCGAGTGAGGGTTAAGCTATATGTTATGCCTAGGGACTTCAATTAATCAGAGTAGTACAGGTCAACCTCGCTATCTCAAAGTCCAAAGGAATGGAGAAAAAACTCCGAGTTATCCGAAGTGAATAATTTGTCTTGCCCAAGGACACAACACAGTGCTTCCGGAGAGTCTCGAACTAGCGACCCTTTGATCCCAAGTCTAACAGTCTGCGACTGAGCCACTGTGTTCCTGCGCTTCGTCACCTAAACGACAGACTTTTATTTTCGTTAGCAGTACCTTTTCTAACAATTCGGCAAAGATGAAACATTTTGCCGGTGATCTAATTTATTGATTTCCTTATATAATTATCTGACGCCAGCCTTAATTTGACTTAATTAGGTTTACTTATGAGCTTACATAGACGGAACAAGAGTCTATACCAAATATACTTATATAATACGTTCTGTAACAAATACGATGCCTATGGCTGATCGAAATGCTCATTTGTGCAGGCATTACTGTAGACTATGCAAGAAAAATGAAACTGAAAAGCATTTTTTTGCAAATGAAGCATTGAAATGATCTATGTCCCTCTGATGTAAGGTATACTGTGTACATGTCACATGTCTAATATTTGTCTTGAAAAAGTCTTGAAAAATGGATGTTTAAAGCGTAGGGCGAATAACAATAACATGGGTGAACATAAAATATTTCTAGAATCCTGAACATATGCCTATAAAAATCATTATTTCTATTACAAATTGGCATTGCCATTACCTGAAAATAAACCAATTGAAAGTTGTCCGTCTAGACTACATGTAGCTGCTAGTCTGATAAAGGAAAATCTGATTTTATTTCTGTAAAAGTTAAAAACTGGCCCTTTCTGATAGCAAGTCTACCATACATTGGTATATGTTTTTGAAATAAACTAGTGGTGCCCACAACGTGCTTATTAGATCAAAGATGGTAAGTCTCCCGTAATGTGCACTATGTCATATTTGACAACATTCATGCTTTAAACACCTGCCATGCTGAATATTTATTGTGAAACGCGTCCCATTTTTTTCCTGTTTACCTGCAGTATTCCAGTTACAAGCATGCAATTTACATGAGAGTGGAAAACAGTTGAATCCAGATCAAATGGCTTCATCAGAAGCCAGCTGATCTGGATCTCCACGGTTTGTAATTAAGGATCAATATGGGCTCAGCAGCACAAGGGATAACAGGACAGGATGCTTGCATGCAATGCAACAATAAAACATTTTTAAATGTTAACATGTTTGAAATGTAACCGACTTAAATACTGACATTTAAAATAAAAAGAGCAAAGGTTGAGAGCATCAATAACCGAGCCACATGGCGAGTAAACCTGTTTCTTGTGTAGTGTCAGATCTGAACCCGGGGTTACATGTATAAAACATTTTTTCATAGCATGAAATTTCAATTGCTCATAAGACTAAACTGCTGAAATATAAAGATTTTTTCTTGTTTTGAGACTGTCGGATGTAATATTCCTGCTAATAAAATGTCAAAATGCCAACACTTATTTGAATTATAAAATTTATTAGCGTAATAAATTTCATGCTCAGTTACGTTGAGCATGAAAAGTTCTATAACCTTGAGGCCAGTTTGTGCTTCTACACAGTCCTATCACTACATTTGCATGGGTGAAAAGTTTCAGGATAATTCCAGAATTCAGGATTTTGAGGCTGACTTTCCATAAAAATTTCGAGTTTTTGTACAACATATATTCTAATGATATAAAATAGTTATTTGATTTTTTGTTCACCATGGAATATCACCATTTTAGTGGCCTTCTCTCACCCCAAGATTTTAGCAAAAATGCCATTAATACACCATGCACTGACCCATTGAACAACAGACAGTGCGGTTAAGTTACCTCTCTTATTAACTGCATTGTTGCACGTTGCCTGATAATTGTTGTCTATCTCACGGCATGTGCCTGATAATTGTTGTCTATCTCACGGCATGTGCCTTTATCAGGACATGATGACGTTGCACTTTTTGAATGACGTCGCAAATGACGCTGAATCAACACAAAATTAGAAAATTACGTCATAATCGCTAGCTTGAAGAGTGAAACAATGGGTAAACTGATAAATAGAATTACAGATTCGCGTCTTTTGATATCAAGTTTTGAGAACGCATGTTGAATCGCTTAGCAAGCCTCGCGATGTCAACAAGGGTCAACAAGCGTTCTCAAAGCCTTGCCTGGTAAACTTGATACTAAAATGCGCTCCTCTAGTATTCTATATTTACTGCCAATCTTGACTCAACAAGTACACTGTTAAGTAAAAAGTGTGGCAGCTGAACTGCCACTGATCTTTGTGTAACATTTCAATTGCTTCAAAATCTGGTTTTAGTCGATTGTATTGATCAGGAGAACGTCTACAACAATAACAGGTCGAAATGTTTGACAATCATCACTGGAAAATGTTAGGCAAATTTTTTTTATTAGTTGATTTACAGATTTTTTTCAGATTCAGGGTAGGGGGGACGAAAAAATAAATAAAGAAAGCTCTGAAAATGACAAGATATTTTCAGAGTTTTTTTTCTTTTTTAAATATCTCCAGAAAAAAAACAGTAAAACTAGTGAGGTAAACCAACAGTCTGTATTAAAGCTTTATATATTTCATCATATTCAGGACAATCACTTTTAACAGTTGCACAATATGTATTTTTTTCAACTAATATAAAATAAAAAAGATAATTTTTGAACTATTTTTTTCTACTTTCTGGAAAATTACAGTAGGAGGGTTTGTTAATCAACTAAAAAAATCTGGCCTTAGCATCAAGTTGTTTTAGCAGGAAAATGAGTGTAAGTTACACCAAAAAAAGGTGGCAGCTCAGCTACAACCTCTTTTGGTGTTAACTTACACTTATTTTTACAGTGTATTATGCGGTTTTCAACGCTCCAATTTGAGACCAAACTGCAGAAGTGCATTCGTCGCCGTAAAACTAAATTTCGACCGTATATCCGACGATATACCTCCCCAAATAGAAATTTTGAATACAGTTTTCCCCTTTATCACATTACATTTTACAAAAATTAGATAGATCGTTAGTTCTTCAAATATTAGTAGACAAAACAACCGCCCAACAAACCAGTGTATTTAATTTCAATATGTTATAATGTCTTGACCCAGTTATAAGAATATTTATTGAAAAGATTAATGATTGAATCGGGGTGCTTAGGTATGTTAATATAAGGGATTACAAAAAATAAGGACGCTATCATTAGAACATACTCGAGGTAATGTTTAGATGTTGGTTCACAGGTTTATATAAACACACATTTTCAGCGTAAAATTATGAATATTTTCTTACCCATCAATTTTAACATATGCTTTGGGTGCTCAAAAGAACCGTCTCATTGAGACGGTTCTTTTGAGTACCCACAACATATGTTTTGGTTGAGAAATAAGAAATTGAAATTTTCGTTACGCACTCTTAACTAAAGTCCTGGTGGTTTGAGTAGGTCAGTTTATGGCCTAGAAAGAGTCAGAGTGACCTTACACTGCAACGAATATGGGTTAAGTTAATACCAAATTTGAAAAAAAAGTGGTAGCTGAGCTAACACCCTTCTTATGTAAACTTACAGCAATTTTGCCAATCGAAACAGTTTCTCTCTCTCTCTCTCTCTCTCTCTCTCTCTCTGTTCACACTCAGTTTTTAAGGCATTCCCCACCCCTCTCTCTGTCCAAACACTCATTTATTTAATGCATCTCCCTCTCTCTTTTTCCACTATACCCCTTCTCTCTGTCTGTGCCTGTGTGTATGTGTGCGAGCGTGCGTACGAGTGTATACGTACATCCATAGGTGGTTCTTTCCCACTAAGTACACTACATTGTATATCGTCATGACTATCGCTTTTTTCTCGTGGAATTTCATTCTCAAACAAACCATGTCATCGGGACATTGTAATTTCATCTGAAATACTTGTTTAATAAAGACACCTCGTGCCGTAAATTGTTCGGGATTATAAAGCCATCATAAAGACTCTTACTGTTACTCAAGGGTCCTTCAGACGATAAACGCCTATTTGCAAGCGTCTGCTGGGCGCTCGCCTGACATTTAACCCCCATCATGCTAGTTTTATGTACAGCACTTCTACCCATTTTTTGACTTGTTTACCTGCAGTATTTCCGTTGTAAAAATGCCATTTCAATCAGGTTGTTAAACAGTGTGGATCATGATCAGATGCTTTCGTCAGAAGCCAGTTGATCTGGATCTACAGTGTTTCCAAAAAGGATATATCCGGGTTCAGCGGCACAAGGGTTAATTTAGCCGTTACAAGACACACTTATATAGTGTGCATGTACATTTCTACAGTACAATGCGTGGGCTACCATCAGTGACACTGGGCTTGTAAGAACTTTCTAATTCTAGATCTTATCAAAATTTCTGCATTCAGCATATAAAGCCCGTTCTGCATAGGAGAAAAGATATTTTCTTTTTTCAGATACTTCTCTTGTTTAACATTATGCTAAATGATATATCATTCTTTGTATTTATGTTGAACATGTTTATGAAAGTATTTTGTGAATGTCTCATATGAAATGAGATGAAACAATAAATAATTGTATTGTATTGTATTTTGGATACTTTTTTTTATACTAAACATATCACCATTTTTCATACAATCAAATTGCATGACTCCAGTCATTAGCATGTACCCTCAAGCTGACTGATAAAATAAGGATCCTGATCAGCTGGCTTAAAAACCATCGATCAGGTTCCACTCTTTCCCCAGTCTGCTTGTGGATTTATGCTACATGTAATGATCTTTACTGTTTTTTCTTCTTCTTCCATTACATCCAGTATGCACGTATTACTTTTCAGTAATTTGAACTAAGACCGCTAACTATACACTTCCTTCCTGGGTAGATTATACCATCATTCATCCATTCATATGCCATTAACATTTTTTGAAAAAGGGTATCATATTAAACGTTGAAATTTCAATTTGTGAAATATTCATATCGAAGAGCTCTGCATGAAATTGACACGAAATGATTCAACTCATGACAGGACACAGCACGAACTCACCATTGTTCATTTACATGTGGGCCTCCTTACGAGTCCACGCAAACCTGTCTTTTGTTTGTTTGTTTTTTTGTTATTTTTGCTGCCCCTGGAAAATCACGAAGATTATATTGCATTTCAGCTAAAATTACATAAAGCCAAATTGTAAAAAGCAGCCAACGTCCATTTAGTTGGACAAAGCTAAACATTAAAGGCCCAGATCAACTATGTCATCCAATGCTACATGTACACACAAACCGACATCTCTTTGGCATCATCATATAGATATGCATGCTTATTTGGGTTATTAGATGGAGCCAACTCATACTTTCAAAATTTAATGTGATAAGCGAACCTCAGAGCAGTCTCATCATACGTCTTTTTTTCGCTTCAACGATCGACCCCTTCAGGGTTCCAATGTATTGCGATTGTTTGTATCCACTGCATCATGTGGCATTTCATCTAGGTCTTCAATCGCAAGCACGAAAGCTACGAGAATTTGTCAAAGGATAAACCTGAACTCATCTTCACTACATTGCATCGGGAGTTATCTTTCTTATGCCATATCTGATGCGAGAGCTCGCCGAGCTCTCGTTGATTGGTATGTGTAAAGCCTGACGTACAACGAGCACTTGAAAGCGCTCGCATTGTTGAACTCGCCTCCGGTACATGTATTATATGTTTGTGCCTCGTGAGTACGTATGTCCCATTGGATACGTATTGATGGTGTGACTGTCTGGTTGTGGTGGATGCACGGGAACTCTCCGCAGGCTGACTCCGCAGGCCGCCATCAGTAGAGTCGGCGTCTAAGAAGCAGAATTGCTTAGTCTGACGTGTATCTCCTGCAACTGGAAAATTACTGAAGCTGCAACGTTATACTATTCACCACTAATTTTTAAATCACGTCTTATTGTGATAATGGCAAATTCCTTCGTTAATCGAATTAGGAGTAACTATTGTTTAATACCAACTAGAATAAAAGTCCAAGTTGAACTAATTCGTTAAAATGTTATGTATAAAACCGCGGATCGCGCTTCAAGGCAAAATTGCGTTTAAAGAAATGCCTAGTCGCTGGACTCAGCAATCAAATAACTCTAAGCCGACAGTGGGGTTGCATACTATCCGTTCTAAATCTGTACTTCTCTTGTTGTTTGTTCTTTTCTGTTCTTTCATGTTGCTCTTACATGTGTTTGGAAATTATTTTGTGGTTTAGATATGGATATTTTCTGATTTGGTAATGATCTCATCTAGCTGCACCTATTATGGTCTTGGTTTGATCACGTACATGTACAGCGCAGCACAGGCTAAATTAACCCACGTATACCTAATGGAATTTTCCACCCTTATCATTTGAACGAATCCATTTCGCATTCAAGGGTTGTTGGATAGTATAAATTCAATTTCGTTCAAATTTTAAAAACATGTTTTGTAAGCAAGCGGTGCAGAACATAATCAGATTAAGTAAGGTTGCAAAGATCAGGAATCGATACAATCAAGTACCACACCTGACCCAGGATACCAATGGGAAAGTGACAAACTCACAGAACACCACAAACGAGAGCCAAGAGGTCAGCCCTTTTCCAGCAGGTGACCACGAAGCACATACAAACAGACGCGCACAAAACATAGCAAACACAAGACAGAACAAAAACATAAAAGATCCACAAAAGAAGTACCGCCTTGGAACGGTCAGTAAAATATTTTACTGGAGGGCTTAAACCGGTTTAACGGCGCCAACCTCACCCTTAATTCAGATGTGGATCAAGACACATAGATATTTGGTTTGCATGAAAGACCCCTAACTTATCAATGCATCATCTCCTAAAATATATAAATCAAAATATAACAAGGAGATAAAGCAAGGATAAGGACTCAACAGTAAATTAAACTGAATACCGGAGCAAAAGAAATCCAACAGGTAAACCCCGGTGGGCCCGACAAACAGCCAAAGCATCAGGCCCCTACCATCTCATCAATAGATAAGTCTTTAAGTCGGAACCATCATAGAGTCTGAAGTCCGACCCACCGGCGTGCAATTAAAGAGGAAAGCAAAGTTGCCAACTGTAATTTGGTTGACTACCAAGCATGCAGTCTGTTGCAATACATTAATGTTATAGCCATTCTTTTTATAATGGGAAATTATTTTAATGAACTGCGCTGAAAAATTATTAGAGCCAACAATCTTCTTCAACTTATACACCAAGTCACCATAGAAATCAGGCTCCGAAAGTCCTTGGCGCAAGAGAGATTTAAGTCCAACTTGGAATTTAGAAATCAAATCAAAGTAGCGTCTATAAAATTTTGAAAATGTTTTGCGAAGTTTATGATACCGGTAGCCCTGTTTAAGAAGTTTCTGAGTTAACAATTTATTGCGAGTGTTGAAGTCAGTAACATAGCTAGATGCTCTAGCAAAACGAATGAGTTGAGAGATATAGACTCCATAGGATGTAGAACGAGGAACATCACCATCTAAAAAATGGAAATTGACAATTTCAAAATCAAAGTCGTCACGTTTATCATAAATTTTGGTAGAAACAATACCATTAGAAATTGACAAATGCAAGTCTAAAAATGCGGCTTCGGTATCAGAGGCATTGGCTTTATTAAGTTGGAGCTCTGAAGGGTATATTTGACTAACCATATTTTCAAAATAAACATTATTAATATTTAAAATATCGTCCAAATATCTGGAAGTAGTGTTAAACGCATCAATAACATCAGCCTGCATATCATCAGAAAGAGACATCATAAAGTCCCTTTCATAACAAAACAGGAATAAATCTGCAACCAGGGGAGCACAATTAGTGCCCATAGGAATCCCAACTACTTGTCTATAGAGCTTGGTGCCAAATCGAATAAAAATGTTGTCCAACAAAAAGGTCAGCGCATCACATACATTTTGACACGACCATGCATGATATTTTTTAGGTTTTTCTGAAGTAAAAAATGCATTTCTGTCACTACATGCAAGGTAAGGAGAGCCTTCTCTCTGGAAGGTTCTTTCAATAAGATCAATAAGTTTATCTTTAATTAAATTATGAGGTAAAGTAGTGTAAAGAGTAGAAAAATCATAAGTAGACAAACTGGTCGCATTGAAATCTCTAGCTTTAAGTTTATCTAAAATTTCACCTGAATTTTTAATCGACCAAAATAGGTTTTTACCGGATCTCTCATATACTTTTTCACAATATTTGATAACATGTTTTTTAACTGCTGTAAGACACGAGGTTAACAATTTAGAAAGTTCTGTTGTCGTACAAGAACTAGAATTTGCAATAAATCTTGCTTTATAGGGTTTTTTATGGAGTTTAGGTAACCAGTACAACGTAGGAACTTTGTCTTGATTTTCTTTAGCTTTGACACCAAGATGCCGCGTTTCTTGTCGCCTGATCTGGTTCTGCACTATTTATATTAATGGTTTTGATTCGTAAGTTTTCAATTTCGTTCACATTTTAAAAGCACATTCTGTAACCAAATAGTGAAGAACATCTGATCTGGTTCTGCATTGTTTGCAAATACCCCATCAAAAGGACGCTAGACTTAAATGGGTTAACCAAACACTCAAACTAGCGGTGGCCTTTTAGAAGCGACACATGCAGCCGGCCAAAGAAAGCGAGAGAGGGCGTGTTGAGGATTGACCGAGTAAAGTTCGATATGAGTTGTTTGATTTGATTCTTTACGTCCAAGTCAACAAGAAGTTTGGTACGGATTACACGGATCCTAAACAGCGCCCTCTGTGAAGATTGCATTTACGAGGAAACAAGTCAGATAGGCCCCACACTAGGTAGGGAGTGCAGGTTTCGCAATGCCAAGTTACGGGTCTATGGTCACTGGGCCGATACGAAATCAATTAATTAATAACATAATGATATAGAATCACTCTTCTACAACTCTTTGCAAGCTGGTAAATTATTCATGATTTTCTTTGCCTCCTGATTTGTTTCAAAATGATCTTTCAGGAATTCTAACACAGTGTCAAACAGTTTGGGTCCAAATCAGGCCTGGCATTTTGTCGAGCCTGATCTGTGTCCAAACTTATTTCAAAGGTTATCAACAGACGACATTAGCAGGTCAAGAGATTCAACCCTTAAAGCGCCAAGAAAAAATGCATCTGATCGATGACGTCTGCTGAAGTCGTCTGCTGCAAATAATTGCCTAACATAACTGACTAATTTAAGTACAGAAGCAAACAGGGTGGACCCAGATCAGACTGCTCCTATAGGAGCAGTCTGATCTGGGTCCACACTGTTTGTCATAGAGGCGTCTTAAACATTTCAGCAGACGAGAAAAGCAGACGACTTTTGTTGCGATTGGCGCTTTAAGGGTTAAGTAATGATCAGAAGCATTTAAATTAATCTAAGTCTTCCGGTAATGAAAATAGATATGTGAATAAATTATGTATTATGTTTTTTCGCCCATGGTTAGCATTTAGTCCCTCCAGAGTTGCTAAGACACGCGAAAGCGTAACTTGACCAACTGTTCACCTTCCTTAACCATACATGCACCAATGGAATTTCCTACTATTTTCGATACCGTTTAGCCAGAATGGTTCATTGTGTATATTGGGGGGGGGGGGTCACAGATGATAATTTTCGAAAATATTTTGAATTTCTTTTTCTGAATATTGATTTTATCTTAGCAATCGGAGCAGACACTGATGAAATGTCGCTTAATGCGGCATAACATATGGATCTTCACTGTTTGCCAATATATTCATTCAGGCGGATTTCCGGTCTACAAAGGGTTAATTCTGCTAGGGATGCTGAGGCACGCGAAATGATCACTTGGCCGAATGTTCTTCTCAAAGGTCACACACATTTATACTTGTCTGAAATATATCCTTTAACTCTTTTCCGATCTAATATGCTTACTTCAGTGGTCCACGTAATACACTAAACCAATGAAGGAACAACTGAATCGCATCCGACCCCTGTTTGGTTACGGCATGTGTCAAAGAGAAAAAAAAACGCTACAGGAAACAACAAATATTCGTGTAAAACATTAGGTTACAATTATGTCGACATCTCAATTTAGTGTAAACAATATTTTATTCAAATGTAAAGTACATCAAGATAAAACTATACAGTACAATACATTTGATAAGGATACAGAAAAATCAGTATGGCTTGTTTGAATCTGCTTTCATAACTTTGAACCCTGCATTTATGCCAAACATACATTTTCTTTGATATGTTTAAAATAGTTTATTGATAATTATAAGGGGCTGCTTATTCACATTTGGTGACTTGTTAAAAGTGTTTAATAGCGTCCTGCCCTAAACCAAACAAAGAAACAGAAATAACAAGCAATGCAGTACACAACAAACAAAGAAACATAAATTACATGTAATAAATTACATAAAATAACGTTCTGTCGCAAACCAAACAAAGGAACAGAAATTACACTCAATAAAGCACATATAATTGCGATCTGTCCCAAACCAAGCAATGAAACTGATATAAAACGTACTAAAGTACACGAAATCGAGTTCTGCCCTAACAAAATAGGAACATAAATCATAAGCAATAAAGTACACACTAAATAAAGGAATAGAAATTACACTCAATAAAGCGAATAGAATAGCGATCTGTCTCAAACCAAACAAAGAAACAGATATAACACGTACTAAAGTACATGAAATCGAGTTCCGCCCCCAACAAAAAAGGAACATAAATCATAAGCAATAAAGTACACATCAAATAAAGGAATAGAAATTACACTCAATAAAGCGAATAGAATAGCGATCTGTCTCAAACCAAACAAAGAAACAGATATAACACGTACTAAAGTACATGAAATTGAGTTCTGCCCCCAACCAAAAAAGGAACATAAATCATAAGCAATAAAGTACAAACCAAACCAAGGAACAGAAATTACACTCAATAAGGCACATAGAATGGCGATCTGTCCCAAACCAAACAAAGAAACAAATATAACACGTAATAAAGTATACGAAACCGAGTTATGCCCCAACCAAAAAAGCAACATAAATCATAAGCAATAAAGTACAAACCAAACAAAGAAACAGAAGTTACAAGCAATAAAGTACAAACCAAAAAAAAAAAAGAAACATAAATTTTAAGCACTGAAGTACAAACCAAGCAAAGAAACAAAAGTTGCATGTAAAAAAGTACATGAAATAGCGTTCTGTACCAAACCAAACAAAGGTCAGAAATTTTACATAATAGAGTTCACAGAATAGCGTTTAGCCCCAATCCAAACAAAAGAACGTAATATGGTACATTGAATACTTTTCTGCCCAAAAGAAAACAAAATACAGCAATGTAATAAGGTTCATGTAATAAGGTAAAATAAACCCTCGAAACTGAATTCACTGAAGAGTATGGATTCTGGTCCATTCAATAAAGTAGCCACCTGATTTGATTGGCTCAAGAACCGCCAATGAAAGACCTTAGCTCTAGTGCTCATACACCAGCAGACAATAAAAGACAGTGTTTTATTCTGTCTGGCGCATTTTGTGGTCAATATTTCAGATTTAATCAATGTAGTTTGTTGTTATATCCTACATGTACCTACTGTCCTGCCAACCAAGAGTGACAGTGATGTAATATTTTGTTTAAAATTGTTAACTTGCACACTCTACATGAGATAACGCGAATCGATAGGACATGATTAATACACAAGTGATTTAATCCATTATAAGTCCCTTATAACTTTGTAAACAAAACATGACGTCACTGTCACTCTTGGCTGACTGGACACTAGTGCAATATATGTCGACTGTTTTTGTTTTGAGTGTTATGTTGATTCTTTACATCACAGTCAACAATTTAACAGTCATGTACGCATGGTCAACAATTTTACAGTAATATCCGGTCGAGTATCTGTCACTGAATTTCTATATAAAGATACTTCATTACGATATTAAGCAACTTCTTGCATCCCCACACCTTGTTTGCAATATAAAAGTTAAAATCTAAGCCAAAGTCAAAAGTATTTGGTTTCAATCAACAGAGCATCATGACTGAATATATAACTTGACAATCACATACATATACAAATATCCACGCTACACATTTATTGCCATATACGAGTCGTAAAATGTTATAAGTAGGTCCCCGTTAAAATACATATGGATTATATCCAGGAGGGCTGGTGAATCTGCAAGCATTTATGAATTATGTACATTAGTAGCATTAATACTTTAATGTAATTTGTAGACATTAAAATAAGACTTGACTTTGACTTTAAGCCCTCTACTAAACTATTTTTACTGACAGTTCCAATGCGGTACTTCTTTTGTGGATCATTTGTGCTATGTATGTCTTGTGTCTGCCAAGCTTTCGCATCTGTTCATTGCTGCCTTATGGTCACCTGAAGGGAAATGGCTGACTTCTTGGCTCTTGTTTGTTATGTTTATGTGACTTCGTTACTTTCCCATTTGGTATCTTAGGACAGGTGTGGTGCAAAATGTACTTGATTGTATCGATTCCTGGCCCTTGCTGTCTATATGTTAGCTTCTAACTTTTGTGTGAATTCTTTCTGGTTGTAAGTCATCATATGACTCTTCAAAACGGGTTATCTACCATGATGCTAATTTTAAAAAAAATGCAGTCTATTTGGACTCAAAAAGTCTGCAAAGTATATAAATATTGGTTTGACACATGTATCAAATAGTCTGCACTGAAGTAATGGGATAATTAAAGATGTCTGATTTTTTCAGATCATAACGAATAGTGTAAGGGCTATATTACTTAGTTCTGATATTCCTTTGATGAAGACTCCATAAGCCTTAATTATTATTCGTAGGAATTTAAATTCTTTGACTATTTCTAATGTTTCTCTTTCAAATGTAAAACTATGTTTTTATTACCCTACCATTTTCGTTTTTTATCAAAATCTTATTTTAGTGTTAATTTTTAACTTCCATTCACTGCAATAGATACACAAATCATCTAGACATTCCTGCGAACCCTCATTTAATACTGACAATAGAAAAATATCGTCAACATGTATCAGTATATTTGTCATAAATTTACCAATCGCCACTACCAAAATACAAATTAAACAATCATGGGTTCAACATACAAACCTGTTTCTACCCAGTGTACTAGATAATACATAATCAACACACCCATAAGAAAACTTATTCTAGAATAATTTACATTTGAGTACATGTATTCAAAGATTTTAAGTATTTTGCCATGATTGCTCATACATTCTAGTGGCTTAAATAATGCATCTCTCCTTACCATATCAAGCGCTTTTTTCTGTTCAATAAATCATGTAAACAGAAATGATATTTGATCGGTCTTATAATTTATTTTGATGTTAAAATATAATTAGATGTTCCTGACTGGTTTCTAATTTAATTCTCATTCATAATATTGTTATTGCTGATGTGTTTATCGGTCATTTTGTGCAATTTTTGAGACCAATTTATTATGACAGCTTGAGATAACCATACCCCAAGAACATGCTTGTAGTCTTGGTGTAGATTGTTTCAATTTTGTATATAACTTATTCCGTCTTGTTTTGATCTTGTGTTGTTTTTCAGAGTCTTCATTTCAGACTGTAACTCACTTACATATATGGATTTATATGGATTTTTCGATCCTATTGTGCAATTTTTGAGACCGATTCATTAAGACAGCTTGAGATAACCATACCCCAAGAACATGCTTGTAGTCTGGGTGTAGATTGTTTCAAGTTTTCATAATTGATTCTGTCTTGTCCAGATCTTGTGTTGTTTTTCAGAGTTTTCATTTCAGACTGTAACTCACTCACATATATGGATTTGATAAACTGTTATGTTAGGTCAGAATTGTTTTATTAGTTGATTTACGGGATTTGTTTTCAGATCTAGGGTCGGGGGACGAAAAATAAAAAAATAAAAAGCTCTGAAAATGACCAGTTGACTGGTCATTTTCAGAGTTTTTTTTTCTTTTTTGAGAGCTTTTGTTTTCTTTTTCTTTTAATATCTCCAGAAAAAACCCCCAGTAAAACAAGTAACCAACTGTCTGTATTAAATCTTTAAATATTTCATCATTTTCCTAAAAATCTGGACAGGACAATCACTTTTAACAGTGTCACTCTCAAAAGTACACAGACAGAACATCAAAATATATTACTTTTTCAACGAAAGAAATAATAATTAGAGTCGGTGGATATAATATAAAAATAATTTTAGAAATTAAATTTTATTTTATTTCTACTTTCCGAAAAATTACAGTAGGAGGGTTTGTAAATCAACTAATAAAAAATCTGCCCTTAGTGCAACTGTAATTAATTGGGCCAGTCCTCGTGGGAAATAATGCGTGACTTCTCACTGGCAGTTCCAGCTTCATTTTTAAATCTACCAATAACTTTCCAGTATTCGTTAGGGTTAGATGTTTCCATGTCAACAAGATTATTCAATCACTTAGCTTTATATTGTCTATACGGATTTTGTATCTTTTCTTTTCTTTGTATTATTGTTTTATTAAAGAGACTAAGTTTGCAACTATGAACATTTTTCTAATTTTTTTTATTTTTTTTTAAATCTTTTGTAAAAGTAGAATTAAGGTATGTTTTCACAATAAATCTGTTCACTATAGCTGAAAACTGCACGGAGAAGTGAATTATCTTATAAAACAGGTGTGTTTTTCTCTTGTTGGTAATTATTTGCGACCCTCCAATAATTATAGACGGTTAATTTTAACATAAATGCTGTTGTTTGGATACTGATAATTTGTTAAGATTTACGAAATACCTGAATTTTAGTTTTTTACTGTGTTCTTGGAAAATAGAAACATTAGCTCTAAAATTCAAAGATCAAAAGTTACAGACTATGCAGCCTTAACCCAATATATAATTTTTGCTGCGTGTTGAAAAGCTGCGGATATATCTTTTTTAACGATGAACAATCTCGATGAAACCAGTTTTTAGTCTGTTTCTGTCTTTAATTTATGCATAATTATGGGCCTTATAGTACCTAGTATAGCTTCTGCCTTACTATATATGCCTTCAAATTTCTCAGTCGCACAGAGCATGCAGAAAGGATATGTGTCGATATCTGCGCAAATCAGTGTCGATTGAATTGGATCTATATACTTTTGAGAAATTATGGGACTCAATTTCATGGTATTGGTCTATAGGTCTTATAAAACATTTTTCAATGTGTTTCAATCAAAACTTGCAAATATTTGGTTGTGATTCGAGTGAGGGTTAAGATATATGTGATGCCTAGGGTCAACAATTGATCAGAATAGTACAGGTCAACCTCGCTATCTCAAAGTCCAAAGGAATGGAGAAAAAAACTCCGAGTTATCCGAAGTGAATAATATGTCTTGCCCAAGGACACAACACAGTGCTTCCGGAGAGTCTCGAACTAGCGACCCTTTGATCCCAAGTCTAACAGTCTGCGACTGAGCCACTGTGTTCCTGCGCTTCGTCACCTAAACGACAGACTTTTATTTTCGTTAGCAGTACCTTTTCTAACAATTCGGCAAAGATGAAACATTTTGCCGGTGATCTAATTTATTGATTTCCTTATATAATTATCTGACGCCAGCCTTAATTTGACTTAATTAGGTTTACTTATGAGCTTACATAGACGGAACAAGAGTCTATACCAAATATACTTATATAATACGTTCTGTAACAAATACGATGCCTATGGCTGATCGAAATGCTCATTTGTGCAGGCATTACTGTAGACTATGCAAGAAAAATGAAACTGAAAAGCATTTTTTTGCAAATGAAGCATTGAAATGATCTATGTCCCTCTGATGTAAGGTATACTGTGTACATGTCACATGTCTAAAATTTTTGAACTGGTCAATATAAATAGTGACTGTCTGGTATTTTATAGCGTTGCTCAAGGCTTTTGTAAAAGAAAATCAACCCGCCGATCAGCACATTATGAAAGCAGATAAATAAACGATGGTGCCCGTTACATGTGTATATTACTTGAGCAAAATATTCAAACCCTGCACAATGATGAGGACTCTAGCAGAGAAAACATGAAGCTTATAAATACAGTACCTGTAAATTTGGATACTTTCGCGAGAATTGTGTTTCGCGAATAGAGTTTGAAGACATATTTGCGACTTTGAAAATTCGTGAATATGACTTAATTTGCCAATATCAGCAACTGACAGAGTGGTTTCGTCATTTTGCGAGGGTTTAATTTTTCACAAAACTTCGCATATGCGAAGTTTTGCGAAAATAAAGTCCGCGCGAAAATTTCTGAATTTACAGTAGCAAAAAGAAAAACATAATACATGTAGCTTACTAACAGCGACCGTCGTATATACCACTTCATTGAACCTTTCATTGATATCTCAATGTTTAACGCTATGCACAAAGTGCCAATACATGCTGATTTAGGATTCCATTTTGGAAATAAACTTTACAAAACACAAAAGATTTGCTCGTGGTTTCGATCAAGTCTAACAGGCGTAGCTGTCTCAAGACGATTTTAGAAAGCCAAAAAAGTATGAAAAACAAATAGTCCAAATATACCGTTTTGTAACTTTGCAATTGTAACGAATGCTCGAAATTTCATGTCGATACAGTGTAGTACCATTCAATGAATGCACCCAAAGCATGTTTCCCGATTGCGTTGATCAATGCATTCTGCTGATGCATGTGAAAGGAACAGATACTTATCTAGGTCATACTGAAGTTTTAGTAATCTTACTGTTGCGATTCGTTCTTGTTTCGTATATTTATGTAACACTCGTTTCGTGTTTGTTGTAGTTGTTTTCGACCATGCGTAAGGTTAAGGTTTACATGCAGAAAGCTTGCGCGCGCGTTATAACACCACGATGACACGATAGTCATTAAACAATTGCTGTATACAATATCGGAATAAACTCTGGGGTTATTTACGACTCTAATGGATGATATAAAAATCTATACCACCCTTGAGATTTTGGTCAGAATTTAATTAGAAGCTTGTCTACCAAAGAATTCCACCGAGGGATAAGCCAGTCATTTTATTACCGTATCAGATAGCTCGAACTCTCGTTATGGTGATCAAGCGAGAGATGAACTATGTCGTCATCAATATCGTCTTGTAGAAAGTGCTTAATCGTTCAGTTAGATATTCCCGCAATATATACCGTATACTGAGAGAAATGGGTCAGCACACGATATTTAGATACTTATCGCATCAGTGAGCAGCGAATGCTCAGACGAGTATGCACATACGCGCAGTCTCATCAAAGCATTACCTTCTCACATGCATATGTATGTTGAAGTAGAGAACGAATCAAACCAAACATTATAACACTAGCTTTGCTGGATATACATTTTGTACACCACCTTGAGCACGGATCCATCAGAAATAGAGAGAAAAATTGCAACAGCTGTCGTTGTGCCGCGTGGAGTTGGTTAAACTTCTCCGTGTACATCGATATACATGTAGTGTTGATATTTTTTCATATTCTGGTCCTTCCGGAATATTGAGTTCTGGTGGAAGGCAACATACCGCTTGAGCCGGTACTTGGGGGCGTGAGAATTGTTGCGCTTTCCATTGGTTCTCATGAACAGACTCAATGGGGCCGAGTCTGCTGTTTTCTTGTATTGTAGGTTCTCTCTATTTCTGAAGGATCCGTTTTTCCAGATTATTTTAAATATCTGAAAACGGCAGATTTGTGTGATTGTGGCATTTCCTAGTCATACTCACTTACTTTCCGGTTTTATTGAAGTTGTCTTTTGTGAACTATATCTGGTTTGAAACAGCAAATTTCTAATGCTTGTGCATCTCAAATGCTCAGGAATTACATGTAGAAATACAAGATCATGATGTCTTTGCCTGAAGATTTTTTCATTGTAGTAAATTTAAACAGTGCAGATCCTGATAAAAATGCCGTGTTCTGCGACAGACACAATTCAGTAATAATAGCTGTATATAGATATGCTATTTTGTATGTATTATCTTAATTCTTGATGGCGTGCTTAAATTAATGTACAAATGACTATGATCATCGCGTGATACAATGTACATGTAATCCACATCAGTTTTTCAGGAATTTTCTCGTCCAAGGTGTTAACTGTTGTCTGGATAACATATCACAAAGATCACTTATGTCACGAAGGCTGTTGACTATGCTAATTCAGACGATCTTGTGAATATAATTAGACCAGCACACGAGATTTTGGTACTTATCGTTTCGTGGAGCAGCGCAGGCTCAGACGAGTCTGCGCAATTGCACAGACTCGTCAGAGCCTTCACATACTCGCATTCCCAAAGCAAAGATGTCTAATTGGGACTCAGGCCAAAATTTAGAATTCTAGCCCAGCTGGATACGTCAATATGACGTATTTGCGAATTCTACCAAATTTTCGTGCGCTAATCCATTTGAGCGTGCACATGAGAGTCTGGTACCTGTCGCACGGCGAGCAGGAACGCTCTGTCGGTCCTTTTGAGTACCCACAACATATGTTGTGGATGAGAAACAAGAATATTTGAATTACGCAATTTAACATGTATCTAAAGGTCTGCATAAGGTCTCAGGATCTTCGTTGCTCGTTAATGTACATTTGTATGCGTAGTCAGTATCCAATAATGAATGAGTTACATGTGCGGATTCAGAGGGGGGGGGGGCAGGGGTCCGGACCCCCCCCCCCCTGAAAAATCACAAAAATGAAGGGTTTCTTAGCAATACTTGTCTGGATCCCCTGAAAAACACAAAGCTGTCAGCCAGCATTCAATGTTGGGCCATCATCGGCACGCCTGCGAAACGCCATTTATATAGCGTTTCGCTGGCAAAAAAAAAAAAAAAAAAAAAACGTCGTCACTGTTGGACCCCCTCTGACAAAACATTCTGGATCCGCGCACATAAAGTATTGTTTTTAAATCAACAACCAATGGACAAATGTCGATAAATAATAAAATACTTTAAATATCTTCTTAAAATGGTTATCCCCTGGAAGTAAAGAATGCATTAAAGAACTGAAAGTGTGGACGGTGCAAATTTTCTAGGCCAGGCTAGCTAGTTGAGGCCAGTTAGACCTCATCAGTGAGTGACCCTCTAATGGTTTAAAAGCTTTACAATAGAATCCATGAGTCCAAAGGACACGAAAATAAAATCTACACAATAGTCCTCCTACTGCCACCAACACAGTCCCTGTCACAAGCTGTAGTAAAGCCACATGTGTTCATAAGTTGCTATCTTTTGCTAGCAAAGCATGCATTAAAGAACTGAAACTGTAAACTGTTCAAATGTTCTGGGCAGACTGATTAGTGTTAAGTTTTGTACGGTTTCTCCCCAGAATGAACATTTATAACCAATACGAAATGGTAGTCATGCAACAAGGAAGCCCCAGCAGTCGGTGTCACTGTGTGATCAAAGACGTTTTAAATAATTTAAAGCTGCATAGTCTATAACTTTTGATCTTTTAATTTTTGAAATATTTTTCTATTTTTCAAGAACACAGTCAAAAAACTAAAATTCAGATATACATTTTACCAATTTCGTAAATCTTTACAAATTATCAGTATCAAAACAATAGCATTTATGTTAAAACTTGACTGCCTATAATTATTGGAGGGACGCAAATAATTACCAACAAGAGAAAAAACACACCTGTTTTTATAAGATAATTTACTTTTCCATGCAGTTTTCAGCTATAGTGAACAGATTTATTGTGAAAACTTAACTTAATTCTGCTTTTACAAATGATTTAAAAAGAAAATATTTTTTTTTGAAAAATGTTCAAAGTTACAGACTATGCAGCTTTAAACCATATAAGCCTAGGGTCCTTTTTCTGGGACATAGGCAAACATTACAGACCCACATCAGACGCCGCATTCTACAATGTTCTGCAACAATTTGAATAAAAACAAACAAATAAAATACCACTCAACAACCCTTATATTGAAAATTGACTGGTCCAATTGATGAGAATGAGGAATTCCTTTCGGCATAAATGGTTTAAGAATGACACTATGGTAGCCATAGTGTCATTCTTAACCCATTTGTGCCGAAAATAACTCCCCATTCTCATCAATTGGACCAGTCCATTTCCAATTTGTAGGTCAAGCTGATTCGCATTGCTTATTTTACCTGTTTCTGATATTTCACAAAATGATTCCCGTTTGGTTTGACTCTTGAGTCACTTCGGATATCTAGCACCACAGTTTAAGCGTTCTGGTAGGCTGTGGTGCATGTATGCATGTTTTCAGAGTAGTTTAAAGCGAAATGTTATAACGATTGAGGTCTTTTAGAACCACTGGTCCAGATAAGACCAAATAAACAATATGTGTGGTCAGGTTACACCCTGTAAAACATTAGGGTAGGAAGGTAGGATACTAATTTTTTTTTCTTTTTATCTTGGTATTTTCAGACCTGCATGGAAATGTATTAAATAAGACACTTTTAACTGATATAAAAAGGTCTATTTTTTTAAGATATAACCTCGTTTTAATCCTTTTACTTCCAATATGGTCATTTTGATATGTATTTTTTCTCAAAATTCTGAAATTGGAAGAGAATAGCAGAATAAAATTATTTTGTTCTGCTATTCTCTCCCAACTTCAGAATTTGGAGAAAAAAGTTTAGGGTAAGGGGTAAAAGTTTAGGGTAGGTCGGGTAGACCTGAACCGCACATAATTCTTTTCTTTGACTAAGGGAATTTTTGTGCGTAGATTTTCTCATTAGTTAAAGCATATGTTGTGGGAGCTCATAATAACCATATTATTGAGACGGCTCTTTTGAGAACCCAGGCCTGAGAACAACGTATAAAGTTTGCTGCATGCACTTCCGATTTGGTTTCCGACGATGTGGCTGATTAAAAACTCAATACACATGCCCATTCATATGACAAAATTTAGTCTAATTACTCATTAAATGCTACAAAAGTAATTAAATATTTATATTAAAAGGTGTTCCATTTCTTCGGAGTGTCCGTTTTGCGTGTTAGCATGTCATTAATCGCACCAGCCGATCCTAGATCAGTAGACTCTCAAAATGTACATCGTGAATAACAAGGATTTTGTTCTTTAAATTCACATTAGTTTGGACGTCACGAGACAACTTTGCTTTGTTCATTTTTTTCTTCCAGGTACATGTAATGCACAAATCATCCTGCTCCTTTACATGTACATATACAAGATACGCTGTAAAGATGAGTATAATTTCACACCAATTTTTTTGGTAGCTGAGCTGCCACTCATGTCCGTAGTGTAATGCCAAATAAAAAAAATATGTGTGGTTCAGGTTACACCCTGCAAAAAAATAGGTAGGATACTATTTTTTACAGTTTTTTTCTTGGAATATCCAGACCTGCTAGGAAATGTAATAAATAATACAATTTTGTAACTGATATAAAAGGGTCTATTTTTGAAGATATAACCTTGTTTTAATCCTTTTACTTCAATATGGTCATTTTGATATGTATTTTTTTTTCCAAACTCTGAAGTTGGAAGAGAATAGCAGAACAAAATTATTTTGTTCTGCTATTCTCTTCCAACTTAAGAATTAAGAGAAAGCGTTTTAGGTATGAGGTAAAAATTAAGGGCAGGTCGGGTAACCTGAACCACGCATATTTTGTTTCTTGGCCTAACCTTTCAGCTGCTTTATGAGCTTTGTTCTGTTTGATTGTATTGATTGAATAGGAGAACAACCAAAAAATAACAGGAAGAAATGTTTCAACATTTATAACTGGAGAAATGCTGGCCTTATATTATTAAGCTTTTTGACGAAAGTAAGTGGAAGTTAACACCAAAAAGGTGGCAGCACAGCTGTAAACTTACAACAAAACAAGGACAAACGACAAAACATCCACAAAGCAACGGTGGCAACAAAAAAAAAAACGATGATCAACAGCAGCAGAACCACAGCCTTCGAGCGGGCAACAGCCGAAGCCTGTCGGTTGGGGGCGGGGGGGGGGGGCTTAAATTAATTATCTTTGTCAAAGCTTCTTCCTAGAGTCTGCTGTTGTCAAAATACGAACTTATGTTAACCCGCGCGCGTGGAGGCTTCTTATCTTATTCAATGTATCATCTCATGGAACCAAACAAATCAATTAACATATTGTAATGAAACAAAGAAACTTACATATAGTCAGAGCTAAAGAAAACCAAATCAATGAACATAAACTGGATTTTAATAAGATTTAAGACAAACTATATCAGATTCATTTATCATTTAAAAGGGGTTTCAATGAAAAATGTAACATACACAACATCGGGGGTGACTATATTTTTTTGTTTTCAAATGTCAATATCTGTGGCCAAGTAATAGCTTACTTAGAAGATATATACATGTACCAATTTGGAAATATAACCTCATTTTTTGCACTTTTCTAAAGTCTTAAAAAGAATGTTAATTATCAAATATTTTGTAGGATAACGTATGCAACAAGCTGTTACAGCTTAACACTGCCTTAGCTCAGGTGGGAACAGCCATAGAAACATATCAGGCACTGACCCATCGATGAAAGATTTAAGACAGGGTTGTCATTGAGTCTTAGGCCTGGTCCACATAAATAATTACCGCTCGTTAAAGTTTGGGTTAATTGTATCTTTCTGGCATTTATTAACCATGTTTATCACATGACGTCACCTCGAGAAGGGATATAACGGCAGGCAATAAAATTGATCAACCACTAGCGGCTTACAGATTTAGTAACGTAACGTAGTGACGTCCATTATAACGTTGCGTAAAATATGGCAAAATCATGACATTTTAAGTAATTTTAATGTCATCTGATAAATAGAATCTAACATTCGTATTTCCTGTATTATTGAATTTATTAAACTCGTTGTGAAAAGATCCTCTATACAATATACATATTTGTTATTGAGACGTTTCCATGGTGGAGTAGAATGTGTATATTGAGAAAATATTCCAGTTACCTTCATGCACTTTTGCACTTCACGACCAGTCTCATAATGAAACGGAAACCATGAACGTTTCAGCCATAAGGTGACCGAGACAGAAATATCATGCAAATCACCTTTAACTTAAATGTGCCTCCTTCTCGATATAATTGAAAGAATTGAACCTATATCACGATTTAACAGCAGCGAACTACGCAATGACCTAGTTGATTGTCTATCCCGAGAGTTTTGGTTCTCATTTTTGCATTTGCTCATGCAATTTTGTAACGATTTGGATGGCGAGCATTCAATGCTCATACTGCGCACATGCACAATCTCCCCAGAGACTAAGCCGCTGATTCATACAAACTATGGATTCCGAAGTAGAGAAAGGCTCAACAAACATTTAGGGCTCTCGTTCCACTAGAATGTATTAAGCCAATCACCAGTACGTTAATTATTTGGCATGTGGATGCCTTTCCTATCATGATTGAAAATCCCAATAGGCAATAAAGCCAATGAGGATACAATATATATACTTATACATCATGAAAGCAACATCATCCATCTGACGGGGACACCAACAGTTTGTTTACTTTTCAACTTATGTTCATTATAATTATTACTGTCTTCAAACTTAGTTCCATGAACTAACTTCCCTTTTAACACGTTAGTCATGTTAGTTGGGTAATTGTAACTGTAATAAAAGCTACGTCATCAATCTTGCACGGACATCTAGGAGGCCCCCAGGGGGGTCTGTGCTCCCTTAATCCCTGAAAATAATGCATTGATCTCCCCGTCTCCCTGCAAATAATGATCTCGTCTCCCTAAAAGTATTTGCCTTCGCTCCCTTAATCCCTAAAAATAGTTCAGCTTCTCCCCAAATCCCCAAAAATATAAGCCAATTCTCCCTAAAATGTATTTATCTTTCCGTAGAATTAAATCACATACTTAAAAACTATGAAGCTATATAAGAGCGCATGACTTAATGATCACTCAATATTTTGTCTTATACATGTAAAGACAGGTCTTTGCCATGAAATACATGATATATAAAAGCCATGGAATGCATGACATATAATTAATTTCAATGAAATGCATTATATATGGCTCAGAGTATGAGGCCATCCTTAAAATGTTGTTGCTGTACATGGTAGAGTAGGCTTGGAGGTTTAGAGACATACCATTCGGTTGTCTTATGGGGAACACCAAAAGCTTAAACTAGATTTTTCAAGACACTTTAGTGAAGCATTTAACTTTAAAATGCCTTTTCTACAATTGCTTTTTAGCGCCTATACGCTTGTTTAACTTCAGTTAAATCAAGTAAGTATATATCTGAAAAGCATTCTTCAAAAATTCCTTTTAAAAAGGGCTTATTACCTAAAAAGATAATAATATAGCACATTGTGTAGTCACACTGTTGCTAGTGGGGTCCGGGGGCATGCTTCCCCGAAAAACAATGACCAAATGGTGTGATCTGGTGCAATCTGGGGCGTCCCAAAGTCTGTTATTATCAACCTAAAAATCAACAATTTTAAGGAAAAAAATCAACAAGAAAACTTAACTGTCATGTTTCTCTCTCTCAGATCAGTCTTAATGAGCATGTTAGTACAAAAATAAATACATTTAGAATTTACAAGGGGGGTCTGGGGGTCTAGCCCCCCAGAAGCAGAAGATTTTTTTAAAAAAAAAAATCAAACAAAATGGTGGCTTTTCCTTATTTTTTTGCTTTTTGGCAAGGCTCCCTATATCCCCAAAATTATGAGCTTGCTCACTAGCTCCCCTAAAATAATTACCAGTTCTCCACAGCTCCTTGAAAACAAATAGCCATTCTCCCAAGATCCCCGAAACCCCTGGGGGCCCCATCTAGACCCAGCTGGCACATGCCATGACGTTGATACAACGTTGTTTTAAAGTTGTGAGCCTGCTGGGGAGTTTGTTTACTTGTTTCAGATATGATTATTATCAATATTTCTGTCACCACATACCAGAAGGGCATATTTCCCAAGAAATACGCGTCATAGGTTTATGGCGGGATTTCCAATAATGTTGAATTGGCCTGGTTATACGGTGCTCTGAGAAAGTCGCCTTACAACGCTTAATGCCGTTGATATGTAATAGCTTGATCGTTTGGATTGACTGTGGATTATCACTTAAAGTGCTGATTTTCTAGAATGGAATCTTGGTGTTGGTTATCTGGGACAAAAAGTACAATGATTTAAAGTGTAGTACTCCCTGGTGTGTGTGTGTGTGGGGGGGGAGGTACTCTGATATTTTCATACATACGTAGGCTCAGGTCATTTTTTGGGGGTTCAAAATTTTGAATTTCAATATTTTTTTTTTGGGGGGGGGGGGTTCAGAAGAAATAAAAAACGTTTTGGTATGAAGATTTTGTGGATATTTTTTAGGGTCATCACAAAATTGGATTCAATTTAGTTGCCATTTCTACGTATTTTAGGGTCTTTTCTTAAGGTCAAGTTACAGAATCAGGGATATTTTTGGGTTGCCAAAATTTCAAATATTTTTTACGGGTGCTTGAAATTCCTGAAATTTTTTGGGGTGAACGGTAGATGCTGGGCCCGAGCCTACGTATGAAGAAAATATGAGAGTACCCCGCCCCTGGGGCAGTACTACCAAAGTTAAGTATGGATATTTTAAAATAGGAAAAATAATGTTCTAAAATTGTTTCATGTATTCTATTGATCACAGTGACATCTTTTACCGCATATACTGCATCAATCCTGACAGTTTATAAATCGTTGGAAATATCAGGTTGAAATATCATTTCTTAAGTAAGGTAGTATCTCCTTAAAGCTAAGTACTACCGTACTTACGTATTAATTCTTTAGGATAGGAAAAATAATGTTTCAAACTTCTTGGAATCAAAATTGTTTCATGTATTATGTAGATCACAATGACATCTTGACCGTATGTACTGCATCAATCCTGGCAATTTATTAAACGTTTTAAATATCAGGTTGAAATATCAATACTTAACTGAGATAGTACTTAACATTAAGGTTGTATTGTAGTTCTGGGCCCAGGGCCCAAAACTACAATACCTCCTTAAAGTTAAGTACTACCTTAGTTAAGTATTGACTGTTTAGGGTTTCAAACTTCTTAAAACCTGATTCTGTAGATCACAATGGTATCTTTGACCAAATATACTGAACCACATCTGGCAATATAATAAACAAAAAATATCACGTTTAAATATCAATACTTAACTTACATTGTAGGCAGTGCATAACTGTAAGTAGGCATTGGAATTGTAGGCCCTGGACTAATGTATAGTTATGAGTAATTATCTAATATAAGGAACCAAATAAACTATTTTGGTTCCACTTCGTTTTCCTATCTAAGAAACTTGGATATCGCGCTCTAAGATTTAATGGTTGATTAATGGATTAAAGACAATTGGAGTGCATGATATAAGGAACTATAATACAGCAATTTTAAAGGATATACATGCGTGTTGAGTAGGTGAATGCGATAAATTTGATCGTCATTAAAACATATGATTGGATTACAGTTGTTTGCAGTTTCCAGTCTTTTTTTCTAAATTATTCTTGTTTGCCTTTAGCGTTGTTCATCAAATAGAGTTACTAGCATGCAGCTACCAGCTTAGCAAAAGCATAGTTCATGAAATCAAATTTGGTGATATACGAGGGACGTTTTTTATGTTCGTAGAGAGGTAGATTTAATGAAAACGGCGAAAGTAAATGCATACATCATGTATATATTTGGAAAGATTGACCTTTTATCTATACATGGAACCTAAAACTATTTCGAAATGCATTACTTTAATTTCTTCTAAGAGGCAAAGACATACCTATATACCGCACACTGGAAATATGGCAGAAATATGACATTTATGGACTTATTCTCTGACAGAACGTTAGTAACAATTGCAGGAAAATGTGTCCAATGCCATACACAGCTTCTGAAAATTTGGCTGCAGATAAAGGACACCTCGTGCTACAATATTATATAAACATTACAGCATATACGCAGCAATTATTGGATATGGAAGATTTATTTGGAACCTCAGCAAATTGAACAGTAGGCATGTAAACTCTTATTGTAAAAAGATGACACAAGTGGAAGTTGGATATGGGCTTTTGAATGTGGGATAATATGTTAGCTGTAAAGTAGTATTATAAATTTTCTTGTTCATATGGTAGATGGAAGTGTTATGGTAACTTTCATCCCAAAACAAAGTTAATGCTTTTGTTTTATTAGGAATTAACAGCAAAATAGATAGCCTATGTGGTGCTAAAATCCCTTATTTAGTACATAAATGACGTCATGGAGCGTTACTATATTTAGAAAACACATTAAAACTGTTTTTGTGCCTCTAAACATGTGTTGAAATCACTGCAATAAGAAAATTATACAGATTCGATTGTTATTGTGTTTTCTACGCGGGATTGAGTTACCTCACCCACTTTTTATTAATGGGGGTATGCCAGTACCGGAAGTTGCCAGTTACACACTTAAATCGATACATCAATATAACTGCTGACGAATGATTGTGTATAACATGTGCTATGCAAAACCAGAAGAACTTTTAAAATTTGTTTATTATCGTAATTTTAACAGATATAATAACTAGCATTTGACTGTGTTTATTTTGGTATATTGATGGGTGTTTTAAAATTGTTATAGAAGAGCGAACAACATGTTTATAGTTTTGCTGCACTTGTCTACGATTAGCGTTTGAATAATTAATTTTGATGGTGCAAAAGAAAAATCTGCTTGAAAAATGCTTATATCACCATAGCGAATGGAACTTAACAGCGTCTAATTCCCTGCTTGCTGCGTGGTTAAAAAGGCATGGATTTCGACCAGTGTCCTTTTCTATGCATATTCAAAGCTATATATCTTGATAGAACTTAGCGCTAATGATGTAAAATTTACATCAGTTGATAGACAAAAGCTAGACCTTTCAAAATATATATACTTATGGTATCGTAAATTCTATATTTGTAGAGATACAGCCCGATTATACGAACAAAAAAATGACCCTCGTAGCTTTCATGTTAATATAAAAAAAATTGTGACAGGTATTTTAATATACTGATTGGCAGCTTGGGATGTTTAAATGAGGAAAGCCAATGGACATGATACTTGTTTAGTGAGTATTTCAAAATAGGTTTCCTTTAATAGAAGTAACATATGTTGTTGATACACATTGGAATTGCCTCATAGAGGCATTCTAACGTGCACCTACAATATATATTCATTCAATAAATGAGTGTTTTTCACCATAAAACATGTTTTTCACAAACTTTTCAACTACTTTTTATGTTTCAGTGTAATGAGTATGTAGAAATGAACAAGTTTATGTGTAGTTTTTCATGCACCTGGATGACAATAATAGATAGCCAATTTTATATTCTTGACAGCTTATCTTTAGATGTTTCATTGGAATGAAATCCCAACTTGGTGGTTGCCTGGTTGTATTAGTTCCTGATGTATAAACTGTTTGCAGTGTCACATTAATGAACTGTTTGGCTTAAATTGGATGAACAAGCACTCGTTTGCAGATATGAAGTAGAGCTAGAAAAAAACACACTCACTGACAGACAGTTTGACCAAGAAATGGCATAATCACAGATCCCAACCTGCGGCACTGCGAGGATAAGATACAAAACAAACATCCACGGGACAGCGAACACCCACGGGACAGCGAAACACAATTAAAGTAAAGCAGCCAGCTATCTCTTCCTCAGCAACATTATTGCTAAACTAGAAATCTAGTTCCCGTAAATTTGCTGATCGAGTACTAGAAAAGTGTGATCTATTTTTCCGTTTGATAACCCATTTTGCCGAAAAATAAGTGAGTATGATCAGGCAGGAAATACAACAATCAATCACTGCAGACCAACCAATGACACCGTTAGGAAGAGACACAGAGCAATAACAGAGCAATAACAATCACAGGACTTCAGGAAAACAATAAAAGCAAAGCAACCAGCTCTCTCTTCCCACAAACAACGTGAGTTACATAAAACAATTAATCAACACCAACAGAACTTCCGCCTTAGAACGGACAGTAGGCTAAGCCACAGAGGGTGGGGGCTTAAATGCATTTTAAACAGTCATACAGTCTTGTTATTCGAAACAAATGGGCTATGCATGTACCCAGATTTCCATTGTAATTGTTTCATGAACCAGGAGACATCAAATGTTCAACAATAAAATGAATGTGCCATTATTACGCGCGTCCGTTTCAAGTGGAATATTTAAATGCTAGATGAGTATTTCGCATGTTGAAAGACGTTTTGTTTCTCATGACACACATTGTATTAGCTCACTTATAGCTAGCTTCTCAGCAATTGGTACTGCAGCAAATTATATCAGCCAAAAATAATAATAAAAAAAAAATATCCTTAGTTGAATGCAACAGCTACCCACTCCTGTCAGTCGACATAAATGGGTTATACGTGTACCCACATCTTCTCATGACACACATTGTGTTAGCTCACTTATAGCTAGCGTCTCAGCAATGGGTACTGTGGCAAATTATATCAGCCAAAAATGATAATAATATAGTATTAGTTGAATGCAACAGCTACCCACTCCTGTCAGTCGACATAAATGGGTTATACGTGTACCCACATCTTCTCATGACACACATTGTGTTAGCTCACATATAGCCAGCGTCTCAGCAATTGGTACTGAATCAAATGTGCCTCGTCGCGACAAAACCTGTCTTCGGGGTTTCCGTCAAAGCGAGATTCAATCTAGTCTCCTCAGCTACAGAGACTAGATAGAATATCAAAATTTCGCTTATAGCATGTTTAGAGATTATACTTTCAAAACGCGAATAACAAATGTGCTGATAAGTCTGCGCAGGCTGGTCTACGCTTTTGTTGTTCGCAAACCCCCCGAATCTGTATGCTAGTATTGTAAAGAAATTCAATTGAGCCTGTGCATATATGCAGTCCAATGCACTTATGCATACCTCGGACCCAGTATAAAGGGACTGGTCACTGTTATGCTGTCGTTATAACAGACCGGCACGGTAAATATTTTCAAAGCTTTTTTGGTGACCATATTAAAACATATGAACAAAGTTTAAGTATTATTGGTTTGTTAGTTGCTTCAAGCATGGCCAGTGAGCCAAATGATTTTCTTTCGTCAGATTAGGTTGTTGCGTAAATTTTACTATTTATTTAAAATCTTTAGTATGAAAAATGTAGTGTGCATATGTAATATATCAACGAAACGGTAAATTTTTCGCCTACACGGTGATATAAAAAACTAAAAGATTGCATAATTTGATAAATCACAATAATAACTTTAGTGACCCATGGTTACGGACAGTGGTGCCGAACTCTATTCAGACATGTTGGAAGCTCTCAGAAAGTAAAATTGATTTTATACTGAAAAAAGCAAACTTTCAATGGAATCGTTAACTTTTTACCTTTTAAAAAAGTGTGCCATTAACAATATTTGATGAAATAAGATATTGTTGCACCATTTGGTAGGGCATCATCTGGTTAAGTCATTTTACATGTAATGACCAAGTGTGTTGTTTCTAATAACTAAATACCCAAACAGCTATACCAAGAAATAGTAAGAGAGCATGATCAGGAAATACCACAATCACAAACTGCAGATAAACCCGTGGTACCGCGAGAAAGAGCCACACAACAATCACAAGACACCAAGAAGACAAACTAAGCAAAGCAACTAGCTCTCTCTTCCCTATCAAGATTATTGCAAAACTAGAATGGACACAAAGTAACGCACAACAAAACATAAAACAATTACAGACTCCCACAATGGGAGTAACAATCAACAACGAATCAAAACAACATAACCACCGCCTTAGAACGGACAGCAACCAATGCCACTGGGGGGCGGGGCTTAGTGCATTTCACTGGTACCAAATCTTCGCCCTAGATTCTGCTGTTGCTGAAGCACATAAAATGTTAAGCTCGCGTAGAGGCTTCCTAAATATTGCAATGTATCATCATAGAGAAACAAATTATCAAATTAACACACTATTACGAAACAAAGAAAAGGGCTCACGACTCACAGATAGTCATATGTAAAGAAACCATTTATAAAGCAAAGCAACACGTTTGTACGTTTGTTTTTACGCATGTCACAATGCACATATTTTGAAATTATATAACCGACAGTAGTTTAAACATGCCTTGTGTTGGTATTTTTGTCAAGCATACTTTATACTCTTTGTATTGATACCAAAAGAAATTTTGTAAACCAGAAGAAATGGAATATGACTCTTAAAATCTTCCCATTTGGTAGAATGTGTTTAGCTATGAGTTGACGTTCTGGTTCAATTCTATTTAAAACAGTGGCAAACAAAAGAGTAAGAATACATTCAGAGTAGATATCAATCAATTATGTGATGATTAACGCGATACCATGATAAATTCTTATGCCTTCGACAAAATATGAGGGGTTGAGTTACCCCACCCACTTCTTGAAAAGTAGGGTAGTGTTATAAGGAATAAACTTATTGAATACAGAACTTAACAAATCAATATTTTTTGCGCGACGAAATGCTTTTCATACATTATTCGCTACAAATAAAGCAAAACATATACTCAATATGCATATTTCGTGCTGCTGCAGTGACACAATGTTTAGTAAAAGTATAAAGAAAAATCGCAAAAAGTTCCATTTTTGAAAGTTTACCATTTCTCTATTAGTCAACATTTTCCGAATGTAAAGGCGTAAGTCGTACAAACAGTGATCGCATAATATATTTTGATAAAAAAAAGTTGGAACCAAATCGTTGATTTGTAAAAACATGATCGTAAATAAGGTCCACAATTTCCCTTCGATTTTTTCCAAACAATATGTTAAAAAATTTCCGCCAGTATATAAACACCTATTCATTTTGAGTATGCGCTGTACGTGTATGCCAAGTCCTTTCTCGACAAAAAATAAAACATCAAGTAGCCGTTGAATTATAGTTTCCAAAAGTATATTATTTGATAGCATTTTACCAACGAATTGTGAAGTCATTAGCCATGCTACGAACTCGTAAAATAATTAGATTGCCAAACATGGTTTGTCAACATTACATGTACATACATATGCAAAGCTATACGCAAACACATTTAAAATCAGGACAGGCATAGTGACTGTCTACTTTGATTACTCTGACTGACCGCATCGTCCTCAGTACAGACATATCAGAAACACTGCAAAAAGGTAAATAATACATCACATGAAAGAATACGAGTAGATACAAAAGCAGAAAGCATCTGGGTTTATGAGAACTGGCAGGAAATTTGGCAGGAACTAAATTCAAATGAAATTGATGTACTCATATTTGCGTTCTGAAAAAGTGATAGTATATAGACGCAACCAAATACTAGTATAAATTGTAGTAAAAAGTCTCCAGCCAATTAGTTTAGATTGTAGTAAAAAGTCTCAAGTTTCTACAATAATACCTGCATGTACCTTGTCACTAGATAACCGGTCTTTGAGTGTTCTGGCAAGGTAAAGCACGCATGAACTGTACAAAAAAAAACTAACTAAAATATTTACACTTCATATGGTGCAAAATAAGCCATCATACTATCTGAAGTGAATATCAGTGGCTCTTATCAGATTTTCTGACCAGTCTAGTCTGTGTCCATGCTGTAAGCAACAGATTTTCGCATGACATGACTCCTATAATAATTGCCATTGTGGTCGATTGTCAGGATTACAACTATGGAGTCATACAAAGTGCACAATATCACACCATTATATTCCAAGTTTGAAGATCATTATTGCGTAATATAACATAGATCCAGAGAGCCAAATTTTTGAGCGTAAAATTATAATATTTACTGACCCTATCAGTTTTAACATAATTGAGCAGTGGCATGGGATTTCCAACAATGTGGTATGCGCGACCAGCAAAGCCTCAGATCAGCCTGCGCATACGCGCAGTCTGATCCGAGCATTTGCTAGTTGCTTGAAAATTCTACGAGTGTTAAGCTACTGTCATAACACAATTTGGAGTTTCTAAGCTTAAAAGGAGGCTGCACAGGCTCGTCTGAGTCTACAATGGTCAAAATGCCATATTGTTGGAAATCACATGTCACGGCTCATATGTTTTGGGTGCTATAAATGAGACGGTTCTTTTGAGTACACAAAACATATGTTTGGTTGAGCAATGAGGAGAACAACTCTTATCTGGTAGACTCAAATGATCATTGGAAATATTATTATAGTAATGATGATAAACAGTGGAAATTTGATCTATCAAGAAGAGGTGGCTGGAAGTTTGCTTGTGGCTTTCACCTGAAAGCGGATTGATTCACGACCTCGCGTCTGGGAGTGAGGATTTTGGTAGCTTTTACGTCACATTTTCTTGCGACGATAGTGATATTGTAAAAGTAGTGTGTAAGTTTTAAACACTAATTTTATTCTGTTGTATGTGTTTATATTCCAAACATGGGTATTTATATTCTGTACTAAATATACATTTGTTTAGGAAAGTGATTGCATTCCAAATACCCTAATGTGTTTAGATACATCATTGTTTTAGTTTCCACCCGAACTAAATGTGTTTAAACGCCATTTGTAGTAGTGCAGAGAAAAGTGATTAGTTTAAGCAATATTTGAATAAAAGGAACGTGTACAGAATACTAACATATTTTACAGTGTATAGCGATATTTATCACCGATTTTATTAAAAAAATATCACGAACACTTTTTCTACAAATAGTTGTAAAATATGAACTCTAAAAATGTTGAGGATATCACTTAGAAACAACATGATATACAAGTGTTGACGCTTTTAAAGTTGTAAAATGAAGATAACTGCACGATTCTGGCGTCACAATAAGTTGGCCGTCGTTGTGTGTTTATTTGGATTATTCTGGTGTGGAGTAGCCGCCATCATGATTCTGTTCTATTCCAGAATGGTACAGAACCAAGGTAAACCTTTTATTGTTATTCTTATATGTAACATGCCCTTACATTTTCCGCCTGTAGGGAGTATCGCCAATATGTTTTGGTGTGTTTTTTTTTGACATTTACCTAATTCATTTAAGAAATAAGTGTAAGTTATTGTATGGTTTGTGCGAATGTACGGGAAGATAATCCACGAGCTTGGCGAGTGGATTATCTCCTGTACATACTCACAACCATACAATAACTTTTTATTGCACCAGCATCCATGTTAACATTCCAAGATGTTTGGTGAAAAACATTTGAACATCACTCAAAGGTGCAATGAGGAAATTTATTTCATAAATGAATAAGAATAAGGAAATGTATTGCACATTTCATTATTGTTCAAATATTTAACGTCAAATATCTCGCAATGCATAAAGTGCAAATGCATGCTTGTACAATAAACAAGCTATTGTATGGTTTTGTGTCTGTACGGGCGATAGTCCACTCATTAAAGCTTGTGTATTATCTTCCCATACATACGCATAAACCGTACAATAATTATGCTAATGATTGTATGAACGCCATATGTTGAGTTCAAAATAAGCCGCGCCAAGGGATATCACGCTAAATTTGAACTATCCCATTGACAGTCATAGTTTCACAAATCCCCAGTAGCACATTTATAGCTCGAGATTCTCATTTGCTCATACAAATGAAATTAAAGACATATGCGGCTAATTTCCATGCGCACCATTCCCGCGTCAGGTAGTGTGGCTTCTGTCTTTCGACCATTTACGGATTCAGATCAACACAGCTTTCAGATATTCTTATGGCATATCGGTGTTCCGACATTTTTTTGACAAAATAAAGTAATTCAGTGTCCGAAATACATATTGACCTTTCATCAGAACTGATCGTCTCAGTACCAAAGACAGATAAATGTAGCTCAGACAAAATCGAAAGACGTACACAATTAACCTAGTTCCAAATACAAAAGTGGCCTAGTCTCTTCTATTTGTACGGTAATTTAGAGCCGCGCACGACCTGACCTCGTGGCCTAGTGGTTAGCGTGTCTCGCTGCAAAGCCAGAGGACCTGGATCGATTCCCGTGTGCACTCCTATTTTCAGTCTGTGTTTTCTTTCTTTTTTAACACTTTAATGCTAAATTGCTTCATATACGAGACATGAAACATATGGGGATGGGGTTAAATTTGGCCCTCCTGAAAGAGAAATAGTTCAGTGACCCAACATTTTTATTCTTTTTTGTTTGAAAGGTATTATAAAAGTCCATGAAATAAAATAATTTCTTAACATTTTCGACATCAGATTGTTTAATATATAATTTATTCTAAATACAAATACCAATTTTCAACGAATGGCCTAAATATATCATTCAGTATCTTGCCACAGGTTGGGATAACAAATAAACTTGCACATTTTCTAAAAGGTTTGAGGTCATGGGCAATAATTTAATTTAAAAGAAAGAAGCTGGCTCAAGATTACAACAGTTTTAGCTCGATATTGTGGACTAGTGTAATTCTTTCATCTGTTTAGAAAATTGGTCAAATGCTGAAAACTTCCATATGAGATTATGATAAAAATAAGCACGGTGACATATCCGTTTTATTTCATAAATGGATAGCCTATGCATAAAACAATCTGTAATCAAAGTATTGAACAGATTTCAACATGGGAAATATTTAGTAGCATATGTCCTTTATTATACAATGCGAAAAAGAAGGATACAGTCTTAAAAATCTTATACACAACGTAGTTCAATATTGCCATGGTCACGTTGCCATTTCGAATATATGTACCTAAAATTGCAGCTCGCCATGCCATTAAACAGCATTGCTACAGAATTATTATTCCATATCAAACGCGCCTCGTCAAAGGATACAACAACAATCCAACAAATTGTTTCATATAATGTGTATTATTATATAATCTATAAATAAACATCTCCTGATTGGCCCAGATGCATATCCACTCGAGTCAATATAACAACATGTCGCATGGACTGTGGGTTTTTCCCATTCAATATCAGTTAGTAAAATACACTTCATAGAAACTTTCCATAACAGGTGTGCTTTCAGCATGAAGCTTGCATGCTTTGCTGTCAATACAATTCAGTGAGTGACAGCAGCACGAAGTTCAAATGATTTGGTGTTTCATCATATACATGTAACTCAGACTTTGAGGTTGAATATAGTAATTAGCAGAATTCTTAAATGAACAAATGATTTCTTCCTTCTGGATTGATGCAATAAACTTGTAATGGTCCATTGTATAATTCCAGGGGTCACAGGTTATAATTTCTAAATAAAATTTAAGTTTTTTCTCTGAAGATCATTTTCGTCTTAGCAAACAGTGCAGACCCTGATGAAATGCCACATCATGTGGCATTAAATCTGGGTCTTCTCTGTCTGCAGTTGTAATTACAAAAAAGAATGCATTCATACCTCTTTTGACTGAATGAAATCAGTTCGTCATCATGTAAAAAAATAATAATTCAAGACTGTCCAAGACATAGTCCATGACCATACTGAACAAAAGTGAAAACGCTTCACTACAATTATCTATATTTTATGAGAGAAAGTATTGGACAAAAAGTATTTACTAAAGCTTATAAATGTTGCCCAGACATACAGCAAACGATTCGTCGAAGCTCAACTAATTTGTCTCGTTTGATGTATGAGTTATGCTCCTTTAAGTGTTTAAAGCTTTATTCACTGAAATTTGCTATTGCGCATGCACAAATTAAAATTGGTATGCTTATCAAAATTGGTCTTAATTGTGCTGCATAAAGACACAAGAAAACTGCTTAATCACTTGAAACAAGCTCAGAAATCAATTTCGAATTTTGCGAATTTGTAAAATATTGAAAATTATCTCCCTTTGACAAAAACAAATAGGGAATACAAAATGTTTGGTAATCTTCGATTTATCACGATTTTCGATAATTTTCTTTTGCCAAATCAGGTAGACCTCTCAGAACATTGTTTCTACTATTTCTCGACTAGTAATGTCCTCATACTAAGATGCAACAATATGGAATGTAAAAAGCGACATTATTCCATGCATACATCTTTGTTTTTGTATGTTGGCAATTTCATTCTATTTTGTAAATTGTGTCATTATATCATGCAAATTGTCATTTAATAGTCGTTTCACTCGTAATCAGATTCCGATCATGTCATTTCTCGGTTTTAAAAAGGCAGAACTAGGTTGTAAAATGTCAGAACTACATTTGTATGTTGTAAAAAGGCAGAACTGGGTTGTCATAATACGAAAGTGAATATGCTTTAGTATTTTGACGCCAGAGGGCGCACCAATTTTACTGGGAATAAATAATTTCTCCCATGCAAGTAGAACTCGCTGCAAACGGTGTTAAGGATGATTTTTTACCAAGAAGTTCCCCCTACGTGGGATTTGATTCTTTACATCCCATCAACAATTTTTTCAGTTATGTAGGGACAGGTCTTCCTGGGTTGAACCAGCACTAAGCTAGGATCAATGTGTCTTGCTCAAGGACACATCGCAGTGACGCCGGTGAGGCTCGAACCCGCGGCCTCTCGGTCTTGAGTCAAGCACTCTACCACTGAGCCACTGCCCTCCCCTTTCACGTATATATAAGAGAAAACTTCATCCCGTCCCGCCAAGCTTGCACACAACTAACAAATGTAGATCTGTTACTGGGTCCGAGCTACAAGTGAAGGCAGAACATGCGCGGATACAGAGAGGGGAGAGGGGGTCCGGGGAGAATCATAATTTCGATAGGTTTCTACAGAAATTAGCATTTGGACGCCCCCCCCCCCCCCACCCTGGAAAAAAGTTGGACCCCTCCCCCACCCCGTAAAATGTTGGACGCCCTTTGGAACCTTGGAAAATTATTGTTTTCCAAAAAATAACCCATCGGACCCTGGGATTGGTCCCCTCTGTAAAACTGTTAAATAAGTTGAAGGTGAGGACTAAAAACAGCAAAAATAACAAAAAACGCTGTCCGAGCTTTTTACTGTCAGGTTGGCCTGGACCCTCTGCCCCCCCCCCTTGGTGAAAATTTCCTGGATCCGCACATGCAGATGCAGAAGACACATAATGCCGCATTAAATACGGTCATGTATTTGCCCTGTTTCTTACTTTGAACCATTTCTCCTCAAATCGCCTCCCTTAAATAGTACAACTGCATCTTATTTATTTTTCATGCTGTCATGAAAGCTGATGTATTTATAAAGTATAAGATTATATTTGCAGATTATAAAAAAAAGAAATTTTAGTAAAATAGAGGTGCTTTCTTCTTTTTCAGAAAAAAGAATCACATCATAATATTTGTAAATTTATAAGTATTTAATAGTTAAAAAGTGCATTGACAATCGAAATCTTTTAAATGTATTGTCAATTCCTAGTTCGCAGGTTCGATTCCCGGCTTCTCCCAGTCTGTCGGATGAGACTTTAAGCCGTTGCTCCGTCTTCTGAAACGCTTTAAACCAGAACCACTGCCAGTTGAGCCTTTGGCAGTTCCTGGACAAAGAACCACAAAAATCATAAACCCACCCGGCCAGTACTGGTACAGCCAAGGAACAATTCCTAGTTCTCCCAGTCTGTCGGATGAGACTTCAAGCCATTTGCCCCGTCTTCTGAGACGCTTAAAAACCAGAACCACTGCCGGTTGAGCCTCCAGGAGTTCCTGAACAAAGAACCACGAAAAGCATAAACCCACCCGGCCAGTACTGGTACAGCCAAGGAACACGGCCACAAACAATAATTCCCACTTTCGGTTAAGCCTTTGGGGTTCCCCGTCCTAAAATACACACACAAGTCGTAAACCCTTCCAGCCTGATGCTGGTTACTACCCAGGGAAAGTCACTAAAAGTGGAAAAGTGGAAAAGTCACTCGCGCGCGTTGTACCCAGGGCTCCTGAGTTCCATCCCCAGCTCTTCCAGTCTGTCTGACATGACTTAAAGCCATCGTCCTGTCTTCTTAGATGAACCGCTGCCTGTTTAGGATTCAGGATAGATAAATACAGCTTTTAAGATCCGGGCGTTTGGGCGCATTCCTAATTATATAGTGCACAAGTTTAAAAGCTATCTCCGGGGGCTAGAAGTGTTTTTTTGGGGGCATTAGCCTAGACCCCTCTACCAAACGACCAAATTCTTACCCGAGAGCCCCTCCCCCCCTGACCCCCTCAAGAGTGCCTCCTGTCTGCGACAATTGTCATAACGCGTCAACTATATTTAAGGATAGCAATAAAACACTTGGGCCTCGACTCGAGAAACTCTGTCCTCGGAGTTTGAAAACAACAAAGGCCCAGACAAGCCTGTGCATCCGTGCAGACTGGTTAGCGCCTTTGTTATTATATCATCAATCGCTTTCCTGAGGCATTTTATAGAGTACGCACTCTTGAGGGGGTCAGGGGGCTCTCCCCTATATGGGTCCATGGGTGAAGCCATGTGGCAGAAAATGGTTTTTGTGCAATTCAAAGGGCTAAAAGAAGCCCTTAAGCATGCTAAGGCACGCAGCTAAACACTTTTGAGGCCCTGGAAGGGGTGGGGGATCCCAGTATCCCATATCCCTTTAAGTATTTTGAAAAAACATCCCGCATCCCTAAAAGAAAAATGGCAAATATTCCCAAATCCAGAAAGCATTGTATCCCCATATCCCTAGAATTGATCAAAATATCCTGTATCCCTCTAAATATTTACAAAAATATCCCGTACCCCTTTATGCTTTTGGCCCATATCCCTGTATCCCTAAAACCACTTCCAGGGCCTCACTATTTGCTGCATTTTTGTTCCAAAATATCTAATTAAATACAGTAAAAACACTCAAAAAGACCAAAACTAAGTTTTCAAGACCAATTATCACTTGAATGCAGGTCAAAGTATTACAGAAAGCTCCGAGAGGAGCATTCTGCAATACTTTCGAGCTTCATTAAGCTACCATTCATCATTAAGACCGGTTGTTGTCCATTTTTGAGTAGCCTATACTGGCTGTGTCAAGTTATACACACATGCATATTTGCATACACGTAGGTACGCCCCTGATCATATCTAAATTTGCTACTGGCGAAATTTGAATTACACTGTTTCTAGCGATTTTTGATCCCCGTTCGTCGATTGTTAAAAGCGTTTTCGATTGCCGCCTATCCGGTGTGAAACAAAATTATTTTTAACAGACAAGTGGCAATCAAAAACACTGTTTCTAGCGATTTGTGATCCGGGTTCATCACTTGCTCAGAGCGTTTTCGATTGCCGCCTATCCGGTGTGATAAAGGAGCCTATTTTATGGTAATTGAAAAGATTTGGTCATTTCTCCAGAAAACATTAGCGACGATATGTTAACTTGCAGACGATGTCCTTGAGCGGGCTTAAATGGCATTGAAGCCCTGTTGAACCGCAAATGTCACATTTCTCAAATTTCACACTGTGAAAATTGGTACCAATTCTTTATTGCGCGTGAAAAATTGGTACCAATACGTCACATTTTTCATACCAATATTTCACATTTTGTGAAATTTGCGCACATAGTGAAATTATATGTAGCATACATATAATATTTTTCGACATCTATATATTAGCCGTGACATGTGATTTCCAATAATGTGGCATTTTGACAAGTGTAGACTCAGACGTGCCTGTGCAGCCTCCTTTTAAGCTAAAAACCTCCAAATGATGTTCACTCAGTAGCTTAACACTCATAGAATCTTAAAGGGACTAGCAAAGGCTCTGATCAGACTGCCCGTATGCGCAGGCTGATCTGAGACTTTGTTGGTCGCACATACCACATTGTTGGAAATCTCATGCCCCGGCTCATATATGAATGGGGTTAGTTTTGAAATTCTGGGCTGCTCATCGGCACCAATATGACTTCCAAGTTACCCCCACCTTTTTTTCTTCCAATGGATCACATGTTCAGAACTTAGTATACAACTAATGAACTTGAAATGCAGGATAAAAATGGAAAAAGATGGGCTTTATATCTCAGCTTTAGATAATGCAAAAACTATAATGCTCTAATCTTTTTTAAAAAGCCAAGTTTGTACATGTATTCCTGAATTGTTTCCCTTAAAACGGAAGGCATGCATACATTTGCACATTTTAAATGATTTTTTAATGTCCATTCTATTTATTTCGTTAAAATTTTAATGCGCTTATATTTATGAGATTCTACATGGACTTTTTAATTAGAGATTGCATTTTGTGTCCTATAACAAACGGTTTACAAAAAAGACGAAAAAAAATTGATTTTTTTATGGTCTCTTAGTTTTTTTACTCTTATCCACCTTAGAGATAGACCATTGTAGTTAAAATAACTCTCATCACCGATTTACGAATAAGGGATTCTCTGTAAATTATAAATGAAAGCGCGCCCTCTGGCGTCAAAATATCTAGCATTGAAAGAAGCGGGGAATTACCGCAAATATTCAATGCGTCAACTTTCTGTTTTGAATGAATGGAGTGTCATTTTATAAAGCTGTTAGTGCTATTCTCTATTTCTAAATTACTTTGTATTATTTGTAATTCGTCAGTATGCATCCGAAGCTGTTATCATACTACAATTCACATGATATAATGACACAATTTACAAAATAAAATGAAATTGCCAACATACAAAAACAAAGATGTATGCATTGAATAATGTCGCTTTTTACCTTCCATACAACAACACATTGATTTTCCTATGGAGATCTCAGTGTTAAATTTTTAAACTTGGCAATATGAGTGAAAATCCGCTTTTTAAGATTGCATTTCTAAACGATCAAAACACACTTGAGATAAGTCCTTCACATATCTGGTTGTCACGTGTCTAGACTACCATTTCGTGCAGTCGAATCTCGTTGGTAGTGGATTTTTGAAGGCCTAAATTGTGTTAGACATCCGTGCAAATTGGCAACCTGAAAAAATTGACCCCTGTCACATTTAAATGGCTTTCATGTGTTTCCTCGTGACAACATCCGTAAAACTTTTACTGTTATGCATTACCCAGTAATTGACCATTAAGATACACTTTCCATTGCATTCTTGGTTTGCATTATTTTGCATATAGATGGCAAACAATTTACGTGTAGTGTTTTCACTTTTGTTCAGTATATAATAAAACAATTGTTAACTATAGAGGCATTGGACATGATGTGATGTCGACCTGCGAATTCCAATATTGACCAAGGCGGTCAATATTGGTACTTTCAGGTCGACATCACATCATGTCCAATGCCTCAATTATCAATAATTGTATAGTATCTTATATAGAGGATCTTAAAGGAGTGTGTTAATTTCATATAATATTAAATGGGATTTTACAATTTTTGAACGTTTCAGAGACGTTGCTATGACGTTAAAACTTCACACAAAAGTGTGCATTTTTATGTAACGTGTGATCATATCATGTTTTTACATGACGTTATCCACTGGATAACAGTGGCGTCATATTATAATATAAGAATCTTTCATGAGTGTGAGATTGAGACATAGAAAATCCATCCCGAGGATCAACGTTTGGCATCACGATCATGCTTAACGATTGATGACAAACGGTGATCGCTAGGGACAGCTTTTTCTATGCCATCCTCACACAAATAAATGGATTTTTTTTGCTAACCATTCAATTTCCCATTTTTGTACAATCTAAAAACCTTCGAGAGGTTCATGAGTAAGCTGAGGCGTCACTTTAACATGACAATTACATCACAGGTCTATTGACGTGCGGTTGCTCTATTTCGATCTTTCCCACGGGATGGTACGGGGTGAGTGAGATATAATTATCTCACATGGGTAAAACCAGCGGAAACCCCTATCTGGTGAACAAGGAATCCTATTCATAAGTGTCTATGAGAATGGAAAGACTATTTGCAAAGTGGAAAGCTTATCTTTTGATTCGTTGTTACTCCTCTACCAAGATGCCAATTTTAGATTATTATGTAGTTTCGGTGACCTCCCATTTATTTCCTTTTATTGGCACAGCTCTAGTGTCGTGTTGATTTCTCGGTAATGAAGACTTACTTCGGTAGTGAAGATTTATATCTTAACGGAAATTGGCATTTTATCTTGTGACTGATTGCATTCAAGCAGTGTGGCCATTTTGACTACACTCTCATGAAGGGGTATTGAATCTGAAAGAAACAACACATCAACCAAGGTGTTTTATTTTCAAGTTAGTAAGCTAAATTCTTGCATATTGCTGTTTACACCCATTGTCAAATGAATAATACAGTAGATTAACGTTCTGTTTGAACATGGGTCTGAACTTGAAAATACTTTAATTGAGCCCTGCATTATTTGCATGTCGTTATATACGGAAAGCGTTGCGGACTAGACTGATCATTTTGCCGATGTTTTTGTTCACGAAAACGTTGCGTACGTAATAACGGTTTGATGACATTATGAAGTTCGAAACAATTTTGTTTAGAGAAATCCAGTGTGGGAAAATGGACAATTTAATGTTTTAGCAACGTTTTCCGTGCGAATCGGGTTGTCATAAGGTACAATATGTAAGAATAACGATCACACATGTTTATTTCATTGCATTAACACTTGCAGGGTCCCTTGGAGGATGTTTGAACACTCGGCCTATCAGCCTTGTGGTCAAACAGCACCCTCTGGACCCGGCAAATGTTAATGCATGAAAAATCATGTGTGATCCCTATATTATAGTGGCCTCTTACATAGACGGATCCAGAGGGTGAAAGGTTGAAAATCATGAGTGGGTTATAGGTATCCTTAGAAATACTGGCACGGACCCCTCTCAAGAAGCAATGCGACCCCTCTGGTCCCATTACTTCTCGATGGAGGTTCGTATGGCCCTCTGTGAAACACGTTGATGACTGAAAAAATCTTGGACGGAATTTTCTGAATACTCTTTTAAACTCAGTAGGCTACATGAGCCACGACATGTGATTTCCACCAATGATGCATTTTGACAAGTATGGACTCAGACGAGCACGTGCAGCCTTCTTTTAAGCTTAGAAATTGTCAGTGGCTTAACATTCATAGAATATTAAAGCGACTAGCAATGGCTCTGATCAGACTGCGCGTATGCGCAGGCTGGTCTGAGCCTTTGCTGGCCGCATATACCACATTGTTGGAAATCTCATGTCGCGGCTTATATATGTTTGACGGCTGACATATTAATTTGTACATTTCATATCAAGAAATAGGTAGATAAAAATTACACAGATTTTATGCAGCAATTTGTCGTTTGATCTGATTCTTTACGTCCCAGTCAACGTTCTCATCCCCTGTAGAGAATTCAGCATGAGCGTTTAAATAAGGATTTTGTGCATGTGCGATAAGTACACTACCAAATTTTCGGATCCAAGTCACATGATGCCAAAGACGGATTTTTCTATCCCTCCATCACATTCGTGATAGATTTTTATGTAACAGTTATACCATGGGTTGTCCGCCTGTACGTGGAGATAATCCACGAGCTTTAGCGAGTGGATTATCTTACGTACAGGTGGACAAACATGGTATAACTATTTTATACCACCTATATCAGTGTAGACCTTACACATCATGAGCTATTTTGTGTTAAAGTAGGTCAGGGTGGTATAAAGCCTGACAAATAATATAAAACAATGTCGTTTAGTGTAGCGTTTAATAGAACTGTATCCTAAATTAAATCTTTTCGGCATATACAAGTACAATCCTCTTCTAGAATAAACACAATTGAATATTTTAATTCTGAATGCAATCTTCTTAGCGTCTGTCATATTTCCGGAGGCAGAACAAATAATATGTCAGCATCCATTTGATTATTGCAGCCGTTTCTTTACTTCTTTTCAAATCATGCCAAATGACTTTGACACCAGTGGCGGTCTGATGAATAACATTGTCTTTATCGCATTAATGAGAATGAATGTAAACACAGTTATACAATGCATCACAATTTCTGCAATACGTCAATACATTAGCAATAGGTAATAATGAACTGTCGATCATTATTCATTCATTTGTATGAAATAAGATGCTAAGGAAACCTTTTTCGATCAGTCTTCATGCGCGGATCTAGAACGGTCCAAATTTGACAACGCTTTATTTAATTGATGAGGGGAGAGAGAATCCAAATACCACTTTAAGCGGGCCATCATCAGCCGCCATCGAAACGCCATTTAGATGGCGTTTCGCTGGCGTGCCGATGATGGCCCCAACATTGAATGCTGGCTTGGTAGCTTTTTTATTTTTCAGGGGGTCCGGACCAGTATTGCTAAGAAAACGTATATTTTTGTGATTTTTCGCTGGCGTGCCGTTGATTGCCCAACATTGAATGCTGGCTTGATAGCTTTTTTTTTTATTTTTTCAGGGGATCCGGACCAGTCCATACCCCCGGTCCCCCCTCTGGATCCGCCCATGGTCTTAGTGAACTCTTTCTTTTTAAAGGATTGTGTTCATTTTTTTAGCACGACGATTGCTTATTGCGTATGGATGACAGTGAATGTTTCAGATCGTACAGGAATGACCTTGGTATAAAGGACTAGGTCAAATTTACTCCAAAGTATGTCTGATGGCTCATAACAGAAACTCCATGCATTTGTCCGCCCAACCGCAACACATTGGAGTTGCCTAATTAGTGTAATATGTAACTTCAAAAGTTTTCGTTTTTTTATATTCAAACTTTGTGAACTGATTGTTCACAATTTGAAAATGTGTCCGCTTTGTTATGTACATATTTCATAAATAATACCTTATTTTAATGGAGTGTTGAACTTAGACATTTTTTTCGTCCAACATGCTTCGACGGTGTCTGATTTGTGTATTCTGTAACTCAAACAGTCTTCATTCCTTTATGTTAAAACTTTAAATACTGGTTATTCACACATTAGATATGTGTACCAATATACATGTGTGTACTATGTTGTGCACATTTGATGAATATTTTCTTAATTTTAAGGGTGTTTAACTTAGACATTTTTTTCCATCCAAAATACTTAGTGGTGTCTGGTTTGTGTAGTTTGTAACTACGTGTACATGTATAACAATTTCCATTACGTTATATTCTTTTAGCTCTGACTATCTCTGAGTCATGAGCCATTTTTTATTTCATCATAGTGTGTTAATTTGATTTGTTTGTTTCTCTGCGATGATACACTGTATTAGTTAGGAAAACTCCATGCGAGCTAAACACGTTTGTGCTTTAACAACACCAGAGTCTAGGGCGAAGATTTGGTACCAGTAAAATGCATTTAAGCCCCCCCTCCCCCGGTGGCTTAGGCTGCTGTCCCTTCTAAGGCGGTAGTTCGGTTGTTGGTGATCTGTTGTTTGGTGTGCTTCCCATTGATTGTGGAGGTTCTGTGTTTGTCTTTGTTTTGTTGTGCATTATTTTGTGTCTGTCCTTTCTAGTTTTGCAATTATCCTGAAGAGGAAGAGAGAGCTGGTTGCTTTGCTTTTATTGTCTTACGGATGTCTTGTTACTCTAAATGTCCTGTGACTCTTCCTCGCTGTGCCGTGGGCTGGTTTTCAGTGTGTGATTGTGATATTTCCTGATCATACCCACTTACTTTTTGCATAATGATTGTTCACACAGTAAAGATGTGTACCTACTATTTTTGTACACATTTGATGATATTATATCATATTATAGGATTGTTGAACTAGAGTTTGTTACGTCTATATCACCTTTGGGCTGCTTACATTGTGCAATCTGTAACCCCAACAGTCTTAATTTATTTTATTCAAACCTTGCATACTTATTATTGGCATATTGAAGATGTACACCTTCTATATTTGTGCAGGTTCGATATATATTTTCTCATTCTCAAAAATGTTGAACTTTTTTACGCCCACAACACGTGGACCTTAGTCATTGTTTACGTCCGTAACACTTATGGGGTGCCTCATTTGTGTAATACGTAACGTCAACAGCTTCCATTCCTTTTTATACAAAGCTTGCATACATACAAATCTAATCAAAATTACTTGGCAGATGTGTGTGAGGGGGATGAGGGTGAGGAGGGGGGTCAATTAGTTTACATAGTCTCCCCAAATTGATGTCAATAACCACTCAGTTCTTTAGCGACGCAGGTCCAGGGCTGTTCTGTCTTATTGACTCTACATACAGCCATATATGTATTAGGAATATTCAAGTATTTTGGCCAATGAGTGCATATATCTATGAAGATACTGTACGAAAATCAAGAGTAGAATCTGTACTTGCAATATGTTGTTTGGCTATTTGATATCCATATCGAAATAAAACGACTTTTTTCTTAATTTTTTTTTCTGTAATTCGATACCAACCATTATACCAGCATCCAATTTAGGCTACCTTGCACCCAGGACAATTTTTCATGGGTGCCAAATTGTTCATTGGGACCCCCTGGATGCGAAACGAAGGTGCCTCAAAAACATTTTGGTATGGGCTATGTGAGAATGCATGGCTTCCTTGGCAATAATTTCAATAATATCTCAGTTGCTGTTAGCCATAGATTACTAAAAGGACCTCGGACAGTCTTAATGAAGGATTGCCCATAAAAATGACCAGAGAAAAGTTTCATAGAAAATGATATTTTTTCTATGAAAACGATAGTTGGTTCAACCCTCGACTTATCCAAAAAAAGCCGTTTCCTCATTGGACAATTACCAATTGAAAAATATGGGTTGAAAACTCCGTTTTTGCTATTCAACATATAGAAAATAGAAAAAAGTTTTACTGAGGTGCTTCCCCCCCCCCCCCCCCCCCCCGTGACCAAACTAATCCTTTTGCATACAGTTGTAGTTTTACATTTCACACATCATATGAAAACGGCATGTTTGGTCACGGGGGGGGGAACGATGTCAAAATGCTCAAAAACACTTTATTATAAAAACTTATTAGAAACTTATTTTGTAAAAACCTGTAGGTAAAATGGCATATATCAGGGCTTTAGTTATGAGTGCTTACAAAGAAATTAATTGTCTCATTTCTCAACTAAAACATTATGTTGTGGGTACTCAAAAGAACCGTCGCAATGAGACGGTTCTTTTAAACACCAAAATTATAGGTTAAATCTGATGTGTAAGAAACTATTACGATTTTACTCTAAAAATCTGTGCTTATCTAGACTATGATTTATACAGTATACAGATATGATACACCTCAGTGCACAAGTCCGAAACATTACAGGTAATAGGCAAAAGTAATTGACAGCACACTTTTTAGATGAAACAATGAAATCTTCTCAACCCGAATTTTATGCAAACGCATCATTATCGTCTCAAGTTTTATGCCGCAAACATTATATTAACATGTATTTAGGTGAATATTCAACGAAACTTTGACTTTCTGTGAAATAAAGCTTGGTCATAAAAATACCCCCACCCCCTAAACCCTAAACTCCTGGCATAATTATGCAATATTTTCAAAATATTTTTATTTTGTTAGATGCACTTAATGTAAGGGTTTGATTTAAGCACAAAACTAAAGTTGTCAGTTATGCATTACGCTAGCCACAGGCTGTCAAAATTTGGGCAGATTGAATAGGAAACTGTCCGAGGTCCTTTGTACTTAATGAAAGTTAAGACATAGATCTTTTATTCCATGGTCAAAAATGCAAGTTATCATATTTGCATAATTTGCGTATTCATAAATTTGAATAAAAACGCTAAAAAATAAGGGAAAATCATTTAAAGTATATATAGGCTGATTTCATCCCAATATTGTCATTGCTGCATGTTTTGATATAACCAATGGTACAATTTGACAAGTCCATTCATCCAGTGGTCCTATATGATTTATATCTCATTTGCATATTCATGAATATACATGAACTTTGAAAATTAAGGGGATTTACCTACAAAATTACTCATATCTCAGCAGCCTATAGCCCTTAAGTAGCAAGCAGGGTGCCAACTTATTGCTATGACAGCCCTTTATCTCAGCGGTTATATGTTCCAGTTGTCTCATTTACATAATCATGAAAATTAATATAAACATTAGAAAAAAGAGAAAAAATGCTGAGAAAATAAAGGGGTATACTTACAAAATTACCAATATCACAGCTGCTAATTGCCATGGAGTAGCAAACATTATGCTTAATTCAAGTCTATGCATAACAGTTTTACCTAGTGGGAAGATATAAGAATTATCTAATTTGTATAAGATCAATATTTTTAAAAACTTCAAAAATACAAGAAAAAAATATATATACAAATTGATAGCAGTGTACATACAAAATTGCTCATATCTCAGCTGCTATACATCTTATACTTTTTTTACTCAAAAAACTGAGGATTGTGCTGTTTTATATGGTACCAAATTTGCTACTATAGGGCAATTGAAAGCTAAGATATGAATCATTTTGTAGATACACCCCCTTAATTTTCCTGTATTTTTCTCTTAATTTTTCATGTTTTCATCAATATTCATGAGAAATTGAATTTGATGTGTTATAAATTGGATCATTTTGGTAAACATGCTGTGTCAAAGCATTAATTTAAAATCAGGTTTGGCACTATAGGGTTGTTGTGTTTGTGTTTAACGTCCCACCAACTGCTAAGGACATATGGAGACAGGGCCACGGCTTAAAGTCTCATCCGACAGACTGGTGAAGCTGGGAATAGGCACTATAGGGCATTTAACAACTGAGATATGAGTAATTTTGGAAGTACACCCCTTGCTTTTTCTGCATTTTTTCTTTTGCTTCTTCTGTTTTCATTAAAATTCATGAATATTCACGCATGATAAATATTTTTATATTATACCTTATGGTAAAGGTACATTGTCTAAGCACTGAATTCGCACTAAGTTTGATACACTAGAACACATGATAGGTGAAACATAGGTAACTTTATATGTACATCCCTTAATTTTTCTAGGATGTTTTCTCTCGTTACTAAAGTTTTCATTTATATTTATGAATACGCAAATGATATAATTTTCATTTAGGACCACTGGATGAGAGAACTTATCAAATTGTTTCACTGATTATATTAAAACTGGCAACAATGGTGGTTTGAAGATGTTTTTGGGCTGAAATATGTTTATTTATGGGTTTTTATAACGATTTTATTTAATGTTTAAGATTTTCATTAATATTCATAAATATAAAAATTAGAAGATTTACATATCTGACCACAGGAAGAAAGACATGTGTCTGAGCTTTAATTTGATAAAAACTTTAGTGCTCTAAAAAAAGTAAAACCCTAGATGTGATTGAATTTGTAGGTCTACCCCCATTCTCGAAAACCAGATAAGAATCTGCCATGGAAACCATGCATTTTCACATAGCCCATACCAAAATGTTTTAAGGTGAACTTCGTGTCGCATTCAGAGGGTCCCCCCTGAACAATTTGGCATGAATTTAAAAGGTCATAGGAGTGCAGGATAGATCGTACCTCAACCCCTCCCCTAAGCTTATAGTTTTTACGTGATTTTCCCTCCTTTTTTTAAAGTTTTCATGTTTATTGATGAATATGCAAATGAGATATTCATATAGGATCACTGGATGAATGAACTTGTCAAATTGTACCATTGAATATATCAAAACATGCAACAATGACAATATTGGGATGAAATCAGCCTATCTATACTTTTATGATTTTCCCTTATTTTTTGCGCTTTTATTAATATTCATGAATATGCAAATTATGCAAATATGATAACTTGCATTTTTAACCATGGAATGAAAGAACTATGTCTTAGCTTTTATTTAGTACTTATTTTAGTAATCTATGGCTAAAAGCAACTGAGATATTATTGAAATTGTACATATATCCCCATCTGTGAATCAATCACATTTTAGTGGCTTCATGAATATTTATGAATATGCAAATTAGATAATTTGCATATGCAACACGGGGATAATAGGCATATGTCTAAGCTTTAATTTGGTATTAAGTTTAGTAGTCTAGGATAAGTAACAGCTGAGATATGAGTATTTTTGTAGGCATACCCCCATTCTCAAATCCGCTATGGGTCGCCATGGAAACCATGCATTTTCACATAGCCCATACCAATATTTTTAGGACACCTTCGTTTAGCATCCAGGGGGTCCCAATGAACAATTATGCACCCATGAAAAATTGTCCTTGGGTGCGAGGTAACCTAAATTGGATGCCGGGGTCTAGTTTGCGCTTAAGGTTTGAATTTATGTATACAAGTCTAAATGACTGGCCCATTTCTGTAGATTGCGTGATTCGTGCTGTACTTATAAGAGTGCATTTTACTTACCGGCTATGATTATATCCGGTAATGGGTAGATGAGCCATGATTATCGACAGACAGCGCAGCACGGTTCCGACCTGTGGTCGATAAATACCGGCAAAGATTTGTATGTGTCGCCACATTAGAAAGTGGGCAACATTAACAAGGCTCCGTGGTTATAAAACTTTTCTTCCTGCTCAACTTAGTTGACTTGAAACTTCAATTTCTCATTAAATCTAAAATGCTGGAAAGTAAAGATTGATCTTAATTTCAAACTTTCAGATGTTGTATTTACATATATCATGTAAATAATTGTTAAAGTGCCAACAATTGTTGGCATTTTATCGTAAATGAGCATGATAAATATTATAGTTTGATACTTATCATATTTCGATCAACGAAGACACACACCAGGCTGTACACCCAAAAATTATAGCCTGAACCATTGCTGTTCGCAAACACGGGCAAATGGACTAAGCAGATAGCAGATTTAACCAAATACAAGATATTTAAATTGTTTGGCTAGAATGGTGATTTTTCACATGTGCGATACTGCCATGCGGATCACTTGAAGACAGTGTTTTGAGTACGGTTGAATGAGAACACGAACAAGAACAATTTTTTATGTTACAAACTCACTCAACTGTTATGACATATATAGGAAAATGAATGAGGTCGCACATATGCGCGGATCCAGAAAGTTTTGGTAGAGGTGGATCAACCATGGCAACCTTTTTTAAGCTGATGAGGGGAGGGAGGATCCAAGTGCCACTATAAGCGGGCCATCATCGGCCCGCCAACAAAATGGCACCAAGTTCTCTGGTGTAGACGTTTTCATGCGATAAGCTATATCGTAGAAGCATAATGCCATAATTATACAGGAGATGAACAAGAGTATATTGTACCTAGGCTAAGAATGATTGCTGGGTTTATTCCATCAGAAAGTACATTGTAGAACAATGACCTACTAGTGGCCCCTGGGCTGTTAGGAAGCCTCATTAAATTAAATTAAAGTAAAACAAATTGTAGCTTTACACCAAATATGATGGCAGCTGAAATGCCACTGCTCTTGATGTAGCATTTTAACTTCAAACTGTACGCACATCGGATAGGCGGCAATCGAAAACGTTAATAAAATCGACGAACGCGGATCAAAAATGGCTAGAAACAGAGGTTTCGATTGTCATTTGTCGCCCGATTGGCGACAAATGACAATCGCAAACACTGTTTCTAGCGATTTTTGATCCGCGTTCGTCGATTGTTAAGAGTATTTTAAGAGCGTGTGGTACCATTGTATTGATCTGAGGAACATCTTAAACAATAACATGTGGATTGTAGTTTAACATTAACCACTACGGCAGTTTGGGGCTCGTCACCCACTCCGATGTTGTAGTAAAATTACCTTCAAATAAAGGCTGACAAAAATGAGAACTTGCGAATATGTTTGCCTCGAGATTGCATCGTCTAGTTAACAACCTCTGTGTTGTTTTGCCAAAACGGAATTAAAACGAGATTTTGTGTTTTTTACAGCTATATTAAAAAACTTCAATCACGGTTTAGCCATACATGTAGCTATACGGTTTGATTAATTATCCACGATGACAAAACCGTAATTAGTTATTTCATGGCTAGACACCAAACGTTAAAGTTTTCATATAATTTTAAAGCTAAAAGATACAATGTGAATTCGATGAACAAAATCAATCGGATCCCAAGTATTTATTGGGCGTTTATCTGCGATTAAATGAAAAAATTGAACATGATGAGAAAGTTACCTTAACACCGGAATAAGTGACGAAACCCAAATTGCCGTATTGGTATGACTGCAGTGTTAATGACTGATGAATGCTGGCATCGAAATGTTTGAGTAGAAATTAAGTGTATGTAACTTTGCACCATAAAGGGTGGCAGCTCAGTTGCTACATCATTTGGTGTAAGCTTACATTTTGTTTTATTATACGCTTATTTTTACAATGCAATGGTGCACGGTTTGCACAAAAACGAATTAGAAGTACTGTCCGCCAGCCAAGAGTGACAGTGACGTCATGTTTTGTAACAATGTTATCATGGACTTAGAATCGATAGATCACTTGTGTATTTATACTATCCGCAGGATAGGATTAATACACAAGTGAAATATTGATTCGCGTAAGCTAAAGTGGAGTGTTCAAGTTATTATTTTACTTAATAATTGTAAACAAAACATGACGTCACTGTCACTCATGGCTGGCAGGACAGTAATCTTAGATTGTGACCCTTGAGCAAGACACATGTATCCTAGCTTTGTACTGGTTCAACCCAGGAAAACCCGTCCCTGTTTAACTGAATGTTTGTTGATGGGACGTAAAGAATCAAATCAAACAAACAAAACAAATAAATGGGTTAATATGCATGCAGGCCCAAAACTGTCTTCAGCTGATTGATTTTCAATTAGACAGACATGCATTTTGCGTAGTTTTTATAGTTGCGCAAACATGCAAGGTTTTGTAATCGATATACAGCATGACATTGATCAAACGGTATTTTATAGTAATGCGAGGACAGTATGCTAAACGCCATCACAAACAAAAACAAGTGAATACATTGGCGTAGCGCCCACTACGCAGTATACGCACGTGCGTAATAAAAATAGTAACACTCAAGGGAGCTCACCAGGAAGCGCAGTGGCTCAGTGGCAGAGTGCTTGACTCGAGACTGAGCGGCGGCAGGTTCGAGCCTCACCGGCGTCTCTGCGTTGTGTCCTTGAACAAGAACATTAATCCTAGCTTTGCACTGGTTCAACCCAGGGAGACTCGTCCCGACATAACTGAATATTGTTGATGGGACGTAAAGAATCAAATCAAACAAACAGACAAACAAGGGAGCTCACCTAATGTGGTAAAAGTGATTTTCCATACTTTAAGAAACTGCTCTTAAAGAAAAAATTCGCTCCCTCTGGGAGCAAATTCTTTCCTTTAAGATAAGTTCTCATTTTGAAAAGGGACTAAATCGTAGAGAATCATTACTTGATACAGTAGTCTCCCATTGATGTGCGTAACTTTTTCAGCGCTCTGGTTACGTACGCCATTGGAATATACAAATGTAGCTAGAAAATGCTACAGTCACAAACCACAGCCACACCATTGGCGCCCAGGAACACAGATAGGTTCACTCGTGATCATGTGTGTGAGGGTAGGATAGAAAAATCCGTCCCGAGGATCGCAGTTTGACATCACGAGGCTTCTCTCTCTCTCTCTCTCTCTCTCTCTCTCTCTCTCTCTCTCTCTCTCTGAACTTCTGTATTGACCAATATGTGATGCATATAGAATTGTTATAGTATTTTGTTCTGAATATGCCTATATGATAAGTATGTTCTCATAGAAAACTTCTATCAATATGATCGATGTTCATTTGGTCTTTAAATCGATCTAGTTTTCATTTATTTATAGCAACTTATATATGTTGGGTAACGGATTTCAATAAGTCGCCAAGACTTCTTTCTGAATCCCAGTTTATAAACTCTGTACTGAATCGGTATGTATGCTCTTGTTTGTACACATGTAAAGAGTTTATCAAATAAACATATGTTTAAACAAAACGCTGTAAATGTTAACTTCTACCACAAGGAAGTATTTTCTTGCACACCGGATAAGGATGTATAAGGATATCTGAGATTTTGCCCTGGGATAGAAAATCATACCTTACCCATGCTATCTTACCCAGGACGTCAAGTAACGTCATCATGTGAAATTGCATCTTAGCGTATTCAGGGACTTCTGGAAGCTTATCATAAAATATAGAAATAAATAAATGAATAAATAAATAAATAAATACAGTGGTGAGCAAGAAAAAGAATCCATTATTCGTGTGAGGGTACATGTAGGATAGAAAAATCCGTCTCTCGGTATCACCGTGTGTCATCACTCGGCAAGCCTCGTGATGCCAAACGGTGAACTCGGGACGGATTTTTCTATCCTACCCTCACACTCATGATGGAATCTTATAATATACCTAACCTCGTTGCATCCAACTCCAGATAAGACCACATCCCCCGAAGTTGAAGGCCATAGAGAATTCAATTAAGTGGGCAACCATCTCTACTATGCTGGTGCCTGTATCAAAAACAAACAAACAAAAAACAAACAAACTCAATAACGGTATATTTTACTGCCAAAAAGAGTAATATTTCGCTTATAGAGGGAGTGATTTTCCCGTTTGTCCGAGAAAATTATGACAGTTTTAATTTAGGTAGAACACCAAGTTCCTGGATTGACGGTAAAACGCGTTTCGTCTTTATTCTCGGTACAATTAGGCACACTTGTCTGAGAAAATTACATCAAATATAGCGTTTGGCGGTCATCCTTTCACAAAAATATACGAATGACCGACACTGTTGTTACTGACTGAATAGTTGCAGGCAGATTGTCTAAGTTGTCTTCAGCAATCAGGCAATCGAGTGCTCCGATTAATTTATATGCGGTAAATGTTCTAAAACCCTTTAGAACAATTTTCGCTTTGTGTTCTAAAAATGCTTATCAGAATAGCAAACAGGGAAGACCGTGATTAGACGTTTTCTTCAGAAGCAGTCTTATCTGGGTATGTGCTGTTTCTTTAGCGTTTTTTTTGGCAGACAACTAATGTTGGAAACTTTAGACCATTTACCGTAATATATTTCGTTGATGATGATAGACTCTGATATAAAGAAATGCGTTATTTGGGCCAGCACACGAGCTTTTGGTAGTTATCGCACTCGTATGCTCAAAAGCCTCCTCTTACAACCACGCCATACCAATTTAGCAATGAAACATTTCAAGATAAGCTGTCAGAAGCATAAAATAGGCAGTCTATTATTGTCATCCAGGTGCATGACAAACTACACGAAAACATTCACTGATTCAATGATAGTGGTTGAGAATTTGTTTTAAAAAAACTTATGGTGAAAAATTCACTTATTGAAAAGACATATGTTTTAGGTACACATTGGAATTGCCTCTATGATGCAATTCCAATGTGAATCTACAACATATTTTACTGAAAATAAGGCAAACTATTTAAAATTTACTCTAACCAAGTACTATGTCCATTGACTCTGCCTCTTAAAACATCCAAAACTGCCCATCAGTATTAAAATACCGGTCGCTCATACTGCAGTGTTTATACATTGTATTTGCATGACAGCTACATGTATATCTCCAAATTCGAGTTCATTAACTACTTCTTTGCTAACCTGGTAGTTGCGCGGTTGTAACACCCAGCGTGGCTACAGGTTTTGTCTTTTGTCTGACCATTCCTCTGGTTTGCGAGAAGCTGGTGAGTCTGTGCGTATGTCATATACTACGTCTTTTTGACCTTTTGTTTTGTGCTATTGTTTTTTTCTGAAACAAATCTTTTTTAGCAAAAATAATTAAACTTTATTGCTATGTTTCCAACTGTCGTTATCAGTGATTTACATACCAACGACTGTCGAAAATGAATGGTGTGTGCTGGTTTTAGATCTAAATTGAACAATGGTATATGTTTAAAGAAGAACAGAAAAGGCATTCTGAAAATTTAAAATCTATCTTCATGTCAGTGGAAACATTAATTCTGCTTAGTGATTTCAAATACTATACTTAAACGCAAAAGAAACGCAACAATTATTAAAATGCTTGTTCGTTTTTTTTGTTTTTTTTTGACTAAACATTTCACGCAATGAAAATGCGAAATCAACTTTTGGTCTAAGAGGTAATGCTTGAAACTGGTAGGCAAATGATTGAATCATCTTTATGTACAAGCATCAAACGGTGGGCTCGCATTTGAAGCTCTTAACCCTATAAGTGCGAAATAAACTTTGTGGTCTAAGAGATAATGCTTGAAACTAGCAGACAAAGAGTTACATCATCTCTATGTGCAAGCATCGAACAACGAACTCGTATTTGCACCTCTAAACCCTTTGAGATTGAAATTAACTTTCTTGTCTAAGAGATAATGCTTGAAACTAGAAGGCAAAATCACATTTGTTTGCGAGCATCAAACGACAGGCTCGTATTTGGAGCTCTAAACCCTTTGAGAGTGAAATTAACTTTCTGGTTTAAAAAATAACGCTTGAAACTAGTAGGTAAATTGTTAAATCCATTACGGTGCAATCATCAAACGCCGGGGCTAGTATTTGCAGCTCTAAACCATATGAGAGTGAAATTAACATTGTGGTCTAAGAGATAATGCTTTAAACTAGTAGGCAAAGATTTAAATCACTTCTATGTGCAAGCATCAAACGACGGACTCGTATTTGCAGATCTTAACCCTATGAGAGCGATATTACCTCTCTGTTCTAAGAGATAATGCTTAAAACCAGTTGACAACGCGTTACATCATCTCTGTGTGCAAGTTTCAAATGGCTGACTCGTATTTGCAGTGCTTAAACCTATGAGAGTGATATTAACTCTCTGTTCTAAGAGATAATGCTTAAAACTAGTAGGCAACGAGTTAAATCTTCTCTATGCACACGTATCAAATGACGGACTCGTATTTGCAGCTCTTAACCCTATGAGAAGGATATTAACTCTCTGTTCTAAAAGATAATGCTTAAAATTAGTAGGCAACGAGTTAAATCTTCTCTATGCGCAAGTATCAAATGACGGACTCGTATTTGCAGCTCTTAACCCTATGAGAACGTAATTAACTTTCTGTTCTTAGAGATAATGCTTGAAACTAGTAGGCAAAGAGTTAAATCATCTCTTTATGCAAGCACCAAACGACTGGACCCGTATTTGCAGCTCTAAACCCTATATGAGAGAAATTAATTCTCTGGTCTAAGAGATAATGCTTGAAACTAGTATCATCTCTATGTGCAATCATCGAAAAACGGACTCGTATTTGCAGCTCTTAACCCTATGAGAGCCACATTAACTCTCTGGTCTAAGATATATAGTAGGTTAAGAATTAAATCCTATCTATGTGCAAGCATCAAACGAAGGAATCGTATTTGCAATCATCGTACGACTGACTCGTATTTGCAGCTCTTAACCCTATGAAAGCGAAATTAACTTTCTGGTCTAAGAGATAATACTTGAAACTAGTAGGCAAGAGTTAAATCATCTCAATGTGCAAGCATCAATTGACAGGCTTGTATTTGCAGCTCCAAACCCTATGAGAGCGAAATTAAATTTCTGATCTAAGAGATAATGCTTGAAAATAGCAGGCAAAAAGTTAAATCTCCTTTATGCGCAAGTATCAAACGACGGACTCGTATTTGCAGTTTTAAACCGTATGCGATTAACTTTCTGGTCTAAGCGATACTTGAAACTAGTACGCAAAGAGTTAAATTATCTCTATGTGCAAGCATCAATGACTCTCTCGTATTTGCAGCTCTAAGCCCTAAGAGAGCGAACTTAACTTAACTTTCTGGTCTTAAAGGAAATGCGTCTCTTTCGATTTCTATTATGAGAGCCTTAAATCACCCTTCTGTGCAAGCATCAAACGACGGACTCGTATATGCAGCTCTAAACCCTTTGAGAGAGAAATTAACTTTCTGGTCTAAGAGATAGTGCTTGAAACTGGTAGACAAAAAGTTAAAATCGCCTTAATAGCAATCATCGAACCACGGACTAGTATTTGCAGCTCTAAACCCTATTAGAGCGAAATTAACTTTCTGAGAGATGATGCTAAAAATAGAAGACAAAGGGTTGAATCATCAATATGTGCAAGCATCAAACGGTGGACTCGCATTTGCAGCTCTAAACCCTATGAGAGCGTAACTAACTTTCTGGTCTAAGAGATAATGCTTCTCTTTCGATTTCTATTATGTTTATTGCCTTATTAGTCGTCAACGTCACGGAAGGGATTTAGTAAATGATTAATTTATATTCCCATGAAGGAGACCCGTGTCAGGACAGTCCCCTGATCTCCATTACCAATTACATTATGTAAAGAGCTTGTGAGGCAATGCAATAGTAAACCCTTGCCCTGCTGAGCTCGAATTTATCCTGTTTTGAAAACAGTGCAGATCCAGATCAGATGGCTTCTGACGAAGCCATCTGATCAGGATCCACACTGTTTTACACTCTGATTAAAAGAAATGCTTACAACTGGAATGAGGCAGGTTAACCGGATAAAATTAGGGGAGGAGTGTAGTGCATAAAAGTATTCAACATGAAATGGATTAACTTGCATCAATTTCCATTACCATGATCCCGAAGGTAATATGTAACAGTATATTCACGTATCATCGCCAGAAATTAGCCAACACATGACACTTTGTTACATTGCACATATTGCATAAGCGAGCAGTCAAGGCTCAGGCGAGACTGCGTGATTGCACAGTCTCACGAGAGCCAATGCTGCTCGCATGCGCAAGGTATGGATGTAGATGAAGGTCCAGGACGAATTATAGGACATACATGTAAAGCCCAACAAGGTAGCGGTTCATATAATGTATGATATGCGATGAGCTCCATTAGTTCATGGGTTAACCAAACGGATTATTATTCAACTTAGTTTAAATCATCACGGCTGGTGTTTTAGGAGATGATGCATGGACATGTTAGGGGTCTTTCATGCAAACCAAACATCTATGTGTCTTGATCCTGATCTGAACTTAGGGTGAGGTTGGCGCGCCGTGAAACCGGTTTAAGCCCTCCCGTAAAATATTTTACTGACCGTTGGTGGTTCTTCTTTTGTGGATCATTTGTGTTATTTATGTCTTGTGTTTGCCATGCTTTCGCGTCTGTTCATTTCTGCCTTGTGGTCACCTGAAGGGAAATAGCTGACCCATTGGCTCTTGTTTAAGATGTTAGTTGTGATTTTGTTACTTTACCATTTGGTATCCTGGGACCGGTGTGGTACTTGATTGTATCGACTCCTGTCCCTTTGCTGTCTTTCTTACTTTTTGTGCGGTACTGACGACGCTTTCGCATTTCGAACACTTTTTTGTTTTTCCTTGCTGGTTATCAGAATCAGCGCTATCAGAGCTGGTATGAATCTTTGTGCAGGATCTGGAGCTTCGCCCACGGTTTTCAAACAGTAAGATCCCTATTTTAATACGTTGAAAGTAATAAAGCTATCAAATGGTCATGGGTAAAATTTTGCATTCTGGTACTCAGTTGCCTGTGCAGGTCTTGGAAGAAACGTAGTAACTTGCCTGATTGCACTCTTAAATCGGATGTAGAAAGCGCCAAGCTTTTGTTATCGTGTGATGCATTTTTTAATTATCATAATTAGCGTCACTCTCAAAACATATTTCAGGAACACCATCAGGGTGTCAAACGATTTGAGTCCACGGTTTCTGTCTAAATCTGGGTCCAAATTGTTTGCAAAGGTTTTAATTAATGCAGACGACAGAGTTCGCCGCTGTTATTGTTCTGTGTAAAATGTGTAGAAATGATTGTTAATACATATAATATTTTGAAATAATTAATAAAATAATACGCATTTTATGGACTCGACATAAATGTCAGCCTAAGGCCAGAATTTATTTTTAGATGATTTTCAGATTTAGGACCGATGGGATGAAAAAAACGAAAAAAGAGCTCTGAAAATGACCAGTTAACTGGTCATTTTTAGAGTGTGTTTTTTTCAAAGCTTTTTGTTTTTTAATATCCCCAGAAAAAACATCGAAACTAATAAGGTAAACACCAACAGTCTGTATTAAATCTTTAAATATTTCATCATTTTTCTAAAAATCTGGACAGGACAATCACTTTTAACAGTGTCACTCTCAAAAATACACAGACAGAGCCTCAATTTATATTATTATTTTTAACGAAACAAATAATATTTAGAGTGGGTGGATAAAATAAAAAAAAAACTTTAGAAATTAAATTTTATTTTTCTCTACCTTTTGGAAAATTACAGTATGAGGGCTTGTAAATCAACTAATACAAAAAGTCTGGCCTAACAATTCATTTCCCTATAAAAACATTCATGAGAGAGAACTCACAATTTACTGGTATACTTACAACAGCAGTAAGTCTATAACAAGTGTAAGCGTTTCAAAAAAACAAACTTGTCTATAATTAGCATTTATGAAAATATTCTGTACAAGGCACGTTTAAGCAAAGTGGAACATAAAGTAAAGTCTTAATGTAAAACTAAAACCAAATTCTTGTTGACCATTGCATTTTTCTCACTCTATTCTGTCTGTCATGACTTTTCATGCTACATTTAAAACTTTTCCTGCTCAACTACATTGAGAATAATAATCTGAGAATAACATGAATAGAAAGAAAAGTAAAGAGTTCTACATATTATCCTGCTTCTTCAATTTCACTGCAGACAGACAATATTCTTTCATGACTAAGCAAAAGTGTCTTATAAATCATTATTTTGTTGAAACATAAACAGCAATATATATGCATTAAACTGCGTAACAAAATCTGTTTTCAACAACAAACAAAGACAGTATGAGTCTGTAATGGGCCTATTGATTAATGTTTAATAATATATTTTCCTTTTATTATTTTCTTATTATATAGTATCAATAAAATTACAAGATTAAAAAAACTATCGAAGAAATTTCATGTGATAGGTTAAGCATTCGTTTGGGAGGACACGATAACAATGAACAGTAAAATTGAGCCGTGGCATGAGATTTCCAACAATTTGACATTTTGACAAGTTTAGACTCGGACGAGCCTCTGCAGCCTAATTTTAAGCTTAGAAACTCCAATGGTGTTCAGTCAGTAGCTTACTAATCATAGAATACTCAAGCGACTAGCAAAGGCTCTGATTAGACTGCGCATATGCGCAGGCTGATCTGAGGCTTTGCTGGTCGCACATACAACATTGTTGGAAATATCATGCACTGGCTCAAATGGTTTTGTCTCAAAAGGAGTGCATTAGCTGGCTTATGTGATTTCTTCGATGCAATGACTTATCATATTAATTTATAAATCCATAGGGAACAATGTTAAGCTCGTATGATTATTTTATTCTTAATTCAATATTTCGGCCAGAGGCCTTTATCAAGAAAAAACATGCACTTCAATAACAACTACATAGTCACTGTTCCAATGTAGTTGATATTGAAGTGCATATATTTTTTTCTCTCTGGCCGAAGTATTGAATTAAGAGCAAAATTATCATATGCATCAACTTATCATTTCTGGGCTAACAGTACAGAAAATGTTAAGAGGTAGACTTTCAGGCTTTTAATTAAAATCGTGTATTAACAGAAAAATAGCTTTTATATTTCTCAACCAAAGAGTTGTGGGCGAGAAAATATTTACAATTCTTCGCTGAAAATGTTTGTTTATCTAATCCTGTGACCTTTCAGTGCTACGACGCCAGTGTTATATACATATTCTGTGCTTCGGCGTCAGTGTTTTAAACTTTTCAGTGTTTGGGGAGTTAACGCCATAAACTCACAAGCGCTGAGTGCAGTATCCTATACTTTTCAAGATTGGGTCATCCTTGTCATGTACCCTGAAGTACTGAGATGTCAGTGTCATATACCTTTAATTGTCATGCCGTATGCAAGATAGCGTCATGCTCTTATGAGTGCTGAGACGCCAGTACTATGTACCTTTAATTGTCATGCAGTGTGTAAGATAGCATCAGGGTCTTATGAGTGCTGAGACGTCAGTGCCATTTTCCTTTAATTGTCGTGTAGTGTGTAAAAGACAGCGTCATGCTTTTATGAGTGCTGAGACGCCAGTACCATGTACCTTTAATTATCATGTAGTGTGTAAGACAGTGTCATGCTCTTATGAGTGCTGAGACGCCAGTACCTTGTACCTTTAATTGACATGTAGTGTGTAAGACAGCGTCATGCTCTTATGAGTGCTGAGACGTCAGTGCCATGTACCTTTAATTGTCATGTAGTGTGTAAGACAGTGTCATGCTCTTATGAGTGCTGAAAAGTCAGTGCCATGTACCTTTAATTGTCATGTAGTATGTAAGACAACGTCTTGCTCTTATGAGTGCTGAGACGTCAGTACCATGTACCTTTAATTATCATGTAGTGTGTAAGACAGCGTCATGCTGTTATGAGTGCTGAGACCTCAGTGCCATGTACCTTTAATTATCATGTAGTGTGTATGACAGCGATATGCTCTTATGAGTGCTGAGACGTCAGTACCATGTACCTTTAATTATCATGTAGTGTGTAAAACAGTGTCATGCTCTTATGAGTGCTGAGACGTCAGTACCATGTACCTTTAATTATCATGTAGTGTGTAAAACAGTGTCATGCTCTTATGAGTGCTGAGACGTCAGTACCATGTACCTTTAATTATCATGTAGTGTGTAAAACAGTGTCATGCTCTTATGAGTGCTGAGACGTCAGTACCATGTACCTTTAATTATCATGTAGTATGTAAGACAGCGTCATGCTCTTATGAGTGCTGAGACGTCAGTACCATGTACCTTTAATTATCATGTAGTGTGTAAGACAGCGTCATGCTGTTATGAGTGCTGGGACGTCAGTGCCATGTACCTGTAATTGTCATGTAGTATGTAAGACAGCGTCATGCTGTTATGAGTGCTGAGACCTCAGTGCCATTTACCTTTAATTGTTATGTAATGTGTAAGAAAGCGTCGTGCTTTTATGTGTGCTGAGACGTCAGTGCCATGTACCTTTAATTGACATGCAGTGTGTAAGACAGTGTCATGCTCTTATGTGTGCTGAGACGTCAGTGTCATGTACCTTTAATTGACATGCATGTGTAAGACAGTGTCATGCTCTAATGAGTGCTGAGACGTCAGTGTCATGTACATTTAATTGACACGCAGTGTGTAAGACAGTGTCATGCTCTTATGAGTGCTGAGACGTCAGTGCCAAGTACCTTTAATTGCCATATAGTGTGTAAGACAGCGTCATGCTCTTATGAGTGCTGAGACGTCAGTGTCATGTACCTTTAATTGACATGCAGTGTGTAAAACAGTGTCATGCTCTTATGAGTACTGAGACGTTAGTACCATGTACCTTTAATTATCATGTAGTGTGTAAGAAAGCGCCATGCTCTTATGAGTGCTGAGACGTCAGTGTCATGTACCTTTAATTGACATGCAGTGTGTAAAACAGTGTCATGCTCTTATGAGTGCTGAGACGTTAGTACCATGTACCTTTAATTGTCATGTAGTGTGTAAGAAAGCGCCATGCTCTTATGAGTGCTGAGACGTCAGTGTCATGT